>JAUIMM010000350.1:7975000-8652500 GCA_031769625.1 Taudactylus pleione | reverse complement strand
GAGGCACTGCCGGGTCTCCCTGTCATGCACATGCGCATGACACTGGAGCCCGTCGCTGGCAGCGTTAAGCTGCCAGCAACCCAGCGGAGGACCTCGCTGAGGACTTTGCAGGACCTCGCCGGAGGGGTAAGTACGGTATTAATAAATACAGTACCAGTGGAATTTTCGTTTGTATCACAGTGATACTAAACGAAAATTCCCGCTGGTATTTCCCTTCGTTTGTAAATGGGGCACAGAGTGAGAAGTGATAAGATACCAGCCAATCAGCTCCCAAATTTCATTTTTCAAACACAGCCTGTGAGATGACAGTTAGGAGCTGATTGGAGACCCCTGAATCTGTCCGTGACGTACAGTAATAATGTCAGACTTAAAGGGGGCAGGCCCAGCACAGATAAATAGTGTGTACAGTACTGTAGGTTAACATAGATTTGGTCGACAGGCATTAGAATGGTGGATCAATCAACTTGCCTTTTGTTACTGTAGGTTTATTATACAAACAAGCCATGTCGACCAATAGTGCGTCACCCTTTAGTCCATGTACAGTACAGTACTGTAGATTTAATCAGCCTGTCAATCAAATGTCTGCCAGTCATGTCAGTATGTGGTAACAACTGTCAGTCATCGTCAGATACTGTAGTATCCAACACCCTACAGTGCAGTGTACAGTAATGTAGAGTATGTCAGAGTCGTGCATTGTACTGTATTCGTTATTGTACAGTATACTGTAATTCATGTGATTATACAGCAATACTGTACTTACTTCGCCTTATACGCCTCCGGATCCATTCTAGGCGAGGCCTGTCCCTCCCCAGCAGGTCCGACCACCTGTGCTGCAGTGACCTAACGTTGCGGCGCAGGCCGTAGTGCCTGTGTATTTCTCTACTTGCACTTCTATATGCAAGCAATTTGTCTTGGTTTGTTGCGAAGGCTTGGTCCCTCCACTTCACCAAGACAAAGAGCTCGCCGGAGGAAAATCGTCGCGGCCTCCTAGCAGCCATTTTCAATAGAAAGTGATGCATGTCGTACATCGCACAGCGCATAATGTATGGCGCACGGCACACGACGCACGATGACACTAATTCACTCATTACGGCAGGCGTCTGTGGTACACTGTAATGTAGTTATAACCGTAGTGGCAAAGTCACAGACAGAAACCACTCTCAGGCACACTCCAAGAGATGTCACTATAGTGTGTAAGGCCGAGACCGCATCTGCATTGTCGCATGTTTGCGTTTTACGTTTTAGGCGCACAGTTTGTGATACAGAGCCCTGATTCTCATTCTATACAGTCCATTCACTACCAGTTTCTGCAGTTATGAAATCACTATTGTGTGGTGCAAAATTCAACGGCACCGTCAGTTTTTAATATACAGTACAGGCACATTCATAGCAGCACACTAGTTGTCCTAGCAGACGGGGGATGGTGTCCTTGGCAATGGTCACTATTCATAGCATTTTTCAGGACACTAGGGCAGAGCTGACTGCTTACACTAAATGGATTAACAAAGCATCCTTTATTATGGTAATGAGAGGCTCTTTCTTGTTTGGGGGAAGGGACCTGGTGGACTGTGTAAGAATCTCGGCCCACTGGGCATGCGCCAGAAATCCCATCGCAACCCTCCTACTGGGCATGCGCCCGCCAGAGATGGAAATTCAACAGCATACCGACTGCAGTAATACAGCCAACCAACTGCGCATGCTCAGTGATGATCTTCCATATGCCATGGCATAGCGCTACATGGCGTATGGCTTGGCGCCACAGATCCCATTGTACAGGTACCCCCTCCATTTCTAATCCATCGCAGATGGCAGACAGCCACCATAGCGCCAACCGTTTAATACAGAGAGCTCTCTCTCATACAGATCCCACTACTACCATACTAAATAAGTGTGCAAGGTTGGAAGAGCATCACCATTGTCATGAGTTTGCGATGCAACGCTATTTTGCGCTTCAAATGCACAGTCAGCTTTGAACACAGAGAGCTCTCTCACAGACAGAAACAACTCTCAGACACAGTCCAAGAGACATCGCTATAGTGTGTAAGACCGAGACCACATCTGTGTTGTCACATGTTTGCGTTTTAGGTGCACAGTTTGTGATACAGAGCCCTGTCTCTCATTCTATACAGTCCATTCACTACCAGTTTCTGCAGTTATGAAATCACTATTGTGTGGTGCAAAATTCATCGGCACCGTCAGTTTTTAATATACAGTACAGGCACATTCATAGCGGCACACTAGTTGTCCTAGCAGATGGGGGATGGTGTGCTTGGCAATGGTCACTATTCGTAGCATTTTTCAGGACACTAGGGCAGAGCTGACTGCTTACACTAAATGGATTGACAAAGCATCCTTTATTATGGTATTGAGAGGCTCTTGCTTGCTTTGGGGGAAGGGACCTGATGCACTGTGTATGACTCTCGGCCCACTGGGCATGCGCCAGAAATCCCATCGCAACCCTCCTACTGGGCATGCGCCTGCCAAAGATGGAAATTCAACAGCATACCGACTGCAGTAATATAGCCAACCAACTGCGCATGCTCAGTGATGATTTTCCATACGCCATGGCATAGCGCTACATGGCGTATAGCTTTGCACCACAGATCCCATTGTACAGGTACCCCCTCCATTTCTAATCCATTGCAGATGGCAGACAGCCACCATAGCGCCAACCGTGTAATACAGAGAGCTCTCTCTCATACAGATCCCACTACTACCGTACTAAATAAGTGTGCAAGGTTGGAAGAGCATCACCATTGTCATGAGTTTGCGATGCAACGCTATTTTGCGCTTCAAATGCACAGTCAGCTTTGAACACAGAGAGCTCTCTCACAGACAGAAACCACTCTCAGACACAGTCCAAGAGACGCCGCTATAGTGTGTAAGGTCGAGACCGCATCTGCATTGTCACATGTTTGCGTTTTGCATTTTAGGTGCACAGTTTGTGATACAGAGCCCTGTCTCTTATTCTATACAGTTCATTCGCTACCAGATTCTGCAGTTATGAAATCACTATTGTGTGGTGCAAAATTCAACGGCACCGTCAGTTTTTAATATACAGTATAGGCACATTCATAGCGGCACACCAGTTGTCCTAGCAGACGGGGGATGGTGTCCTTGGCAATGGTCACTATTCGTAGCATTTTTCAGGACACTAGGGCAGAGCTAACTGCTTACACTAAATGGATTAACAAAGCATCCTTTATTATGGTAATGAGAGGCTCTTGCTTGCTTTGGGGGAAGGGACCTGATGCTCTGTGTATGACTCTCGGCCCACTGGGCATGCGCCAGAAATCCCATCGCAACCCTCCTACTGGGCATGCGCCCGCCAGAGATGGAAATTCAACAGCATACTGACTGCAGTAATACAGCCAACCAACTGCGCATGCTCATTGATGATCTTCCATATGCCATGGCATAGCGCTACATGGCGTATGGCTTGGTGCCACAGATCCCATTGTACAGGTACCCCCTCCATTTCTAATCCATCGCAGATGGCAGACAGCCACCATAGCACCAACTGTGTAATACAGAGAGCTCTCTCTCATACAGATCCCACTACTACCGTACTAAATAAGTGTGCAAGGTTGGAAGAGCATCACCATTGTCATGAGTTTGCGATGCAACGCTATTTTGCGCTTTTAATGCACAGTCAGCTTTGAACACAGAGCTCTCTCACAGACAGAAACCACTCTCAGACACAGTCCAAGAGACGTCGCTATAGTGTGTAAGGCCGAGACCGCATCTGCATTGTCGCATGTTTGCATTTTGCGTTTTAGGCACACAGTTTGTGATACAGAGCCCTGTCTCTCATTCTATACAGTCCATTCACTACCAGTTTCTGCAGTTATGAAATCACTATTGTGTGGTGCAAAATTCATCGGCACCGTCAGTTTTTAATATACAGTACAGGCACATTCATAGCGGCACACTAGTTGTCCTAGCAGATGGGGGATGGTGTCCTTGGCAATGGTCACTATTCGTAGTCCAAGAGATGTCGCTATAGTGTGTAAGGCCGAGACTGCATCTGCGTTGTTGCATGTTTGCATTTTATGCGCACAGTTTGAAATACAGAGCCCTCTCTTGGCGCTACAGATTCCATTGTTACCCCTCCACTGGGCATGTGCATGAAATCCCATTGCAACTCCTCGAAGCAGACTGCCACCACAGCGCAGCCATTGATGAAAGTTTTGCACTATTTAAACACACAAGCAGTTTGTAATGTCTTACTTTTAAGCAGCCTTTTAAACAACAACACTACAGTATTACAGTACAACACTACTAAAGTAGTTTCACTATAGTGTCCACAGCAGACAGTGTCAATAAAAAAAAAAATACAGTATACGGTATGGTATATTCTTTTCCAGGGATCGAACCCGGGACCATAATTCTACCAAAGTGATCACCTAACCACTAGCCCACACAACAGCTACAGTGAACCACACAGAGCGGCCTCATCCTTGTGCACTTCTCCCGCTGCTGTTTTTAATTTAAAAAAAAATTGTCATACTGTAATTCATTCCATCTTAGTGAAAGCTGTGCGTGCATCTCATTAATCTATAGTATCGGTTATACCATGATAACAACTCGGGCAACTTCTCTACTGTTCAGTTACTGCACCGTATGTACAATACTGTACAGGTACAGTATGTGCAGTGATTTGCATCCTGTTATAAGATCTTACTGTACGGTACAGTACTGTAGTGTACGGTATGTACATTATGTGACATTAAAAATACAGTATTGGTTGTGCGAACATGCAAATGCTGTGAATGTGATATCCATCCAATTTACTGTAATTTTAACAGTATGGCATTCAGTACAAGGCATTCAGTACAAATTACAACAGTGGAGCACTCACCACCAAACGGTTAAGCACTGTATTACATGCAATTACAACAGTGGAGCACTCGCCACCCAGCGGTTAAGCACTGTATTACATGCCGTAGCATATCCTTTGTTGAAGAATACCACGGTATGCCACAAGTCCATGGCGCGACAAAATAGCTGGGCAGATCGGTAACTTCCTTTCTAGCCCTTAACATAGTAGGAATCACCCTGGAAGGGATACCCTTCTTTCTTAAAAGAGCCCTTTCAACAGCCACGCCATCAAACAAAGCCGCTTTAAGTCCTGATAAATAAACAGGCCCTGTTGGAGTAGATCTTCTTGCAGAAGAAGAGCCCACGGGTCGTCTATCAGAAGAAGACGTAGGTTGGAATACCGTCTGGGCTAGTCTGGAGCCACCAACAGAACCTTTACCCCTTCTCGTTTGATTCTTTGCAGCAGACGAGGAAGGAGTGGGAGTGGCAGAAACAGGTAGACAAACCGAAACCGCCAAGGAGCTGTTAGAGCATCCACTGCCACTGCCTGTGGATCCATTGTCCTGGAGCAGTAACATGGCAGTTGATGGTTCATTCTTGACGCCATAAGATCTACCTGAGGGAGACCTCAATGCTGAATCAGTTGTTGGAAGACCTACGAATTGAGCATCCACTCTCCCGGATGAATGTCCTGTTGTCCTCCCAATTTTCTACCCCTGGTATGAAAATTGCTGATATCACTACCGCATATTCCTCTGCCCAGAGAAGAATGCGGCTTACCTCCCACATGGCCGACTGACTCTTGGTACTGCCCTGTTTGTTGATGTATGCCACAGCCATGGCATTGTCAGATTGCACTCTGATGGACTGGCCCTTCAACAGAGGATGTGCCACCTGAAGAGCATAGAACATGGCCCTTAGCTCCAGAATTTTTATGGGCAGTACTGCCTCCAGCTGAGTCCAGTGCCCTGAAAGTGTCTTCCCTGAGTCACTGCCCCATCCTCTCTGACTTGCGTCTGTGGTGAGGAGAATCCATTCCCACAATGCAAACCTCTTGCCTGCCGATAAGTGAGAGGAATTCAGCCACCAAAGGAGAGATGTCCGAGTCCTGGGTGACAGTTGAATTCGCTGGTGAAGGAAGAGGTGGGACCCTGACCACTGAGAGAGAAGGTCTAGTTGGAATGGATGGGTATGGAACCTCCCGTATTGGATGGCCTCAAAAGACGCAACCATCTTTCCCAGAAGGCAAATACACAGGTGCACTGACACCCTGCGATGACGCAGTATCAATCGCACCATTTGTTGGATGGAGGTGACTTTTTCCTGCAGAAGAAATACCTTCTGCTCCACTGTGTCCAAAATTATCCCTATGAAAGGCAGACGCTGTGTAGGCTGCAGATGAGACTTTTGGTAATTCAGGATCCATCCGTGTTGCAACAGCAGACTGTGTTACCTGGATGTCCTGCAGTAATTGAGAGACTGATGGAGCCTTGAGGAGTAGGTCGTCCAAGTAATGGACGATAGTAACCCCTTTTATCCGAAGAAGGGCCATTATTACTGCCATGAACTGCATGAACACTCTTGGTGCTGATGAAAAACTTAAAGGTAAGGCCTGGAATTGAAAATGAGAGGCCCGCACTGCGAACTGAAGGAATGCCTGATGAGGAGGCCAAATGGGAATTTGGAGATAAGCATCCTTTATGTCTAAGGATACGAGAAACTCGCCCCTTTCTAGCCCTGCAATGACGGATTGCAGGGACTCCATCTTGAACTTGAAAGTCCGCAAATAACAATTGAGATGTTTCAAGTTCAGAATGGGTCTCACCGAGCCGTCTGTCTTGGGAACCACAAACAAGCTGGAATAAAAACCTTGACCCTGCTGGTGGATAGTGACATGCACTATTACTCGAGAAGACAGTAGCTTTTGTATTGCCTCTTGTATAAAAACCCATTTGTTCGCAGATGCCGGTAAACCGGTTGTGAAAAAACGAGGAGGAGGTTGGATCTGAAAATCCAGCTTCAACCCCTGAATAATGATGTCCCGGACCCACGCGTCCTGGCCAGACTTGGTCCAAACTTCCTTGAAGTAGCAAAGGCGAGCTCCCACCCTGGGGTCCCCCAGGAGAGAAGGGAGCGCGTAATGTTGGAGGGTTAACTGAAGCCTTATCCTGCTGGAAGGAGGATGCAGTGGCCCTACCCCTGCCTCTGGGACCACGGGAGATAGCGGGAGTGCCTCTGCCAAGACCCCAGCGCGCACTGAAAGCAACGGTGATGACGTCTCCCGGCAGCTCCAATGAAGCAGACAGGCAGGGGCAGTGAGCTGCCTGTCTGATCCTCATGCTGATCGAGGATCCATTGATTTTTAGCAGAGAGCTCTTGTATGTAACCAGCTCCCTTGGCTCAACATTTAGGCTGACCCTAGTGGATGAAGGAGAAATAATGACTGATTCCAATTTGAGTAAACAATTTTCTAATCTTACTGGAGATCAGAACAAAGCTCTTAGATCGTTGAGCCAAAATAAATTTATCATCATTCGCCCCGCCGATAAAGGTGGGGCAATTGTAATACAAGGCACCACATCATATTGTGCTGAGATTTGCAGACAATTGGGTGACACAAATGTATATAAACAACTCCAGTCTGATCCCACCATGGACTATATGAATGAATGAAAAAATATTCTTCAAGATGCGGTTGACAATAATTACATTACTGAAAGTACTATGAAAAGATTATTGGAACCCCATCCGGTGGCCCCTACTCTATACACCCTGCCCAAAGTCCACAAATGCTTGATTTCTCCACCTGGCAGAGCCATAATCTCGGCCCGTAACTCTATCTACAGTGTGGTGTTGAAATTTCTTGATTTCTATCTCCAACCTTTGATTCAGTCAGAACCATCGTTTCTAAAAGACACCACCTCATTATTGCTGAAATTACAATCCGCATCTAATTTCCACCAGTCAATTCTTCTTTGCACGATTGACGTGGTGAACCTTTACACCAGTATTCCACATGATGAGGGTATTTCAGCTATGTTATAGATTTTGACGCATAAAGAAGATTTCAAAGGTCCTAATGTTAATCTTTTTGTTGACCTTTTATGTCTTACTTTATCATGGAACTATTTTTACTTTAATGGTCTCTTCTATCTCCAACTACAAGGATGTAGCATGGGTTACAATGTCTCACCCTCCTTGGCAAACATATTCATGTTTAGATTACAAAAACAGCTGTTCCTCGAAAATCCAGCCTTTAATAAACATTGTTTACTCTACACTTGTTACATATACGACATTCTGGTCATCTGGTCTGGTATAGCTTTGGAGTTTGAATAAACTGTGTTGTCTATCAATTCTATACACCATTCCATCAAGTTCCCATTTGAACATGATCCTTACAAAATCCATTTTCTAGATGTTGAACTATTGTGGAACGGATCGACGATTGATACGAATATCTTCAGAAAGCCCACAGACAGGAATACTTTCCTGCATGCCACTAGCCACCACCCTCCAGCGCTAAAAATGGGTTTACCCTTCTCACAATTCATGAGAATCAGAAGAATTGTCAGTGATGTAAAGGAATCAAAATAACAAATGGACCTCATGCTCCATAAATTTCTCTGTAGAGGCTATTGTTTGAAGGATTTGGAGAGGGCTCAAACTAAGGCCCTTAGTATCCCGAGAGAAATATCGCTACAACAGTTACCAAAACCAAAACATGAAAACCAAAAGAAAATGATTTTTGTGAACTCATTCAATAAAGCCAGCACTTCCATTAGGCACTCGGTTAAGAAACATTGGCCTTTAATTACCTCGGATCCTAATTTGAAATGCCTAAAGGACTACAGAGTGATGCAAGCCTACCGTAGGGGTTCAAATTTGAAAGATCATCTAGTCAGAAATGACATTACTAGATTTCTGAAAATATCTCAAGATAATTTACTTACTAAAAGACCAGGATGTTTTCGATGTCTTGGGTGTGTTACTTGCAGGTATATGGAGACGGGCGATTATATCATGCACCCATATTCTGGCAGGAAGATCTCAATCAAACACACATTGACATGTAGAAGTTCCTTTGTGATTTATGCCATTAGATGTCCATGTGGCCTGGTCTATATCGGGAAGACCATCTGTCAATTCCGTGAAAGGATTGCGCAACACCGTTCAGCCACCCGCCTTGCTCTAAATGGAAGAGAATCGGACCAGCCGGTCGCACGCCATTTTAAATTAAATAATCACTCTTTAGCCACCTTATGGTACAAAGTGGTCGACCACATTCCACCTCTCATTAGAGGAGGCGATGGGAAAAAGCCCTTTTAAGATTGAAAGCCAGATGGATCCATCAGATGAACAGTGTGGCCCCTCATGTGCTGAATGAAAATTTACAACTTTCCTGTTTTTTATAACTTTCTATAAAAAGCTTTTTTCAACTTTTTTTATTTACTTTTTTCATTTTTCTCTTTTTTGGTTTAGTTTTGGGACCTGTTATGTTCAGGTGTTATATAAGCCCCTACAACTAGTAACCTTAAAAGTCTTTACCAATAGTTTTTGGTACCTATTTGGTATTCCAATAGCCCCAATAAATAGTTTTTCCCTTTCTCAGTTTAACTGGATTATGTTTTTGATTTACAGTTATTTTTTGGATTAATCAATGTTTTTTCCGATTGATCGATATTTTTTGATCAATTGGAGCATTATACTAATTTTTGCACATTGTCATTGGTCCCTCTTTTGTGTTCCACTACACTATCAATATTTTTGCGGGTTATATACTGCATGAGGTATATAATAAATTTTTTGGTAATTTTTTTCTAATAGCTTTTGATACTAATTTTAGACATATTCTAGCATTCTTCTGCCTGCACGTGTACTCATACTGTCAGTCCCTATTCACAGATATTTTCTCTATGTGTATTTTTGGTCATTTTGTTTATTTTAGTTTTCAAATTATAGGTTGTGGTTTGATGTCACTTTTTTATTGATGCCCCCTCAGGATCTATTGATGGTGATACTCTGCTGCGATATGGTCCCTGTATCCCCACGTCCGTCTCCTGCATGTCGGAGCTGGCGTCTTGGTTGCCTTGGTTACTGTCGATAACGCGGGTGGTGAACACGTGGACTACGGGACGCAGCCGGGTGACGTCACTTCTTCCTGTTCGTGGTGTCCAGTCTCAGCACTTGGGTGAGTTGTTTGTCTCTATTTAAATGTTTGTCTTTTGTACATTCTTGTTGAGCCTTGAGAAAAATCCTCTGAGCGGGATTGAAACGTTGGCAATAAATGGTCTAAAGGTCAAGTACTTTTCCTGATTATTTACAAGCCCTACGAGTGCCGCCCACCTGCTTCTATATTGTTTGGGGTCATACCCTTGGGAAGGCAACAAGGCAAGGTTTTCTACCCTATTGTGGAGTGCCAGACGCTTGTTAAACTATATATATATATATATAAATATATATATATATATATATATATAATAGTCTCATGATGTAACAATAATATTTGCAAGTGTATAAATGTGTTTACTGCACAAATAATACAACCAGCCTCTATTATCTTTTATTTCATATTTTTATTCAATTTACCAAGCCACATGAAACCATGTTTGGGAAATTAAACCTACATGGCTTGAAACATTTGTAAAGCTTTTATGATTTAGTACTATTAAGAGATTTGCATGCAAGTAGCCTCTGAGGTTAAAACCATTAGAAAATTGCAATGCACATTAAGGTTATGTCATGCAAATGGCAGCTGCTGCATTTCAGCATGACCTAGAGTGGCATAGAAATGTAACCATGAAAACTAGTAAAGTGCTCATACATATTCACTAAAGCAGAGGGTTAAGTGTAATTAACCATTTATGATTAGCCTTATACAGCACATATGTACAGTTACATAGCTCCCTTCTTTATGTCAGTTAAACAATTATTGCTTAATGTAAACTGTAAAAATTGCAAGTCAGTCCACAGTAAGTATATGCAGATTGCTGCTAAACCTAAACAACTCATCTCCCACTTTAATTGGCAGTAACTGGAGCTATGAGTTATTTATTCTAGCTTACTACAGACATTCTGACATAAATAAACCAGAATAATAAATACAGTATAGCGGCCCGATGCTGAGTTCAGTGCAAATTAGACGTAATTTAAGTATCAAAAGAACACAAGTAATATTAGCGTATTTACCATTGTAAGTACTTTACATGAAAAAGTTGCAACTCGCAAATTTACAATGAATCGAGTTTACAATCTTGGGTGAGTTTGAGGCAAACTCACTGATAAATTGATGTTTCAAACAGACCACCTCCTGAGCTGCGAATTTGTCAGAAACATACACAGATCAGTGTGATTTATGTATGTTTCTGCCTGAATACCTAATATAAAGTGTTTTTTTATTTAGAAAATGACATAGGGTCACCCCCCAAAAGCCTAACCAGGCCCGGACTTGCCAGCCAGTCCTGGTTTCTAAAATTGCGGGGAACAAAATGAGTAGGGTTCCAACGTAATTTAGGAACCAGCACCTAGCTGCAAGGCCAATCCTGGTTTTAATTATAGGGGAAAAAAATTGCGTAGGGGTCCCCCTATAATAAAACCAGCACCGGACCCATAACGGGCGGGCTGTAATGCCACAGCCCGGAGACCCTTTCACCGGGACGCCATGGCCAAAGCATTATCAGTCCAAGCCAGATGGGCCAAGCTGGGGATCTCAGGGGAGATGAGGACCCCCCAATAAAGGGTCCCTCCCCCGAGACCCAAGACTTGGTCTGAAGCCCAGGGCTCTTCCCTGCACCCCTGGGCTGTGGGTACGGGGGTAAGAAAGGGTTAATTTGTTTGAAACTATTGTATTTTACAGTGGAACTACTGGTGCTAGCATGCCTGCCCTTTGGCACTTGTGGAACTACAAGTGCCAGCAGATGTCCGGCGCCCGTACCTCCACTGTAAAATAAATAGTTAAATAAAGACACTACACACACACCGTGACAAGTAAAAGTTTATTACACACCTATCCACTCACATATACTTACCTGCTGCCAGGTGATCACGTCCCCTTGTCCAATTTAGAGTACCTGCAATTAAGATTCTATACTCACCTCCTCCATCACGCTGGTCTCCGTATCATCCAGAGGGGTCTTTGCAAAGGAAAAATGGACACCGGAACCATTTACTAAGGTTAGGGCTGTATGTGTGTGACCACATACAGCGCTAACAAGCTCCCGACTGTTCAGTGAGTCAGGAACTGGCAGCCAAAGCGGACGCTGATTGGCTCTGGCTCCTTACTCACTGACCAGCCCATGTGGGAACTGTCAGAAGCCGGAGCCAATCAGTGGCCACTCTACAGTTAGCGGCCGCTGATTGCCTCCAGCTTCTGACAGTTTCAGAACCTGTGTTGTAGTTCTTTCGTCAGACGAAAGAACTACAATACAGGTTCTGAAACGTTGATACTACTT
The DNA here is from genome assembly GCA_031769625.1 of Taudactylus pleione. NCBI lineage: Eukaryota > Metazoa > Chordata > Amphibia > Anura > Myobatrachidae > Taudactylus > Taudactylus pleione. The sequence continues at coordinate 8,640,228 of JAUIMM010000350.1, read as the reverse complement.
GGCTGTGTGATTGTATTATTTTAAAAAGTCGTCTGAGTGCCGTCTTCCCAAAACATTTGTGTGTGTGTGTATATATATATATATATATATATATATATATATAGATCTGGAAGTGTGCTGTCCTACTTTGAGGCAGAACACCAATCGGCACTCCAGGATTTTAAATATAAATAACTTTTTAAATTCAGTTCAACGTTTCAAGGCCCTTGCAGCCCCGTCGTCAGGAAGCATATACATACAAATATACAAATAAGCACTCACCTATATACCCCACCCGATAAAGAATAGCGTAACACTGCTCCACAGCCGTGATCACGTGACAGGAGGGCACGGGTCGCCCGGAGATGACATTACCCGTCTCACCTTCGGAGGTTTCCATGACAACCTGAAATGCTACTGCGGCCGCGGGGCCTGTCACTGCAAGTAACCCAACACTCGCAATCGCGTATCCGGAGGGAGCGGGCCCCTCTTGGGATGGCATCACCCGACCAGGGCCAGATTAACAATGGGGTGGATGGAGCTACAGCTCCAGGCCTCCACATAGAAATAGGCCCATTGTCATGACAACATGATGTTGACTGGCCATCTACTCTCCACACAGTCGGCCATAAATCATAAGTAGTAAATTGTATTTCTATTTACCTCACAAAATGTAGCATTTGTTTTTCTTTTACATATGTATGCAGAGTATAGGGGTGTACACACCCACACAGCACTGATCACACCTACTCTGCTTCTAATAATAGGCCATTGGTCATTTTCAGCTCCAGGCACATGTGGCCCTGAATCCAGCCCTGCACCCGACTCACCTCCAGCAGTTGCCATATCAACCGTTTACGCTCCTGCGGCTGCGAAGTATCTGAAAAAGAAAAAAATACAGGCATAGTACTGTGGTCCTGATTCAGAGGTGCTCGCTATTTGTGAGCACTCGCTCTGAATCAGGGCGGATTTTTATAAAAAATGAAGTAAAATAAAATAAAGTGTCATGGAAACAGTAAACAAACATAACATAACGAGCAAATATAAACTCATGTAGGATAAAAAAAACAAACTAAATGAAAAAATAAGAAAGAAGGCAGATAGAAAATAGACAATAACAGTATACATATATGTACTAAAGTAGGCCTAGAATTAGCCGAATAATCAAATGGTTAAAAAACAGAGGTGTTTCAGTAAGGAATCCACATACAGTATATAACCACAACATGTCATAAGAAATAGTCATGAAAAATTAAGAAACTGAAACAAGGATGAATTGAGTGATAAAAATTAGATGAACACATTCCAAGCAATGCGATCGTTTAGTTCACCAGGATGGACGGTATTCATACGTAGGATCAATTTCACCTCCAATGTCATAAGAGCTGCTACACGATCACCTCCCCTCGGTAATTCCAGGACGTGGTCAATAATTTTGTAGCACAATGTTGACAGTTGATGTCATGCAGTTTTAAAGTGTTTCCCCAACGGCTGGTCCATATCTCTGCCATTCAAGGCCATACGAATGGCGGACCGATGGAGAGCCATCCGCTCTTTGAAGGTCCGAGAAGTCATACTGATATATCACAGAGCACAGGGGCATGTGATCAAGTATATTACGAATTTGAAAATGCATGACAGCACATGTCAAATTTTATATGTTGTGCCCGTGTGTGGACGCTGGAAGGTGTTGCCAGTAAATAACTGCATGTAACGCAGGATGGGCATTTATAACACCCAGGCTTTTTTAAAAATGTGGTACTTGCTTTTGATTGATAATCAGTAATATCTATATTGACCAAAAGGTCCCTGAGGTTTTTGCCATGTTTATAACACATCATTGGTTGCATGTTCCTTAAACCAGGGAGGTCCTGATCATTTGCAACAAGTGCCACAGGGCTCTGGATGCTTTAGGAAGTATCCCACTAGAAGTGGAGAAAGTAGTCACCCAAGGGAAGCGATCTTTTTTAATGTTCTTAGGTTTTGTTAATAATAAATTATTTCTATTGAGTTTAAGTACCCGTTGTTTTGCTGAGGATAACTGTTTTCATGGGTAACCCCGTTCCTGAAACTTGTGGATCACTTCATCCAGGCGCGTTGGTAACTCATTCCAGTCGCTGGTGATGCGTGCTGTTCTTATCATCTGTGAAAATGCTAAGCCTTTTTTAAGGGATGCTGGATGATGGCTACCCGCGGTCAAAAGTGTGTTTCTGTCAGCATCTTTCTGAAAGACTGTAGTTGAAATCTCCCCTTCAGAAACTGTGATTTTTACATCCAAAAAAATCAATTTCTATTTTACTCAACCTATAGGTAAATTTTATGGGAGAAGCAGAATTATTAATGGCCATCATGAGTGTCGAATGACTTGCTACCTCCAGACCACAGTAAAAACACATAGTTGATGTAGCGAGTGTAGAGCTGTATATGTTGATTGATGGTGGTGGATTGAAAAATTAGCTCTTCTTCATTTTCAAACATATAGATGTTTGCATAGGATGGGGCCACATTGGACCCCATCGCACATCCGGATTGCTGAAGGTAATATTCCCCATCAAATAAAAAATAATTGCAGGACAACGTAAGAGTCAACAGTTGTATAAATAACTCCTTGTCTATTCCCAATGGTGAGTCCAATTTATCCAGAAAGTGTCCATGGCTGTTATTCCTGCTGCATGGGGAATGGACATGTATAAACTCTGGACATCCATTACTCACATCATTACATCTTGCTCGAGCCTTTGGATGTTTTTTAGTAAGTTTAGGAATGTTGTTGTATCCTTCAAACATGTGGGTTGTCGTATAACATGTGGCTGGATGAGAGAGTCCAATAGTAGCAAAACAGGTTGGTACATTGATCCAAGGGCTGAGATAATTGGGTGCCTTGGTGGGCACTGTGAATTTTTGTGTATTTTTGGGACAGTATAAATGATGGGAGTGATATGATTCTTTTGTTGAATGGCTTGAAATGTTTTTGAATCAATATTTTTTTCATCCACTGCTTTTTGTAAAATTCTTTGTAATTCTTTGTGGAATTCACATGTGGGATCCTTAGAGAGTTTATCATATGTATTGGTATCGGCCAGCTGTCTAGTTATCTCTTTCTTGTATGGTTGTAAATCTTGTAGCACTATGCCACCACCCTTATCCACCGGTCGTATGACAATTGAACGGTCTTGGTTTAGAGCATGTAAAGCTTCCTTTTCAGCTCTAGCTAGATTAGCATGAATAGAGAGAGGGGCTTGTACATATTTTTTAACAGAATCGTTCATAAGTCGTGAAAAGGAAGGAGGGACGCTCCTGTTGAGCTCTAGGCGGCACTGGTTCTCAGACCTTCAGGGTCTGTCCGTGGACAGTTCTCTGCAGTTGCCGCTATGACCAGACCTACTGTCACAGGGTCCTTGTCTTCACCCGGACCTGAATCGGCTGTCTTTGATGGCATGGCTGTTGAGACGGCCATGTTAAGGTCCAGGGGGTTTTCCAGCTCTGTAGTCCGAACTATGCTAAGAGCTTGGAAGCCTTCTTCTGCAAGAATATACCATCGTGTGTGGCATACGTTCTTCCAGTGGTGTCGGCCGAGAGGTTATGCACCTCGGGAGTTCCGTCTGTCTAGAGTGTTGGCTTTCCTACAGGCGGGACTAGATCATGGGCTTCGCCTTGCTTCTTTGAAAGTACAGGTGTCTGCCCTGTCCGTCTGGTTCCATCGTAGGATTGCTACAATCCCTGATGTGCGCACCTTTATGCAAGGTGTTCTTTGAATTCAGCCACCATTTGTTCCACCGGTGGCGCCTTGGGATTTAGCTGTGGTCCTGAGGGCTCTCCAGGGACCGCCGTTTGAACCACTGGGCTCAGTGGACCTTAAATGGCTGACAGCTAAAACAATTTTCCTTCTGGCCATCGCTTCGGCAAGACGTGTTTCTGACTTAGGGCTCTATCCTGTAGACCCCCTTTCCTGATTTTTCATGGGAACAGGGCAGTGCTGCGCACTTGTCCTGAATTTCTTCACAAGGTTGTTTCACGTTTCCATATCAACGAGGAAATCATTGTGCCGGCTTTTAACTCACCTGATCTTTCAGTGGGTGAGGCCACTTTGGATGTTGTGCGGGCCTTAAGGATTTATGTTGACCGCACTTCCTCGTTTAGGAAGTCGGACACCTTGTTTGTCCTCTATGGCTTCCGTAAAAAGGGTTGGCCTGCTTCAAATGAAGAAAAAAGAGTTGAGATCTTGGGATCTCAATTCCTACCTAGCGCTCCTTATATAACAATCGTAGTAGAGACAATATTGATGGTATACTACTGTGTATGAATATATACTAGCACCAGCGCAGCACACCTTGATGTCAGTTGCTAGACTGACATAACACAAACTACAAGATAAACAGAAAAAAGATTGCGCTGCTGTTGCTGTATAATGGAGTATACTTGATTGATCCACGTGACAACTTCTCTGAATCGCAAATTATTTATTTATGGTGTGGGAGCTATCTTGAAAAAGCTCCCACAAAGAGGAGCGAAATGTGTCGAAGGGGTTAACCACAGTGACTCAGCTCTATTATATGGAAGACATTTTATTGCCACTAACCGCCAAGTTACATTGTTCTCAGCAGAGAGGTGTCAGCTCTTATAGAAGCCTTAACCAGCGGACACCTAGGATACAAGAGAGAGTGACGGCAAATACATCACTAGTGGAGCCACGTGATCGGCACCGGATCGGGACCTTGGTCAGGTGTGTGCCTCACCGGCAGCTGCTGCTCCACCTTGTCTCCACACAGGCTCAGTCAGGCAAACTCTCTGACTACAAAAGCAAGCGGCATTTCCAATACTACCAGTGAGGATATGCGAATGCGTCCAGCCCTTGGTACCGGTCAGTACGGATATTACTCTGCCTTACATTGAGTTCACTCAGCCAAATTGGCTGTGAGAGCAAGCGGTATCCTTTGTAGAACTATTAAGGACACAAGACCGCCATTAGACCAGAGAATTAGTCAGGTTATTGCATTATCCATTAGCCGTCACTCTGTTTCAATTTTCAGAAGTAACTATTGACACACAATTAACATTGGTTCGTGTTGCATATTTATATTAACAGTACTGGCGGACTACAGATCCCAGCCAGACACGGAATTACTGAAGAGATATCAATATTGTGCAATCTATTGTGTGCCAGGTTACCTTGGTGGATTACGTGGCATGTTTTCATTCAAGTGTACTTTAATATAAAGAATCTTGATATACTGCATTATCAGCCTGGATGCCGTTTTTAGATTAATCCATTAACATCAGATACAGCTGATACATTGAGCGGTTGAAATCAATTATATCCAAGTACAGATACATTTATTCCAGTTCTAGCTGTCACAGTATTTCTAACCAATTTGTTGTTGTTTTTATACGGAGATATTATATCTTTTTATTATGTCTATTTTATTGTATGCACCATAAATAAATAATTTGTGATTCAGAGAAGTTGTCACGTGGATCAATCAAGTATACTCCATTATACAGCAACAGCTGCGCAATCTTTTGGCCTGCTTCAAAGCAAACTTTGGCAGGTTGGATTCGTATGGCAATTTCTGAAGCTTATCTTCATGAAGGCCTTCCGGTTCCATCCTCTGTGAGGGCTCATTCCACTAGGTCTGTGGGTCCTTCGTGGGCAGCTCAACGTGGCGCCTCTGCAGTCCAGATCTGCAAGGCTGCCATGTGGTCCTCTGTCCATACCTTTGTGAGGTATTACGCGTTTGACACCTTTGCCTCTCAGGATGCTTCCTTCGGGCGGTGGATTCTCCTTTCAGCACAGGAGCGTCCCCACCCTTGAAGGATACTGCTTTGGGACATCCCCAAGGTATTCTGTGGATACCCTATTGACCATGATGTAGAAAATATGAGATATGGTAAGAACTTACCTTTGTTATCTCTATTTTCTACGAAGTCCATAGGGTTCCACAGGACTCCTGCCCTGTCGCACCTGTGCTGCAGATGGGCTTTACTCTGGTCACCGGTTTTTCCATCTCCCTCTGGTGAGAATGTGATTCTTGTGTGTGTCCAGATCTTTTTTCTCTCTCTTCCTTCTCCTCCTCCTCCGGCCTATGGCTTGGTACGTAACTGAGATGCCTTGGCTCGGGGGCGGGGTATAGGAGGGGGACCCTAGTGCATCCTGGGAGGCTGAAAACGTAACTCTATGGTGCCCGATGCCTGACGTCATCACCTATACCCCAAGGTATCCTGTGGAACCCTATGGACTTCGTAGAAATAGAGATAACAAAGGTAAGTTCTTACCATATCTCATATTTTTTGTTACCTGTTTCCATGACACTTTATTTTATTTTACTTCATTTTTTTATTTTTAGATATTTTTGATCCTTATGAGGATTGTTAATCTTTAATATTTTTTTGTTTTCCATATTTTCTATTAATTTTTTTGTCTATTATTTTGATTTTCATATTCTCCCAGAATGCTGGTTTTCTGGACTTACTTATTTTTGGCACACAGTACTATGCCTGTATTTTTTTCTTTTTTAGATACTTCACAGCCGCAGGGGCATATGGCAACCGCGGTTGATGCCATCCCAAGGGGGACCAGCGCCCTCCGGATACGCAGGTGTTGGGCACTGTTGCTTACAGTGATAGTCCCCGCCGCAGTAGCATTTCAGGTTGTCATGGCAACCTCCGCAGGTGAGACGGGTGATGTCATCTCACGTGATCGCGGCTGTGGAGCAGTGTTACACTATTCTTTATTGGGTGGGGTATAAAGGTAAGTGCTTTTAGTATATTTGTATGTATATGCTTCCTGACGACGAGGCCATAAGGTCCTTGAAATGTTGAACTGAATTAAAAGAGTTATTTACATTTAAAATCCTGGAGTGACGCTCGGTGTTCTGCCTCCATCAGGGACAGCACACTTCAAGATCTCTACATTACTATATGTGCGAGCACCCAGTTCCTTTATCTCAAAGAGGAGCAGTGAGTGCCGTACCAATGACAATGTATATATATACATATATATATATATATATGTACAGTGAATATATATATATATATATATATATATATATAGCGAAGTAGAAACGGATGGCACTCCGGTAAAGAAATAATAAATCAGGCCACTCAGTAGTGGTAGTCAACGTTTCAGAGGCGTGACCTCTTTTATCAAGACCTTATAGACAAATACCAGACAAACACACAATAAACAGTCACTCACCAACGTGCATCTCTCTACCTCGCTGCCCGTCCAGGAGCCGATGACGTCATCAATCACGGCAATCCGCTGGCGTCATGGCTACCTGTGGGGGGCGTGGCTAGACTAACGTGCCCATCACCAAGACAACAGAACATACAACAATAACAAGGCAGCATGGGTACGGCAACCAGTGCATACTGATCGCTGTAAGACAAGTACATAAATAGATCAAAGCGAGCCACAGCTATAAATGGCATAAATACATCAATAACAGTGCCGGGCCGCACTGTAACATTTAAAGTGCACATATAAGCAGAGACTCAAACGGGGATGATGAATAGTATGTGGGTCATATATCACGAATGTGCCCACAGACAATGAGCTGGCTGTGCAACCCAAGCCAACACAACGCTGTAAAAAAAGAGCAACTACAGAAAGCACGAAAGGGACAGCATCTCATTGAGAACTGATAGATGCACTGCATTAAGAATGTGTATCCACCTTGCCTCTTTTTGCAACAAAATACGACCTCTGTCCCCTCCCCTTACACTGGGGGGGACCCAATCTATCATTTTATATCTAAGGTTGCTCAAGCCATGCTTGGCGTCCCGAAAGTGCCTTGCCACGGGTTGCTCGGAAGGCTTACCATCGATCGCTGCTCTTATGCTGGACCTGTGGAGTGCCATGTGCTCCTTTAGTTGCCTCGTGGTTTTACCCACATACAGGAGCCCACATGGGCACCTTATGTAGTACACCACAAATTTGCTAGAACATGTGAGGGGGAACTGAATCTGGAACTTTTTGCCCGACCTGGGGTGCACAAATGTGTCTCCTACCTCTAAGTAGCTGCATGGTAATACAACCAATACATCTGTAATTCCCCGCTTTGCGGGTGAGGAATTGACTCCTCTTAGGGGATTTAAAGGAGGAGATATCATTGTGCACTACCAAATCTTTAATATTACTCCCTCGTCTGAACACGGGCATGATGGAGGAGAGTTTGAGAACCGGTAGGGAATCATCCCCAGTGACAATGTTCTTTCGCTGATTTCATCAGTTTGCCACTTAATGCCGTGTAATCTTGGGTCCAAACAATGCGTTGCTTGCTGTTCTTGCTGTGAGCGGCAGGCTTTAATGCATCCATTCTGCTGATTGAGAGGGCTTTGTTCATCGCTGATCTTAAGGTTTTAGGGTGGTATCCTCTAGCTAGGAATTTGTTGGTCATCAAATTCATCTGTGTGATGGCGTCACCCTTATTACTGCATATTCTGATAATCCGCAGGTATTGGGAAAATGGAAGGCCCTTTTTGGACGCTAAGGGATGGTAGCTAGAAGCATCCAGATATATATATAAAATAAGTGAGAAAGCGTGTCTGTCTGTTTGCCCTTTATGCACAGCCAGAGTTTTGGACCTAGCTCTACCATATGTGGCAGGGTGGTGTAGTTTGGCCAGGATTAAGTTTTTGCCTAGGTTTCAACACTATCACACAATGCTTAAAAATGGGGACACGCTTAAATTACTCAGTTTCCTTGGCTAGCTCCAGTAGAAATTATCCAGTATCCCTTTAAACTCAGTCTGAGCAAACTTGATGCATGCAACGGCGTAACAAGAACTTTGTGGGCCACACAGCAAGATCTTAAAAGCCCCCCCAGAGGTAAAAATATACCTACATTTGCCCCCACACAGAGCCAATTCATGTTATGCCACACAGGTACCATTCAGGTTATGCCACACAGAGCCCATTCAGGTTATGCTACATAGTAGTACTCATACACATTATACCCCACAGTAATATTGCCCCATGTACATTATGCCACACAGTAATGCCCCTTATACTACACAGTAATACCCTTTACACATTATACCACACAGTAATGCCATTTACAGATTATGCCACTTAGTAGTAGTGCCCCATATAACATATTCCACATGATAGTAGTGCATCTAAAACATTATGCCTCCCAGCAATTCACCTCCCTGTGTCTCTCTAGCAGCCTCTCGCATCCCCCTGTGTGCCATCAGCAGCCAGCAGGTGTGGATTTGAGGCTGGGCAGCCAGCTAATCACAGCATCTGTGGAGGAGAAACAGGTAAATTATAATTCTGACAATATTTAATTTGTCAACAAATGCAACATGTCCATCATTTTTGTGAGGTTTGCACCAGGGATGTACAGTAACTAGAACTTTGAGGGTTCCATAGCAGCATTTTAAAGGGGTCTACAATGGGAATGGGTATGAAGTCCTGGCCATTTGAAAAACAGAGGCTGATGCTGCCTCCTTCCCGCCACCAAATGGCAGCAGATTTATGGTGCGACCAGGGGTTAATATGGGCCAGAACGGGGCAGAACTGGGTTCTGTCACCTCTAATGGTAGGCAAAATTAGTTTTGCCTCTGCCACATCCCTTCACAGAAGTCCCACAGTCAGAGAGCTCTGTCTGGCCGCAGTCGCCTCATTCTCCTCGGTTTTCGGCTACATGTTCCTCCACCCGCCCCTTCTGTCACTAACTTTGTGGGCTTGCATCCTGGTGGCTCCTTTTGCAGCACGGCGTACATGATTCATGTCATCACCACTGCTGCAAAGTGCACTGAATAGCCGTGAAGAGGAGCAGGGGCCAAGGGCAGGCATGAAGATACAGGCACAAAGGTGAGCTGCTGCTAGAGGGATACGGGGGTATCGATTCCCACCTATCGATTCCTACCTACTTATACCTTCTAAAATTGTCGCTATTTAGCGTTATGAGTCGCACAAGAAATAAATGCTTTCAGACTTTCAGTGTGGTTCTAAAGCACAAAAAGTTATTATTCAATATAAAAACAGATAGTTACACGCTGTGATCTAAATACAATTAGCGCAAATAAATCATACAGACCCAAGGTACAGTTGTTATATATGCACGCGCTCTGGACCCAGATACCGGCATCAAAATAGAAACCTCCGTCAGCAGCAAAGCAGACAGACAGGCATCCAGGTTTAGAGAGCCCACATATATACTCTAGCAGAGATAGGCAATACAATAGAACAGTTTGGCATGATTCCTTTGGTTCTTTTTCCTGGTTCTTCTGTTACAGTATAGTTCATAGGTCAATTCGTATGGACACAAACCAGCCTCCAACAGCTCTTTGTGTCCTGTTTCCCACTGCATAATAAATCTAAGCTGGCTACATTACAAAGTACATTTTAATATTTAACTCTCTATAGTCCATAGTTTGCAGACACATGTTGCGATCTTCTCACCGATGGTACTGGAACAAAGACACAGTAGATCAGTACAACACCAAACATGGGCCCTCATTCAGAGCCGTACGCTCTGAGCAGAGCGCACGCTCTGAATGAGGGCCGGCCTCCATGAAAATGGAGTGTCCTTCTGGAGGCTCGTATAGCTGTGGGTCACCACCCACAGGCTATACGAGCGTGCATTTTGATGGCCGCGATGGTCGAGACCATCGCAACCATCGAAATTGCGAGCCGGAGCCTGCGGTTGAGGTTTTCAACCGCAAGCTTCGGAGTGATTTTGGCTCTATCAGAGCCAAAATCACTCCCACTGACATCACTAGTGATGTCAGTGGGCCGGCTTTTGACGGGAGGCGTTCCCGTGGGAACGCCCCCGTCAGGGAGGCACGCCCCCGGCACGCCTACCAAAAGTGGCGTGCTGTCAATCAACATTGACAGCACGCCCCCTTTGATCGGACACAACGAGCGAAGGACTTTCCTTAGCTCGTCGCGTCTGGCGCATGCGCACGACGGAGCTCCCTCCGTCATGCGCATGCTCAGTCCAGAACATCGACCCACTTGCGAGCGGACAGCCGCTCGCGAGTGGGTCTGAATCAGGCCCATGGTCTGCTTACCATGTACTAAACCTTAGATATCAAATTACATTTATTTCACAACATTTATAATACTGGATAAACCTTGAATATTACACTTTAATACTAGGGAACCTTTTATGTAAGTGTGCAGTGTGTAAGTATTGGGGAATTCAGAAAAGATGCTAGTTAGCGTTGTGCGACTACGTGTCTGTGGAGTACACCATGGTACGTGTTTTGCAAGGTTAATCATTTTATATGTTTTAGTGACTGTCTGTATTTATATGGTGAGTACTTTTAACTTCTTTCTATTGCGTGGGAATCACACAACGCTAAATAATAGCATCGCCGTATGTACTTCTAATGGGCGAGATTTACTAAAGTGGCACTGAGCGGTCAGTCGCAAAATGGCGTCTCATTGCCATTTGCAAAATGGCGTCACGCAGATTTAATTTAAACCGATCCTGTCTCAGCCTATTATCCGGCTTTGACAGTCCTCCCTTTGATAGCAAACAACATGCTATCATACTCTGATTTTAAAATTAATTTAGGCTTACATTATGACATATTATTTAATGTTATATTATGGGATGGCACAAGGCGGTTCTTAAACCATCAATATTGTGCACCAATCCTATAAAGGAAGTCTTGAGGGGGAAAAGGGACTTACATTATTTAAGATGTTTTGAAATAACATTTTAATAACACATTTTATGCATGTTTAAATTTTATACATCATATGATGGTACCTTATAGTTCAGGGTTGTAATGCAGTCCTACATTTACCTCAGTATTCATATTGTTACTACTGACCACCATCATAATTTAATTCTTCCGGTTTACCTTATCTTTACATTTTCCACATTTCAACACAGTAGGAATACACCTGACACATATGCCAATTACTATGATGACAACCAGTATGAGGATCAGGAGTTTACCTATGCTCGCAATCATTTCCTGGTCCCACTCTCCTAGACCTGAGAACCATTTCACTGGGTTCAACCAAGAAACCCATTCCTCTACCTTCTCCTCTACTTCAGCCACTGAAGCATTATGGTTCTTTCGAAATTCCCATTTAAACTGCAGAATTTCATCCATCTTCCGGTCTATTACCTCCTTGGGATCGCTGGTATCTTCTTGTAATGTAAGTGCAACATTTTACACCAAATTGGGTGGCCAAAGTTACGCAATACCCTCCAGTGACAGCTGTTAAATAATTTAACACTAGTCTATGTTGCACAAGTTCTTTCTTGTAAGCTTGCAAATCCCTACCTGTATACCTGAATGTGCCATCATACATCTCGGTGATATTATCTATTAATTTAGCAAGATCTTGGATATATCTAAAATTTAGTGTACCTTAAGCGATCCTGGTGGGATCCAATGCGACCAAAACTTGAAAGCCAGTTGTCTCACTAATTAACTGTGTGGCTTTATGCACATCACCCGGTATCATATTTCTTTTGTCTCGGTGTTCATACTGTGTGTGAAGATATGGTGATCGTGTATTTGTATGAATACCAAGCATTTCACCATGTGTAAGGGTCATAACTTCTGGAACTACTCTTCCCAAATAACACAGACCTTCGGAACGCAGAGAGAGCCACTTATACGCTTTCCTTCCACATATAAAATATACATCATCAGGGAGAACATAAGGAATAGTATGCATCATGATCATCCAACACATTTCCCTCACAAATGATCCTATGTCAGGTTTTCCCATCTGGCTAGTACATGTTTCCAGTTGTATAACCCTAGCACAGTACCCTTCTGGTATTCTGCCAACTATTTCTTTGGTGTTCCTCAGTGTATATTTATTACGGAAGTGTCTTCTACCTGACCTAATTGTGCATAAAAGTTCATAATTCATAGGCTCACAGTCAGCTCTTTGTGAGAAGGTCATCGTCTGGTTATTCCCAGTCACCTCCCAACTTCCTGGTTCATTGGACTTGGTGATGTTTAAACATAAAAGTGTTTTATCTGCCTGATACTGGTGGAGTTTAAAATGGGGTTGTTTGGTATTAAGAAATTTTCCATCCAGTGTCTTCTCTTTTTGTAATTCTGAAATTTCGGAGACATTTAATGGAAATGGCACTAATCCTACATTATGCTGCCCTTGGGGCACATGAGAGCACACCCAAAAGTCGGTTTAGTTCAAAATTTTGCCCACCATGGTGTGATAATCCTCTAAAGGATACCCACCCCAATACTGGTTATACTTTGGTTGGCACTGTTGGATGCATCTCTCGTTGACTATGGATCCACAGAACTCACACATACAATAATCCTTAGACGATAGACCTTCACACTGTCTCCGAGAATCCAGGATAGCAGATCTCTTAACAATTACTGTTCTAAGATTGGTCAGACACTCCTCTGATTGGCATAGCACTCCTCCTCTCGACTCCACTCCATCAATACTGCCATTAGCTCCCAACTCCTCTATCGGTCCCCCGTCACAGAAACCAGAAATCCCCGAACAAACCAGGATGATGGAAACTCTGGAAGAGAATACAAAAATGAACACAGCAGACCTGTCCATTGCCATAGCGAGGATCTACAAATTTCTTTAGTTCAGTTATCTCACTGCAACCTTTTAACCCTCCTGGAACAAGCTCACGATCGACAGGTCCACGTTATCTGCCTCATCTCCGCCTTGTATCTCCATCAGTTGGTTGACCTTCTTGCAGTGAGTGGAATGGACCCAGGTATCTCTCTCTGCCACCTTCAATGAGGTTGTACTCATCAACAACACCTGATACGGACCTTCTCAATGGTCAGTCAAACAATCTGAATGCAAGAATTTTCTGATCATAACAAATTCTCCAGGTTCAACATCATGACAGTTTGTTTCAGGCATACCATGTGACAACAATTTCAGTTTCTGCTGTTGCTGTTTTAACTGTTTACTCATTGTTATAAGATACCTTACAGTTACCTCATTGTTACCTTTCAAATCTTCCTGCGGACTTATAATCAAATGAGGTTGTCTACCAAACAGTATTTCAAAGGGGGACAGATTAAGAGGAGGCCTAGGAGTTGTCCTGATACTATGAAGGACAAGTGGTAGTGCTTCTGGCCAACCCAGTCCAGTTTCCGACATGATTTTACTTAATTTGTTTTTAATAGTCCCGTTCATCCTCTCCACCTTGGCACTGGCTTGCGGTCGGTAGGGGGTATGAAATTGACTATTAATACCCATCAGCTTACACATATTTGGGAAAACATCACCTGTGAAATGAGTACCCCTATCACTCTCAATAATTCTAGGGATACCGTATCTGCATACAAACTCCTGAACAATTTTCTTGGCAGTAAACGCAGCAGTATTAGTGGCAGCTGGGTATGCCTCAACCCAATTAGAAAACACATCAGTGCACACTAATACATACTTGAGATTTCTGCAGGGTGGTAATTGGATGAAATCAATTTGTTTTACCTGAAAAGGTCCGTCAGTCAGAGGAATGTAGGATGTTTCGGTAGGGATCATTTTCCCAATGTTTTTCCTCAAGCAGGTCAGACAGGACATTGCTCTCTTTTCCACTTGAGAAGAAAAGCTCGGTGCGCACCAGTACGCTCTCACCAATTTGCACATACCTTGCTTTCCCAAATGAGTCAGACCGTGTGCTGCCTCAGCCAGGCTTGGGTAGTACGCCTTGCTAGCCACTGGCTTACCTTGTCCATCTCTCCAGAGTCCAGAAGACTCTTGCCCACATCCCTTGGACTTCCAGACTGCCTTTTCCTGAATGGAACACAAATTTTGCATCTCAATTAATTTCAATTAATTTCAGCATATCAATTGTTTGAAAAGTCATCATTTGTTCAATTGGTACATTAATTTTTAACCCTGCTGCCCATTTTGCAGCTTCGTCTGGCCTGCTGTTGCCCAGTGACACCGGATCATCCTCAAATGTATGGGTTTTACACTTAATTACTGCCACTGCTCTAGGCATTTGGATTGCTGTCAATAGTCCTTTTATATGTCTGGAATGTGCAATTGGTGTGCCTGCTGCTGTCATAAATTTTCTCAGACGCCATAGAGAGCCGAAATCGTGTACTACCCCGAAGGCGTGCCTAGAGTCAGTGTAGATATTAGCAGATTTACCTTCGGTTAATTCACACGCCCTCTTTAGTGCCACCAGTACCGCCACTTGTGCCGAGTGTGGTGGGCCTAAAGGTTTGGCCTCTATAACGACCTTGTCATTTACCACAGCATAACCTGTACATAACTCTCCAGTGTCAGTTTGTCAATGACAACTCCAATCTGTGTAAAATGTCACATCTACATTTTCTAAAGGTATATCCCGTATGTCAGGTCTTGCAGTAAAGGTTTGATTCAGATATTCCATACAATCATGTGCATCAATATACCTGCAGAACTCACCTTTTGCCAGCGACTCACCTCTATCCACCCTTTGTGCATCATGTTGCACATATGGTAAATACGTACCTGGATTTAACATACTGCACCTGTTGATGGTGATGTTTGCAGGTGCTATTAAGGCTAGTTCCCATTTTGTGAATCTAGCTGAGGAGACATGTCTGGTTTGGGCAGAGTTTAGCAAAGCAGCTACAGCATGGGGAGTATAGACAATCATATCATGGCCTAGTACCACATCCTCACTCTTACTGACCAATAGAGCAGTTGCTGCTACACTTCTTAAACACGTTGAGAGTGATCTTGCCACAGTGTCCAATTGTGCACTGTAGTATGCTACGGGACTACTGGCATCACCATGTTTTTGTGTGAGGACACCTCCTGCTGAGCGCTCGCAACCGACTCGATGTTGGTCCACAGGGCATGTGCACGACGGAGACTGCTCCATCGTGCGCATCCGCGAGCCCCCGCTAATGATGGATCACCGCCATTAGCGGGCTCGAAGCAGACGGAGCGAGCTGTCGATGTTGATTGACAGCTTGCTCCGTTTGCTGGGCAGGCAGGGGGCATGCCTGGCCAAACGGAGGCGTTCCTTTCGGAATGCTTGCCGTTTTGTGGGCGTCCCCACTGACATCATCAGTGATGTCAATGGGGAGCTTCCTGCTCAATCAAAGCAGGAAGCTCCCTGGGGCTTAAGGTTGATGAGACCCTACCCTAGGGTCTCGTCGTAAGCCCCGATGGTCGCGATGGTCTTGACCATCACGACCATCTCCCTTAGCGGTCATTAGAACTGTGGGTGTTAACCCACAGCCTAACGACCGACATGGAGGCGGCTGTTCAGGATGCAAGCGGCTGCCCTGTTTCTGAGCGACCGCTTGCATCCTACGACCGCCTCTGAATGAGGTCCTATGTCCTGTATTGGCAAGGCCAAAACAGAAAAACCTGGGATCCACATTCTGCAGTATCCACACATTCCCAAGAAGGTACGAATCTGCTGTTGATTCTGTGGCAGTGTCATGTTCTGTATGGCTTGGATTCTGTCATTTGTCAGATGTCGTAACCCCTGGGTTAGGCAATGTCCCAAGTATTTAACCCTGGACTGGCATGGCTGTAGTTTGTCCTTAGCAACCTTGTGTCCTGTTTGCGAGAGATGAAGCAATAAAAGTTTAGTATCATTTAAACATGACATAAACGAATCAGAACATAACAATAAATCGTCCGCATATTGTATTAGAACAGATCCATTGGCAGGTTGAAAAGATTGTAAACAGTCATGTAAAACCTGGGAGAATATACTGCGGCTGTCTATGAAACCCTGGGGCAATCGTGTCCATGTGTATTGTACACCCCTGTATGTAAAAGCAAATAGGTACTGACAGTCAGGATGAAGAGGTACAGAGAAGAAAGCAGAACAGAGGTCAATGACAGTGAAATGAGTTGCATTTGGTGGGATCTGCATAAGAATGACAGCTAGATTTGGCACTTCGGGAAATTAGCTCTCTACTACCTTATTAACCCCTCTAAGGTCTTGTACCAGCCTATAACCCCTCCAACCACTCTTCTTCACATAAAAGATGGGACTGTTGGCTACACTTGCTGTATGGACTAAAATTCCCTGCTGTAATAATCGTTCAATTATGGGATAAACCCCTAATTCTACCTCCTGTTTTAATGGGTACTGGGGAATTTTTGGAGCTTGCCTACCACTTCTTAGATTTACCATTAAGGGAGCTACATTTGCCATTAATCCAGTGTCCTGTCCATCCTTGGTCCAAAGTGAATCTGGAATTTGGGATAACATTTGATCTACCTGAGATGGATAATTATCTGAACCAGTAGAGTGATACATTATCCTTTGGGGAGTGTCCAATATATCCCTCACCTCATGCGCAACTCTCTCTGGGATATCTAGAAATATACCATCAGGGATACAATATATGACACATCCCATCTTACATAACAAATCCTTTCCCAGTGGTTAGTAGGAGCCGCTGCTGCCAGGAGGAAAGAATGCCTGGTATGCAATGGCCCGATAGTTGTGAGGTTCTGAATTTGTTGTGGACCCGGGGTGGTGATAGGAGCAGACACAGAAGTAGACTTAAATGAAAAAGTGGGGTTTTCAATAAGTGACTTAGAAGACATGGAAATGGCAAATGAAAAAAGTCCATGTATAGCACTAAAGTGCACTTGATAACTGTAGTGAGGGTTATTGGGAAAATGTCCAAATAGTGACAGGCAGGAACAGTCCAGTATACAAGTATGGTGAGCTGAAACAGAATGCAGGTATGATGAGTTGTAACTGAATACAGGTATGGTGAGCTGTAACTGATGCAGGCAGAGGTAGTGAAGTCCAGCTGAGAGTGAAATGAGGCAAGATGCAGGGAAACAGCAGGTTCAGGTACTCTGGCAGGTGAAAAGGTATATGGAGGGTGCAGGGTAAGTCCAGCAGGTTGGAGCAGGCAAGGTTCAGGCTAGAAGAGTATAGCAAGCAGGCAGGTAAGGCACAGGTACTCTCTCAACTGCAGCTGAGAAACACGTTGCACTGGCCAAGGAAGGAAGGCTCTGGAACTTCCTAAATACTCAGTGCCACGCTGTGACTGGCTGGAATGAGCACATGACCTACCGGGATTGGACAGCTGGAATCACATGGCTGCAGGCAAGATGGCGGCGCCCATGCCAATGGAGCAGAAACACCACCAGACCTCACCAGGCCTTGTGACAATTTTCCCGCACAGAACCATGTGCAGCCAATGCACCTCGCCAAACACTAGCACCTCTGCCAGAGACCCCCCCGCCATAACGACCTCACAAGTAATACCCGGTGACTACCATGCAGAGAAACCCTGGCCGTAACAATAGTGACCTCTGAGGATTTGGTTAAAGGATAATGTTGCACTTTACCCATTACACCTATTGCTGGTACTTCTCGCTGGTCACCTGTAAATTAGCTGGAGATTTGATCACTTATCGGGTCGCCCCTGTGTCTACAAGAAAGGTTATTTAGTATCAGCTACATCAACCATCATCACCGGTTCTTCCCTAGTACTTCCCTTTAACCTGACTATCTGTAGACTACAGGTATGACCTGACCCCTAGCGTTGACTCTCACTCTCCAATACAGCATTTAAGGCCACAATTGGAGCTGGTGACTGTTGGAAATTTCCTGTACTCTTATATCCCTTATGCGGATATCCAGGTACTCCCTGGTTAGGGGGTCCTACCTTCTTCACCTCACAGTTCCCACTTACATGTCCCACTTGGTTGCAGTTAAAGCACCTTCGTGAGTGGGGTGGGTGAAAGGGTTGCTGTGTGGGTTGAGCGGTAGAGAAAGATTGTGGGTGTGGATAAGGATGTTGAGGGTAATATGGTGGTTGTAGAGTTTTGAGGCTGTAGTATGGGTTTTGAGGCTGTGTGGGATAAGTGGGGTAGGGTTGTGTTTGCGGTGGTGCAGGATTGGTGAGGACGTGTAGCTGTGCAGGTGCAGGTGTGTCTGGTGGCTGTGATGTTACAGTCATTCCTTCTAGAGCTTGAATACTAACAGCCATTTGCTTCTCGCTCTGAGTCTTTCTCTTTTTGAGGATGTTTTCATCATTTTCAATAGCGGATTCTATGAGCGTGTCTACAGTAACTCCTCTCCAGCCAGGTAGTGAGGTCTGAACTCGGGTCTTTAGACTCTCTTTTAGGCCATCCATAAGTACAGTGATGATCATTCCCCTGTGGTGAGTGCTATCTTTAATATAGAGGATACCTGCAGATTATTGTAACCTGCAGAGCTTGGTTACAATAATCTTCTGAAGATTCACTCTCTTTTTGTTTTATGGTGAAAATTTTACTCCACTTAACTACTACTGGAAAATATACACCCAATTGAGTTATTATGTGGGTAATGTTGCCTTGGTTACTCTCGTCTGTTATGGGACCATCTCCATCCAATACGCAATCTGTGATAAACTTTTTCACTTTTTTCACGTCGGTATTGTGTGGAAGACAAGCCCTTAACACCACTCGCCAATCTTTATTGGTTGGCTTGTGAGCACTACCCAAATTTTTCAAAAATCTTTGGCATTTGGCTAATTCCTTTTTAGGATCAGGGAAATCATTCATTATGGAATTTAGCTCTGCTCTTGTCCAAGGACAATGCATTGCTACCTCCCTTGTGGGCACTACACCGTTCGCATCCGCATTCCCATTTGGAACAGTTATTGTCCGGATGGGATGCAGACGAGTCGCTCTGCTACTTTTGACCTTGTTACCTGGCTGGGGATATAGTCTATTACTGCTACGTATGTGGTTAACAACTTCCTCTACGGGTGCAGTGGATGTTAACACTTCCTCTACTATCACTGATGAAGATGGGGCCACCACTTGTGCTTGTTGTGATGGAGTATCTAACATGTGTACAGCATGGGAAATGGCAGACATAACAGCAGGTCATCATCCGCATCCGCGTAAACATTTTCTTTGTGATTACTCAAGAGAGGGTACAAGTTACTTGTTAAATTTTTATGGGTTTTTACAACAACTGTACCTGCACGCCCATCTGTATAGGGCAGTGGTGGTGCGCGTGAACCACTGGCAATACCTTCCGCAATGCTACCTTGCTGCACGTGCTCGCTATCTCGTGGCGCGCACGCAACACAGTTTAGCACTGCGCGTGCACTCTCCTGTAACGTGCTCGCGATGCTAGTTTGCATCGCACGCACACCTTTAAGCCACGTATCCCCCTCATGCTGCCACAACTTTAAACACTCGTTATAGTTTACCTTTTTCATTTGAGAGCGCACCATACAGATGCTATCTCGGACATTGTTCAATACCTCCTTATCAAAGCTGCCAATTCTGGGGAAAGGTCTAACACTCTTCATCGTCATTTTAAACCATACATCACAATACCTAGTTGCATATGCACCGTATTTAGTATGCATAATATACAGCACCGACCCAAGCGGCGCTTCCAACAGCAGCACATCATCTAACATCTCTACCGTTTGCTTGGCTCCCATTCTGGTAGAACCATAAGCCTTTCAATAGAGATTTAGACTGTTGAAAGACAGGCAAGATACTTTCACTTACCTGTGGACGATATTAACAGGATGCGCCCACACACCTATGGAAGAATAACCAGGCTGCTTCCATGCACCTAATCCCTTTTTGACTACCTTTCAACTGCTAGCATGTAGGCATTCCAATAACACCTACCCTTTTCAGTGATTTTGTCCACCCTCTGCTCTACGAGCCACTAGGCCGACACCAGGCGCCAAGCACTTAAGGGTCCTATGATATCCTTAACTAGGGAACATGTTACCCCTACCAACAAATATTCACTGTTACACACCCTTTTCCTGCGCAGAAAAATACACGTTTTCCCAGACTATGGCAACACTGATCAAGATATTTACAACAAAGCTATCTATCAATTCAATCTCAATGGCTTTGTTTAAAACACGTGGCAGCAATACAGGAAATACGTATACGCTATTGTGCGACTAGTTGCTTACACAATAATGCGACTACTACACAAAACGTACTGTTACCCTTACGCTATTGTGAGACTTCCCCTTTTTAACATAAAAAAAATCTATCAATGAAGGAAAACAAACATTTTCCTCCCTTGTCCCTGGATTTTTAATCAGTGCTCCTTAAGCCACAATAACGGGTAGCGGTAGCAGACTGGCATCCAGGTTTAGAGAGCCCACATATATACTCTAGTAGAGATAGGCAATACAATAGAACAGTTTGGCATGATTCCATTGGTTCTTCTTCCTGGTTCTTCTGTTACAGTATAGTTCATAGGTCAATTCGTATGGACACAAACCAACCTCCAACAGCTCTTTGTGTCCTGTTTCCCACTGCATAATAAATCTAAGCTGGCTACATTACAAAGTACATTTTAATATTTAACTCTCTATAGTCCATAGTTTGCAGACACATGTTGCGAATCTTCTCACCGATGGTACCGGAAATCTGCAAAGACACAGTGGATCAGTACAACACCAAACACGGTCTGCTTACCATGTACTAAACCTTAGATATCAAATTACATTTATTTCACAACATAATAATACTGAATAAACCTTGAATATTACACTTTAATACTAGGGAACCTTTTATGTAAGTGTGCAGTGTGTAAGTATTGGGGAATTGAGAGAAGACGCTAGTTAGCATTGTGCGACTACGTGTTTTTGGAGTACACCATGGTACGTGTTTTGCAGGGTTAATCATTTTATATGTTTTAGTGACTGTCTGTATTTATATGGTGAGGATTTTTAACTTCTTTCGATTGCGTGGGAATCGCACAACGCTAAATAATAGCATCGCCATATTATAATGGGCAAGATTCACTAAAATGGCGCTGGGTGGCCGGTCGCAAAATGGCATCTCATTGCCATTCGCAAAATGGCATTGCGCAGATTTCATTTTAAACCGATCCTGTCTCAGCCAATTATCCGGCTTTGACAGGGGGATAAGCTGCTGGTGGAAGAGGTGATACAGGGGCAGGTGGCTGCTGCTAGAGGCACCCGGGGGTGGAGTTATAAGCTGCTGGGAGAGGAGGCACAGGGGCAGGTAACTGCTGGTGGGAGACACAGGGGCAGGGAGCTGATGGTGGGGGATGCAGGGGCAGGAATGATACAATGGGTTAAAAGCTGGAGAGACACAGGGGGATTGTGTTGGAGTGAAGACACGGGAATGTATCTTCACTCCAACTGGTGAGATGCAGGTGGGGGCTGATGCTTATGAAAGACGGGGAGATGGTGCTGAAGAGACGGTGGGGGATGGCATTGGAGAGAAGCAGGGGGAATGAATCTTTTGATATCCAGGGGGGGTGGCACTGTAGAGATGTGGGGGGATGACGCTGGTGAGATGTAGGAGGATGCTGTCTCTCCAGGATGTTTGATCAGTGAATTGTGCCCTACCCCAAAACGTATATTACTATGTATTATCTGGTTGAACCTCTGTATGAAGATGAAATATTATTCCTACCCAAACAGATGGCTACCGTACTATGTGATCTCCTATATGCATACTGAATACTGGCTCAAGACACTGTCTGTCTAGGGAGGTTCAATTTCTTCAGAGGTTCCCCATTGGAATGAGAAACCAGCATAAAAGAAAAGACTCACGCAAAGGCGATACATAGGGGTTTCAAAAAAACTTGTGGCAACCAAGTGATATAGACTTGTTTGTGGGGAATCGGTATGATTTATCGCCGGACCCTTGGCCGGCGGTTCAACTCCCAACAGCGGCAGCCCTACAAGGATGAAAATCACTAACCTATTCTACCCCCTAACCCTCCCTTAGGGGTACCTAACCCTAACCTTCCCCCTAGTGCCTAAGCCTAATCCCCCCTCTAAGTGCCTAAACCTAACCTCCCCTTCCCCGCTGCCTAAAGTCCACCGGGGGGGTGCCTAACCCTAAGCCCCCCAGTGGGTGCCTATCCCTAACCCTCCCTCCCCCTAGCCTAACCCTAAGCTCCCAGGGGGTGCCTAACCCTAAGTCCCCCCCCCGGGAGCCCCTAACCTAACCCTCCCCCCTGCGGCTGTCCATGCTCTGGTGCCCAGCATCACTTTCGATCAGGATGCCGGGCGCCGGTCTCCCGGTGTCGGTAAAATGACAGGCTTCTAGATTTAGACGCCTGTCATTTAACCATCACCAGGATTAAGCAGTCGGGAAGCCGGCTGTCGGGGTTAGGTCTACCGGCTTCCCGACTGCATACCGTTTGTGAGGTCCCCATAAAAAAAACTCAGAGGTACGGCAGAAAAATTATTAAAAGTTACACTGATGATATAGAAAATTTTTATTTAAGTGGCCTAACATTGTAGTCTCTGCTGATGGCAGGAGTGCAAGAAAAGCATCTACAATGTATTCACACTGTCATAGCCCTCAAAGCTTGTGTGTGTAAAGAACAGTTCTCACAGTTGTTCTGGCCTCTCAGAGTAGCTTCACCTATCGTGGGAGGAGGGGGCGAGTAGGCGGTGGGGGAGATGAGTTCCACCACCTCTTTCAGCCAAGGTTGCGGCACATAATGGTGGCCATACAATTAGTCAGTTCACAGTTCTCTAGCAGGGGGTGACAATGATTTTTATTATGTAACATTTTGCTTAATGTGTTTATATTTAAAATAACTAGATATGACCATTAGGAATATATGACTGTATGGGTGATATGACAAAGATGACTGATTGCTCAAGCGCAGTGCACTTGTCTCAGTGGGACACCATCTTCTACACCAGGGGTGGGCAATCTGTGGTACTCCAGCTGCCACAGTTTTAGCATGCCCTAAGCTAAACTGTGGCAGAGCATGCTGGCATGTGTAGCTCCTCAGCAGCTGGAGTACCACAGGTTGCATACCCTTGTTCTACACATATCTTGATATGACACTTAGGCACATCAGAAAACGTGGCTGACATGACAGGGTCACTGTTTTCGTATGTACAATGCTCTTCCCTCAATGGGACACTGGGCCTAATTCAGAGCTGGACGCTCTTTGAGAGCGCTCGCTCTGAATCAGGGTGTCCCTGTTTTTTTTAAAGACGGCCTCCTGGCCGCTCGCTAAGCTGTGGGTGACCACCCACAGCTTTAACGAGCGGCCAGTGATGGTCGCGATGGTCACGACTATCGTGACCATTGGGGCTAGCGACGAGATCCTTGTGGTAGGGTCTTGTTCCCACAAGCCCCAGTGAGCTTTCGGCTCTAATAGAGCCGGAAGCTCACCCACTGACTCGTGATGTCAATGGGACCGCCCCCAAACAGCAGGCGTCCTGGGGCACCTCATGCAAGGTTACCCTGGTTGTAGGATTACACCCCTGCAGGAATGCTAGAATGAGTCCAGTGTAGGTTTTGGAAAATACTGGGGAGCTCTGCTCATTTGGTCCCTCATATTTCCAAAACCAGGACTGGCTCACTGAGCCTGGAGCTGGTTGATATAATATGGGGGACCTCTACATCTTTTTTCAACGTATTTTTGCAACCAGCACTGGCTCAGAAAAGCCCGGTGCTGGTTGTGCATTTAGGTGGGGTGGCCACGTAGTTTTTTTTCTTGTATTTTACACTTTTAATACGTTTCTTCTAGAGATGAGCGGGTCTAGTTCTCAGAGAACTGGACCCACCCGAATTTCAGGGATCCGGGGCGATCCGAGCCAAGCTCGGATCTCCCTGCCTGCCCTGGATCCCCATCCCAAGGCAAAACCTTGCAATCCCACTGTCGGGTCGTGAGGTTTTGTATTGAGCGGGCTTAACTCTGATTGGCTGAGAGAGCCGTCTGTCACGGCTTTCAGCCATTCTGCGTTAAGCCCATTGAATATGGGCACAGGAAGGAGAAGATGCTGCCCACCCATCCCCCACTGCATGATACCGCCGCCACCCCCTGCTGCAGACAACGCCGGCACCACCTGCTGCCAACCCCCACTGGCAGCAACCCCTGCTGCCAACACCCCCGCTGCCGACACTGCTGGCACCCTGCATTGAGGACACTACCAGCAGCCATGCACTGCCGACACCATCAGGACCCCCACACTGAGGACACCGCTGGTACCCCCGCTCTGCCGATACTGCCGGCACCCTGCAGAGAGGACAATGCCGGAACCCCTGCACTGCTGGGGACATACTGGGGACACCGTCAGCGACCCCACCACCGGCAGTCCCAAACTGAGGACGCCACTGGCACCCCTGCACTACCAACACTGTCAGCACACATACACTGAGGACACCGCTGGTACCCCTGCTTGGCCGACACCACCGGCACCATGCACTAAGGACATTCCCAGCACCCAGGCACTGCTGCCCCACGTATTGAGGACTCTGTCAGCGACCCTGCACTGCTGCCTCCCACACCAAGGGCATCCCTGCACAGCCGATACTGTCAGCACTCCTGCACTGAGGACATGACTGGCACCACTGCTCAGCCGGCACTGCCAGCACTATGCACTCAGGACACTGCCAGGCACCCACTCTGCCAACACTACCACAATGCCAAACTGGCATTTCTGCATTGAGGACACCACTGGCACTCTTGCATTGAGGACACCGCCAGCACCCCGCACTGCCAACACTGCTGTCACAGTAAGTGCACTATTGGTGTACCCAACCCACAGTAAGTGCACTATTGGTGTATAACACACTGTATCCGTGTTGGAACTTGGAAGCTGAACTGCCACATGTTAGTTCCGCCCACTGTGTCACTTAGCTTAGTCAGCCAGCTAGCTGGATGCAACCTTTTGGCCTTAACTAAATGAAAAAAATAATATTTTGAGGTGGTCAAAATTGATTGGAAATGACTGGAAATAAATGTTATTTAGGCTAGTAATACTGTAGGAACAAAAACAGGCCCATTTTATGTGATTTTAGCTGTTTTTATGATAATTTAAGAAAAAATCCAGATCCAAAACCAAAACAGAAAAACAAAACACAGAGGTGAGGGTTTTGGCAAAACCAATCCAGATCCAAAACCAGGGGAGATCCAGATCGAAAACCAAAACCAAAACACGAGGGTTGGCGCACAGCTCTAGTTTTTTCACACAGCAGCAGGCGCGGATCTCACAGATCTGTGCAAGTTTCTGTGTAACTGGCACCTGCTCATGCTAAAATTGGCAGGGGATTTTAAGTTCAATTTGGTGTTCAATTTGGACATGGGGATCCAAAATCGAACAAGAAATAACTAGTCAAAATCAAACCACATCAAAATTGATTTAGAAAAGGGTAACAAAAATAAAATTGTTTTAAATGTGGGATATTGACAGTGATATCTACATTCGATTTGATTCGATTTCAGGTGCGCTAAATCGAACCTAAAATCAAATGCAAAATCGAACTTTGTTACATATACCCCCAAGGGACTGATTCAGAGGTGGATGCTAATGCAGGTGCGGCTGCACGTTGCGGTGGTAATATGAAAATGATTGGTTTAGCTTTCTCCTTGTGTACTAGGGTACGACTGACTGTGCAAGATCTGAGAAACCACTTTCAATGGCAAACAATCGCTTGCACCATCGACATTTATGATGACAAATGGCTGGTGCAATGTCTTCTGAAAATTCTCAAAACATGGCCTCTGTGGTTGTGGATTTGCATATGAGAACGCAGCCGTGTACACTGTGATCTACCTGCGACACACCTAGGATCAAGCATACTTGCTAAAATGTAGTGATCCAGTTGCAAGATCTTGACAACCCTTTGGTCCTGGCAATGCAAATAAAGAAGTTGATCTACAAATCCAACATATTTTGCAGAATCACAGTTTCATCTCCTTCAGTTTCTGCAGCTGCTTTTCCAGTTGTTTTTTAATGGATCATCTGACTCAAGCTGGCAGTGTCTGAACTCACTTCCTTTGTTACTATGTACTTCGAACGGTTTCAGTAGCTAGCAACGGAACTGTTCTTGCAGCTGCTGCAATCTCCTAAATGCAGCTGCTAAATGCCAAAGATGTCCAGAAATGTTTCTAGCCACAGACATCTCCTGCATAATCCTATTATTAAAAAAATATATATTTTTTGAACGTCTAAGTTTATTGTGTGGGGAAAACATGGGACCGTTTTCATATTCACCCTCTTGTAATGCTTAATGCTCTCACAATGTTACATGCATTATCAGTAGAGAAAAATCCTAAGCAGAGTCCATTTTGCTATGACATCTCTGAGCTTTTCTAAAAGGTTGACACCAGTATGCCTCTAATACCACTTTCACACATACGACCCAGGAATTTCCCTGCTCAGACTCGGGGTTTTTTCACTGCAGCAAAAACCCAGGTTAAGTGAGTCCTGGTAGTTTGGCCGAGCCCCGGCAAAAACCCAGGATTCTCGATATGTCTGAAAGGAGTATAAATGAAGCCAGTGATACAGAAAGTAGCCTGCCTGTGAATGAGCTGGCGTTGTATGTTAGATGCTGTTGCTGCTGAAGGCGATACACCCACCCAGTAGGTTGTCGCAGTCATGTAATCCTTTGTTTGACCAGTAACATTTGTCCACATATCTGTGGATAAGTGGATAGTGGGTCCAATTAAATTTTCTAGGCCAAGAACTAGTTTTCTTTAAACAAGCTGGTACAGGTGAGAAATTGTTGTTCTTGTAAAGTGGAATCAAAATGGAATTTGGTAGCAGGGACACAGGACCTCAATTAACTATCTAAAACCACATGCTTTGATGGCAAATATTGGATGCAGATCTAAAGCTAGCATAGTTGTCATGGCTGCAGTGATCCACTGTGCAACTGGATGACAGCTTTTATACTTGCTTCCTCTTGCAAAGGATTGTTTCACATCAATTGTTGTTTGAAAATAGTCTTCTTGGTCCCCTTCTGGGATGAAGATTCACCCCCAGCAGCAGCAGCAGCCCTAGAGCTCAAGGATTCTTCTGAGGAATCCTGAATAGGGCAAGAATCTGTTAAGCCGCATACACACTTAACAATATACTCAATGAGCGATATCGTTAAGTGTTTCCCTGCACTGCTGGGCTCAATGTCATTAACGACATTAAGCATACACACTGGACAATATTGTTAACGATATCATTCAGTGACGGCACCCTCCCTCATCCCTGTACTTGCAGAACCTGATGACATCGTCAAGTTGCCCTCAAAGTACAGGCGATGAAAGACATTCTTAACGATCCACAGGAACACGCATCGTTAACAATTTCTTGCATACACAATGGATGATATTGAACGCGATGAACGATAACGATATCATTATCGTTCATGTCATCCAACTTATCGTCTAGTGTGTATGTGGCTTTGGCCTTCGCAAAAAGGATGCAGGAGGACTACCTCGATCGTTAATGAGGAGATTGATAATGAAGGTGTTGGTAGCGGAGACTGCATGAGCTGGGATCTTTCTGAGAGCTGGAAGCTAGATAATGCTGTACTGCTTGTTATTATTTTACCAGATATTTTAAATTTTTCCAAAAGTTTTGCATTGATTCGCTGCAAATGACCTAACAGGGAGGAAGTTCCTAGATAGTTAACGCCTCTAACCTCTACTTACTTTGACTTCACAAAAGGTACAGATGGCTTGACAAATGTCAGGATTTGGGTAAAAGTTTTGTTTTGGTGAACTGATGTGCCTGTTTTAAAGGTGACACACTTAGACTTAGGGGTATATTAACTACAGTACAGATTTTTAGAAGTGGAGTTGTTGCCCATAGCAACCAATCAGATTCTGCTTATCATTTATCTTGCACCTTCTAGAATATAATAGCTAGACTCTGATTGGTTGCTATGGGCAACAACTCCACTTCTAAAAACCCACACTTTAGTAAATATACCACTTGGAGTTAGAAGGTGTTGCTCTGATAATTGACCAATCCATATCAACTCACAGCCTAGTATATGGGTGGTACCCTTATAATGACGTTATATTTTTAACATGCAAGTATTATATTAAAATTTTTTACCAGTGCCTAAAGGCCCTGAACACACAGCGCCCCTAGTATAAGCCAGGTGGCATTTTTTAACACACAAATTTTGTATTACATTTTTTTAACAGTGCCTGAACACACAACAAACTACCTCACAGCACCACTAGTATAAGGGTGGCACCCTAGTAGTAATTATGACATTATATTAGTTTTATTTTTATAAAGTGCCTCACAAGGCTATTTAAGTTCTGCAGTCCACTCCTATGGCATTTTCTTTGCCTCATAGTGCTGCAGCAGCACACAGTGCCTCATAGTGCTGCAGTAGCACACAGTGCCTTATAGTGCTGCAGCAGCACACAGTGCCTCATAGTGCTGCAACAGTGCCTCTATAGTGCTCCTTTAACACAGTGCTCTTTTTATTTTTAAAGGGCCCCAGTAGGCTTTATTTAGTAAAAAAAAGGGGTTGGTTCCGGCACTTCTGTAGGATCTATGGATATATTGGTGTTCTTCTCATGGGATAAAGAGAGAAAAAATATATATAGTGTAAATCATTAAATAATAGCAAATAAGAAATAGCAATGTAAGAATCGCAGTCACCCATTTATTTGGTGAGTGTGCAGCATTGGACCTAATAAGCACCATGGCCCTACAGTGGTTGCCGATAGCAACAATGACATCACAGATAGTTTCACTGGATATCTTCAAATGGTCAGAGGGAGAAAGACATAGAGAGCACTTCCATTGTGTAGGTCAATGTGTTTTAGGAAACCAGATTATAGCCAGTGCATTATTGTGCTCACCTTTTATAATGTATCATATGATCTTTGCACATTTATTTCTTGTAAAAAAAAACAATGTCCGTCAGTGTCTGCCCAATCAGGGATTTAATACGGTACAAAAGCTAAAAGTAATATTGGACAGATAGATACATAATGTTGCATAAATATTTTAAATTAATTTTATTTCCTCAACAAAAATATTATCCAGAAAGAGTATTTAAGATGTGTGCTTATATATATATATATATAAAAAAATATTTGCAGGTCATACATAACCATTTAAACACATCAAAATAGAATAAGAACATATATGACAATAAAATACTAGACAAATAAATGCAAAAAAAAATATTTAGTAATAAAATTATTTCTTAAAAAATGAAAAAAGAAAAAATGTTTGATAATTAATCTTTTTTCATTTTTTAACTTTTTATTTTATTTTTCAATTTTTTTTTTCATTTATATTTTTAATTTTTTAAGAAATAATTAAATTTTTTCATTTTTTTTATTTTTTATTTTTTCATTTTTTAAGAAATAATTTTATTACTAAGTATTTTTATTTAAAAAAAATATGTTTCTCTAGTATTTTATTGTCATATATGTTCTTATTCTATTTTGATGTGTTTAAATGGTTATGTATGACTGCAAATACCATTTTTTTAATATAAACTGCAGCGGCCGGCTGCGGGACCATATGGATCACCACAGCCGGACAATGGTACACAGATTAACCGATGCTGCGTTGAGCAAAGCAGATCGGTTAAATAATGCACAGGGGGCGTGTGCATTACCATATCTGCAAAGGATTGCAATTGCAAAGCTGCCTGAGTGCAACTTTGCAATTATGATCCTTACAGAATCAAGCCCTATGTCTTATTTATATGGAGGTTTACGAATCAATTTTTATTTAATAAAAATATCACTACACAACAATGAAAATGTTTCCGATGTGAAAATAGTTACTTCTAATTGATTTCAGCATGCAAAGAATGAATATGACATTTAAAACTCTCAGTTAGCTCTGAGTTCTGAGCTGTAGCCCATTTATGATGATGTAGGGGTATTCCTAGTGAAGTTGGCAGAATGGAGAGAATCATACCAGCAATCTGCGTTCCGCGCAGAGGGGACAGGGCCTAATGACCCAATTAAATTAATCAGTTATTTGTCCTCTCCCCTATTCAAATATATGCGATTCACGGGATTACCCACACAAGATAACTGTGGTGCACTGAATGACAAGCATAGTGAGCGATTCAACCAAGACATTTCAGCAATGGAACAAAGATATCAGGGTAGGTGAATCACTACTGTTGGACAGTGACAAGAGATGCCCCAGGAGAGTACAAGCAACAAGCAAAGAGAAAGCACCCCCATGAATAGGCCACTAAATTAGATAGTACTTTCGTATGCTGTATGTTTGTTTCATATGCTGTATGTTTGTTTCGTTTTGTGTTCTTATTTGTGATTGATTGAAATAAAACAACTGTTATTTATTTTCTATCAAGAAAATATCAGATTATTTTAAAATGGCTTTTCACTATGACTATATTACTAATGTACATACAGTATAGTACAAGTAGCATAGCTCAAAAAATAGAGCTAGTAAAAACATTCTGAAATCATTTTAGTTTTTCTTGACCTCAAATTAGTAATGTATGACTATTTTTAGAAAGGCAACAAATTAAAAGTATTAAATTGTTGTTCAGTGATTTGATTTACTGTGATGCACAGAAGTATTGTTTTGTGAAATTATACCTATATAGCTTATAAAAAAGTTGAAGCTTTGATAATTTACTATTAATACAGTTACTACTGTACTGTAAATCACCTGCCAGTTTACTGGAACATTAAAACCATTAGAAAATTGCAATGTAGTTCAAGGCCATGTCAGACTCAGCAGAGAAATTTCTGATTTTAATCAGGAACTAGAGTGAAGACAGACAAAATTTAAAAAAAAAGTACTATCACTTAGGATTAGGAGAATTTAACCATTGATGATGTGTGTGATAAATAGAAGAATTATATTTCCTAGTGAGAGGTGGCTTATTGGAAAGCTATATACAGAAGTAAAATAGCCTTTCAATTGTAGCATATCCCTTTAGGCATCACAGTCAGCCATCACCAGCACTAAAACTGATTTACTGCATGACTGTGATACAATCTTATCACATTGTGAGTTTCTTTAAGTGTTATTGCAATTTGAAACGCTACAGCACTATATAATTATTTTAATTTAGAAAGATGGTTAGCGTTTCTGCCTTAGTTCTGGTGCCATGGATTTAATTTGGACCTGGGCTCTATCTGTAGGAAGTTTGTATGTTCTCCCTATGTTTGAGTGTAGATTTCCTCAATTTCCTTTTCAGGCCAAAAACAGGTAGTTGAAATGGCTGCTACCAAAAGTGACATGTATCTGAGGCAGAGATTTTAAACAGCAGGCTCTGTTGGGGCATATGAATCATTCAATATTATCTGTAAATCACAGCTTAATATGGTTGTGATATATGTGTACACCCTATCTGTGGTGACGATGTGTGAAAAGTTTAAAGTTTTATTGGGGACCACCTGCCTCTCTGCAGTGGGTGTAGAAAGTCCAGAAGACAGCAGGTACGATCCTTCCAGCAACACACTAATACTTTGGGGGGTAAAAGTAGCGCTGTTTATTGATCGCGGCGGGGCTATCCAATTAGCTGCAAAGTGCTGCCCAATGCCGGCACATATCGTGGATATTTTTAGGGACCTGATGTGTCCCGAAAAATAATCTACGATAAGTGGCAGTTTTTCACCAACTAAATGGCGAAAACACATAGGTTTGCGAGCTTATGGCAGATCCTATGCGTTTTCGGCTGAAATGTCCTATTATTTTGACCGAAAAATAGGATAGGGTGAAAAAAAAATTGGCCAAAAGATGGGGATAATTGCCGTTTTTCACTGATTGCAGCTATCCATTAGCACCCGAACAATGCTAGATTTTAGATATCTCTAAAATCTGAACTGCTGGGGAGCCTTGAGGACCGCGTTTGGGGACCTCTAGTCTAGACCATTAGTTCAGTGGTGTACTGAGTTCTATTCCTTTCCTCAGCAGTGTATGCAGGAAATTATTGTTGA
The DNA here is from genome assembly GCA_031769625.1 of Taudactylus pleione. Lineage (NCBI taxonomy): Eukaryota > Metazoa > Chordata > Amphibia > Anura > Myobatrachidae > Taudactylus > Taudactylus pleione. The sequence continues at coordinate 8,607,656 of JAUIMM010000350.1, read as the reverse complement.
ACTGAAGACTACAGCAAAGGCTGATACCAGTTCCAATAATGGGCCGTATTCAATTTGTTTCGCCCCGGTGATACTTTTTCACATACCAGACTTTTCGCCTACATTGCGTATTTTAGCCACAGAAACTTATTGTGCATGTCCCCGCGATTCACCATATTCAATTCCAAAACACGCGAAAACGCAACCGGGCGAATGCAAGCCAGGCGAAAAGTACTGTCAGATTTGGGGAAATCAGCCTGACATCCCCTCAAAGATGCACTAACATTGAGGATCAACGAACATGCCCAGAATAGCCCTAATAATGCTATTTGGTGTACTTAAGGTGTGTCAATTTCTTATAATTAGCGTCTTTGCACAAGTGGTGAAGAATAGCAATAAGCAGTTTTTTTGGGGGAAAAAAAAGTACTTCAAATTTGGGGTACTTGAAAATGGGTGCAAGCATGGTTTAAAGTAAAGTTTAAAAAAAAAAAAAAAAAACGCACCTGAAGCAAGCACCTGTAATCAAAGAAACACCTCACCCATACTTGCAAACCCCCTAAAGTCTATTTTGCTAGTTTTTAAGATTGTACCCCCACTTTGCACTTTTTCGACCCATTTTTCTTTTTCTAGGTAATTTTTTGGGGTGTTCCTCTATTTTTTTTTTTAGTATTTTTTTAAACAGTTATCCTTTGGGGGGGCTGTCCCAAGGGTGCAGAGTTGTTTTCCCACCTTTGCACCCCAAAATAGCGATTTTGCACTTTTTTCTCCACCTATTCATAGGCAAATCTTTTTCGCCTATTACATTGCGTTTTCACGTACACGAAAAGAGTTTGCAATTGAATACGGAGATAAGTTTTCACCTGAAGAAAAGTAGCAAACGCCGATACTTTTACGCGGATCCCGACTTTTCGTGACTAATTGAATACGGGCCAGGTTGGAAAGGGTTTTTAATTGCACTTCTGCATCAGAATGATCCTGAGGTGTGTCGATAGAGAATCGATTTGATTACTTGCTACTTTTACAAACTTATGAAGAATAATACCCCTTTCAGACATACAACCCGGGAAATTTCCTGCTCAGACCCGGGAATTTCTCCTGTGCAAATTCCCGGGTATTTGGTCGAGACCCCCCTTTCACACTGCAGTGTCTACCCGGGAAATTCCCAGGTAGACCCCTTTCAGACATAAGCCAGGTTTTTTAGTTTTAAGTATTACCTGCCTCTCCTCTGCTCTTCCTAACCTATCCCCTCTCCGGCTGCCGCTGATGATGTCATCATCATGCAGCAGGCAGCCATCCAATCAAAGTGCAGCCTCTATTAAATAGTTAATATAATAACTCCTATCTATAATATAATAACTCCTATCTACCCTGGTGGTCCAGCGGGAGTGCGGGCGGTCCGCTGTGGCTGCAAACCACCGGCGGTCTCCAGCGCTGGTGTGAGGACCCGGCCATGGTCCCTGTCTCGTTTGTCAGCGCCACAGCCACCGGTGCGGGGGGTGATGAGCAGCAGCGCAGAGCGTCCTATAGGACGCTCTGCACTGCCAACTCATTGTAATGAGCAGCAGCGCAGAGTGCTGTCAACTCATTGTAATGAGCAGCAGCGCAGAGCGTCCTATAGGATGATCTGCGCTGTCAATGTAAAAGCTGCTTGGTGCTGCCCGGGTGTTATGTTCTGGGTTGTTTGTGGACCCGGGGTAGTAGCAGGAGCGATCACAGAAGCGGGTTTGAAAATAAAACTAGGTTTTTTAATAAGTGCTTGAGAAGACATAAAATATGGCAGTAAATAAAAGTCCAGGTATACATTAGGGGTGTGTACCGACACTTTTCGTGTTTTGAGTTTTGGCTTTGGATCTGGATCTTTCTTCGTGTTTTGGATCTGGATTGGTTTTGCCAAAACCACCCTTCCGTGTTTTGGGTTCTGGGTTTTGTGTTTTGGATCTGTATTTTTTTTTTTTAAAAAAGCATAAAAACAGCTAAAATCACAGAATTTGTGGGTTTTTCTGCTCCTATGCTATTATTAACCTCAATAACCTTAATTTCCACTCATTTCCAGTCTATTCTGATCACCTCACACCTCACAATAGTGTTTTTATGTCCAAAAGGTTGCACCGAGGTAGCTGGATGACTATGCTAAGCGATACGAGTGGGCGGCACAAACACGTGGCCCATCTAGGAGTGGCACTGCAGTGGCAGACAGGATGGCAGTTTGAAAAACTAGGCCCCAAACTGTACATAATGCAAATGCAAAGAAAAAAAAGAGGTGCAAGATGGAATTGTCCTTGGGCCCTGCCACCCACCCTTACGTTGTATAAACAGGACATGCACACTTTAATAAACCAATCATTTCAGCGCCAGGGTCTGCCACACGACTGTGGCTGAAATGATTGGTTCGTTTGGGCCCCCACAAAACAAGCTGGCAATTAATCTGTCCCTGCACAAACTGGCTCTACGGAGGCAAGATGTCGTCCTCATCCTCCTCATCCACCGATTCCTCACCCTCTTCAGTGTTGTGTACATCCTCATCCTCACAGAGTATTAACTCGTCCCCGCTGGAATCCACCACCACAGGTCTCTCTGTACGTTCTGGAGGCTGGTCTCCCTGGAAGAGTTGATAATTCATTTTTATGAACATCATCTTCTCCACATTTTGTGGAAGCAACCTCCTACGCCTTTCGCTGACAAGGTTCTCGGCTGCACTAAACACTCTTTCGGAGTACACACTGGAGGGGGGGCAACTCAGGTAAAATAGAGCCAGTTTGTACAGGGGCCTCCAAAGTGCCTCTTTTTCCTGCCAGTACAGGTACGGACTGTCTGACATGCCTACTTGGATGCTGTCACCGATGTAATCCTCCACCATTCTGTCAATGGTGACAGTATCATATGCAGTGACAGTAGACATGTCAGAAATTGTTGCCAGGTCCTTCAGTCCGGACCAGATGTCCAAACTTGGTCCTGCCTGCCCTGCATCACCGCCAGCGGGTTGCTTAGGATACCTAAGTTTTTTCCTGGCAGCCCCAGTTGCGGGAGAAAATGAAGAAGGAGCAGTTGACGTGTCACGTTCCGCTTCAGCTGACAGTGTGTTCACCAGCAGGTCTTTGCACCTCTACAGGCTTGTGTCGGCCGGAAAGAGAGACACCACATAGGCTTTAAACCTAGGATCGAGCACGGTGGCCAAAATGAAGTGGTCTGATTTCAACAGATTGACCACCCTGGAATCCTGGCAAAGCGAATGAAGGGCTTCATCCACAAGTCCCACATGCCGAGCTTCAGGTGATGGCGGTGCAGGTTCAAGAGTGTTTGCTGGCGCTCCAGTCTTCGGCATGCAGTCGCTGAATAGCGAAAGTGGCCAGAAATTTTTCGGGCCACCCAAAGCGTCTCCTGCATGCCCCTGTCGCTTTTCAGAAAATTCTGCACCACCAAGTTTATTGTGTGAGCAAAACATGAGATGTGCTGGAATTTGCCCATATGTAATGCCCGCACAATATTAGTGGCGTTGTCAGATATCACAAATCCCCAGGAGAGTCTAAGTGGGGTAAGCCACTGGGCAATGATTTCCCTCAGTTTCTCTAAGAGGTTGTCGGCGGTGTGCCTCTTACTGAAACCGGTGATACACAGCGTAGCCTGCCTTGGAACGAGCTGGCGTTTCTGAGATGCTGCTACTGGTGACGCTGTTGCTGCGTAAGGTGATACATCTACCCAGTGGGCTGTCACAGTCATATAGTCCTTAGTCTGCCCTGTTCCACTTGTCCACATGTCCGTGGTTAAGTCGACATTAGGTACAACGGCATTTTTCAGGACACTGAGGACACTTTTTCTGACGTTTCTGTACAGTCTCGGTATCGCCTGCCTAGTGAAGTGGAATCTAGACGGGATTTGGAACCGGGGACACACTACCTCCATCAATTGTCTAAATCCCACTGCACTAATGGCGGATACCGGACGCACGTCTAACACCAACATAGCAGTCAAGGCCTCAGTTATACGTTTTGCTTCAGGGTGACTGCTGTCGTACTTCATCCTCCTCGCTAAGGACTGTTGGAGGGTCAATTATTTAGTAAAAGTAGTGGTGTTCCTACTTCCTCTCTGGGATGATGAACGACTCCCAGCAGCAGCAACAGCAGCAGCGGCAGCAGGAGGCGTAGCAATGCACAATCCTCCTGAGGAATCCTGGATAGGTGAGTCAGTCATGCCAGTGACATGGCCTGCAGGACTACTTCCGATCCTGACTAAGGAGGGAATTGACGAGGAGGGAGTTGACGGTGTGGTTTGCAGGCGCTTGGATACAGGACAACGGGATTTAGGTGTCCCTGGACTGCTTACGGTCTTAGCCAAAGTTTCTGAACTTGACAGTAACTTTTTATGAACACGTTGCAGGTGCCGTATAATGGAGGATGTTCCTAGGTGGTTAACGTCCCTACCCCTACTTATTTCACCTTTACATATGGTACATATGGCAAGACAGTTGTTGTCCGGATTTGGATAGAAATATTGCCAGACCAAAGGGGTGGAATGTTTGGTCTTCTGCCCAGGCATGACCGTGATGAGCTTTTTCATCCCACGGACAACAACTGTCTCCCCCGGAGCCTGATTTAAACAAACCACATCACCATCAGAGTCCTACTCGCCAACTTCCTCCTCAGCGCCAGCTACACCAGTATCCTCATCCTGTTGTACTTCAACAGTGACATCTTCAATTTGCATATCAGCAAGTGGACTGTGGGTGCTCCTTTCAGCACTAGCAGAGTGTGTGCAAATGGTGGAAAGAGCCACCTCTTCCCGTCCAGTGCTGGGAAGGTCAGGCATCGCAACCGCCACCACACTTGGACTCTCCTTGGGGATTTGTGATATCTTCTTAGAATGCACAGTTCTTCGCTGTGCTTTTGCCAGCTTAACTCGTTTGATTTTTTTTAGCGGGATGAGGGCTTCCATCATCATTTGAAGCTGAACCACTAGTCATGAACATAGGGGTAGACCTTAGCCGTTCCTTGCCACTCCATGTCATAAATGGCATATTGGCAAGTTTACGTGTCTCCTCAAATTATTTAAATGTTTTTTTAAGGTCATTTTCCTGAACTTTGTCATTTGGGATTGTATATGCCCTCTACTATGACATTGGGCATCGGCCTTGGCAGACGACGTTGGTGGCATGTTATTGTCTATGTCATGACTAGTGGCAGCAGCTTCAGCACTAGGAGGAAGTGGTTCTTGATCTTTCCCTATTTTATTTTTATCGGAGAAAGTTTGGTCCTCCATTTATGTTATATTGATATATACGTGCGCCTAAGGCGCACACAAACATAGAAAATATTTTTTTATTTTTGTTGGAGACTAGTGCACTTTGTGGGTTACACCACCCTTTAAGAAATGAGCCAGCCGGCCCTTTACTTATGGGACACAGGCGCACGCTTGGCGCTGCTTCTTTGTTGATGCACGTGCAGCTACAGCCCACGCAATTCACAAACACAGAAAATATTTTTTTATTCTGTTTGGAGGGCCCTTTGGGGGTTACAGCACCCTTTAACAGACAAGCCAGCCGGCCTTTTACTTATGGGACACAGGCGCATGCTTGGCGCTGCTCCTTTGTTGATGCACGTGCAGTCACAGTGCACACAATTCACTAACACAAAAAAATATATTTTTTTATTTTGTTTGGAGTGCCCTTTGGGGGTTCCAAGCACCCTTTAATGGACAAGCCAGCTGGCCTTTTACTTATGGGACACAGGCGCACGCTTGGCACTGCTCCTTTGTTTATGCACGTGCAGCTACAGTGCACACAATTCACAAACACAGAATTTTTTTTTTTATTTTGTTTGGAGTGCCCTTTGGGGGTTACAGCACCCTTTAGCGGTCAATCCAGCCGGCCCTTTATTTATGGGACACAGGCGCACGCTTGGCACTACTTTGTTGATGCACGTGCGGCTACTGCGCACACAATTCACAAACACAAAAACAATATATTTTTTTATTTTGTTTGGAGTGCCCTTTGGGGGTTCCAAGCACCCTTTAATGGACAAGCCAGCTGGCCTTTTACTTATGGGACACAGGCGCACGCTTGGCACTGCTCCTTTGTTTATGCACGTGCAGCTACAGTGCACACAATTCACAAACACAGAAATTTTTTTTTTATTTTGTTTGGAGTGCCCTTTGGGGGTTACAGCACCCTTTAGCGGTCAATCCAGCCGGCCCTTTATTTATGGGACACAGGCGCACGCTTGGCACTACTTTGTTGATGCACGTGCAGCTACTGCGCACACAATTCACAAACACAAAAAAATATATTTTTTTATTTTGTTTGGAGTGCCCTTTGGGGGTTCCAAGCACCCTTTAATGGACAAGCCAGCCGGCCTTTTACTTATGGGACACAGACGCACGCTTAGCACTGCTCCTTTGTTTATGCACGTGCAGCCACAGTGCACACAATTCACAAACACAGAAAATTTTTTTTAATTTTGTTTGGAGTGCCCTTTGGGGGTTACAGCACCCTTTAATGGACAAGCCAGCTGGCCTTTTACTTATGGGACACAGACGCACGCTTAGCACTGCTCCTTTGTTGATGCACGTGCAGCCACAGTGCACACAATTCACAAACACAGAAAAAAAATATATTTTTTTTGCACTTGGGGGAGCACCCCTGATGGACAGAGCACCCCTTGGACAACACTACAGCACCCTTTTAGGACTGTGACACTGCACAGGACTTCGGAGTGTTCACAGCCCCTATGGACAACTGACTGCACAACACAGTCCAGCCAGCCCCTTAGGACTTTGAAGGAGTGGACACAGCCCCTATGGACAACAGCAGCACAGCGCAGCACAGCACAACACTACACTACACTACACTACACAGCCCAGCCAGCCCTAACTCCCACCCTCCCTCTTCACTGTCCACAGCTGAGTGAGAAAATGGTGCAGACGCGGGTACCTTATATAGGATCCAAAACCCGCGAGACCCGGAAGGCGGGATGATGATGTTTTGCCTCGATTTCAGATCCGAGTCTGGCGGGAAAAGTCGAGCCTGACTCGGATCGGCCTCGGATCGGGGGGCCCCGGGGGGGGTTCGGATTTCAGAAATCCGAACCGCTCACCCCTAGTATACATAAACCTGCACTAAAGTTCTGTGGTGGAAGTAATGGGTTAATGTCCAAGTAGAAACAATTAGAGCTGTCCAGGTGTGCAGGTTTTTGAGAAATAGAAGATTTCTATGGTCCGTAAATACAGTGAATGGAAAGTTAGCGCCTTCTAGCAAATATCTCCATTCCTTCAGCGCCAACTTTACAGCTAGTAGTTCTTGCTCACCTATTGCATAGTTCCTTTTGGCAGGTGAGAATTTTTTAGAAAACCCACAAGGATGGACTCGATTGTCCTCATAACGTTGAGATAGGACTGCTCCCACAGCTTCAGATGATGCGTCTACTTCCAACAAAAAAGGCCTGTCCAGATCTGGTTGTCAAAGAACTGGTGCTGAGATAAAGGCCTGTTTTAGGAGATGAAAGGCAGACTCTGGCTCTGGTGACCATTGGGCAGGATTAGCACCTTTGCGGGTCAAGGCTGTAATGGGAGCCAGCAGTGTAGAGAATCCCTTAATGAAACGCCTATAATAATTGGCGAAGCCCAACAATCTCTGGATGGCCTTCAGTGTCTGAGGTCGGGACCAATCCAGAATTGCTTGTACCTTCTTGGGGTCCATTTCCAAACTGGAGCCAGAAATAACATAGCCGAGGAAAGGTACACTGGGCACTCCAAAGACACACTTCTCCAGCTTGCAGTAAAGGTGGTTCTCTCTCAAATGGGTCAAAACTTCTTTAACATGTTCATGATGTTTAGCTACAGACGATGAAAAAATCAGTATATTGTCCAGATAGACAACAACTGAAACATATAACAGATCCTGGAAAATCTCATTAACGAAACTTTGAAAGACAGCAGGGGCGTTGCACATTCCAAAAGGCATTACTAAATATTCGAAATGTCCATCTCTGGTATTAAAATCGGTCTTCCATTCATCGCCAGCTCGAATACAGATAAGATTGTAAGCCCCTCTCAGATCAAATTTAGAAAAAATTACAGAGCCCTTGACCCTATCAAACAACTCAGTAATCAGGGGAAGAGGGTATCGATTCTTTACAGTAATGTCATTAAGGCCTCGATAATCGATACATGGTCTTAAACCACCGTCCTTCTTGCCAACGAAGAAAAACCCAGCACCGGCAGGTGAAGTAGAGGGGTGAATGAACCTCTTTGCCAGGTTGTCCCGGATGTACTCACGAGGTGGTATCTTATCAGGTATCAAATCAATTGGACAGTCCCATTCCCTATGAGGAGGTAAGATATTTGCTTGCTGCTCAGAGAACACGTCGGTGAACATCTGATATTCCTTGGGAATGGCAGAAGAAATTAATGGAACTGTCTTTCTTACAGGTCGAATTTTTGGAAGACAGGATTTCTGACAGTCCATACCCCATGAAAGAATCTGCATAGAACTCCAATCTATCCGGGGCTTATGTTGACGCAACCAGGGTAAACCAAGAACAATTTCTTGAGAGGCCTCTGATATCACCAGGAATTTTAAGGACTCAGAATGAAGTGCCCCAATTCGGGCCAATACTGGTTGAGTCTCCTTGGTGACTATCCCGTTAGTTAGAGGGCATCCGTCTATAGAGGTCAGAGAGATGGCATGATTGAGAGACAAACAAGGAATCTGAAATTTATCTATGAAACTAGACGCTATGAAATTTCCGGCTGCTCCCGAGTCAAGTAGAGCAGTAACAAAGACAGGTTTGGGTTTAAGATCCAAAGCTAGGGTAATTGTGAAGTCTTTAATTTTTGGAGATGGGCACATAACTCCTAACTTGATGTCTCCAGGGTCAGTTAGGATTTGGGCATTTCCCGGTTTACGGGGACAGGAGATCAGCAGGTGACCTGACTCTCCGCAGTACAGACAGAGGTTCTTTTGCATTCTTCTCTGACGTTCTTCTTTGGAGAGGTGTGTATGATTCACCTGCATAGGCTCCTCTTCAGTAGGAGAAGGAATGGGACGGGTAGAAATTGAGGGGGCAAATGACCTTTGCCGGTCAGTTCTGTGTTTTTCAGCCTGACGTTCCCTGAAGCGTAGGTCAACTTTGATACACAACGAAATCATGTCGTTCAGATTAGTAGGAAGCTCTCGAGTGACTAGATCATCCTTTAGTCGGTCAGACAACCCATGCCAGAAGGCAGAGGTGAGGGGTTCCTCATTCCATTTGAGCTCTGATGCTAAAATTTTAAATTGCACGGCATATTGACTGACAGGACGGACCCCTTGTCTCAGTGTCATGATGTTTGATGATGCTGATACAGTAAGCCCAGGTTCATCGAAAATCCTCCTGAAGGATGACACAAAGCCTGCGTAATTATCCAGCAGCGGATCTGAGCACTCCCAGAGTGGGGAAGCCCATTCCAAGGCCTGGCTGGATAACAGAGAGACTATATAAGCCACTTTAGTTCTTGCAGTTAGAAAGTTGTCAGGCTGCAGGGTAAAATGTATGTCACACTGATTTAGGAATCCTCAGCAGAGTTGAGGGTTGCCGTCAAATTTAGGAAGATGTAATCGGGGAGATGATCTGCCTCCTGTATTCCCAGACGCTGATGTGGATGTGGTTGCTGGTACTCCAGGGGTAGAAAAGGAAGTTTGTAAACTATCCTGTTGCTTAGACATCTATTGCAAAAATTGAGCCATCTGATGCTGCATGTTTTCCAGATTTTCTAAACGACCAGGAATGCACCAGAATAAATCCACTCCTGACTCCTGATCCGTGGCCGGCTCCATGTGGCCAGTGCAAACTGTTATGTTCTGGGTTGTTTGTGGACCCGGGGTGGTAGCAGGAGCGATCACAGAAGCGGGTTTGAAAATAAAACTAGGTTTTTTAATAAGTGCTTGAGAAGACATAAAGTATGGCAGTAAATAAAAGTCCAGGTATACATAAATGCGCACTAAAGTTCTGTGGTGGAAGTAATGGGTTAATGTCCAAGTAGAAACAATTAGAGCTGTCCAGGTGTGCAGGTAGTGAGACTGGAATAATCCACCAGGTATGCAGGTAGTGATGCAGGAAATAATAAGCCAGGTATACAGGTAGTGAACTAAGGCAAATGAGCAGGATGTCAGCAGGCTCAGGCACTCAGGTATGGGTAAGGGTGGTGGAGGAAGCGGGGTAGTCCAGCGGGAGCTAGGAGCTGACAGGCAGACCGAATTCACAGGAACAGGATAAGCACAGAGAACTCCCTCTCAGCTAGGCTGAGATACACGTTGCACTGGCAAAGAAGGAAGGCACTGTCCCTTCCTAAATACCCCATGCCGTGCTGTTACTGGCCGGAGGGAACATGTGACTCACAAGGATAGGCCAGCCGCATCACATGGCCAGAAGGCAAGATGGCGGCGCCCATGCCAAACGGAACAGAGACGACGCCAGGCCTGTGTGATATAACATGAATGGCCTCAGGGCCTGATTCAGACCCGCTCGCTACGAGTGCTGTCAGTAGGGCCGCCCTCAAACGGCAGGTGTTCCTTCGGGAACATCTCCGTTTGGCCAGCCACTCCCCCCTCCCTGCCTACAAAACAGGGCAAGATGTCAGTCAACATCGACAGCCGCCCCATTTTGCTGCGAGCCCCAAGCGAGTGAAGTTCGCGCTCGCACCGGGGCTCACGTACGCACTGGCCGGCCATCGACCCGCCAGTGATTCCCAAATCTGAATCAGGCCCAGAGGTGATAGCCTGTTTTATTACCCATGCATTAGACCCCCTACTTGGATTACCTTCTCCATACCTTGCAGCCATCTGGGACATTCTTTGGTGAGCTATCCAGCCTTGCTTAGCAAGGTTCCAGCATCTGCTACTGCTGCATCTCTGAAATCAGGATTTCCTGTTTAGGCACTTCCATCATACAGCCGTTCACAGCACTGAGACCAGATGAGGTCGGCAGCCATATTATACCCAGCAGAGTAGCCACAGTTTACTAGTTTTACCATGGGACCCCAATGAATATAACTGGATTGTACTGGTAAAGTGGAGCCCTGTGATTTGACAAGTCCCTGAACACTATTTACATTATCCAATTACCAGGACTTTCAGTTCCATATTTTTCATTTAGCCCTTCACTACTTTCAGTGCCACATTTGCTATTTCAGTTCTACACGTTTAAGTGCAAAAAGAGCTCTATATAGGTTTAAATTCTATCCTGGGATCCAGGGGCATTTTTAGAGAGGAAGGGGCTTATGTGCATCCCCCATCATGGGCTCCCTCCTCTCACCCCAGCGGCCAGTGTGCCCAGAGTCTATGCGCATGCGCGAATCGCCGGGGTAGTGGCGCAGTCACCATTTTCCCGGCAATTTCCTCGCAGCGAATGCACAAAATGGCTGCGGCGGCCATTTTCCAGCATTTTAAGCAGCGCTGAGAGACCCGATGCGGGACCTTGGAGAGGTAAGTTTTAAATAATATGCGCCTGTACCTTGGGGGCCCATGTAAACCGCACACCTGCACCCAATATAAATACGCCCTGCTGGGATCTGTCATCCATCTTAAACTACAATCATACTTGAATTGTTGTTTCTTACTCTTTATATTTGAAGGTGTTATATCCGGTAGATATGCATGTCTGAGCAAGTTGGTATATTCGCAATTGAATGTTATTTATTTTTATGTATTTAACTATTGTGTAAAAGATTTTTGTGTTTTTTTTTATATAAAGATATGATCCATATTTAATTATGTTGATGTGTCTTGAATTTGTTCTGCCATATTAACATACTTTATTTTATATAAGCGCATTTCCAACAGTGGTTATCTTTTTTCTATTTGTTTCATGAGTGCACACACACACATTTGGCTATTGCAGCTATAGTAATTTCAACATATTTTTGTGAAAATGTATTTCTTCCGTTTCTTCTGTATTTTATTGTCAGTGCATGGTCAATTTTTGCATTATATGAATAGAAATGGAAGAAGATTGGAGCTTCCAGTTCTTTTATTTAAATAAACAAATAGTAAATAAATATGTTTAAAAACTATAAATATTTAAATGTAAAAAATAAAAGCTAGAAATAATATTAAAATTATATTAGACCCACTTTCACCCTCCACACATCAGCAAATAATGATAATAGTAATTATCTAAAGCAGTGGTTCCCAAACTGTACGCCGCGGCACCCTGGGGTGCCTCGGGACACTTGCAAGGGTGTCTCAGATTGGTCGTCCAGCGCCAGAACAAATTCTTTATGGTTAATGTAATTTAAATATGTGGACAAACAGAAGTGCAAACCTGTCCCCCACTATATAAACAACTAGGGGTGCCGTGATAACAATGCTGATACACTAAGGTGCCTTGATTCAAAAAAGTTTGGGAACCACTGATCTAGAGGTTGCGCTTTATTCATTTTAAAAAGTTGCAAACATATGTTTTTTATTGAAGTATTTTTTTTCAGCTTCTCTATCTGCTAATGCCATGCTAAGATTGTATTAATAGAGCAGATATTGCTGCATTGTAATATCTCAATATCTGACAAATAGGCAAAAGCCGGCAAAACCTGTGGTAATCACTGATGTATAGGTTGAATTAAAAAAAGGAAAAACACCAGGAAAGACTCAGATTTTCACCCTCTAATAAATATAGGTCTTATAATTTGTTTCCCCTCTCTATCAAATGGACCAACTCTGACTGAGATCAAAGATAAACCTAGGCAAAGGAAGAATACCAGTAGGCACTGATGCTCAAATGACCTGTGTCACTTTTTGTCTTACCCACTAGATCACTATAATGTACACAGGGCCGGTGCAAGGTTTCTTGGCACCCTAGGAATTTCTTCAGTCTTACCCCCCCCCACCCTCGATAGCTACACATGCCCTTATACAGTGCCCCAGTAGTGCCCCCAGCACTGGCGGCAGCAGTGGTCCCCTTTATGCAGTGCCCCCAGTAGTGGTCCCCCCAATATAGTGACTCTTATACAGTGCCCCCTATGCAGTGCCCCCAGTAGTCCCCCATACAGTGCCCCCAGTAGTCCCCCACCTATGCAGTGCCCTTTATAGTGACTCCAGTAGTAACCCTCCCTTTGCAGTGCCCCCATTAGTAATCCCCCCAGTAGCAGCCCTCCCCCCGCAGTACCTCTAGTAGTAGTCCTCCCAGCAGTGTCCCCAGCAGTAATCCCTCCCTATGCAGTGCCCCCAGTAGTGGTCCCACCAGTACAGTGCCCCCAGTAGTAGTAGTCATCCCAGCAGTGCCCCCTGTAGCAGTCCCCCCCAGCAGTGCCCCTAGTAGTAGCCCCCCCAGCAGTAATCCCCGCATGTAGTGCCACCAGTAGTAGTCCCCCCAGCAGTACCGATAGTAGTAATCCCCCTCTATGCAGTGTCCCCCAGTAGTGGTCCCACCAGCGTGCAGTGCCCCTGGCAGTACCCCCAGCAGTGCCCCTAGTAGTAATCCCCCTCTATGCAGTGTCCCCCAATAGTGGTCCCACCAGCAACGCCCCCAGTAGTACCCCCAGCAGTGCCCTTAGTAGTAGTCCCCCTCCAGCAGTGCCCTTAGTAGTAGTAGCCCCCCCAGCAGTGACCTTAGTAGTAGTAGTAGCCCCCCAGCAGTGCCCTTAGCAGCAGTCATCTCCCCAGCAGTGCCCTTGGCAGTAATAGTCCCCCCCCAGCAGTACCCTTAGTAGTAGTCCCTCCACCAGCAGTACCCTTAGGAGTAGTAGCCCCCCCAGCAGTGCCATTAGTAGTCATAGCCCCCCCAGCAGTGCCCTTAGCAGCAGTCCCCCCCAGCAGTGCACTTAGTAGTAGTAGTAGTCCCCCCCAGCAGTACCATTAGTAGTAGTCCCGCCCCCAGCAGTGCCCTTAGTAGTAGTCTCCCCCCCAGCAGTGCCCTTAGTAGTAGTAGTAGCCCCCCCAGTAGTGTCCTTAGCAGTAGTCCCCCCAGCAGTGCCCTTAGTAGTAGTCCCCCCCCAGCAGTGCACCACTTAGTAGTAGTAGTCCCCTCCAGCAGTACCCTTAATAGTAGTCATCCCCCCCAGCAGTGCCCTTAGTAGTAGTCCCCCCCAGCAGTGCAATTAGTAGTAGTAGTAGCCCCCCCCCGCCAGCAGTGCTCCCCATCAGACACACACACGCACTCACAAAGAAAAAAAACTCCACCTACCTTAATCCCCGCTCCGGCATCTGCTCCTCCGTCCGGCGTCCTCCCGGGCCGCCCCGCTCTGCATGATGGGAGAGATGTCATGACATCTCTCCCATCACTCACTGCGGAGCCCGGCTCTCAGCAGTGGGCGCAGCAGCCGATGAGAGTCTGACTGACTTTCATTGGCTGCTAAAACAAACACACAGCTGCCGGCGCTGGCGGCTGTGTGTTTGTTATACTAATAGTGTAGTGCGGACTGCACTTATGTGCGGCCCACGCTACCGCCCTGCAGGGCCGGCGCTCTTAGGCAGCTGCCTAAGTTTGCCTAGTGGTAGCGCTGACCCTGAATGTACACTTATGAAACAGCAATACATTTGCCATTTTAAATTTTTCAACACATTGAATAAAAAAGATACCAAAAATGTCAGACAGCACAAGCAAAGTAATACTGTGTAGGAGATGGTGACAGAGTAGATCAATTTTGTGCCTTATTGCCCTCACAATCATTTCTCAAAAATAATATACATTTAAAAATGTGTTTAGATTAGGGGTGTGCACCGGCCACTTTTCGTGTTTTGTGTTTTGGTTTTGGATCTGGATCTTTCTTCGTGTTTTGGATCTGGATTGGTTTTGCCAAAACCACCCTTCCGTGTTTTGGGCTCTGGGTTTTGTGTTTTGGATATGTATTTTTTTGAAAAAAAGCATAAAAACAGCTAAAATCACAGAATTTGTAGGTTTTTCTGCTCCTATGCTATTATTAACCTCAATAACCTTAATTTCCACTCATTTCCAGTCTATTCTGAATACCTCACACCTCACAATAGTGTTTTTATGTCCAAAAGGTTGCACCGAGGTAGCTGGATGACTATGCTAAGCGACACGAGTGGGCGGCACAAACATGTGACCCATCTAGGCGTGAAACTGCAGTGGCAGACAGGATGGCATTGAAAAACTAGGCCCCAAACTGTACATAATGCAAAGAAAAAAAGAGGTGCAAGATGGAATTGTCCTTGGGCCCTCCCACCCACCCTTATGTTGTATAAACAGGACATGCACACTTTAACAAACCAATCATTTCAGCGCCAGGGTCTGCCACACAACTGTGGCTGAAATGATTGGTTCGTTTGGGCCCCCACAAAACAAGCTGGCAATTAATCTGTCCCTGCACAAACTGGCTCTACAGAGGCAAGATGTCATCCTCATCCTCCTCATCCACCGATTCCTCACCCTCTTCAGTGTGTACATCCTCATCCTCACAGAGTATTAATTCGTCCCTGCTGGAACCACAGGTCCCTCTGTACGTTCTGGAGGCTGGTCTCCCTGGAAGAGTTGATAATTCATTTTATGAACATCATCTTCTCCACATTTTGTGGAAGCAACCTCCTACGCCTTTCGCTGACAAGGTTCCCGGCTGCACTAAACACTCTTTCAGAGTACACACTGGAGGGGGGGCAACTCAGGTAAAATAGAGCCAGTTTGTACAGGGACCTCCAAATTGCTTCTTTTTCCTGCCAGTACAGGTACGGACTGTCTGACATGCCTACTTGGATGCTGTCACGATGTAATCCTTTAACAGACAGACGCACGCTTGTCGCTGCTGCTTTGAGGATTCAAGTGCGGCTACAGCCCACACAATTCACAAAGACAGAAAAAAAAAAAGAATATTTTTATTGTTTGTGGAGCACACTTTGAGGGTTACACCACCCTTTAACAGACAGACGCACGCTTGTCGCTGCTGCTTTGAGGATGCAAGTGCGGCTACAGCCCACACAATTCACAAAGACAGAAAAAAGAAGAAGAATATTTTTATTGTTTGTGTAGCACACTTTGAGGGTGTCACCACCCTTTAACAGACAAACGCACGCTTGTCGCTGCTGCTTTAAGGATGCAGGTGCGGCTACAGCCCACACATTTCACAAAGACCGAAAAAAAAAGAACAATATTTTAATTGTTTGTGTAGCACACTTTGAGGGTGTCACCACATTTTTACAGACAGACGCACGCTTGTCGCTGCTGCTTTAAGGATGCAGGTGCGGCTACAGCCCACACAATTCACAAAGACAGAAAAAAGAAGAATATTTTTATTGTTTGTGTAGCACACTTTGAGGGTGTCACCACCCTTTAACAGACAGACGCACGCTTGTCGCTGCTGCTTTGAGGATGCAAGTGCGGCTGCATCGCACACAAGTCACAAACACATTAAAAAAATAGTTTTTTATTTTTTGGAGCACTTTGAGAGTTACACCACCCTTTAACAGACAGACGCACGCTTGTCGCTGCTGCTTTACGGATGCAGGTGCGGCTACAGCCCACACATTTCACAAAGACCGAAAAAAAAAGAACAATATTTTAATTGTTTGTGTAGAACACTTTGAGGGTGTCACCACCCTTTAACAGACAGACGCACGCTTGTCGCTGCTGCTTTAAGGATGCAGGTGCGGCTACAGCCCACACATTTCACAAAGACCGAAAAAAAAAGAACAATATTTTAATTGTTTGTGTAGAACACTTTGAGGGTGTCACCACCCTTTAACAGACAGACGCACGCTTGTCGCTGCTGCTTTAAGGATGCAGGTGCGGCTACAGCCCACACAATTCACAAAGACAGAAAAAAGAAGAAGAATATTTTTATTGTTTGTGTAGCACACTTTGAGGGTGTCACCACCCTTTAACAGACAGACGCACGCTTGTCGCTGCTACTTTGAGGATGCAAGTGTGGCTACATCGCACACAAGTCACAAACACATAAAAAAAATTTTTTTGATTTTTTGGAGCACTTTGAGAGTTACAACACCCTTTAACAGACAGACGCACGCTTGTCGCTGCTGCTTTGAGGATGCAAGTGCGGCTACAGCCCACACAATTCACAAAGACAGAAAAAAAAAGAACAATATTTTAATTGTTTGTGTAGCACACTTTGAGGGTGTCACCACCCTTTAACAGACAGACGCACGCTTGTCGCTGCTGCTTTAAGGATGCAGGTGCGGCTACAGCCCACACATTTCACAAAGACAGAAAAAAAAAGAACAATATTTTAATTGTTTGTGTAGCACACTTTGAGGGTGTCACCACCCTTTAACAGACAGACGCACGCTTGTCGCTGCTGCTTTGAGGATGCAGGTGGAATCTAGACGGGATTTGAAACCGAGGACACACTACCTCCATCAAATGTCTAAATCCCACTGCACTAATGTCGGATACCGGACGCATGTCTAACACCAACATAGCAGTCAAGGCCTCAGTTATACGTTTTGCTTCAGGATGACTGCTGTCGTACTTCATCCTCATCGCTAGGGACTGTTGGAGGGTCAATTGTTTAGTAAAAGTAGTGATGTTCCTACTTCCTCTCTGGGATGATGAACAACTCCCAGCAGCAGCAACAGCACTAGGAGGAAGTGGTTCTTGATCTTTCCCTATTTTATTTTTATCGGAGAAAGTTTGGTCCTCCATTTATGTTATATTGATATCTAATATACGTGCGGCTAAAGCGCACACAAACACAGAAAATATTTTTTTATTTTTGCTGGAGAGTAGTGCACTTTGTGGGTTACACCACCCTTTAAGAAATGAGCCAGCCGGCTCTTTACTTATGGGACACAGGCGCACGCTTGGCGCTGCTCCTTTGTTGATGCACGTGCAGCCACAGTGCACACAAGTCACAAACACAGAAAATATATATTTTTTTGGTTTGGAGTGTACTTTGGGGGTTACAGAACCCTTTAATGGTCAAGCCAGCCGGCCCTTTACTTATGACACAGGCGCACGCTTGGCTCTACTTTGTTGATGCACGTGCGGCTACTGCGCACACAATTCACAAACACAGAAAATAATTTTTTTTTTGGTTTGGACTGGAGTGTACTTTCGGGGGTTACAGCACCCTTTAACGGTCAAGCCAGCCGGCCCTTTACTTATGACACAGGCGCACGCTTGGCACTACTTTGTTGATGCACGTGCGGCTACTGCGCACACAATTCACAAACACAGAAAATAATTTTTTTTTTGGTTTGGACTGGAGTGTACTTTGGGGGTTACAGCACCCTTTAACGGTCAAGCCAGCCGGCCCTTTACTTATGACACAGGCGCACGCTTGGCACTACTTTGTTGATGCACGTGCGGCTACTGCGCACACAATTCACAAACACAGAAAATAATTTTTTTTTTGGTTTGGACTGGAGTGTACTTTCGGGGGTTACAGCACCCTTTAACGGTCAAGCCAGCCGGCCCTTTACTTATGACACAGGCGCACGCTTGGCACTACTTTGTTGATGCACGTGCGGCTACTGCGCACACAATTCACAAACACAGAAAATAATTTTTTTTTTGGTTTGGACTGGAGTGTACTTTCGGGGGTTACAGCACCCTTAACGGTCAAGCCAGCCGGCCCTTTACTTATGACACAGGCGCACGCTTGGCACTACTTTGTTGATGCACGTGCGGCTACTGCGCACACAATTCACAAACACAGAAAATATATATTTCTTTGGTTTGGACTGGAGTGTACTTTCGGGGGTTACAGTACCCTTAACGGTCAAGCCAGCCGGCCCTTTACTTATGACACAGGCGCACGCTTGGCACTACTTTGTTGATGCACGTGCGGCTACTGCGCACACAATTCACAAACACAGAAAATAATTTTTTTTTGGTTTGGACTGGAGTGTACTTTCGGGGGTTACAGCACCCTTAACGGTCAAGCCAGCCGGCCCTTTACTTATGACACAGGCGCACGCTTGGCACTACTTTGTTGATGCACGTGCGGCTACTGCGCACACAATTCACAAACACAGAAAATAATTTTTTTTTTGGTTTGGACTGGAGTGTACTTTCGGGGGTTACAGCACCCTTTAACGGTCAAGCCAGCCGGCCCTTTACTTATGACACAGGCGCACGCTTGGCACTACTTTGTTGATGCACGTGCGGCTACTGCGCACACAATTCACAAACACAGAAAATATATTATTTTTTTAGCACTTGGGGGGAGCACCCCTGATGGACAGAGCACCCCCTGGACAACACTACAGCACCCCTTTAGGACTGGGACACTGCACAGGACTTTGGAGTGGACACAGCCCCTATGGAGAACTGACTGCACAACACAGTCCAGCCAGCCCCTATGGACTTTGAAGTAGTGGACACAGCCCCTATTAACAACAGCAGCACAGCACAACACAGCCAGCCCCTATGGACTTTGAAGTAGTGGACAACAGCAGCACTACACTACACTACACTACACAGCCCTAACTCCCACCCTCCCTCTTCACTGTCCACAGCCGAGTGAGAAAATGGCGCCGACGCGGGTACCTTATATAGGATCCAAAACCCGCGAGACTCGGAAGGCGGGATGATGACGTTTTGCCTCGATTTCAGATCCGAGTCAGGCGGGAAAAGTCGAGCCTGATTCGGATCGGACTCGGATCGGGGGGGCTCCGGGGGGTTCGGATTTCAGAAATCCGAACCCCCTCACCCCTAGTTTAGATAGTGTGAAATGTTAAGGTGGTACCCACACCGTGCCATCATCACGCCAAGAACAGGGATGTTTAGAAGATCTACTGGAATACTATCTCAATTCTGTTACTGTACCCAGAGAGTTGTATGTCATTGCTGAATGTCATTGTCAGTGCTGCCAAATCAGGACCTCATAGGTGCAGCATCCAGCATAGCTATACAGCAGCTAAATTCATATAATTTATCTTGAGTTCTTCTACCACAAAATTATATTACTACTTGTCATTTTAGCCCACTAGCTGCAAGACCTATATTGAGCTTTGTAAAAATTGTTCTGTCCTGTTGCCTATTGTAATTACATTTCATAAACTTATAAAGGGGTCTGTAATCGGGGGGTCATTCAGACCCGCTCGTGAGCGGCAGTACGCTCCCAAGCGGGTCGATGTTCCCCCACTGCGCATGCGCACGGCGGAGGGATCTCCGTCGTGCGCATGCGCGAGACCCGGCGAGCGACGGGCTCTCCATCGCTCCGGGTCTCGCACCAAAGGGGGCGTGCTGTCGATGTTGATTGACAGCACACCCCCTTTGGTGGGCATGCCTGCCAGACGGAGGCATTCCCATGGGAACGCCTACTGTCCCAAGCCGGCCCCAATGACATCACTAGTGATGTCAGTGGGAGTGATTTTGTCTCTGATAGAGCCAAAATCACTCCAGGGCTTGCGGCAGCGAGACCCTACCGCAGGGTCTCCGTCGCAAGCCCGATGGTCGCGATGGTCAAGACCATCGCTACCATCATCATGGACGCTCGCTATAGCTGTGGGTGGTCACCCACGGCTATGCGAGCGTCCATGAGGACGCTCCAAAAAAAGGTAGGAGGGCCCTGATTCAGAGCGAGCGCTCTGGTCAGAGCATTCAGCTCTGAATCAGGCCCTCAGTTCACACTTGCATTTTGCAGGTATAACTCACTGTCAGCATAATGCAACATAGTACAGGTTGAGTCTCCCATATCCAAATATTCCGAAATACGGAATATTCCGAAATACGGAATATTTTCAGCATGACTTGCCAGTTCAGGACAGCCTAAGCACATCAGCTGCAGCTCTGCTGTACGGCAGGTAAAAATTCATATCATTGTTTGGTATACCACAATTTATATTACTAGTAGTAATCTTTTTTGCACACTAGTAGCGACTAACACACCTATTGATCACTGGGCGAACTGATCTATACAGTAACTGTTGCATTTACTATTTGTCTTTTATAGACATTCAAATGGGTTTCAGTCACAACATCAGCACTGTTCGAGGCTGTGTGCATAGCACCATTAAATTCATACAATGTACCTTTATTTGGTGTACCAGAATTAATACAACTAGTAATTCAACTGGTTTTTCATTAAGTCACCCATAGTTTTATTATTCTACCATACTTAACTTAAACTTATTAAACTAAAATAAAGACACTGACAACGATATAGATTTGCAAAAAAGAGGTCGCAGCCAAATTTATTAAAATCAGATCAGGAATTGAATTGTATGATCGAGCATGGTGGCGAAAAAAGCAGTGCTAACTCGGCTGCAGCCCATCTGAGAGTATATTACTAAGAAGGAGGTGGAGAATCCACCACCAAATGTGAGCTGTCTTGAGTAGTACCATCCCCCCTTAATCTAGCACAGTGCTGATCCCTCCATAAGATGGAGACCTGATCCTCCCCTAAGGCAGTGACTGACTCGCCTCTCTCAAAGGGGGATGCTAGCCAAGTTCAGCTGCACTAAATTGAGCCGCTGAGGAGCACTGCTTTCCGCCAAAACAGGGTCCATAGACAACGTGCCGCCACCAGCTAACAGGACCACTAACTGCCACCAATGCCCGACAAAAAAGCCGAAACAAACAACGCCAAACCTTCTCCTGCCAAATGCACTCCATCCTCTCTGTAGAAGTCAACCTCCTCGAAACGCATACGGGGGTGTTTAATGACACGCCCTCCCAGACCCTCTACATGACGAGACACTGCGGTATTCAATTTCCTCCTCACCCTATCCAAAGCCGCGCCACCTTGCTCCCCTCACCAGAACCTACGAGGAATAACCTCCGACCACACCAAATGCACCTGCGGCCAACGCTCAGCTATTGCTTGAAAATCCCTTTTAATGGCCAGGATAACCTCAACACCCTTACAAGTGCCCAAATCATTGCTGCCTAAATGGATGATCAAGCAATCCGGGGCACCCCATTTCTTCTCTGATTCCCAAAGAAGAGACAACAGACCACTCCAACGAAAGCCTCGCACCCCAATCCAGCGTACATTACCGTGGCTATCACGAGCAAGGGGGTGCCTACAAGCCCAAAACACATATGAATGGCCTACAACCCACACCCTATCGAACACCCTACCACAACCTGTAAGGGGAAATTATTTAAAAGAACATTAGTGTTTAATTTGAATTTCAAGCAACCAACAACAAGGGCGGGGAAAAACTGAGTTATTTGAGTGACCCAGATGGAGGTGAACAACACCAAAACCTCAATGGAGGGCAAAAGGTGAAAAGAACTCCAACCCCCCCTAGCGGCGGGTAGCTTAAGGCACTGGGTTTCCCAAAAAACAAACTCGCCGGAAGCGCTGTCTAATTAGGCAGCATGTCGCCTCTCACATAACCTTTATAAGCGGAAGACCTCCAACGACCCAACCGTTTGATTGCGTCGCTGGAAGAGCCCGCTGCTTCCGCACAAGTAGCCGCGCCAATCCTAAACGAATGTGTGCCATAAAGCTCAACCGGTAAATCAAGCGCTACCAAACACCGCTTAAAAATTGCAGAAAATTGTAAGCGTGTCAGTGGTGAAAGATCCTTGTGAACTAGCCATTGCAAACCGCCTTGCGAACGCTGTAAATTGTAATGCTTAGCTACGCTTACTGGACATATGCTCGGGTCCGGATGCGCAGGGATCGACAACCAATGCCCCCTACCCAATTGGTTGGTCTTTGATCTTTGAATTTTGAGCAAGATCAAATCCGACTTAACCATCACGTTATTCAAAAGAATCCCTGAGCTTGTTGCCCTCTTGCTAGCGGCCGCCAACTCGCCTACCCGCAATGCTCCGAAAAATGCCAGAACAAAAGCTAATTGAAACAAAAAGGCTTCATATTGGCCCAAGGCTACTCCTGCTACCGCCACCAGGAGATTTCTCAACAAACCGGTGTCGACCGGCCTCCGAGAGTCACCTGGTCCCGCCTGCTCTCTAGCCCAACCTTTTAAAGCCTTGGCCAGAAGGAACGACTTAGTTGGGTCTACCAAGCCACGCAAGCGCGAAAAATACGAGATACCAGCTAAGGCACCGGACATTGCGGCCTTAGACCGGCCCCGCTCGTGCCACATCCAAACAAATTGCAACATGCTATCCTCAATAGTCTTACCCCGATCTACTTCAGCTAAGAAAGCCAGCCACGAATCCCACGCTGCCGTATATGACTTTAAGGTGCTCGGTGCCAAAGCTCTCAACGCGAGTCCATCGATGCCGGCCCGATGATCTGCCAGACATGAGCGGGACAATGTAAGCCATGGACGCTGGCTGCAGGCACCAATGCCCTAAACCTAGTCCATTGAAAACGAGACAAAGCATCCGCTATCTCGTTTTCAACGCCAGGGACGTGCCTAGCCTTGAAATCAATGTTCCCCTTTAGACACAAGAGTATCAGATGCCTCAGTAAACTGAGAGCCTGAGGGCAGACTGACCTCTGATTGTTAATGGCCTGGACTACCCCCAAGTTATCACACCAGAAACTTATGCTACGATTGCTGAGCTGCGCAGCCCAAATCTCTACTGTCACCACAATTGGGAAAAGCTCCAAAAGGAGCATATTAGATGTAAAACCGGCATCCTGCCAGCTTTTCGGCCATGGCTCCGCGCACCACTGCCCCTCGAAAAAGGCCCCGAAACCGCAAGCGCCGGACGCATCCGTATTAAGCTGGAGTTCAGAGTTGGCTACCAATTCGGGTAACCAAATCCTCACACCATTGAAATCCCGTAAAAAAGCACACCACAAACGCACATCCTCCTTAAGCTCCCTAGTCAAACGAATTAAATGGTGCGCCTTTTTAACGCCCGCCGTGGCCCTCTCCAACCTACGACAGAATATCCTACCCATAGGGGTCACTCGGCAAGAGAAATTAAGTAGGCCGAGTAACGACTGCAACTGCCTCAATGAAATTTTCTTTGCAGAGAGGCAGAGCCCTAAATTCTCCCGCATCTTAGCGACTTTATCCTGGGGCAATCGACATAAACCCATCACGGTATCAATCTCGATACCTAAATAGGACAAAACTGTGGTAGGCCCTTCTGTCTTCTTCACTGCAATGGGCATGCCCATAATGCGAAAAAGAGCCTGCACTGATAAAAGCAGCTCGCTGCAGACGTCGCTATCAGCTGGACCAACTAATAAAAAATCATCAAAATAATGGGCTATCCCAGTTTTTCCCGAACCGCTCGAATGCACCATTGCAAGAATGAGCTAAAGCACTCGAAAAAGGCACAGGAAATGGAACAACCTATTGGCAAACATTTGTCTACGAAATATGAACCCTCGAACTTAAAACCCATGAACCTAAAAGAGTCGGGGTACAATGGAAGTAACCTGAAAGCCAACTCTATGTCTATTTTTGCCAATAGCGCTCCCCTACCAAACCCCTGCACTATCCGGAGGGCGTCCTCAAAAGATTGGTAAGTGACGCTGCAGTTCTTCGGTTCCAGAGCATCGTTAACTGACCCTCCCTCCGGGTAGGACAGGTGCTGAATCAACCGAAATTTACCTACCTCCTTCTTGGGGACAACGCCCAAAAGAGCTATACACAAATCCACTAAAGGAGGAGGTGAGAAAGGGCCGACCATGCGCTCCAATTCCACCTCCGCCATCACTTTGGCCCTCGCAATATCAGGATAATCCCTAGCCGATTTAAGGTTCCTTTTTGCTAACGCCGCAACTAACCTAACTATTGGCAAACGAAAACCCTCCCGAAAACCTTGCAACAAAAAGGCTGCCTCCGCCCTAAGCGGATAGCGGCCCAACCACCGTTCCAACACATCTAATTGTATTGGTGAAACAGCTCTATTTAGCATTCCGCTGCTCGCCCTGTCCAGCTGCCTCCCCGCCTGTGCGCTTGCACTCTTTAACTGTGTGATTACCTCCACACGACAGACAGGCATGCTTAAAACGGCAGCTGGCTCCTCTGTTACACTGCCCATTATTAAAGGCAAAGCACTTTCCCTTTCCTGCCGTGTTGAAACCTGGATGGGCAACAAAGGGCTGTTTACGGCACACTGGTGCTTCCGTGGTGGGTTTGTTCTGCTGAGTGACCTCAAGCCAAACCTCCACGTCCTTATAGCCGAAGCTAAGAATTTTCTGGCCATCCTGCTTCTTACGGAAAGCCTCGTCATATTGCCGCCACACATTATGCCTAGCGGACAACTGCATGCTGTGAACGAGGTGTAAGTACTTCAGGATGTTCAGAAACTCGGCAGGCCTAGTCTCAGTGTAGCAAGCCGCAAAAATATACATCTTGCAAAGCCAATTGGCGTAGCTGCGCCGCGCCTCCTCTGCTGCTGCCCCCCCAGTTTTAGCTGTATCCAAAGCTTTTTTGGCGTCATGCGTAATGGCAAACATGTCTACGTATTTGCCTTTTCTAATACGCTCCCTCACTTTCGACCGAACGCCTCTTAAAATGGCAGTGTTAGAGCAGTGTACCGCATCGCCCGTCGCATCCGGAACTGAGCTGCCTACAGAACTACGTGCTCTATTCGGGTTTTTACGCTTCCCTTTCAATTGCTGAACGAAATAGTGCATTAGCTTACGCGGTTTATCTACTGAACTGGAAGAGTCGGAGGAATCCTCCGAATGTGACAATTCAATGTGGCTTTGGTGCAATGTTATCTCACCTGCTCCGGAAGTCGACGGGGTAGCTGACACCACGGTGGAAACCGCCTCCTGACTTGCGTCGCGTGGCATGCCCATCACGTTTGGGGTCGACGACGGCTGGGCATCCTCTGTAGACACAACATCACCAGTAATGACGGCCGAAGTAGATGGACCCTGTGGACTTGGAACGACAGTGTTAGACACAATCTCGTGTGCAACAGAGGTCACTGCAGGGGCTTGGGTTGGGACCACTGCGGACGGGGAAGCCCTTGCCTGTGCATGGCTTGAGCATGGGGGGGTGGGTGGCCTAATCGGAGGAGGGGCCGCCGGCAGAGGGGGCTGCTGGATTGGATCCTGCCTGACAAAATAGTCCAGCGCCTGGTGTGAAACCGGATGCTGCAAGCGGAACCATGAAGGGGCAGAATAAAATTGTTGGCCCGCATAGGGCGGCATCACCTGATGCACGAATTGACCCGCTGCCTGAGACAGCCGCGGGTCAAAGCACTGCTGCGGGAACGCTGGAGGGACGGTTGGGAGCACCTGCTGCGCTAAGCCCTGGGCAAAATAAGGGGACCACTGCGCCCCCAATGCAGGGCTGTGCAAAGGCAGATTATGCCGCGCAGGGCCATAAAACGCAACGCTGGGCACCTGCGGCAATGGCGCTTCGACAGGCAGCACATACTGCAGCGTAATGGGGGTGCTACGAGCGGAGACACTGCCATGTCCATCCGCAGCAGCACCACGCCTAATAGGGGAAGCCTGCAACCCGGCCGGGCTGGAGAAAAGCGAATTATCAGAGGGGGTTTGCGCTCTGCTAGGGGTGTTACGCCCCGCCCTCCCTGCCCCTAAAGCAGTGGAGGTAGTGGAAAAAGGGCTGCGCAAACGCTGGGGCTCTGCAGGCACCTGGGTATTAATGCATGCGGGGCCAGGTACTGGGGCCAGCGATCCCACGCTCCCCAAGTCCCGACAGCCGGTGGCCATTAACGCAGGGCTCTGCAGGCCCTGCACACCTAAAATGGCCGCCGCTGTAATCTGGGCGGGGCCAACGACGGGAGCCGCGGCTACCGCGGCAACGCTTCCGCCGCCAACCCCTGTTATATGTGAGGTATGGGGGGAAGGGCCCCCACCGCAGGCCAGCCAGACCTGGAGGCCCGACGGTGAGGGCGCAAAGACTCTCGGCCCCGCGCTGATAGCCGAGTCCTGGCAGCCGGCGGCCATTAACGCAGGGCTCTGCAGGCCCTGCGCACCTAACATGGCCGCCGCTGCTGACCATCGCGACCATCGAAACTGCGAGCCGGAGCCTGCGGTTGAGGTTTTCAACTGCAAGCTCCGGAGTGATTTTGGCTCTATCAGAGCCAAAATCACTCCCACTGACATCACTAGTGATGTCAGTGGGCCGGCTTCTGACAGGAGGCGTTCCCGTGGGAACGCCCCCGTCAGGGAGGCACGCCCCCGGCACGCCTACCAAAGGGGGCGTGCTGTCAATCAACATCGACAGCACGCCCCCTTTGATCAGACACAACGAGCGAAGGACTTTCGACCCACTTGCGAGCGGACAGCCGCTCGCGAGTGGGTCTGAATCAGGCCCAGTGTCAGATTAATCTGTTCTTGTACTAATTTCAGAATTCTGTTTTGTAATTATTTGTCATTGTTAACTGTTTCAGTCCCATTTTATATTTCATTTGTTTAAAAATTTTAATAAAGAGCTAAAAAAAGACAAAACTAAAACTTGGCTATTAAGATAAGTTATCAAATAAACTGTGAAGGATGCAGTTATTATACTGTTACTTATAGTGATCATAACAGAAATCCAACTTGTCATGAGAAGATACAGTACTGTCAGTGAGATGGAAAATAGTAATACTGAAATGAGCCACATAAATTAGTGGGACAAGCTGACTTACTGTATTGGTGTTTAGTTCTGTCTGTGCTATTTATATTGTTTCTGTAGTGCGTATGCTTGTGGGGGGGGGGGGGGGGGTATTAATGTTATTTGAATGCAAATAAAATATTTAGCTGTTGATATTTGAATTATGAAACCCCTGGGCCTCCCCCTCATGTCAAAAGTTGGCTACGCCACTGTGTGCAATTAGTCAAAAATCTGCTGGAACATGAAGGCCATGAGCAGGACAAAATAAATATCAATCTAAAGGGTCAAGCAAAGATAAGCTCAGGTCAAATAAACCAATAGATTTTACATATGGTTCTGAATGATCAAAATGGGTTCGGTATGATGTACCGTTCAAATCCATACATTGGCTGCCCGGCAGGGGTGAAAATACTGATTGCCCAAGGTAAGTATTTCCTAATCCTATTCTACCCACTAACCCTCCCTTAGGGATGTCTAACCCTAACCTCCCCCCCAAGTGCCTAGCCCTAATCCCCCTTCTAAGTGCCTAAACCTAACCCCCCTTCCCCGCCGCCTAAACCTAAGTCCCCTGGGGGGGTGCCTAACCCTAACCTCCTCCCGGAGGTGCCTAACCCTAACCCCTCCTTCCCCTAGCCTAACCCTAACCTCCCGGGGGGGCCTAACCCTAAGTTCCCCCGGGAGCACTAAACCTAACCCTCCCCCCTTTAATCGGTAAGCCTGGCTACTGGCGTAGGTAAAATGACAGGCGTCGGGATTTCAACGCCTGTCATTTAACCCTTGCTGGGATTAGACAGTCGGGAAGCCGGTGGTCGGGATTCTGTCCGTTGGCTTCCCGACTGTTTCCCGATCAAAACAACTATGACCTTCCTGGAAGCCTCAGGTTTTTTGTTTTACTTGTGGTTGCATTTACAAATTCATACTGTTGGATTCTTAATTTGGTTATGACAGTGAATTAGAAATATACTAAATTAATGTAGTGTTCCTAAATGAATGGGTCCTTCTCAGTTGTATAGGTGAGCATTTTCAGGGTCCAACTGAAATGATTAGACATAATGCAAATAAGCAATAAAAACGAGAATTGCCAAGCTAGTAGATGAGTTTAGAATAAGAAAAGGCTTTGACTTGGTGCCAGATGCCATAACAGAGGCAGAAGAAAAAATAATGTGAAGTAAGGATGTTTAAATAACAATCTTAATAGCATATTGCTATCAGCAAAGTAAGACCCATCTGTGCTGAACAGTACAATTAGACGAAGAATTTAGATTCAGGATGAGGAGGTGAAGGCAGAAGTAATCAAAGTACTTATACAGAGGCCTACAGGTGACCACACAAATGTTACTACAAGACTGGTTTGGGCGCAGGTAGCTGCTGCTCACCTTTGGTTACCATTTTGTTACAGATATAACAACATATGAATGCCAGTATGTAAACAGCATTGTGCATTGTTCCAACCAATACAAGTGGAATTACGTCACTGTGGGTGGGATGTATCAAGCCTTGGAGACAGTTAAAGTGGAGTAGTTGCCAAAGCAACAAATCAGCTTTTAACTGTCATTTCAGACTGTGCTATATAAATGAGTTAGAACTTGATTGGTTGCTTTTTGTAACTTCTCTACTTTATCTATCCCCACGGCTTGATATATCTCCCCCTCTGACTCTTACTGTTGCTTTGTATGGCTGTATAGCTCTGTGTTCTCTGTACTGGTCATGATGGTCATGATCAGTGTCGGACTGGGGCATGAAGAGCCCACCGGGGGGAAGCAGTAGTAGGGGCCCATGCTTAAAGGGTGTGGCCTGCCTCCAGAGTGGTGTGGCCAGTCACCACAGACACTTGGCCTTCCAATATTGTCTGTAGACAACATGGATTCTACACTGCATGGTCTGTTCATCCATGTTCCTGGTCTACCTAACTAGCTGACTCTGTAATAGAGTAACAATGTATTCAAGTGCACTGTCTGAAACCTGACAATAGAAGAGGTGGTGGGGCCTTCAGGCAGTAGGGCCCACCGGGGACATCCCCTGTACCCCTGTGGGCCAGTCCGACCCTGGTCATGATGATGTGTCATGATGTGGAACAAAAATAATTTGCTGAACTATGGGTGTAAATTATTCCTCTTAATGTTATTAATCATAAATATGTCACACATTGAACCACCAAGTCTGTACAATATTTTATCTGGATATTAGAGATGAGCTGTTTGGATTCCTTGGAACCAGTCCGAACATCAGGAAACCGAGTCAATCTGAGCAGCGGCTTGGATCTTCCTGTCTGACTCAGATTCCACTTTGAGGCAAAATGCCATCCTCGCAGCATCGGAATCTCACTGGTTTTGGATTCTATATAAGGTGCCGCAGACAGAACTGTTATATGCTGTGCTTTACTCTGCTGTATAGGCTGTGCTGTGTCCAGACTCACAAGTAGCTGTGCTGCTTAGTGAATGTGTATGGGGGTGCTCGCTTCTGTATGCTATGCTATACTTTGTTGTATAGGCTATGTCCAGACTCACAAGTAGCTGTGCAACTTAGTCAATGTGTATAGGGGGGTGCATGCTGCTGTATGCTATGCTGTACTCTGTTGTATAGACTATGCAGTGTCCAGACTCACAAGTGGCTATGCTGCTTAGTCAATGTGTATAGGAGGTGCATGCTGCTTTATGCTGTGCTGTACTCTGCTGTATCTAGGCTTTGCTGTGTCCATCAGTAAAGGCATTCACATGCAAATATAAGCCTTGTGACTCCACACAGTTTGAATAGAGCTGTGACATAAAAAAAAAACAATAAATAATTGTATTGTTTGTACTCTTTGGTGTGCTTTGTTCACATGCATATGCAAGCTATACAGTGATTGTGAATTGAAAAATGGATAACGTTCAGTTTAGAGAAGAGCAACCAAATACTGTCACTGCAGCTGCTGCCACCAGTCATGATGATGATGCTAGTTCTTCAACGTCATCTACTAAAGCCGATGCTCAAGGGCATAGAGGGTCTAAGTCAGGCAATATAAAATCAAAACAATATACAATGTTTAAGAAAAACACACATCTAATAAAGGAAAAGTTTGGTGCAGAAAAAATAAAATTGCCAACATGCCATTCACCACATGCAGTGGCAAAGAAAGACCATGGCCTTAATTTAAGAGTAGTGGTTCTGCAAGTGCCAGTGATGCATCTTCCTCTGCCTCTCATGATGATGCAAGACCTTATCACTCAGATTGTAGAAGAGGTGTAAAAAAAATGAAAACCACTAAGGCAGACTGTGCGTTCAGAAAAGAAATGTCATAAATCCCTGAAGAGATTCTAAGTATGTCCACACATTCGATGGGTGAGCCTGACCTTTCTGATACTCTTTTACTAGCAGAGAAGCTGACTTCTACCATTTCTGCTCACTCTGCAAATGTGGGGATGAGCAGTACAAATATAGCTGATGACATAAAAATTGAGGATGCCACCGAGGAAGTGCAAGAGAATGAGCGGGCTATTTGTGTAGCTGATGCCAGCGCATCAGGATGTTAAGGATGCAGGTGTTGTTTGTGTAAGTCAGACACCAGTATAAGCAGCTCTTGGCCATGATAAAAGGAAGACCATTGTCATGCCTGGGCATGGGACCAACAAATGCACCTCTTATGTGTAGAATTATTTTTACCCAAATTCTGACAACAATTGCCAAACCATCTGTAGTGTTTGTAAAGCCATAATAAGTAGAGATAGGGACATTAACCATATAGGAACATCTTCCCTGTTACAACACTTGCATGAATAATTTTTGACAAAATCAGAAACTGATGCTTAAACAATAACTACAAGCAGTCCAGCACCAGCTGACTCCCTTCTATCAAGTTCAACTAGATCCCAGCACCTGCAATCTCTACCACGAACACCGTCATCTTCAATAACCACAGTAATGATCAAAGGTAGTCCTGCATCCAATTTGTTAAGGCTAAGTGATTCCTCCCCTACCCACCAAGATTCCTCAGAAGAATCCTTCAGCGCTATGCCTACTGCTGCTGGCTATGGATCTGCATCCCAGAAAGGGATCAAGAAGAAGACTAGTAATAAAAAAAAAACTTACTGTGAAACAATCCTTTGCAATGGGAAGCAAGTATAACAGGTCTCAACCAGTCGCACAGAGGATCACTGATGCCAACACAGCTAAGCTTGTATTAGATCTGCATCCAATATCCATCATTAATGAAGTGGGTTTCACATAGTTAATTGAGGTTCCATTTTACACAAAAAGCCATTCCTCAACTGTACCAGGACGTTAAAAAAATAGAATTTTTGGCCTACAAAATGCCAATGCACCCACTGTCCACTTACCCACAGATATATGGACAAGCGGTAGTGGGCAAACTAAAAATTACATGACTATGACAGCCGATTGGGTGGGTGATTCGGCAGCAAAAGCAGTGTCTAACAAACAACACCAGCTCATTCAGAGGCAGGCTACACTGTGTATCACCGGCTTCACTAAGAGGCATACCGCTGACAACCTCTTAGAAATACTAAGGTATGTCATAGCAAAATGGCTTACCCCACTTGAACTCTCCTCAGGATTTGTGACTTCTGACAATGCCACCAATATTGTGAGAGCATTACAGCTGGGTGAATTCCAACACATTCCATGTTTTTCTCACACATTCAACTTGGTAGTACAGTTTGTTTTTTTAAATTACAGGGGAGTGCAGGAGATGCTGTCTGTGACCCCAAAAATGTCAGGACATTTTTGCCATTCAGCCACAACATGCAGGAGATTGTAGCAGCTGCAAGAACAGTTGAATTTGCCCTGCCACCAACTGAAGCAAGAGGTGGTAACCAGGTGGAAATCTGGAAAGAGGATTAACAATACTGTTAGCTGCCTTATGCCCATTGGTAGCTTGTTTTGCGGGGACCCAAACAAACCAATCACTTCAGCCACAAGTGGCAGTCCCTGACGCTGAAGTTATTGGTTTGTTAAACTGTGCATGTCCTGTTTAATATATACAACAGATGGGTGGGTGGAAGGGCCCAAGGACAATTCCATCTTGCATCTCTTTTCTTTGCATTATGCGCTGTTTGGGGCATTGCTGACTGACATTTTTATAGTTTATTAAACTGCCATCCTGTCTACCACTGCTGTGTGACAATGTTTCATAGGTGTCCTAGATTTTTTTAAACTGCCATGCGTTTGTACCACTGCTCTGATGCTTACTATTTTTTTTATTAAATTCAATCTGTATTTATTTCAACTTGATTTGTAGATACCAACCTGGTTGCCTTTTTTCTTAATCTTTAATTCCAATGTGTAACAACAGATGGGCTTGGCTTTCCTTTATCGTAACAACCATATTTGGTCAGTTGAAACTCAAGTACTAAATGGAGAGGATATTTTGTGATGGTATCTGGAGATGTTCTCCCCCCTCCCATACATAATCCTAGAAGCATAATGATGAGAGAGTTTAGTACCAGACTAATACTAATCCCCCTTCCCCCTTCATGTTCAGAGCTTTTGATTTGTGTGCTGCCACATTAATAGTTCCTCCACACATTCAAGAATCAAAATGGGCAGGTGCGACACCAGCATTACTCCCGTCGCTGGGAGGCCCAAGGACTATTCCATCTTGCACCTCCTTTCTTTGCATTATGCTCTTATTAAGGTATTGTTGACTGTCTTTTTCTGTAGATGACAAACATTATTGTTATAGTTTATTAAACTGCCGTCCTGTCTGCCACTGCGGTGCTTTTCTCTTTCCTAGATGTGCCATGTTAGCAATTGAACTGCCACAGCCGTTGAAATCTTCTACATGCGGTTGATGAATGCTAAAAATTTCCAGAATTTTTTTTGGCCACAGATACCACCTCCTGCATGCCCCTTTGATTTAAAAAAAAATAAATTGCAACCACCAAAGAGCTCAACTGATGCAAGGACTGATGTGAATGATTAAAATATTTTTTGTAAATGCCTCTCCTCCTCCATCATAAATTTGCTTCAGAATCCAAAATTGAAATTAAATTTACTACGAATCAACCCTTCCTTTTCCTGCATTCAACTACATACATACTCAATCTCCCTCTGGCCTCTTGATTAATAAAAACATTTGTTTCCTGATGTGTCTCGTTGGTAATTGAACTGCCACAACCACTGAAATCTTCTAAATGTGGTTGATGAATGTCAAAAATGTCCAGAATTTTTATTGCCACAGACAACATCTCCTGCATGGCCCTTTGATTTTTAAAAAAAAAAATAAGAACCACTGAAGAGCTAAACTGACCTCTTGATTAATGAAAACATTTGTTTCCTGATGTGCCATGTTGGAAGTTGAACTGCCAGATGTTTGTGACGCCCACTGCTGTCGCTTAGCTTAGTCAGCCAGCTAGCTTGTTGCAACCTTTTGTCCTAAACTGGATGAAAACAATATTGTGAGCTGTCAGGTGATCAAATTGACTGGAAATGAGTGGAAAATAATGCTATTGAGTTTAATAATACTCTAGGAACAAAAAAGGCTCAAATTATGTGATTGTAGCTTTCTTTTCTATTTTAGGAAAAAAAAAATAAAACCAGTCACTGCGTTTTGGCAAATCCAAAACTGGATGATGAATTAGAATCAAACCAGCAAAAATGGTCCGGTGCACATCTCTACTGGATATTGGTTTCATAAATGTCCTATAGTGTGCACAAATGAGGATGAGCATAACAGTAAAAGAGATTATCTGCACATGAAACAGACATCGCTAACCCCAATAGCTATTATATTATTCCTTTAGGTTAGAAAACTCCTTATGCTCCTTAAGCACCCTTAACTTTCTTTGATTGTTGTCCTAAATCTTGTATTTCTATTTGTGTCAAAGTACAATTTTGTTTCAGCCATAGTGGAAAAATTATTACGAAAACAATGCAGTTCAAATCACAGAATGAAGCAGTTAATTTTGAAAAAGAGATTTTCATTGATTGTAGTAACTAGGGGTGAGCGGGTTTGGATTTCTGAAATCCGAGCCCCCCCGATCCGAGGCCGATCCGAGTCAAGCTCGACTTTTTCCGCCTGACTCGGATCTGAAATCGAGGCAAAATGTCATCATCCGCCTTCCGGGTCTCGCGGGTTTTGGATTATATATAAGGTACCTGCGTCGGCCCCATTTTCTCACTCGGCTGTGGACAGTGAAGAGGGAGGGTGGGAGTTAGGGATGGCTGGTCTGTGTAGTGTAGTGTAGTGCAGTATAGTGTTGTGCTGTGCTGTGCTGCACTGTGCTGCTGTTGTCCATAGGGGATGTGTCCACTCCTCCAAAGTCCATAGGGGCTGGCTGGACTGTGTTGTGCAGTCAGTTGTCCATAGGGGCTGTGTCCACTCCAAAGTCCTGTGCAGTGTCCCAGTCCTAAAGGGGTGCTGTAGTGTTGTCCAGGGGGTGCTCTGTCCATCAGGGGTGCTCCCCCCAAGTGCAAAAAAAATAAATATTTTTTCTGTGTTTGTGAATTGTGTGCGCAGTAGCCGCACGTGCATCAACAAAGTAGCGCCAAGCGTGCGCCTGTGTCATAAGTAAAGGGCTGGCTGGCTTGACCGTTAAAGGGTGCTTTAACCCCCAAAGGGCACTCCAAACAAAATAAAAAAATACTTTCTGTGTTTGTGAATTGTGTGCACTGTGGCCCTGATTCAGAGCCGGACGCTCTGACCAGAGCGCTCGCTCTGAATCACGGCCCTCCTAGTTAAATTTGGAGCGGCCTTTTGGATGCTCGCATAGCTGTGGGTTACCACCCACAGCTTATGTGAGCGTCCATGATGATGGTCGCGATGGTCAAGACCATCGCGACCATCGGGCTTGCGAAGAGACCCTGCAGTAGGGTCTCACTGCCGCAAGCCCTGGAGTGATTTTGGCTTTATCAGAGCCAAAATCACTCCCACTGACAACACTAGTGATGTCAGTGGGGCCGGCACCAGACAGTAGGCGCTCCCATGGGAACGCCTCCATCTGGCAGCCACTCCCCCGGCATGCCCACCAAAGGGGGTGTGCTGTCACTCACCATCGACAGCACGCCCCCTTTGGTGCGAGACCCGGAGCGACAGCTTGGCTGTCGCTATCCAGGTCTCGCGCATGCACACAACGGAGTTCCCTCCGTCGTGCACATGCACATCTGGATACCATCGACCCGCTTGCAAGCGCACTGCGCTCGCGAGCGGGTCTGAATGAGACCCTGTGGCTGCACGTGCATCAACAAAGTAGCAGCACCAAGCATGCGCCTGTGTCCCATAAGTAAAGGGCCGGCTGGCTTGTCCATTAAAGGGTGCTGTAATCCCCAAAGTGCACTCCAAACAAAATAAGAAAAATATTTTCTGTGTTTGTGAATTGTGTGCACTTTGGCTGCACGTGCATCAACAAAGGAGCAGCGCCAAGCGTGCGCCTGTGTCCCATAAGTAAAGGGCCAGCTGGCTTGTCCGTTAAAGGGTGCTGTAGCCCCCAAAGTGCGTTCCACAAAAAATTAAAATTTCTCCTTTTTTTTCTGTCCTTGTGAATTGTGTGGGCTGTAGCTGCACCAGCATCCTCAAAGCAGCAGCGACAAGCGTGCATCTGTCTGTTAAAGGGTGGTGTAACCCCCAAAGTGCACTCCAACAAAAATAGAACATTTTCTTCTGTGTTTGTGAATTGTCTGCACTGTACGTGCATCCTCAAAGCAGCAGTGCCAAGCGTGCGTCTGTCTGTTAAAGGGTGGTGTAACCCCCAAAGTGGGCTGCAACCAAAATAAAATAATCTTTTTTTCTGTGTTTGTGTGTGAAATGAATGCGCAGTAGCCGCACCTGCATCCTCAAAGCAGCAGCGCCAAGCGTGCGTCTCTCTGTTCAAGGGTGGTGTAACCCTCAAAGTGCGCTCCACAAAGAATAAAAAATTCTTTTTTTTCCTGTCTTTGTGAATTGTGTGGGCTATAGCCGCACCTGCATCCTCAAAGCAGGAGCGACAAGCGTGCATCTGTATGTTAAAGAGTGGTGTAACCCCCTAAGTGGGCTCCAACAAAAATAACACAGTTTCTTCTGTGTTTGTGAATTGTCTGCACTGTACGTGCATCCTCAAAGCAGCAGCGACAAGCGTGCGTCTGTCTGTTAAAGGGTGGTTTAACCCGCAAAGTGCGCTCCACAAAGAATAAAAAATTCTTTTTTTCTGTCTTTGTGAATTGTGTGCACTGTAGCTGCACGTGCATCAACAAAGGAGCAGCGCCAAGCATGTGCCTGTGTCCCATAAGTAAAGAGCCGGCTGGCTCATTTCTTAAAGGGTGGTGTAACCCACAAAGTGCACTAGTCTCCAACAAAAATAAAAATAATTTTCTGTGTTTGTGTGCGCCTTAGCCGCACGTATATATCAAGATAACATAAATGGAGGACCAAACTTTCTCCGATAAAAAAAAAATAGGGAAAGATCAAGAACCACTTCCTCCTAGTGCTGAAGCTGCTGCCACTAGTCATGACATAGACAATAACATGCCACCAACGTCGTCTGCCAAGGCCGATGCCCAATGTCATAGTAGAGGGCATATACAATCCCAAATGACAAAGTTCAGGAAAATGACCTTAAAAAAACATTTAAATAATTTGAGGAGACACGTAAACTTGCCAATATGCCATTTATGACATGGAGTGGCAAGGAACGGCTAAGGTCTACCCCTATGTTCATGACTAGTGGTTCAGCTTCAAATGATGATGGAAGCCCTCATCCCGCTAAAAAAAATCAAACGAGTTAAGCTGGCAAAAGCACAGCGAAGAACTGTGCATTCTAAGAAGATATCACAAATCCCCAAGGAGAGTCCAAGTGTGGTGGCGGTTGCGATGCCTGACCTTCCCAGCACTGGACGGGAAGAGGTGGCTCTTTCCACCATTTGCACACACTCTGCTAGTGCTGAAAGGAGCACCCACAGTCCACTTGCTGATATGCAAATTGAAGATGTCACTGTTGAAGTACAACAGGATGAGGATACTGGTGTAGCTGGCGCTGAGGAGGAAGTTGGCGAGTAGGACTCTGATGGTGATGTGGTTTGTTTAAATCAGGCTCCGGGGGAGACAGTTGTTGTCCGTGGGATGAAAAAGCTCATCACAGTCATGCCTGGGCAGAAGACCAAACATTCCACCCCTTTGGTCTGGCAATATTTCTATCCAAATCCGGACAACAACTGTCTTGCCATATGTACCATATGTAAAGGTGAAATAAGTAGGGGTAGGGACGTTAACCACCTAGGAACATCCTCCCTTATACGGCACCTGCAGCGCGTTCATAAAAAGTTACTGTCAAGTTCAGAAACTTTGGCTCAGACCGTAAGCGGTCCAGGGTCACCTAAATCCCTTTGTCCTGTTGTATCCAAGCGCCTGCAAACCACACCGTCAACTCCCTCCTCATCAATTTCCTCCTTAGTCAGGATCAGAAGTAGTCCTGCAGGCCATGTCACTGGCATGACTGACTCTCCTATCCGGGATTCCTCCAGAGGATCCTACATTGCTACACCTATTGCTGCTGCTGCTGTTGCTGCTGGGAGT
Source organism: Taudactylus pleione (assembly GCA_031769625.1). Lineage (NCBI taxonomy): Eukaryota > Metazoa > Chordata > Amphibia > Anura > Myobatrachidae > Taudactylus > Taudactylus pleione. The sequence goes on along the minus strand of JAUIMM010000350.1, from coordinate 8,569,848 downwards.
CATTCATCATCCCAGAGAGGAAGTAGGAACACCACTACTTTTACTAAACAATTGACCCTCCAACAGTCCTTAGCGAGGAGGATGAAGTACGACAGCAGTCATCCTGAAGCAAAATGTATAACTGAGGCCTTGCCTCTATGTTGGTGTTAGACGTGCGTCCGGTATCCGCCATTAGTGCAGTGGGATTTAGACAATTGATGGAGGTAGTGTGTCCCCGGTTCCAAATCCCATCTAGATTCCATTTCACTAGGCAGGCGATACAGAGACTGTACAGAAACATCAGAAAAAGTGTCCTCAGTGTCCTGAAAAATGTGGTTGTACCCAATGTCCACTTAACCACGGACATGTGGACAAGTGGAACAGGGCAGACTAAGGACTATATGACTGTGACAGCCCACTGGGTAGATGTATCACCTTACGCAGCAACAACAGCAGCGTCACCAGTAGCAGCATCTCAGAAATGGCAGCTCGCTCCAAGGCAGGCTACGCTGTGTATCACCGGTTTCAGTAAGAGGCACACTGCCGACAACCTCTTACAGAAACTGAGGGAAATCATCGCCCAGTGGCTTATCCCACTTAGACTCTCCTGGGGATTTGTGATATCTGACAACGCCACCAATATTGTGCGGGCATTACATTTGGGTAAATGGATGGGGCACGTCCCATGTTTTGCTCACACAATAAACTTGGTGGTGCAGAATTTTCTGAAAAGCGACAGGGGCGTGCAGGAGACGCTTTGGGTGGCCCAAAAAATTTCTGCCCACTTTCGCCATTCAGCGACTGCGTGCCGACGACTGGAGCACCAGCAAACACTCTTGAACCTGCCAGGCCAGCACCTGAAGCAAGAGGTTGTGACGCGGTGGAACTCAACCCTCTATATGCTTCAGATGATGGAAGAGCAGCAAAAGGCCATTCAAGCCTATACATCCACCTATGACATAGGCAAAGAGGGGGTATGCACCTGACTCAAGTGCAGTGGAGAATGATTTCCGTGTTGTGCAAGGTTCTCCAGCCCTTCGGACTTGCCACACGTGAAGTCAGTTCAGACACTGCCAGCTTGAGTCAGGTCATTCCCCTCATCAGGCTTTTGCAGAAGCAGCTGCAGAAAGTAAAGGAGGAGCTAAGATGGAGTGATTCCGCTCGGCATGTGGGACTTGTGGATGAAGCCCTTCATTCACTTTGCCAGGATTCCAGGGTGGTCAATCTGTTGAAATAAGACCACTACATTTTGGCCACCGTGCTCGATCCTAGGTTTAAAGCCTATGTGGTGTCTCTCTATCCGGCCGACACAAGCCTGCAGAGGTGCAAAGACCAGCTGGTGAAAACACTGTCAGCTGAAGCGGAACGTGACACGTCAACAGCTCCTTCTTCATTTTCTCCCGCAACTGGGGCTGCCAGGAAAAAACTTAGATATCCTAAGCAACCCGCTGGCGGTGATGCAGGGCAGGCAGGACCAAGTTTGGACATATGGTCTGGACTGAAGGACCTGGCAACAATTTCTGACATGTCTACTGTCACTGCATATGATACTGTCACCATTGACAGAATGGTGGAGGATTACATTGGTGACAGCATCCAAGTAGGCATGTCAGACAGTCCGTACCTGTACTGGCAGGAAAAAGAGGCACTTTGGAGGCCCCTGTACAAACTCGCTCTATTTTACCTGAGTTGCCCACCTCCAGTGTGTACTCCGAAAGAGTGTTTAGTGCAGCCGGGAACCTTGTCAGCGAAAGGCGTAGGAGGTTGCTTCCACAAAATGTGGAGAAGATGATGTTCATAAAAATGAATTATTAACTCTTCCAGGGAGACCACGCTCCAGAACGTACAGAGGGACCTGTGGTGGTGGATTCCAGCGGGACGAATTAATACTCTGTGAGGATGAGGATGTACACAACACTGAAGAGGGTGAGGAATCAGTGGATGAGGAGGATGAGGATGACATCTTGCCTCCATAGAGCCAGTTTGTGCAGGGACAGATTAATTGCCAGCTTGTTTTGTGGGGGTCCAAATGAACCAATCATTTCAGCCACAGTCGTGTGGCAGACCCTGGCGCTGAAATGATTGGTTTGTTAAAGTGTGCATGTCCTGTTTATACAACATAAGGGTGGATGGGAGGGCCCAAAGACAATTCCATATTGCGCCTCTTTTTTTCTTTGCATTATGTACAGTTTGGGGCCTAGTTTTTCAAACTGCCATCCTGTCTGCCACTGCAGTGTCACTCCTAGATGGGCCACGTGTTTGTGCCGCCCACTCGTGTCGCTTAGCATAGTCATCCAGATACCTCGGTGCAACCTTTTGGCCATAAAAACACTATTGTGAGGTGTGAGGTGTTCACAATAGACTGGAAATGAGTGGAAATTAATGTTATTGGGGTTAATAATAGCATAGGAGCAGAAAAACCCACAAATTCTGTGATTTTAGCTGTTTTTATGCTTTTTTCAAAAAAATACAGATCCAAAACACAAAACCCAGAACTCAAAACACGTAAGGGTGGTTTTGGCAAAACCAATCCAGATCCAAAACATCAAGAAAGATCCAGATCCAAAACCAAAACACGAAAAGTGGCCGGTGCACAACCCTAGTAATAACCATAGATTTTTCCAATAGACCAATATTGGCTATATGTTTTATAAACTAAGGGGTAGTGGTGTATCTGTAATGGGAGCAGAGTGTGCAGTGCACACGGGTCTATGAGTTAGGCACCCAGAATAGTGACAGCTGGCACCATATTTATCTCTTGCTCTCTATGGGGGCCACTTACCCGTCTGAATCTCTTTGCCACATCGAAAAAGCATGCCGGAAAAATAAGGTGTATGCACTAAAAATAACATATACTCTGGCACAGTGACAGAATCATTGCTATCTTCTGCTCAGGTGTTGGTGCTATTTTTTCAGATGGGGGATAACTGCAAAAACGTTGAATATGTGCCAATACATTTTTCAACTGCCTATACTATAGATCATATTTCTTATGTTCTGCAAATTCGTCAAACATACACATGCATGTATAATGTATACAAGGGATACAAATTTTGTTAGCATGTTGAGATTACATAAAACAGTAGCATGTGTGGAGCGATAGTAATCAATTCCTTGAAAGACTGTTACTAAGAATCAATGACTTTTTAGTTCCATCCATCAATTATTAATGGTAAAAATACATAGACATACATATATGATCCATTCCCCACCACTGATTCTAAATGCGTTGGGACTCTAATTACCCCCTATAACTAAAGAGTGGAAGAGTCCGGATATCAGAGGGGCCATGTGAGAAATCCAAATAAATTAGCAGATGGTATAAAATAAATATTAGATATAGGTAAACGTTTAACCATCTTATAAATGTAATTCTATGGTCTGTTTGTTTGTCTGTCCAGTTATGCATTATTATTATCCTTTATTTATATGGCGCCACAAAGGTTCCGCAGCACCTTACACAGTACATAAATGAGCACACAAGAAAAACAGTTAATAGTAATATAAAACAATGTAGGATAAGGACATGGTTTATAAAAGTAGCTGCATAACACAAGCAGCAGGACATGAGCAACCATGTGTTAGGTGCCGTTGTGGGGAGTTAGGAGTAAATAATACTATAAGTAGGGGGAGGAGAAGCACATGAGAGAGGAGGGCCCTGCTCGTGAGAGCTTACATTCTAAAGGGAATGGGCAGACAGACAGGAGCAACATAGATGGGGTAGATAGTGAGGAAGGAGCATGGAGCAGTGGGTTAGGATATGTGCTGCGGAATGTGTGTGTTTAAGATGACCTGATGTTATGTCAAAATTAAGTCCTTCATTCATCTATCTCACAGGTTCTCAAACTAGGTCCTCAGGACCCCAAACAGTGCATGTTTTCCAGGTCTCCTCACAGAATCAAAAGTGAAATAATTAGTTCCATCTGTGAATCTTTTAAAATGTGTCAGTGAGTAATGAGTACACCTGTGCAGCTGCTGGGTGACCTGGAAAACGTGCACTGTATGGGGTCCTGAGGACCGAGTTTAAGAACCACTGATCTATCTCTATGACAGAAAATTGATTTTGATTATGTGTTATTTACATGAGAGATGTACAAAACAAAGTTGTAGCACTTTAATTATTGTGTGTTACATTTTAGCATCTAAATACATCCTGATAAAAAAATGGATATATTATGGGACTGTCCTGCCATCCTAATGCAGTAGTGACTACTTTAATCCCAGCTGCTGGGTGCTATGCCATGCTCCTATAAGTTGGTGCTTTAGGACACCTTTGCACCGATTGGGATGAAACCAATGTGAGGCGGTCCAGTTGGATCTTTGCCAGGTTTTATAGGGGGTTAGGGTCCCGATCGGACCTCCCGTTAGTGTATGCTGGGCAGAACTTTGACCTGGATAGCCTGTTCTGTGCCTTCCACTGGATGGATTTGGGCTAATACTTCACAGTATGGTAACAATGGATCCCAGAAGACATACTAGGGGGTTGAGGTCCCGGTCGGATCTCCTGTTGGTGTACGCTGGGCATAACTTTGACCCGGGGAGCCTGCTCTGGGCCTTCCACTGGATGGATTTGGATGAAAACTTCACAGAGGGGTGGCAATTGGTCTGGGATGCCTAACTTAATAATTTGAACATTTAAAACCAGTCAACACAGCTAGTTAATTAATATAGGGGGTCATCCAATAACAATCTATTCTCATACCATAATGTGTGTTTAAGGGAATCACTAAACCTTTTTAATAAATCAACTGGCAAGGAAGTTATATAGCTTTCCCACATGTCATAAAATTTTTGTGGTAGTTATTCTTTATCTAATGTGGTTTCCAACCAGTCCATATTAAATAAATGAAACAAATCCCGTTTAAACAAATAATCTATGTTTAAAGTAAGGTAATGATAGTGATAAACACATAGGGCCTGATTCTGAGTAGCACAAAAAAGCGCACACAGCAACGTCTAATGGCGGTTGTCAGTCTGGGATTTTATTCAGATGCTGCTACGGACTCCCTCCCTTGTGTACATCTGTGCGGCCAAATGTGCAAGGGCCTTAGATTGTAATACTGATTGGTGCATCCTTAAACTGAGTACACACTAGACAATTAGACAATATTTTGGACGATTTGATGATTTCCAACAGATTGGAATGATAAATCGTTCAAATCGTCCAGTGTGTATGCACTATCGTGCGCTCCCATGAGTCATTTGTTGCGTCTTTTGGTCGGCCCTACATGCTACTCAAACTGAGGATGGCATTAATGATTTTTACCACATTGTGCAGTGTGTACGCTCTACCGAACGCGTTGTTCTGTACTGCCTGATGTTTATGTCAGCTCAGTCCCTCCTCAGACACTCCCTGCTCCTCCATTTTCTGGCTGGGCCGTGTCTTGTGCCGTGTGGTAGCCACATCAGATGTTAGCAGCAGCTCCACTGTGGGTAAATGATTAACGGGCAGGTAAGCAGGTGTAACCGCTGTCAGTGGATGGGGGGGCTGATCCCTACGACAGAAACTGCTATACATTGTGCACTGCAGTTTATATCATAAGGAACAGGCCCCCCTTCCTCCTCTGGACGCAGGTGTAACACCTGCTGACCTGGCTAACATCCGATGTGGCTACCACCAGAGGTTTGCAATAACAGTGAGTAATATTATCAAGGAGGATTTCCCCACTGTTTACTACACAATTATATTGAAGTCCAAAGCACCATTGAACTTGCCTGTCAACTGAGGCTAGTGATTATAATTATTTTTAAGGAGGAATGATATTTTCCATTGACTTTATTGTGTGCACCCATTTTGCCTCACTGTGTGGCTAAAAAAGTTGGATTCACTCGCTCCATACATTTCCTTTAATAATATGGACTATTAAGGATACTATTGTGTGATATTTGTATGTTTTTCATCCCTCCACTTACATAGTTATTTTTCTTTTTTCTTTTTATATTTACTTTTTTAATTATTTTTGCCTTTATTTCAGCTTTTATTTTTTTTATTTTAATTTTTTTGTTTATATTATATTTTCTTGGTATTTTAAATTTTTTTATTCATTGCATGTGATTTATTGAGGTTTTGTTTCATTTTTGGGGTGAATCAATTACATCATTACATTGCATATTGTTATTTTCTATCTACCCCTTGGAACATTTAGCATGAATATGTGACTACTTTATAGAGATGTACGCCAGGTCACTTTTGCTGGTTTTGATTTTGGATCTGTATCTGCTTCGTGCTTTGGATCTGGATCTGGTTTTGCAAAATCGCCCTTGTGTGTTTTGGTTTTAGTTTTGGATCTGAATCTGGTTTTGCAAAACCGCTCTTGTGTGTTTTGGATTTAGTTTTGGATCTGTATTTTTTTTTTAAATGATAAAACCAGCTAAAATCACACAATTTGGCCCTGTTTTTGTACCTACAGTATTATTAACCTTAATAACAATCATTTTCAGGCATTTCAAGTCAATTTTAATCACCTCACAGCTCACAATATTGTTTTCACTACTTTTCACCAATATAGGCCAAAGGCCGCAGTGAGCTGGCTGTCTAAAGTAAGCAACAGAAGCGGCACAAACACACAGTAGTTTAAAAAAAAATATACAACATCTGTGAAACATTACCACACAGCAGCGGCAGACAGGATGGTAGTTTATTAAACTATAAAAATGTCAGTCGGCATTGTGCAAAATGTAAAGAAAAGAGGTGCAAGATGGAACTGTCCATCACACCTACTCTTATGTGGGATATTAAAAAGGACATGCACAGTTTAACAAACACTGCACTTTAACGACAAGGATGAGCACTTTTGTGGCTAATGTCCTTGGTTTGTTTGGGCCCCCACAAAACAATTTTTGGAAGGACTACTTCCAATCATTTAGATGAAGGTTGATGATGAGGGTATTGGTGGTGGAGATTGCATGTGCTGGTCCAAACTGCTGGTAGCTGATACTGGACTGCTTGATATTCATTTAAAAATTTTGTTAAACAAATTGCATGAACTCGCTGCAAATTACGTAACAGGGAGAAGATACCTCGATGGTTAACCTCTACTAACTTTGGCTTCACAAATGGTACAAATGCCTTCACAATTGTCAGGATTTATGTTAAAATAATCCCACACCCAAGATGTGGCTTTTCTGGTCTTATGCCCAGGCATGGCAATGGCTTTGTTTTTATCAAGAATTGCTGCCACTGGTGGCTGATGTACACAAACAACATCCTCATCATCAACATCCTTATTAGTGTCATATAGGAAACAAATATCCCCCTCATCCTCCTTTTGCACTTCAATTGCACTTTTTGGATTTTCAATTTCTATTATTTCACCATCCGCTGTGTAACTGGGTGACGGCTGTTATACTTGCTTCCTCTATCGAAGGATTGTTTAACAGTCAATTTATTTTTTAAAATACTACTAGTAGTAATGAAAAATATCACCAATTCAGTCCTGCGACTCTAAGGGGTTTTCAGATTGACGTTCTCCACAAGTCGACCCAAGCAAGAGTCTATATCTGATAGGAGCTCAAGTAGACAAAAAAATAATTATCATAGTGTAGTATAGTAATTGAGTAATTGACAGTAATTGACAGAAGACCACCACACCCCCCACCATATGGTACTATGACCCGATGTTATTCACATTGGATCTGGACATGCTGGATGTAAGGCTAGGGGAAGAGGAAGAAGAAATTGGTGAAACTTCCAGGGTAGATTTGGTAAGTGGAAACACAGCACACACACACCATGCTCACCATGCTCAGTGTTCAACAGTTTATACAAATTGGACGCTAGATGTAATTACTTAATGCAGTCTTCCTGCCATGCCACTGTCCCTGCACCAGTAAAGTATGTCAGGTAGTACTCCCGTACTTGTTTGGCATGTGCAGAGGCAGTTGGTGCCACCCCTACTGCCACAGAAGACCACATATCCACTTCTCCTGTGTGCTCTGGGTCATCTTGTATAGCTGGGTACATAGACCTTTGCTGGTGGATTTTCTGGTAAAAGAAATTATGGAGCACACAGCATGCCATGAAGACCCAGTCGATCTTGTCCACACAAAGATTGAAGACTGTGTGGAAGATCCTGAAGCGATTGCTTAAAATCCCAAAAGCATTTTCCACAATCCTGTTTGCACATGACAGTCTGTAATTGTAAATGCGCTTCTCCTTCATCAGTCCCCTTGGCACATACAGATTCAAAATGTGTCCATGGAGTTTAAAGGCCTAGTCAGCCACAGACACAAAATGAAGCACGTGCTTTGTTTCCTCAGCAGACAGCAAGTTAAGAGTTTTGTAGATGAGCTTCTTGTAGAAAGCCGTTTGTGTGAAGGACCCACTATCCGAAGCATGACCATTCGTGCCAACGTCCACAAATAGGAATTTGTAGTCTGTATTGACCACGGCCATCATAACAATGCTGAAGAATCCTTTGTAATTAAAATAGGATCCGCTGTTGGCAGGTGGGGTTATTCTCACATGTTTCCAATCAATGGCTCCACCACAGTAAGGGATTCCTCAGCAATACTTTTCCATTCCTCCATGGTTGTAGGCAACTAAAAATACAATAAATAAACAATTGTAAATACATGCATTGAACATATGCTTAATATTTTTACAATCTGCAACACCTGGCTTCCAGGTCAAATTGGCGTCAGGCACAGCAAGCATCATAGCCGATTCTGAAGGACCAAGTGCAGTCCAACCTCTGACACCCAAGCCAAGGAGTCATCCATAGAAAGCCACTGTGCAAAACCCAAGTCACACCCTCCAGATGACTCAGGACTTTCTGGCTGCTGCACAACAAGTGCTGCAGAAACCATCTGACAAGTGGGACATTTTTGCCTCTAATATTGCTGGCAGGATGCGGAATATGTCACCTGACCAGCGTGTGGAATTTGAGCGGCTGGTGTATGAGCTTGTGGTACGCAGTATAGGTAGGCGTCTGACACCAAACACCCAAATTACAGAGCCACCACAACAACCCATAACCAGCACTCTCAACCCATTAGCAGTTATTCCCCGATCCACCTATCAGTCTGTCATATTTGGTGACATTTACACAGGCATGTTACAATACCCTGAACCCTCACCTGATGAGGGACATTTTTACAATTTATAGTTTTTAAAGCTTAATTATTGCTAAAAAAGGACCCTTTTGTCGACAAGTTTCATCATGCGCAAAAACATTTTCTAGTCTATGATATATGTTGTTCCCACCAATCAGTTAGGAAACAAATGACAGTTAAAGGGCTCGATTGGAGCAACATATATGTTAGACCACAAAGGTTGCTGAGCATGACGAAACTTGTTGACAATTGATCCCCAAAAATTAAAGTTTGTAAAAGCAGTGCAAATTGTTCTTGGCCTGTAATATATTTTATATTGTATTTTAGTACTTTGTTCTATTCTGCACTTTATAAATTAAAAACAGAAAATAACTAAATAAAAACTTTTTATGCATGTTTATATGCTTGTATGTTGCACATTTGTCGACAATTATTATTATTTATTTATTAACAGTTTTATATAGCGCAGCATATTCTGTTGCGCTTTACAATTTGAAACAACATTGATACAACAAGACTGGGTTATAAGAGACAGATATAAAGGGAAAAGGGCCCTGCTTGCACGTTTGCAATCTATAGGCAAATAGGTGTTGATACCCAAGCATAGGCGCTACATATTGCAAATTGATCCACACAGATTACAGAGGTTCTTGGTGAGCTGTAAGATTCAGTCACACTGGAAAGTTGGCCTAGGGATATGAGGATATGAAATTGAAGAAAGAGAAAATGTGATATGTGTATATTGTAAGAATGGAGTTAGATAGGGAAACTTTGAAGGTTATGAGGGGGATTCTGGAATCTGATAAGCTTGTCTGAAGAGGTGAGTTTTCAGAAAACGTTTAAATGTTTTGAGACTAGTGGAAAGTCTTATTGTGCATGGGACGATATTCCACAAGGTGGGTGCAGCCCGACAAAAGTCCTATAACCATGATGGGAGCAAGTAATGTAGTAGTTTTATGTGTGAATGTAAGTATTTTATATTGAACACGGTAGAAGACTGGTAGCCAATGGAGGCACTGACAGAGTGGATCAGCAGACAATGAAAGTTTGGCATGAAAGATCAGCCTCGCAGCTGCATTCATAATGGATTGTAGCTGCCAGAGACTGTTTTTAGGAAGACCAGTAAAGAGACTATTGCAATAGTCAATGGATTAGAGATTTTGCAGTTTCTTGTGTAAGCTATGGTTGAATTTTGGCTATGTTTTTTAGATGTATGTAACAGGATTTTGAGACAGATTGAATGTAGGGAACAAAGGACATTTCAGAGTCAAGGATGACACCTAGGCAGCGAGATTGTTGGGTGGGGTTGATTGTCGAGTTGTCAACAGTGATAGAGATATCAGGTTGGTGACTACTATTGACCGGTAGAAATATAATTAATTCTGTTTTGGATATATTAAGTTTGAGGTGGTGAGATGCCATCCAAGATGAAATGGCAGAAAGACATTCAGTCACATGGACCAGCACAGATGGTGACAAATCTGGGAAGGATAGGTAGATTTGAGTATCGTCCGCATACAGATGATACTGAAAACAAAAAAAGCTGATTAGTTTGCCAAGAGAGATGGTATAGATTGAGAAGAGCAGAGGACCTAAGACTGAGCCTTGCGGTACTCCAACTGATAGAGGTAGCGAAGTGGAGGTAGAATCAGAAAAGCAAACAGTGAAAGAGTGATTAGATAGCTGGGATTAGAACCAAAAAAGGGCTGAGTCTTGAAGACCTAGGAATTGTAGTGTTTGTACGAGAAGACAGTGACAACAGTGTCAAAGGCAGCAGAGAGATCTAGAAGAGTTAGAAGTGAGTAATGTCCTTTGGTCTTGGCAGTGACCAGGTCATTTATTACCTTAGTCAGTACTGTCTCTGTGGAGTGTTGGGGATGAAAGCCTGACTGATGTGGGTCCAATAAGTTGTGGGTGTTAAGAAAGTGTGTAAGGCGAGTGCAGGCAAGTCTCTCCAGTAGCTTGGAGGGGCAAGGGAGCTGAGAGATAGGATGGTAATTTGAGAGAGAGTTAGGGTCAGAATTTTGTTTCTTCAAAATGTGAGTGATCACTGCATTCTTGAACAGTGATGGAAAGATAACAGTAGAGAAGGAGAGATTACAGATTTTAGTTAAGGGTGCGATGAGCACAGGAGACAGAGCTTTACTGATTTGTGAGGGTATATGTTCAAGAGGAGAGGTAGTAGAGTAGGAGGATGAGAAGAGTGTAGATATTTCATCTTCATTAGTGGGGTCAAATTAAGAGAATGTGCCAGCAGGTTCAGGTATGGAATTAAACAGGTCATTGACAGAGGAAGAGCCCATCATTTAATTTTTTTATATTATCTATCTTATCCTTGAAATAGGAAACAAGATCTTGTGCACTTATAGTAGAAAGAGGGTTGGGTGAGGTAGGGGTCAAAGTGATTTAAATGTATTGGGGTTAGAGGCTTGGGCAGAGATGGCAGATTGGAAATATGTTTGTTTGGCAGTATCCAGTGTATTACAATAAGATTGGTAGAAAGTCTTATATGTGAGGAAATCACATATAAGACTTTAGTATGAGATTTGTGCCACTGACGTTCTACTGTACGTGAGAGTTTTTGTAGGTGTTATGTCAATTTGGAATGACACGGTTGACGTCTAAGTCTACGAGGAGTGTGATTGGTAGCTGGAGCTACTTCATCAAGGGCTAGTTCTAGAGTCTGGTTCAGCTGTAATACAGCAGTCTCTGGAGAAGTGAACTTTGAAATTGGTAAGAGTAATTATTGCAGAGAGGTGGCTAGTTGTTGAAACTTAATAGCATTAATATCTCTGCGGGTTTGAGGAGGCTTGGTTGATTTGATTGACATTGATGTTGATGTAATGGAGGAGAGAGTGCAGGTGATAAGATTAAGATCTGAGAGAGGGAAAGGAGAATTTATGAAATCAGAAACTGAGCATAGTCCTGGTGAATACAAGATCAAGGCAGTGACCATCCTGATGAGTAGAGGCATGAGGAGATTGTGGACTGTCAATCGGGATATTGAAATCACCCTTGATGATGGTGGAGATGTCAGAGGATAGGAAGTGAGGGAGCCAGTCAGAAAAAATGTTCCAGAAATTGATTGGGTGGTCCAGGTGGGTGATAGATAGCAGCAATGAGCAGAGAGAAAGGCGGCGAAAGTCCTAATAGAATGTACTTCAAATGATGTAAATGTGAGTTATGGTACCTGTGGGAGAACTGTGTATGTAAAAGATTGGGACAGTAATTTTCCTACACCACCTCATTTACTGGTGCCAGGCCTGGAGGTGTGGATGAAGTGTAGGCCACCGTGTGAGAGTGCTGCAGGGGAGGAAGTGTCTGATTGTGTGAGCCAGAAGGTTGAGGTTATTTGAAATAAAGAGATCATGGATGGATGTTAGTATGTTGCAGACAGAACGTGCATTCCATAAGGCACATTTAAGTGTTTTGGAGGGTGATGGGAGGCATATGATGTGTCTAAGGTTTGCTGGATTTATATTCTGTTGTGAGTGGGTCATGTAAATAGGGCCAGGATTTGATGATATGTCACCAGCTAAAAGAAGTAGAATTACATTTTCACCAAATGTCAGCAACAACCCATGCAATCCACACATGCAAAGAAATCAAACCATAGATGTCCATAAAGTAAGTTATGTGTAATAATGTGAAATGACAGAGGGAAAAAATATTGAACACATGAGGAAAGGGTGGTGCAAAAAAGCATGGAAAGCCAAGACACCAGTTGAAGTCTATCAGTAATTAGAAAGCAATCCTGCCCCTTGTCAGTGCAAATTAATATAAAATGTTTCAATCCCAACTGATGGCCTATAAAAAGGTGTCTCCTTACCAAAGTGTCACACAAGAAACATCTCATGATGGGTAAAAGCAAATAGCTCTCTCAAGACCTTTGCAACCTTATTGTTGCAAAATATACTGATGGCATTGGTTACAGAAGGATTTCTAAACTTCTGAATGTTCCAGTGAGCTCTGTTGGAGCCATAATCTGGAAGTGGAAACAACATCATTTCCCCATAAAACGGCCACGACCAGGTGCTCCTTGCAAGATTTCTGACAAACGAGTGAAAAGAATTATCAGAAGAGTTGTCCAAGAGCCAAGTACCACTTGTGCAGAGGTTTAGAAAGACCTGGAATTAGCAGGTACATTTGTTTCAAAGTAAACAATAAGTAATGCACTGAACCGCCATGGCCTGTATGCACGCTCACCATGCAAGACTCCATTGCTGAAGAAAAAGCATGTTGAAGCTCATTTAAAGTTTACTGCACAACATTTGGACAAGCCTGTGAAATACTGAGACTAAAATTGAACTCTTTGGATGCCAGAATACACACCATGTTTGGAGGAGAATTGGCACTGCACATCACCCCACAAACATCATACCAACAGTGAAGTTTGGAGGTGGGAACATCATGGTGTAGGGCTCTTTTTCAGCATATGGTACTGGCATACTTCATATAACTGAAGGAAAAATGAATGGACAAATGTACCAAGACATTCATGATAAAAATTTGTTGCCATGTACCAGGATACTGAAGATGAAACGAGGGTGACATTTCAGCAAGACAATGATCCTAAACACACAGCCAAGGACACTCTCAATCGGTTTTAGAGAAAGAAAATAAAAAGCTGATAGAATGGCCAAGCCAATCACCTGACTTGCATGCAATTGAAAATCTATGGAAAGAACTAAAGATCAGAGGGTTCATTCAGACCCGCTCGCGAGCGCAGGACGCTCGCAAGCGGGTCGATGGTACCCAAATGTGCATGCACACGATGGAGGGAGCTCCGTAGTGCGCATGAGCGAGACCCGGCGAGCGACGAGGAAGCCGTCGCTCGGGGTCTCGCACCAAAGGGGGCGTGCTGTCGATGGTGAGTGACAGCACGCCCCCTTTGGTGGGTGTGCCGGGGGCGTGGCTGCCAGACGGAGGTGTTTCCATGGGAACGCCTACCGTCTGGGTCCGGCCCCACTGACATCACTAGTGATGTCAGTGGGAGTGATTTTGCCTCTGATAGAGCCAAAATCACTAAAAGGCTTGCGGCAACGAGACCCTACTGCAGGGTCTCGTCGCAAGCCCGATGGTCGCGATGGTCTTGACCATCGCGACCATCATCATGGACGCTCGCATAAGCTGTGGGTGGTAACCCACAGCTATGCGAGCATCCAAAAGGCCGCTCCAAGAATAGGTAGGAGGGCCCTGATTCAGAGAGAGCGATCTGGTCAGAGCGTCCGGCTCTGAATCAGGCCCAGAGTTCATAGAAGAGGTCCATGGAACCTTCAAACTTTGAAGACTGTTTGTGAGGAAGAATGGGCCAAAATCACACCTGAGCTATGCATGCGACTAGTTTTTCCATACAGGAGGCGTCTTGAAGCTGTCATTACAGTACCAACATTATTTAATAAATTGCTATTTATTTGTGATTCCTGCAGTATAAATCATTTTGACAGCCTGTGCAGCCCTACTTATTTCTCTATTACCTGTATCGCATTAATGTTGTATAGATACCTTATTGGGGTTAGCTGCTTCCTGTGTGTACTTTTACAGACCACTCTTATAGCACCTAATTTCCTTCTTTCTGATATTTTGCCAATGATGTTTTACTTTTCGGGAGCGTTTTAGAGACATATCTATAGTGTGCCATAGTTGAGATTGTAGTTGACACTATGGGCCATATTCAATTAGGCTGTGAAAAGCTGTTATCGGCGATCATTTATCGCCGATTACATCATTTTCACCGTTATCACTTTTCCCCATATTCATTTTCAAAGACTTTTCACAGGTGCGAAAAGTCTTTGTCAAAAACTGGGGATAACTTTTCACCTTAGAATAGGTGGCGATAAAAAGTGCAGAATTGAGGTTTTGGGGTGCAGACTTAAAAAAAAAAGTACCCTGCACCCCTTGGAATGTCCCCTAAAAGTAATCTGTGTTAAAAAAAATTAAAAAGTGCCATAGGATACCCCAAAAAAGTGGTTTCTTTTTGTGGGCAAAAAATAAATGTTGGGGACAAACTTATAAACTAGCAAAATAGACTCAGGGGGGTCCCTAAGTATGCGGCAGGTGTTTTTTTGGTTGCGGTTGGTTGCGGCAGGTGGAATTAAAAATATGCAAGCAACCATTTTCATGTGCCCCAAATTTGATGGGACTAGTTATTTAAAAAAGAAAATTAAGCTAAATTATTCACCACTTTTTAAAAGGCGCATTAATGCACCTGTAGAGATCGTTTAAAAACCCTAAATACCTTTAGCAGTGCTTTTCGGGGTACCCATAGTTATCCCCCATGTTAGTGCATCTTTTGGGGGGTGACAGGCTGATTTCCCCAAAAGTGACAGGACTTTTCACTACTTATCTTTCTGCTGTGTTCCGTTTTTGCTAATTCCAAATTGAATAAGGGGATATGCAGGCACGTGCCCGATACTTTATCCCCAACAAAAGTTCAGATGAAGGTGAAAGGTCCGGCAATATACTTTTCGCCTTTAATTGAATATGGCCCTATGGGTTATAAACACTAAAGTATGGGTTTTTAGAATGAAGATGTTGCCCACAGCAACCAATCAGATTCTACTTTTATCTTATTGGAGGTGCTAGATAAATATAGAAACTGATTGGTTGCTATGGGCAACATCTCTACTTCTAAAAACCCGCATTTTAGTAAATATACCCCTAAGAAGAAAGAGTAGCTGGAGCCACATGATCAAGGGCTAATGCTTCCACATCAGGATAGGAGAATGAAGAAAATGGGGATAGAAGTTGTTAGAGTGAGTTGATGAAAGCTATGGGAGCTGAGATGATGCTTAGTTGAGTTAGAGTGTGTAGTTATTATACCCGATCACATTCTCTCCCTGCTTTCATTCTAAAAAATGTACTTTGAAACCCTCTTCTTTATTAGAGCCAACCCTAATCCTCCCTGTACTACTCACCCTGGTACATCCTTGTCACAATCCCCTCTCTGAGCCACACTCGCTCCTCTTGGTCCATTTGGTCCATTTATACCCTACAGGTTATTAGTTCCCTCAGGAGCAGGGTTCTCTCTTCCCCTTGTTTCACATCTGCAGTTATTTTAGTCTTTGTGTATGAATGTATCTCTATGTATGCATGTGTTGTGTGTATACCACCCTGTTTTCCCCACTGTCCACAGCTGCAGAGCACCAACCACAATAGTACAAATAGTATTACAACAAATAATTAACAACATTTAAATGTTAGCTTAAAAAAAATCATATAGGCAGGAAAATGTATATTTATTATTTTGCTTCTCATTTATTTCATTATTGTTGTTTGCCTTTGTCCATAAAGTGAACTTTAATTTTTTGTTTTATAATGATATATTTATCACTGCTCTCCTCTTTTTCCTCCAGATGGTTCCCCTACTCCTCGTCCACATCACTTTCTTCATACTCCATTTCTTCATTAACTATTAAAATAGAAAATAGAAACAGTAATGGATAATAAGCAGCCCACAATTAGTTATCTAGGGGTCTATTTATCAAAGTAGCCAGAAAAGAAATATCATAATGTACAGTATTTGTCTATGTGTTGCAGTATTAGGATAACGGGAACCCACTTCTATTTGTAAACAGTAATCAGTATTAATGTGTACTGGTAAAATGAGACCTCGGGCAGGATGCATGACACATCACATCCCACCACCCTTCCCATGCATGCCGGCGTTACCACTGCCAATATACATAACAAACACCACAAAGGACCACTCACTTGGTAAGAGCAGCCCTTTGTGATGGAGGGACTTCCGGGTCTATAAATCAGAAGCCCCTCTGGCGTCCATCTGCGCATGTACAAATGAGCATTGCTCACATATGCACAGTGGGCATTGCAGGGTTAGCTCAGTCCATCACACAGAAGTACACAAGAGGAACGCTCAAGCTGACATTTGCATAGTTTTGCACTTGTGAATCTGTGAGAAATGGCGGCTGTACATGAACTGTGTGTCCTCTGTGTCAGGCCAGGATATTAGGGCAGATTGTGTCTGTCCTGTGATCCTTAGTTTTTACTTAATTAATCTAGTTATTGTTACCTGGTGTCGTGTCAGAGCCGGACTCTATGTCCCTGTATGGCATTCTCTCCAGTCTGCTTTGCATACAACTGCTCAGTGGCAGAACACAGAAAGGAACCATGGGGTCTCCCCATTTTATAGGATTTCAAAACCAATATATAGGGTAACATTATATAATAGGGCAGCCTATTGTATTACAGTATAGCACAGCCACACAGGGCAGCAAATATCACAATACAATATAGCAAAGCAGGTGTAAAGCGGCCCATACATGGGGCGATTTTACACATGATATGCACGATTTCAATCGATCGCAATGATCAATCGTGCATATAGGGTCTGATTCAGAGCCGAACGCTCTGACCAGAGCGCTCGCTCTGAATCAGGGCCCTCCTCCATAAAAATGGAGCGGCCTCCTGGCCGCTCGCATAGCTGTGGGTGACCACCCACAGCATATGCGAGCGTCCATGATGATGGTCGCGATGGTCTTGACATCACGACCATCGGGCTTGCGATGGAGACCCTGCGGTAGGGTCTCGCTGCCGCAAGCCCTGGAGTGATTTTGGCTCTATCAGAGCCAAAATCACTCCCACTGACATCACTAGTGATGTCAGTGGGGCCGGCTTCAGACGGTAGGCGTTCCCATGGGAACGCCTCCGTCTGGCAGGCACGCCCCCGGCACGCCCACCAAAGGGGGCATGCTGTCAATCAA
Organism: Taudactylus pleione; assembly: GCA_031769625.1. Taxonomy (NCBI): domain Eukaryota; kingdom Metazoa; phylum Chordata; class Amphibia; order Anura; family Myobatrachidae; genus Taudactylus; species Taudactylus pleione. Next base: position 8,552,092 of record JAUIMM010000350.1, on the reverse strand, counting down.
CATCGACAGCACGCCCCCTTTGGTGCGAGACCCGGAGCGATGGAGAGCCCGTCGCTCGCCGGGTCTCGCGCATGCGCACGACGGAGCTCCCTCTGTCGTGCGCATGCGCAGTGGGGGAACATCGACCCGCTTGCGAGCGTCCTGCGCTCATGAGCGGGTCTGAATGACCCCCATAGTGTGGGTTTTTTGCCATGCTGTACGATAGCGATGCACGTCCACACCGTTGTACATCGGCATCGTAGATCTTATGGAAAAACCATAAGATCTGCAATCCATCATGATGTTAAATATGTAAACGAAGCATCTTGTCAGATGCATCGTTTACCATTCACAACAGCATGCGATGCATCGGGCTAAATTTGAAAACGTACCTAGTACGTTTTCAAATCGCACCGTGTATGGGCCGCTTAACTGTGTTGTACTTTTCACTTTACATTCCCTACAAACGAGGGTTTAGGATAAAATGGATACAACTTATTATTACTTATTTGGCTTTATTAATATATCACATCTCTGTCTATTAATGTATCAATAAAATAATAATTATATTGGGAAGTAATATAGTAATAAATAATATACGTTTTATCTAGAGAAATCAACTGTTACATTATTTGTACATGATAGTAACTTACCTGAAGTAAATGGATAAAGCCAGTAAAGCCACAACAAATGTTATGAGGATAGATATGTAAATTGCTGCTATCCCCTCCATTGGAGATTATGGGCAACTATGCAAGAAACAAACAGGTTAGGTGAATAAACTCCATTTGTAGCCATGTCACACATATCAATCCCTTTTATATATAACAATTATAAGAGCAAAAGAGCTGCTTCTGTAACATGAGAAGTGTTGTTGATATATGTAATAAGTAAAATAAGTCAGCATGGTACACCTGGTATAATCTCTGAGCTAACACTCTGGGCCTGCTAGCTATATATGGGATCCAGCAGGGGTGGTTATAGAGAGGAGGGGGCCGTGTGAGGTCATTTATGTATTATATTATCATATAACTAATCCCTAGACACAAGTGAGTCATCATCCCAAAAACAAACACCACCCTAATTCTTTTCTCACACAATATTCAATATTATATCACTCAGTGTATTACTGTATACCTGTGTAAGCTTTTGTTATATTGTATAGTAAGTTATCTACAATGTACTTTGTATCTTGATATCTGCTGGTGTATGCATGTGTCTGTGGCTCTATTTTGCCAAATATAATGATTTAGTTCTGCTTAGTAAATAACTATAATGACCACTTACCTACAGTTGTCTGAATTGCTTCTCCTTTGCTAATATCAAATTATTAAAAAATGTTGATAAAAAGAACAACCTGAATATACGTCTCACTCCACTGAATACTACCTTTCAAAAGACTGAAACTGATGACGTCTGTGACATCACCCTGGGCCACAGCTCCATTATGACAGGTCATGTGATGTAATAATGATAACTAGGAAGTGGCTAGGACCTTATTTGAAAAAATTAATGCAGTGTTTAAAAATTATATATATATATTATGTATATATATAAAAAAGTGTCAAAAAATATCTCCATCTAGTGTATCATATTATAAATATAACCCAAACATGTGTCCACCACCATAAATCTATCCAATTGGAAGTGTACCGGATTTATAATAGGTTATCAACAGGTTCCTTTTTCCTTAACTAGCATTACAAACTCTTCCTTAAACCGTCATTTACTCTCTGGGGTATCCAAAAATAAAAACAATACAATATAGAGTAATATTGTTTTATAATAAGTGACTAGGGGCTCTATTTACTACAATCCGCATATTGAATGCGGATTGTAGTGTGATATTACCGAGTGAATTCGCATTGCGAATTCAGGCAATATCACAGGGATTTACTATAAATCCCTTGCAGGGACAGAGCTTGCAATAAAGCTCTGTCCCTGCGGATCCCATCCGCACTCTAGTCGCGGTATTTTCAGAAAAAATACCGCGACTAAGAGCCCGCGCATGCGCCGACCCACCGTCGCTGCTACCCCCCCATCTGTGCTAAGCCCCGCCCCCCGCGATCGCAGACCCCCGCGACCCCCCCTCCCCCCCCTCCGTGACCCCACCTCCCTTCATTACACTTACCTGCATCCTCCTGGCCTCCGGTGATCTTCTCCGGGCTTCCCGATCAGGTGATCTCCCATACTGCACTGGGGCCCGATCACCTGATGTCCGGCAGCAGTGCACTGTGGGAGACCAGCTGACCGGAGAGGAGCCATCACCGGAGGCCCGATCACCGGTCCCTGGATTCAGGTAAGTAAGAAAAAAATGTTTCATTTTTTTTTTTCTTTTTTTTACATCAATCAGCTTGCTGTCTATTTAGACCACATAGCTGATTACTGGTACCGGCTCCCGGCTCTGCTCTCTCTGCTCTCTGCTCTAGAGCAGAGTGGGAGCCCGGTAACCGGGGGAGACCCTGGATAACGCCACCTCCAGGTGGTGTTATTATTACAGTGCTTCCCCCGGTATTTTTTTACAATATTTTTTTACAATGCCAAGAATTAATTCATCTTCATAATGTGCTGAAAAACAACACTGTAATCCCAAAATATCCCTGCATTGACAAAATGCAAAATTACACATGTGATTCAGTCACCAAGCTGAAAAACTGTATATTCAGTACATACCTCCCAACTGTCCTGTTTCCAGCAAGACAGTCCCATGTTTTGGGGACTGTCCTTGTGTCCCACCCATGAGCAGTTGGGGACACTCAAGCACCACCGCAGCTCTGCTCTGCTTAGCAGAGAGCAGCGGTGCCATGAAGCTGAATGGATGCCGCATGCATGAGTGCGTCATCCATTTAGTGCAGGAAGAGGGCTGGGGAGAGCCTAACAGTTGACAAGCGGTGTCTGTAGGAAGCACCGGTCTCAATGGTTGCCCCTTTGGCTAGGCTGCACCGGTTACTAAATCTTACCAAAGCCTTAACCGGTCCTGGCAGCTGGTGAGGCCAGGGTATCTGCGTCCACCGATGTAGACCTTGACTTCGTCCCGCCTGGGAAACGTTGGCGACACCACCCTGTTCTCGGGAATGCTGCTCAGCCGCAAAAATCCTGTTTTTCATCTCAGTTTGGGGAGCTTCCTAATTGAAATTCAGATAAGCTTTAAAGATTTTTTATTTGTTACACACATTTTGAATTCGAGCACTTGCACTTTTATTGAAATTACTACGCTATCAGGCGCATGTTCTGTCCAAACCTCTTGTCAGATTCATTCATCTGGCTGCCAAACGTAATTACAGAAAGACTGCTGCCACCTTTACTGAAGGGATTTGTGTTTCCACTACTTCTATTGGATTCAAGTTTTAATCTTTCTTGATGACACTTTTTTATTTGCATAAAAATTACCTGGGGTATTAATTCGTGTGCTATCCTTAACCACTATTTATATATAAATAGAAACCAACGGAACGGCGGCACTCAATGCATAAATGAAGACTCTGCACGCAAGGTTAGTTACCAATGTTTCAATACATAACGTATTTTCCTCTTACCAACTTATATCCCCTTCCAGACTATACATGATGCCGAGAGGCCGGCAGGTCCTGACAAGCATGGTGACGTCATCAGCAATGCACCGTCATTGAGTTTGAGACATGTGATCTCCTAAAAGTGCAGGGATAGGTGAACATGTTGCTAAGATACAGACAGGATAAAAACAGGATATAAACATATGTCCAAAGTCCCACAGAGTCTGCAGGGAGATCCGTGATAAATGGTCCCCTGCTATAGAAAATAGTAGATCCAAAATGTACATAACAGGATACCTATAATACAGCCACATTAATGAATACTAGCAAAAACTGGCAAACAAAGTAAGTCTTATTCCAAGGTACAGAACTATGTAGCTACACTAGAGAAAATTAATACTTACCACATGACCTGCATCCATGGTGCAAAATTTTATTTGTACCTAGTGCATACAAAACATGCTTACATAAGCAATCTAATTAATAAGGTCATAAGACCTAAAAGATATAATCTAAGCTAAAAGCTGGAAGTGCTGACAATGCTGCAAAAAGGGGAAGAAAATGAAAAAAAGGAAAAAAAAAGGGTAAAAACGGAAAAAAGAAGGGAGAAAAAATTAAAAATGAATGCTTAAAGGAAACAAGATAAGCCAAGGTTCTCATTCAGGCCTTTAGGCGAAAGTGTCTCAAAACGATGAATCCACCTGTTTGCTGGGTGTTGGATTTTACTCCGGTCTATGTGATTTTTGTCACATTTGGCGCCCGAACAAGGACCTTGCTGGATACTACTACGCAGCAAGAGCCCGAATACAGTGACCGTATCCACTCACTACAGCAGTGAGAGACGCATTGCAGGACGCTACCTTCTCCGCAGCGGCTTGGTGAGTCTGAGTCGCATTACTAGCAGCTAGGTAGGTGAATGTGGCAGGCCAGCCATAAAATGCCAGTTCACAGTGATAATCTGTCCATGTGTATATGCAAACTGTGCACAATAAAAAACTGCTTAATTCCTGTGTATGGGGATGAGAGCCCAGGGAATGTGGTGCAGTTTTAAGGGAAGCCAGCTGATAAAGATTGCTTGCAAGAGAGAGTTAATTAAGCCTGCTATATTTATCCACAAAGTGGAAAAGCAGTGTAATATGAAGGAGATTTTGAAAAGTTTTGCGGAACTGGCTGCAGGGCAGCATCCTCTGGCTGCTGGGCAGCAAACTCAGTACAGTTCTACTTGCTGAATTATAGGAAATAAGAATAGATGAGCAGGAGAGGGAGATGTTACAAAAGCTTACACCAACAGATGATATTGAGGCATTTTTGTGCACCTTTGAATGGTGTTTGCTTAAAATGGCCAGAGGAGGAGTGGGCTGCCAGATTAGTTCCCTGTCTCACAGGGGAGACACAAAGAGCATATGTTAATTTAACAGTGTCTGAGGCCAGCTCCTATTCTCATCTGAAACAGGCTACTCAGCAGGGTTGGAGGTGACTGGCTCCAGTAAAGCCCAGGAGTTTCATGAGTGTCCGTCAGCCTCCTAGAGTACAATTGGCAAAACTAGCCAGACTGAGTAAAGCCTACTTGCAGCTGGATAAACATTCTGCACAGCTTGTGGTGGAAATGGTTGCTCTAGATCATGCTATACGGGCATTAGACTGAGTTGTACAACAATAGGCTCTACAAGCTGACCCACAAACATTTGAGGAATTAGTGGTGGTAATTGAGCAGTACCTGACTCTTGGGACATTGAATAAAAAGCCAAGCAGGGGTTCCAGCCAGTACCCAAGCCTAGAACCCAGGTCTCAGTTGTTAAAGCAAACAACCCACCTCTGGCTGTGTGTTTTAGTTGCGGTTAGCCCAGTCGTGTGCGCCAGGACTGCCCAAAGCAGGGCGAGCCTATGAACTGCACTGCGGGAGAAACAACTCGACCAGCGCTCAGCATGGCTGCTGTAAGCTTTTCCCTGGCAGAGACTACTTTGGTTCATTTGATGGTACAAGTGGAAGGCTGGAAGATGTGGGACTTAGTGGATACTAGCAGTGAATTAACCATCATCTCTGCTAACCTGGTTCCATCCGGGGCTGATCAGGTGCCACCCCCGGTAAAGGTTATATGTGTACATGGGAATGTAGAAGAATGCCCCCGAGTGCACCTCCTGGTAGTGATAAAAGGGCGATCTCTGAAGGTGGTAGCCGTAGTAGCTGCCAGACCAGCTTACCCATTGATCCTATGTCAGGATTTTCTGTTACTACAAGAGGTGGTTACTTGGTATGATGACAGCAGATGGACCATGTCAGGGGTATCCCAAGAGCCAAGCTCTGCAGTATCCCAAAGTTTGACGGCTGTAACACCCTCCTTGGCCAGTGAGCAGCAGGAGGGGAGTGAGACCAAGACACAGTGGATTCCCATCAGCAAGGAAGTGTCTTTACAGGACTTTGGCCAAGACCAACAGAATGATGGGAAGTGATAAATGCATTTGAAAATGTTGTAGAAGTAAATGGTAAAGTAATTATGGCTTTGCCAACAGGAGGTGTACCATACTTTGCATTGAAAAATGATTTGTTATATTGTGTAATATATTTGCAGGGTAAGAAAGTATACCAATTGTTGGTTCCCTGGAAACATGAGTAGTTGGTGTTGAGGGCGACTCATACACACCTGTGGGGTGGCCATTTGGGAGAGGAGAAAACTCTCCAGCGTATTCAGTTAAGATTCTTTTGGCCCGGCATTCATGCAGCAGTAAAAAAATAATGTCCAGTGTGTCAGAAGACAGCGCCCCGCCCAGGGTTTCGGCCACCTTTGGTACCCCTCCCTGTCATTTCTGGACCTTTTGAGAGAGTTGGTATGGATCTGATAGGGCCTGTGGAAAATCTGCTCATGGGCATCAATACATATTAGTGGCAGTAGATTATGCAACAAGGTACCCGGAGGCCATCCCACTACGTAACATGTAATCTAGCACTATTGCCCGGGAGTAATTGATGCTATATACCAGTCTGGGAATACCAAAAGAGGTCCTGACAGATCAAGGTAGCCATTTTGTATCTAAATTAATGAAAGATTTGTGCTGACTATTAAGGGTAGATAGGATTATCACCTCAGTTTATCACCCGCAAACAGATGGCCTAGTAGAACACTTTAACCATACCCTTAAACAGATGATAAAGAGAGCAGTGTCACAAGAAAAGCGAGATTGGGATTTACTCCTGCCTTATTTGATGTTTGCAGTTCGAGAGGTGCCCCAATCCTCCACGGGGTTCTGTCCCTTCGAACTCCTCTATGGGAGACAACCAAGAGGGATTTTAGATGTGTTAAAGGAAGAGTGGGAACAACAGCCATGCCAAAATCCTAATATCATTCAGTTTGTGTCCCAATTGTATGGCCAGTTAAGGCAGATTCCGCCACTGCTGAATGAACATATGGACAGAGCTCAGCAGCATCAGAAACGCAATTACAATGTTACCACAGTCAACCAAAATTTCAAATGAGGAGACAAGGTACTAGTGCTTGTGCCTACTACTGAAAGCAAATTGTATGCTCAATGGCGAGGCCCTTATGAGATCATGGAGGCTGTGGAACCTGTAAACTACATGGTACGACAGGATGGTAGAAGGAAGGAGGCACAAATTTACCATGTAAAGCTATTAAAACCCTGGAAAGAAAGTACGAGTCAGCCCTCTGTAGTGGCAAAAAAATCCAGGCTGTCACGTACCCATTGAGGTCACCTTCAAAAAAAAACAGGAAATGGTGTATTTAGTAGCACAAAACCAAGATATATTCTTGGCTATTCTGGGAAAGGCCCAAATCATACAACATGATATTATTCCTCCCCCCGGGGTGATAATAAAGTAGAGACCCTATCACATACCTGAGGAAAAACGGACAGCAGTAAAACAAGAGGTGGAGGAGATGCTGCACCTAGGGGTCATAGAGGAGTCAAACAGTGAATGGAATAACCCCATTGTCTTAGTGCCTAAGCCTTTGGGGGCTTTAAGATTCTGCAATGACTTAAGTTAAATAAAGTTTCTCAGTTTGATTCCTACCCTATGCCCCGTGTTGACGAGCTGATGGAGAATCTAGCAAAAAGCCAGTATCTTTATTTGACAAAAGGGTATTGGCAGATTCCTTTGACTGAAGCTGCTAAAGCAAAAACAGCCTTCTCTACCTCAGAGGGCTTGTTCCAGTACAAAATGCTGCCTTTTGGTTTGCATGGAGCCCCAGCATCTTTCCAGAGAGCTATGAAAAAGTTACTTCGGTCCCAAAGGGAGTATGCAACTGCATATTTAGACAACATTGTCATCTTTAGCTCAGACTGGGAGTCACACATTCCAAAGGTAGAGGCAGTGGTATAGTCTTTACCAGCATATGGGTTTACCACTAACCCCTTAGAATTGTGCCATTGGAATGTTGGAGGCGAAATACTTGGGACATATCGAGGCAGAGGGCAGGTTAAACCTCAGCCCAGTAAAGTGGAAGCAGTCCTCACCTGGCCTAAACCCAAATGTAAATTGCAACTCAGAACATTCCTTGGTCTGGTGGGTTATTACTGCAGATTCATACATGATTTTGCCACTAAGGCAGCTGTCTAGACCAGATAATGTGGTCTAGGCCAGCAGAGATTGCTTGGCAGGATTTAAGACAAGCCTTGTGTGTAGAGCCTGTTTGGCAAACGCCTGACTTTAAGAAGCAGTTTGTGTTGTAGACTGATACCTCTGGGACAGGCTTAGGAGCATCCTATCCCAGGAAGTAGATGGAGAGGAGAAACCTATACTCTATCTTAGCCACAAATTGCTGCCCACAGAACGCAAGTACTCAACTGTGCAACAGAAGTGCTTGGCGATTAAGTGGGCAGTAGAGCCGCTAAAATATTATCTGTTGGGGGCGAGAATTATGGCTAGTCACAGATTATGCTCCCTTACAGTGGATGCACACAAAGAGGTGAATGCCAGGGTGACCCGCTGGTTTTTGGCTTTACAGCCATTCAAATTTGAGGTACAGCATCGACTAGAGGGTAAATTTACTAAAGTTCGATTAGAGATTCATGAATCACTGAAATCTCCTGAGATCGAATTGAACTTGAACAGCAAAATCCCTTGGCAAATCTCAAATTTACTAAGACTGGATTTTGCGTTCGATTTTCAACTTGATTTCGATATTGTTTCAGTTTAAGAAGGGATTTGCTGTTCGATTTGGCATGTTCATGTCCAAATCGAACAGCAAATCCCACTCCAAAACGAATTTCAAAGCACCAAATGAATCATACTGCTTCATGCTTTAAGTTTCAGCATGAGCAGTTTGTTGTGACACAGATACATGCATACATGCTGTCGGCAACTCCACTGAGGACATTGCCGGCATCCCCCATACTGAGGACACCACCAGCACTGCCGACACCGCTGGCACAGTAAATGCACTATTGGTGTATCCAACCCACACTGTATCAGACCTGCACTGTCATCCGCACAGTATCCGACCCGCACTGTATTCTACCCACACTGTATCCAACCCACACTGTATCCCGCTCTGTAGTCAACCCACACTGTATCCAACCCACACTGTATCCCGCTCTGTAGTCATCCCACATTGTATTCAACCCACACTGTATCCCACACTGTATCCAACCCACACTGTATCCCGCACTGTATCCGACCCACACTGTATCCCGCTCTGTATTCTACCCACACTGTATCCAACCCACACTGTATCCCGCTCTGTATTCTACCCACACTGTATCCCGCTCTGTATTCTACCCACACTGTATCCAACCCACACTGTATCCCGCTCTGTATTCTACCCACACTGTATCCAACCCACACTGTATCCCGCTCTGTAGTCAACCCACACTGTATCCAACCCACACTGTATCCCGCTCTGTAGTCATCCCACATTGTATTCAACCCACACTGTATCCCGCACTGTATCCATCCCACACTGTATCCCACACTGTATCCGACCCACACTGTATCCCGCTCTGTAGTCAACCCACACTGTATCCAACCCACACTGTATCCCGCTCTGTAGTCAACCCACATTGTATTCAACCCACACTGTATCCCGCACTGTATCCAACCCACACTGTATCCCGCACTGTATCCGACCCACACTGTATCCCGCTCTGTATTCTACCCACACTGTATCCCGCTCTGTATTCTACCCACACTGTATCCAACCCACACTGTATCCCGCTCTGTATTCTACCCACACTGTATCCAACCCACACTGTATCCCGCTCTGTAGTCAACCCACACTGTATCCAACCCACACTGTATCCCGCTCTGTATTCTACCCACACTGTATCCAACCCACACTGTATCCCGCTCTGTAGTCAACCCACACTGTATCCAACCCACACTGTATCCCGCTCTGTAGTCATCCCACATTGTATTCAACCCACACTGTATCCCGCACTGTATCCAACCCACACTGTATCCCACACTGTATCCGACCCACACTGTATCCCGCTCTGTAGTCAACCCACACTGTATCCAACCCACACTGTATCCCGCTCTGTAGTCAACCCACATTGTATTCAACCCACAATGTATCCCGCACTGTATCCAACCCACACTGTATCCCGCACTGTATCCGACCCACACTGTATCCGACCCACACTGTATCCCGCTCTGTATTCTACCCACACTGTATCCCGCTCTGTATTCTACCCACACTGTATCCAACCCACACTGTATCCCGCTCTGTATTCTACCCACACTGTATCCAACCCACACTGTATCCCGCTCTGTAGTCAACCCACACTGTATCCAACCCACACTGTATCCCGCTCTGTAGTCAACCCACATTGTATTCAACCCACACTGTATCCCGCACTGTATCCAACCCACACTGTATCCCGCACTGTATCCGACCCACACTGTATCCGACCCACACTGTAAACTGCCCTGTATTTAAAACTGACTGTGGGTGTCCAGGTGCAAATCCTCTGTTGTATGGGTTGTGTCTTGTCTGTGGTATGGTATCAGTTCATTCACAGTAGAGATCAGAATCAGTGTAATCTGCACATATAGTGTTTTGTAAATTACTCGCAAATGCGACGATTAATAATACCTGTCACTAGATTAAATTTATATAAGTAGAGCAATCAACATTTAAAATATAGCATTTAATAAATATATAAAAACTTGCAATGAACAATGTTAAAAAACATATGAAAGATATTGGTGCACCTGTATATTGTCACAGAAATCAGAATGTAACAGATGATCTCAAAATGAATAGCAATGAATATAAATAAATAAAAAGAAGTGTTAAAAAGTTTGTCACCTCTTTTTGCCATCAGGGTCTGATCAACAAAATGGATGAGTGATGCACCAGACCCCAGCCTTTTCGAAGCTCCGCTCATGGCCAATGAATCTCAGCCCACAAACTGGCGGCCAAAGCTCCGCCCACTTCCCGGGTAAAGTTGTTCCCTACAATGTTTTCCTGTGATGTCACGTGCAGCCAATGGGGGAAGGAGCCCAGGCTGCTGGAGGCGCTCAGTCGCTCACTGCACTGACTGCAGTGCACAAACACAGAGCAGGTCCATCCATTACTGTGAGACATATCCTCCCTCTGGGCAGGTAAGTGTAACTGGTGGTGTCAAACATGTTTTAGTGTTATCTAAGGGGGTTGGTATTTAGGGATTTAGGGGGGGAGAGGGGCGGATTTGTTTTTTACTGGGGGATGCCGTGTTTTTAATATTGTCTATGGTGGTATATTAATATTTTGCGTGTAAACGGTCATAGGTGTCTTTATAATGGGTGCAAGGTGTGCGGTGCACATGGGCGCCTGGGTCCAGAGGGCCCTCACCGCACACCCTACACCCATAATTAAATTTGTACTTACCCCTCCGCAGATCCCGAAGTGCTGCTCCACAGCGCCGGACCGGTGCTGCAGAGCAGCAAACACTCACTTGGAAAATGGCGGGGGGCATTTTCCCAGTATTTGCGAGTGCACAAAAAAGATGTCCCCGGGAAAGTATGCACAGGCGCCATTTTGCCGGAGACCCACCCGTGCGTAGTAGATTCTGACATGAAGGCAAAATCTATTGCACTAAAAGTGCGCTGAACCGCTGACAGAGAGGAGGGGGCCCAAATGGAGGCTGCACATGGCCCCCTCCTCTCTTAAAACATGTATATGTGGGTCACTGATGCTCTCTGTATTATATCACGTCCACTGCGACACTCTGTAGTATATTGTGAGCACTGCGACACTCTCTGCATTATATGGTGGGCACTGCAGCACTCTGTTACATAGCGGGCACTGCGACACTCTGAGCATCTTATGGTGGGCACTGCGGCACTCTCTACATTATATGGTTGGCACTGCGGCACTCTGTATTATATGGTGGGCATTGTGACACTCTCTGCATTATATGATGGGCACTGCGGCACTCTATTACATGGTGGGCACTGCAACACTCTCTGCATCTTATGGTGGGCACTGTGGCACTCTCTGCATTATATGGTGGGCACTGCGGTACTCTCTGCATTATATGGTGGGCATTGCGACACTATCATATTGTGAGCACTGCAACACTCCCTGCATTATGTGGTGGGTACTGCGGCACTGTGCATTATATGGAGGGCACTGCGGCACTCTAGTACATGACGGGCACTGCGATACTATCTGCATCTCATGGTGGGCACTGCAGCACTCTCTGCATTATATGGTGGGCACTGCAGCACTCTTTATTACGTATATGGTGAGCACTGCGACACTGCATTATATGGTGGGCACTGCGGCACTCTATTACATGACGGGTACTGCGACACTCTCTGCATCTCATGGTGGGCACTGAAGCACTCTTTGTTATGTCGCTCAGAAACTGGGCGGCCGCTTGCATCCTGACCGCCCGCCTCTGTTTCGGTCGTTAGGCTGTGGGTTAACACCCACAGCTCTAACGACCGCTAGGGTGATGGTCACGATGGTCATTGATCATCACGACCATCGGGGCTTACGACGAGACCCTAGGGTAGGATCTCACTTGTCGTAAGCCCCAGAGAGCTTCTGGCTCTGTCAGAGCCGGAAGCTCTCCACTGACATTACTAGTGATGTCAGTGGGGCCTCCCCCAAACCGCAGGCGTTCCCATGGGAACGCCTCCGTTTGGGCTGCCACCCCCCCGGCCCGCCTTCCAAACAGGGTGAGCTGTCAATCAACATCGACGGCTCGCCCCCTTTGGAAAGAGACCCGCTACGACCGGCGCTGTCGGTCGTAGCAGATCTCACGCATGCGCACGAAGGAGCCGGCTCCCTTGTGTGCATGCGCACTAGACAAACATCGAGGCGGTCGTGCGGTCGCAGACCGTACGGCCGCCTCTGAATAAAGCCCTGTATCCAACCCACAAAACCACACTGTATCCAACCTGCACTGTAGCCAACCTGCTCTATATCCAACCCTCACTGTATCCAACCTGCACTATATCCAATCTGCACTGCATCACACACTGTATCTAACCTGAACTGTATCTTACCCGCACTGTATCTGACCCGCACTGTATCCAGCACTGTAACTGACTCGCACTGTATCCAACCCACACTGTATCTGACCTGCACTGTATCCAACCTGCCCTATATCCAACCCACACTGTATCTAACCTGCACTGTATCCAACCCGCACTGCATCACACACTGTATCTGACTTACACTGTATCTTACCCGCACTGTAACCTACACTGTATGTGACCTGAACTGTATCTTACCCGCACTGTATATGACCCGCACTGTATCTGACCCGCACTGTAACCTGCACTGTATCTGACCTGAACTGTATCTTACCCGCACTGTATATGACCCACACTGTATCTGACCCGCACTGTAACCTGCACTGTATCTGACCTGAACTGTATCTTACCCGCACTGTATCTGACCCGCACTGTTTTTGACCCGCAGTTATGGAACGCTGTTTTTATGGTTAGAGAGACTTTGGGAAACTGCTCAAGAAAAAGCCAATTGATCGGTGCTCCACATGGGCACAGAGTCATCAGTGGCCCAGCTCCCCGAGGAGGGAAATACAGATTGGGCACTGAGAATAGGCATGTGCTGGGGGCAGGTGTACATGTGTAGGGGACATTCTCTTGCCTCCCTGAGTAATTTAATGGGGTAACCTCTTGCGATGAAATCATCCATCATATGATCTAGTTGTTTCCTCTCATCAGTTGCATTGCTACAGATGCGGTGTACTCTTAGAAATTGGGAATAGGGCAAGCCTTTGATGAGGTTTCTGGGAAGGTGGCTCGAGGCTACTAGTAAATTATTGCGTTCTGTACGTTTTTTATAAATAGAACGAAGTGGTAATGCTGCTGTCAAAAATCTGTACTGATATGTTAAGAAAATGCACCTTTTCTGCACTAATATCGTATGTAAATTTTTTGTTGGGATCAATGGTGTTGACCACTTCCATCATTGCTATAAAGCTTTCTTGGGACCCCTGCCAAATCAAAAACACATCATTTATGTAATGCCTATAAGTTCTAATACAATCAGAATATTCAGTATTGCTTAAAAAGAGATCATTTTCAATGCTAAACATAAATGCTTTAGCATAGACCAGGGCTGCGCAAGATTCCATTGCGCAGCCCAGAGTCTGAAGGTAGAAGCAACCATCAAAAATAAAGTAATTTCTCTTGAAAGTAAGGTCAAGCAAAGGCAAAAGGAATGAAAGATCAGGACCCTGGTAGTGAGGATTGTTGGTCAACAATTGTTTCACAGCCTTAATACCTCTTTCATAGGGGATGTTGGTATATAGTAGGGGTGTGCACCGGCCACTTTTCGTGTTTTGGTTTTGGATCTGGATCTTTCTTCCTGTTTTGGATCTGGATTGGTTTTGCCAAAACCACCCTTCCATGTTTTGGGTTCTGGGTTTTGTGTTTTGGATCTGTATTTTTTTGAAAAAAAACCCCATAAAAACAGCTAAAATCACAGAATTTGTGGGTTTTTCTGCTCCTATGCTATTATTAACCTCAATAACCTTAATTTCCACTCATTTCCAGTCTATTCTGAACACCTCACACCTCACAATAGTGTTTTTATGTCCAAAAGATTGCACCGAGGTAGCTGGATGACTATGCTAAGCGACACGAGTGGGCAGCACAAACACGTGGCCCATCTAGGAGTGACACTGCAGTGGCAGACAGGATGGCAGTTTCAAAAACTAGGCCCCAAACAGTACATAATGCAAAGAAAAAAAAGAGGTGCAAGATGGAATTGTCCTGCACACTTTAACAAACCAATCATTTCAGCGCCAGGGTCTGCCACATGACTGTGGCTGAAATGATTTGTTTGTTTGGGCCCCCACAAAACAATCTGGCAATTAATCTGTCCCTGCACAAACTGGCTCTACGGAGGCAAGATGTCGTCCTCATCCTCCTCATCCACCGATTCCTCACCCTCTTCAGTGTTGTGTACATTCTCATCCTCATCCTCACAGAGTATTAATTCGTCCCCGCTGGAATCCACCACCACAGGTCCCTCTGTACGTTCTGGAGGCTGGTCTCCCTGGAAGAGTTGATAATTAATTTTTATGAACATCATCTTCTCCACATTTTGTGGAAGCAACCTCCTACGCCTTTCGCTGACAAGGTTCCCGGCTGCACTAAACACTCTTTCGGAGTACACACTGGAGGGGGGGCAACTCAGGTAAAATAGAGACAAATTGCCTCTTTTTCCTGCCAGTACAGGTACGGACTGTCTGACATCCTACTTGGATGCTGTCACCGATGTAATCCTCCACCATTCTGTCAATGGTGACAGTATCATATGCAGTGACAGTAGACATGTCAGAAATTGTTGGCACGTCCTTCAGTCCGGACCAGATGTCCAAACCGGCCCTTGACTTATGACACAGGCGCACGCTTGGCGCTGCTGCTGTGTTGATCCACGTGCGGCTACTGCGCATACATTTTGCTCACAAACACAGAAAAAAAGAATTGTTTATTTTTTGTGGAGTGCACTTTGGGGGTTACACCACCCTATAACAGACTTATGGGACACAGGCGAACGCTTGGCGCTGCTCCTTTGTTGATGCACGTACAGTGCACACAATTCACAAACACAGAAGAAAATGTTTTATTTTTGTTGAAGTGCACTTTGGGGGTTACACCACCCTTTAACAGACAGACGCACGCTTGTCACTGCTGCTTTGAGGATGCAGGTGCGGCTACAGCCCACACAATTCAGAAAGACAGAAAAAAAAAGAATTTTAAATTTTTTTCGGAGTGCACTTTGGGGGTTACAGCACCCTTTAACGGACAAGCCATCCATCCCTTTATTTAAGACACAGGCACACGCTTGGCGCTGCTCCTTTGTTGATGCACATGCAGCCACAGTGCACACAATTCACAAACACAGAAAATAATTCCTCCACCATTCTGTCAGTGGTGACAGTATCATATGCAGTGACAGTAGACATGTCAGAAATTTACATTGTTGGCACATCCTTCAGTCCGGACCAGATGTCCAAACCGGCCCTTTACTTATGACACAGGCGCACGTTTGGCGCTGCTGCTGTGTTGATACACGTGCGGCTACTGCACATACATTTCGCACACAAACACAGAAAGAAAAGAATTGTTTATTTTTTGTGGAGTCCACTTTGGGGGTTACACCACCCTTTAACAGACTTATGGGACAAAGGCGCACGCTTGGCGCTGCTCCTTTGTTGATGTACGTGCAGCCACAGTGCACACAATTCACAAACACAGAAAATAATTCCTCCACCATTCTGTCAGCGGTGACAGTATCATATGCAGTGACAGTAGACATGTCAGAAATTGACATTGTTGGCACATCCTTCAGTCCGGACCAGATGTCCAAACCGGCCCTTGACTTATGACACAGGCGCATGCTTGGCGCTGCTCCTTTGTTGATGCACGTGCAGCCACAGTGCACACAATTCAAAAACACAGAAAATATTTTTTTATTTTGTTTGGAGTGCACTTTGGAGGTTACAGCACCCTTTAACAGTCAAGACAGCCGGCCCTTTACTTATGACACAGGCGCACGCTTGGCGTTACTTTGTTGAAGCACGTGCGGCTACTGCGCACACAATTCACAAACACAGAATTTTTTTTTTTTTTATGAGTGCACTTTGGGGGAGCACCCCTGATGCACAGATCACCCCCTGGATAACACTACAGCACCCCTCTAGGACTACAGCCTTTATGGGACACTGCACAACATAGTCCAGCCAGCCCCTATAGACTTTGGAGTGGACACACCCCCTATGGACAACTGACTGCACAACACAGCCCAGCCAGCCCTAATGACAGCAGCACAACACAGCCCAGCCAGCCCCTAAGGACAACAGCAGCACAACACAGCCCAGTCAGCCCCTATGGACTGAGTGGTCACAGCCCCTATGGACAATAGCAGCACAACACAGCCCAGCCAGCCCTAGCTCCCACCCTCCCTCTTCACTGTCCACAGCTGGAGTGAGAAATGGCGCCGACGCGGGGACCTTTTATAGAATCCAAAACCCGCGAGATCCAGAAGGCGGGATGATGACGTTTTGCCTCGATTTCAGTTCCGAGTCAGGCGGGAAAAGTCAAGCCTGACTCGGATACGACTCGGATCGGGGGGGCTCGGGGGGGTTCGGATTCCAGAAATCCAAACCCACTCATCCCTAGTATATAGGCTTACTATATCAATAGTGCAAAGCCAACAATCATCTGGGAAGTTTGGAATGTTCTCAAGTATTTTCAAAAATTCTGTGGTGTCTTTCGAGTAAGCTTTTTGTGCCTGAACTGCAGGCTGCAAGAAAAAGTCCACGTATCTTGAGACATCATAATATAGAGAGTCACTTGCAGATATAATAGGTCTGCCTGGCATCCTTATGTAACTTAGGAAGTGTATAAAAACAGGTACCCTCGGGGCTGTGGGCAGCCCCGGTCTATGCTAACGCATTTATGTTTGGCATTGAAAATTGTCTATTTTTTAGCAATACTGAATATTCTGATTGTACTTATAGGCGTTACATAGATGACGTGTTCTTGATTTGGCAGGGGTCACAAGACAGCTTTATAGCAATGATGGAAGTGGTCAACACCATTGATCCCAACATAAAATTTAGTTCCTATATTAGTGCAGAAAAGGTGCACTTTCTTGACATATCAGTACAGACGGCAGAATTACCACTTCGTTCTATTTATAAAAAACCTACAGACCCCAATAATTTACTACTAGCCTCGAGCCACCTTCCCAGAAACCTCATCAAAGGCTTGCCCTATTCCCAATTTTTAAGAGTACACCACATCTGTAGCAATGCTACTGATGAGAGGAAACAACTAGATCAAATGACGGATGATTTCATCACAAGAGGTTACCCCATTAAATTACTAAGGGAGGCGAGAGACAAAGCATTGGCCGCTCCTAAAAAAGCTAGCTCTATGGCACAGAGCAAATCTCCTGACTCTGACAGGATAGTATGGGTTAATGGCTTCAGTGCCAGTAGCAACACTATCATAAAAACAGCCAAACGATTCTGGCCCATGATAAAAACTGTTAGTAGATTGCCTCTCCTTAAGAATTCCTCAATACTCCCTTGCTTTAAGCGTGGCAAAAATATCTGCGATTAGTTAGTCCACACGGATATTTCTGGTTTTGGGAGTAGCAGCACATCACATTTCCTGACCAAGATGCCCGGGAATTACAAGTGCTTGGGATGCACAACCTGTGGCTTCTTGGAGACAGGAGACAGTTTTGTACATCCTCATACAGGTCCATAGGCAAACGCAGGGGGGGGGGGTTCCGTCTGCCTGAAAACCCCCCTCCCCAGCCCACACCATGACCACAATAGAAATAGTAATATAATAGATTGTTACTAATGCTGCATGTTCTTCTCAGTATCACAAATGAAATAATTAGCACCACCTGTGGATCTTTTAACATGTATCAGCCAATAATAAATAACCTGTGTACCAACTAGAAGATATGGAAAACATGCACTGCTAGAGATGCAATGCTATAGAGCCCAATATGTACATATACAGTATGTCCAGGGCAGTGCTAGGTTCTTCTGCTGCTCCTCCAGGCTCCCGGACTTGCTCCAATAGTCTGGAATGGTGCCCACATCTAAAATAAATACATTCAGCTCAGGCTGGATGGCCTACAGGTGCATCTAATGGGTTACTGTGATCACTGGTCCTGTATATGCTGGAATTATTACACACAATACACTTTGTATGACGCTTATTGAAGCTGGTTAATTACTAATTCTGCCCTTTTCATTGACTGTCCACACTCACTCCAAAAAATGAAGCATTTGGAAACCCCCTTCTGGAAATCCTGCGTTTGCCACTGAGCTCGCAGATATAAGATTAGACACATTCTCACGTGTACCAGTCAGTACGTAGTATACTACATTAGATATCCACGTGGACATCTATATGTAGGCAAAACTACTAATTTCGCGAGCGCATGGTGCTCCACAGATCTGCGATTCGACAAGCCCTCTCTGGTAAGGATAATGATCAACCATCATTTTAAGGAATGTTGACACAATCTGTCTACATTGCGTTATAAAATGATTGTCCACATTCCTGAAAACATAAGAGGAGGAGATAGGGTGACACTGTTATTACAGGCTGAAGCCCGCTGGATTTTCCATTTACCGTTTTTGTGGTACAACTTTGTATGGCTGCCATGTGGTTATCTGCCCACACACATTTATAATTTCTATGCAGTTGTCACCTTCGCGTTTTCAGACGCTGCCTTTGGATAAAAAGGGGGTTCCCAGTGAAGCCCAGGAACATCCCCTCCCATTGGAGGACAGCTTTTGGATGTCCCAGAGTGATCCCTGTGCCCCCTAGCGGAGCAAGAAGAAAGGAAGATTTATGGATTTACCTTGTTAAATCCTTTTCTTTGACTCCATAGGGGGCACAGGGCGTCCACACTGAAGCTCCTGGCTGGCAGGATTTATTCTTCTACTACCGGTTCTTGACGCACCTTTCTCTGACTTGTGTTCTGAGTGTGTGCCGGTCTTCCTTCTCCCTCTTCCTTTCCTCGCTCCTTCCCTTGGCTTGCTAACTGCTGGCCGGTGGCTGGGGCTATGGTGTAGTAACTATTTGGTGCCCAGCTTCTCCCTCTCCAGTTAAGACCAAAAAATCCTCCTTTTCAATGTGTAAGAAGAGTGGAAATGATGCTGCACAGTCAAGTCTTACTACTGGCACAGGCATAAACAAGCAGCAATTACTAAACTACATTTCCCATACTACACTGATAAGCATCTAAAAAGAATATTTATAATAAATACTTAAGAAAATTAGAGTTTCTCCTATGAATTGTATTTGTCATTAACTTAGGCAAAAGCTACTTACCTTGTTCTATATAATCAATTTAAATGATTGCAATCTTCAGTGGAGTTCTGTGTAAGTAGACTTTTCGATTTTCCCAACAGCGCAGCCAGTTTTGGACTAAAAATATATTAATAGGGAGTTAAAGCTTAACAAAATAATAAGAATTGGCAAAACATACATATACATTATTTAATTACATTTACAATTATTTTCCTTGTGGAAAGTATTAGGGTAAACCTGCACTGAACAACTATATTTAAATAGGCCAAATATGGATCCTTATTGAAATATCAAAACTTCTTAAATACTCCAAAAAAGGGAGAAGTAATGTTGAAGAATTTACATTGATGCAGTTTTAGAGCAAAAACGACAAACACCAGGAAACCTTCTTGAATTTTGAATAGTACTCTACAACATGTATTATTAAAAAGATGAATATCCTTAAAAAGTATGAAGAAACACTGCTTTGATCCTTTCATTAACAGCTCTCCTTAGCGTCATATGACATGTACAGTTGGTTATCCACTATGATTGAATTTTTTCACTAATATCATTATGAATGAGTTGACTCTAAATTACAAGATGGTATTAAACCTGAAGAGACACACAAACAAGATAAAGTATAATTTTAGCTAGTGATTTCAGCATTATACAAACTGCTTATGTACTGTAGTTGAGGCTTAGATGTACAGATATGACAAGGTCTTCTCAATTGCATATAAATGCTCTCTGATTAGAATTTCACAGCCTCGAGCTATTGAAATAGTTGTTATTATCTCTGCAGGATTTATAATCCCAAAAGGACGTTATAGTCACAATTGCTGTCATTTGCTTGTTTGCTATTTTCGCTTTTTACATTGTCTTTCTTGTGTAGAATTTTTTAAAGACCTGTCTCGTGCAGAAACTAGAAAGTGATCTAATGCCAATGACAATATGGCATGGGGTTTTGGTGATTATCCAAAGTATAGTGTTAAAGGAGTTACCATAATTTTGATAATATATTTTAGGTATATTTTATATTGGATGTGTTGCTTGCAGAGCAGTAGTTGTAGTAGTTACAGTGGATCAGAAAAGACTCAGTTGACATAATACTGACAGCATATTATACGGGGTTGCACATTAAATGCAAACAGGCCCAAGCCGTAAACCTGATAATTCTGTAATTTGACAAAGTGGCCTCTAGTCCAATCAGTAAACTAAAAACAGGACACTTTATTGTCTTCAAGCAGTTGTAGGTACTACAGGCTGAACACTAACAATACTATTAGATATATTTTTCATAATAAATCATCATTATTTCTGATGGTCTCACTCAAATTTTGTTGAGAGGATTGTGCACTCTGTGCTGCCTCTCCCTATGTTACCACTGGATCCCGGGGACTCAGGCCCTGATTCAGAGCCGGACGCTCTGACAGACCGCTCGCTCTGAATCAGGGCCGGTCTTTTTTTTTTTTAGAACGGCCTCCTAGCCGCTCGCATAGCTGTGAGTGACCACCCACAGCTATAGCGAGCGGCCAGGAAGATGGTCGCGATGGTCAAGACCATTGCGACCATCGGGCTTGCGACGAGACCCTTGTGGTAGGGTCTCGTTGCCGCAAGCCCCAGAGAGATTTCGGCTCTAACAGAGCCGAAATCTCTCCCACTGACATCACTCGTGATGTCAGTGGGGCTGGCCCCAAACGGAAGCGTTCACATGGGAACGTCTCTGTTTGGGCAGCCACTCCCCTGGCCCGCCCACCAAAGGGGGCGTGCTGTCACTCAACATCGACAGCACGCCCCCTTTGGTACGAGACCCGGAGCGTCGGATTGCCCGTCGCTATCCGGGTTTCACGCATGAGCATGACAGAGCTGGCTCCGTTGTGCGCATGCGCTCTGGGCCACCATCGACCCGGTTGTGAGCGCTCAGCGATTGTGACCGGGTCTGAATCAGGCCCTCCGTTCCTTAGAGATGGATGTGCTGACATCAGTGTGACATCCGACTGAATGTGCTACTGCGCATGTGTGTCTTGTCTGTGCATCTTCCTTCTCCATTCTACACATGATAGGACGTGCCCCTGAATGTCACCACTGCTAGCTATAGCAAATACTCCACTGCCACCACTGGATGTATATGTGTACAGGTGTGTACTTTTTACTACATGGCACAACACCTGCCTTTACTGCACACGTTCCTGGCTGGACCTGTTGTACTTGTATTCCTGCACTGTGTACCTAGTGCATTAACGCTGTGTTAACCGGCATCCTGTGTTGACCTCTATCACACACCGTTGACACGTATATAATAGAGATGAGCGGGTTCGGATCTCAGAGATCCAAACCCACCCGAATTTTGAGATCCGGGGCGAGATCCGAACATGCGTTCGGTTCCCCCGCCGTCCTTTGATCTCAATCTGAAGCAAAACCATAGAGACTAAATTTCGCGGTTCACGTGCTTTTGTCTCTATGTATATAAGGGACCACGCCGTGGCCACCATTTCACTCCAGCTGTGTAGACTGAACAGGGAGGGAGGGTAGTGTAGGGCTGGGAGAGGTAGTACTTATCTGTGCTGGTGCTGTGCTGGTGCTGTGCTGTCTGCTGTGTCCTGGCTGGTGCACTGCTGATCCATCTGCTGCTGTCACTGATATGATGTCTGCTGTGTCCATCTGGGTTGGTGCTGTTGCTGATCTATCTGGGCTGGTGCTGTGCTGTCTGCTGTGTCCATCTGGGCTGGTGCTGATCTATCTGGGTCCAAGTTCTGGACTCGAAAAAATTTTTTTTTTTTTTTAATTTTTTTGTCTGTGTGTGCATGTTAGGCTTAGCCACACATGATACAGCAATGCAACCTAGTGTTGCCCGACTCCAGTAGTCATCAGTCTGTGCTCTGGGCCCAAGTTCTGGACCCGAAAAAAAAAAAAGTGTCTTTTGTCTATTTTTTTTCTGTGTGTGCGTTTTAGGCTTAGCCACATAGCCACACAAGATACAGCAACGCAAGTTTCAACCTAGTGCTGCCCAACTCCAGTCATCATCAATCTGTGCATTGGGCTCAAGTTCTGGACCCGAAAAAGAAATAGTGTCTTTTGTCTATTTTTTTTCTGTGTGTGTGTGTGTGTGTGTTAGGCTTAGCCACACAAGAACAAGATACAGTCAGCAAAGCAAGTTGCAACCTAGTGCTGCCCGACTCCAGTCATCATCAATTTGTGCTCTGGGCCCAAGTTCTGGACCCGAAAAAAAAAAAAATTGTGTCTTTTGTCTATTTTTTTTCTTTGTGTGTGTTAGGCTTAGCCGCACAAGATACAGCAATGCAAGTTGCAACCTAATGCTGCCCAACTCCAGTCATCATCAATCTGTGCTCTGGGCCCAAGTTCTGGACTCCCCCAAAAAATAAAACAAATAGTGTCTTTTTTTGTCTAAATTTTTTTCTGTGTGTGTGTGCGTGTTAGGCTTAGCTGCACAAGAACAAGATACAGCCAGCAACGCAAGTTGCAACCTAGTGCTGCCCGACTCCAGTCGTCATCAATCTGTGCTCTGGGCCCAAGTTCTGCACCCGAAAAAAAAAAAATAGTGTCTTTTGCCTATTTTATTTCTGTGTGTGCATGTAAGGCTTAGCCACACAAGATACAGCAGCAATGCAAGTTGCAACTTAATGCTGCCCGACTCCAGTCATCATCAATCTGTGCCCTGGCCCAAGTTCTGGACCCGAAAAACAAAAAGCATAAATAATTGTGTCTTTTGTCTATTTTTTTACTGTGTGCGCACGACGCACGTGTGTGAATTTTGTAAACGCACCTTGGCTACACTATTGGTGCTTGTGACACCGCATCAAGACTGCAGAAAATATGGAGGGCTGTCATATTATAAGAGAGCAAGGCCAAGAACCACATGTTGTAGCTGCCGCCAGCAGTCATCATGATGATGCAAAGCTGTCAACTTCCTCGTCCTCTATGAAGGCCCATGCCCCAGGGCTTAAGTCACGCCATGGATATGGTAAAGCCACTTTTACTGTAGTAAAGAAAAAAAAATCGAAAGGCAAGTTACCTTAGATAAACAAAAAATTGGCAATATGCCATTCACTACATGAAGTGGCAAGGAAAGGATAAGGCCTTGGCATTTATTTATGTTGAATGCTGGTTCTGATAGCCCTTCTGCTTGTAGTAGTAGTGGTGGTGGTACCATTAAAAAATTGAAAGTTGTTAAGAAGAGTAAGACAGCTCCGGAAAAACCAACTGTGTGCCCTGAAAAATTTAAATCACAAATCCCCGAGGAGAGTGCAAGTGTGTCCGTGGTTGTCATGTGTGAGCCAGACCTAAATACTAGTGTACTGGAGGATCCTCCAAGTTCCAACATTTGTGTGTCCTCTGTAAATGTGGGGAGGGCAGTCAACATCTTGCAGACATAGTCAGTGAGGATGCTTCCGTGGAATTACACATGAATGAGGAGGATATTTTGGTAGTTGAAGGCGCTAAGGATGATGAGGATGTTGATGATGAAGATGTTGATGCCGAGGATGTCCTTTGTGTAAGTAAGGCAACAGCTGTGTCCCATGGATTGAAAAAGCCAAAGCCCATTGTTGTCATGCCGGGGCAAAAGACAAAAAAATCCACTTCTCACGTGTGGAATTACTTCCACCCCAATCTGGACAACAGTTTTCAAGCCATATGTAAACATTGCCAAGCAAGAGTGAGTAGAGGGAGGGACCTAAACCACCGAGGAACCTCCTCCTTTTTATGTCACTTGGAGCACATTCATCAAATATCAAAGTGTATGTCGCCAAGTTCCAAAACTCAAAACGTAACAAGTCCAGTGTCACCTACCTGCTTCCTCTCTGTGGGATCCAAGTGCCTTCGATCTCCACCACCAACACCTGCATCATCAACATCCTCATTCGTCATCAGGAGTAGTCCTGCTGCTTCCAATGTTGTTATTCAAAGCATGATTGACTCCTCTCCTATCCGTGATTCCTCAGAAGGATCTTTGATGACTACGCCTGTTGCTGCTGTGAGTGGATCTTCATCCCAGAAGGGGACCAAGAGGAAGACTACTTGTAGTGTATCCTCCAAAAAACAATTAACCGTCAAACAATCATTTGCAAGGGCAAACAAGTATGACAGCAATAACCCAGCAGATTACTGACGCCATAACAGCTATGCTGGTATTAGATGTGCATTCAGTATCCGCCATTACTGCAGTGGGTTTTCAACAGTTAATTGAGGTCCTATGTCCTCGCTACCAGATCCCTTCTAGATTCCACTTCACTAGACAGCAATTCCAAGTCTGTACAAGGACATTAAAAAAAACCTAAGACATTCGGCAACCACTTGTCAAAGATTGCATGACCAGCAGGTACTGTTAAATTTGCCCTGCCATCAGCTGAAGCAAGAGGTAGTAACTCGGTGGAATTCTACCCTCTATATGCTTCAGCGGATGGAGGAACAGCAAAAGGCCATCCAGAGCTATACAACGGCCTATGACATAGGCCGTGGAGGGGGGATTGCACCTTACTCAAGCACAGTGGAGAATAAATTCCATGTTGTGCAAGGTTCTCAAACCCTTTGAACTTGCCACACATGAATTTAGTTCAGACACTGCCAGCTTGAGTTGGGTCGTTCCCCTCATCAGACTTTGCAAAAACAGCTGGAGAAACTGAAGGAGGAGTTGAAATGGAGCAATTGCGCAAGGTATGTCGAACGGGTGGATCAAGCCAGGATCCAAGAGTCGTCAATCTATTGAAATCTGAAAAATATATTTTGGCGACCATTCTGGATCCTAGGTTTAAGTCCTACCTTGTGAGTTTTTTTTCAACAGACTGAAATCTAAAAATATGCAAAGACCTGTTGGTAAAACAATTGTCAGCTGCAGCCGCACGTGAAATGCCATCATCTCCTCCTTCAGTTTCTGCAGCTGCCAGGAAAAAACTAAATTTTCCTTACAGAATGCCTGCTGGTCATGCAGATCGTTCACCAAAAAATGACATCTGATTGGGGGTGAGAGAACTGCCTACTAGTAACATGTCTTCTACCATGACTATGTGTGATATGGGCTCCATTCACAGAATGGTGGAGGACTATTTCAGAGATAACATCCTAACAGGCATGTCAGACAGTCCATTTCAGTACTGGCAGGAAAAAGAGGCAATTTGGAGTCCTATGCACAAACTGGCTTTGCAGTACTTAAGTTGCCCACCCTCCAGTGTGTACTCCGGTGCGGTGAAGCTGGCAACCTTGTCAATGATCGGCATAGGAGGTTACTTCCTCAAAATGTAGAAAAGATGATGTTCATTAAAGTGAATTACAAATTCCACGAGGAAGACCTCTATCAACAATTACATCAAAAAATTACAGAAGTGCCTATGGTGGATTCCAGCAGGGATGAATTAATATTGTGTGAAGAAGAGGATGTACACACTGATGGGGATGACGAGGGTGAGGTTGACGCCAACATGTAATGTGAAGCCAGTTTGTGTATGGGATCATTTTCATTTCCATGTCCAATGCACATTGGCAGCTTGTTTATGGGGGTGCAAACAAACCAATCACTTCAGCCACAATTGGCAGTCCTTGTTGCTGAAATGATTGGTTTGTTAAACTGTGCATGTCCTGTTTTGGGTCGGAGGGCCCAAGGACTATTCCATCTTGCACCTTTTTCCTTTCTATTATGTGCTGGTTGGGGCATTGCTGCCTGACATTTTAAATTAATGTTATGGTTAGTTTAGGAACCAAATATTTTTGTCTTTAAATTAAAATTAATTTATTATCAATTTTACAGCCAGGGGCTGCACCAATGAATTGTTTTTAAATTAATTTATTATCAATTTTACAGCCAGGGGCATCACCAATGATTTTTTTTATTATTAATTATTCAGCCCAGGGCTGCACCAATGAATTGTTTTTTAATTTATTTATTATCAATTTTACAGCCAGGGGTTGCACCAATGAATTGTTTTTGAATTAATTTATTATCAATTTTACAGCCAGGGGCTGCACCAACTATGACTTATCAATTTCCCAATCCTCAAGGGTATCCCAACCATCATCTTTGCACAGTCCTCAACTCTAATAATTATATCAATCAGTTTTGAGCCAGCAAGCTGGATGCAACCTTTTGGCCCTTTAACTAGATGAAAAAATTAATATTGTGAGCTGTGAGGTGATCAAAATTGACTGGAAACGAGTGGAAATAAATGTTATTGAGGTTATTAATACTGTAGGAACAAAAAAGGCCCATTTTAAGTGATTTTAGCTGTTTTTTTTCTTTTTTAAGAAAAAATCCAAACCAAAACCCGAAAACAAAACACGGAGGTGAGGTTTTGGCAAAACCAATCCAGATCCAAAACCAGGGGAGATCCAGATCCAAAACCAAAATACGGGGGTCGGCGCACATCCCTAATATATCAACAACTATTGGTTTTGCCAATAAATGTAGTATCCACCTCACTGTAATTTGCAATGCTGGATACTAAAATATCAGAGCAATTCAACATTCCTCCGATGCAGGGCCAGCTGATATGAAAATCTAAGAACTAACACTGATGCCTCCATAGCAGTGAAACTTAACACTGCTGTGTAGGTGTGCATACGTTAACCAGGTTCATACATATGTTAAGAGATAATAATGCAGCAGTAGGGGGGGGGGCTGGATCCAAAAGGATTCTTTTTCACAACCCGGTCCTCCTTTGCATAGGAAGGAGCTAGGGTCTGGGAATTGGCGCCATCTAAAGATAACATCAGTTCCTGCTGTCGAGTACTGAAAATGTTGTATTTTCTGAGCTTGATGAATGTAGGTCCCCATACTATTGCATTGGAGTGGTGTGCCACATTAGCACTGAAAAGTAAGCAGGGGATATCATAGAAACATAGAATTTGACAGCAGATAAGAACCACTTGGCGCATCTAGTCCTCCCCTTTTCATTTATCCTTTTGGCAACTTCCACCCTATTTGCTCCTTAGGTCTCTATTAAGGATATTCTTATGCATATCCCAAGCATGTGTAAATTGTTCCACCATTTTAGCTTTAACCACCTCTGATGGGAGGCTATTCCACTTATCCACTACCCTTCCTGTGAAGTAATTTTTCCTCAAATTTCCTCTAAGCCTACCTCCCTCCCTCCAGTCTCAGTGCATGTCCTCGTGTTCTTGTGCATCTATTCCTTTGAAGACTGTCTCCCTCCTGTACCTAGTTAAAACCCTTGATGTATATGAACATTTCTATCATGTCCCCCCTTTCCCTTCTTTACTCCAAACTATACATATTAAGATCTTTTAGTCTTTCCAGGTAAGTTCTGTGCTGTAGGCCATGCACCATTTTGGTTGCCCTTCTTTGTACCATCTCTAATGTATTTATATCCTTCTGGAGATATGGCGTCCAGAACTAAATGCAAAATTCTAGATGAGGTCGTACCAATGACCTATACATTATTGCTTCTTTTTTCCTGCTACTGATTCCTCTCCCTATACAACCAAGCATCTGACTTGCCTTCCTCAATGCTTTGGTGCATTACTGCCTTCAAGTCATCTGAAATGGTGACTCCTAAATCCCTTTCCTCCTCTGTATTTTCATGCGTGCCATTGATACTATATTTAGCCTTTAGGTTGTTGAGACCCAAGTGCATGATTTTGCATTTTTTGACATTAAAGTGTAGTTGCCATGTTCTTGCCCATTCCTCTAGTCTACCCAGATCCTCAGTGTTTTTTTTAACCCCTCCTGGTGTGTCTACCCTGTTGCATACATTTGTGTCATCTGCAAAAAAGCATACTTTCCCTTCAATATTATTTGCAATATCACCAAGAAACATAGATATTAAAAAGCACTGGCCCAAGTACAGATCCCTGGGGTACTCCACTGGTAACCTTTCCCTCCCATGAGTACACTCCATTTACTACAACTCTCTGCAACCAAGATCTTATCCATTCAACAGTCACAGAATCCAATCCAAAGCTTTCCAGTTTGTTTATTGTTCTGCGATGCGGGACTGTGTCAAAAGCCTTACTAAAGTCTAGATAAGCTATATCTACGCCCCCCCTTTGATCTATTACTTTTGTCACCCAGTTGAAAAAGTCAATAATATTTGTTTGGCATGATCTTCGCTGAATAAATCCATGTTGTTTGGGACCCTGCAAATTGTTGGATTTTAGATATTCCACCACTCTTTCTTTTAATAGTGTTTCCATTATTTTCCCACTACTGATGTAAGGCTTACTGGTCTGTAGTTACTTGCTTCTTCTCTGCTTCCACTTGTGTACAGTGGTATTAAATTTGCTCTTTTCCAGTCCTCTGGAATCACTCCTGATACTAGCGACTAGTTGAATAATTCTGTTAATGGTGTTACCAGGACTCCTTTAAGATCTTTTAGTATCCTTGGATTTATCCCATCTGGCCCCATTGATATATCCACTTTCAGCTGTAAATGTACTTTCATGTACCTCATTTTTATGAATACCTTACTGTGGCCCCTTCCCCTCTCCTTCTGTAGTGAATACTGAACAAAAATAATAATTTAGATGATCTGATATCTTTGTCTCCCTCGATTATGTACTCACTCTCTGCCTTAAGTCTTGTTATTTTTCCATTTGACTTCCTCCTTTCACTTATATACTTAAACAAGTTTTGCTCCCTGTATCCACTTACTGGGCCATTTTCTCCTTGGTTTCTGCCTTTGCACTCCTAATCACCTTCTTAGCCTCCTTACCTTGGGCAAGTTACACCTCTTTGTCATTATTATTTTGATTCTGCTTACAGTATATTTCCTAAAAGCCATCTTTTTTGCTTTCATACTAGTTTATACCTCTTTTGTAGATCACACCGGCTTCTTTTTCCTGGTGCTTTTCATAACCCTTTTAATACAAAGGTCTGTAGCCTTTAGTATTGCATTTTTATTTGTTCCCACCTTTCCTGCACTCTTCTACTGACTCACTAACACATTTTCCATCTCTGCAAAGTCAGCCTTCCAAAATCTAACACTTTTGTTTGTGTATGGCATGAATTGGACCCTGTCTTTATACTAAAGCATACTGCTTGGTGATCACTGGATCCTAGGTTCTCACCCACATTTACATCTGATTTTATGTCACAATTTGTGAGTATCAAGTCTAGAATAGCTTTTTTGTGAGTGGCTCCCTCACCAATTGTTTGATAGATGCTTCCTGCAGAGAATTTAGAAAGTCGCCACTTCTAGAGGAACTTGCAGCAGACACCTCCCAGTTTAAATCAGGTAAATTAAAGTCTCCCATGATTTATGACTTCCTTTTAAAGCCATTCTAGTAGTGTCCTGCAATAGGTACCTGTCCAGTTCCTGTCCCTGTCCAGTTGGTCTATAGATCACCCCAGTGTGAATTATGTTCTTGTCCCCCGTTTCTATGGTCACCCAAAAGGTGCATTATATATTTTGTATTATAGTAGCATTTATGCTGTTTTTCACATACATAGCTACTCCTCCTCCAATCTTCCCCATGCTCCTGGCATTTGCACACAAAGCTCTATGATTTTGCTTGCGTATATTTTTTTTCTAGACATGTTTAAACAGTATATTAGAAAATGATAACATTTAAGATGTATTTTGGAATGACCTGGTCTCAGATGTTGTTCAATGTTTGTTCAACTGTTATTTAAAAATGTTCACACTTTGTAATTTCCTCACTTCGTAAATTTCCAAACTCAGACAACTGCCACCTTAACTGAAATGCAACAGCGTTCAAACGCACTGGCACACTTGCATTTCACCGACTCCACCCCAGTCACCTCCCACAAACAGCACCTCCTGTCAGTCACCCTACGATTGGTCTGCATAGTCACTGCGATCGCAGTCTCGATCGCAGTGGCTGGTTCACGCACTGCGATGCATGCGCAGAACGCAACAATTGGCTGATGCGTGCGTATTCAGGGTCTGAGTTTAACCTGTGGAAAATAAGACCGGCACAACTACACTAAAGAGCAGAGGAATGAATGTATCCCAATGATTTTTCTACCACAAAGGGATTTGAGGATATCCAGTATTCCCTCAGAATGAAAGTTCTCTTGGGCACAGGTGTACTGATAAAAGAAGATAAAATTATATATTGTACACCAGAGGTTGCCAAACGCGGTGCACAAGGCTCCCCAATAGTTCAGGTTTTAGAAATATCCATGGATGAGCACAGGTGATTAAATCAAATTGACTGAGGTACTAATTACATCACCTGTGCTCAACCATGGACACCTCTAAAACTTGAGCTGTTGGGGAGCCTTGTTGACTACGTTTGGGAACCTCTGCTGCACACTCTATGTTAAATATTGGCGCTTTACAAACAGATGTTAGCTCACCAAAAAAAGTGAGATTTCAGGCAAAGAAAAGTATGAATTCCTAGATGGCTTAATCTGGCTATGGAAATTATTTCAATGAAATTATCTTTTCTGGCTGAAGTCTTTCAAATTTATTAATAAAGCATACAAAAGAAGTCTCCAAAATGCTGACCTTTAAGCGGTAAAATCCATAAGTTAAATAATAACTCTCAATGGTCCTGATTCAGAGGTGGACTTAATATTGCTGTCAGGCATAGTGGAGTTTATTTTTGATACAAAGCTGCCAAAGCTGCACTACGCACGCGCACAGTGATGTATTAGCGACGGTGGAGCCAGTGAGGATTTATTTGCAAAGTGAGTGACAAGCGGGCAGGGACCAATTTCTGGGCATGCTCTAGTTGAGCCTCTGTAAATTCATATGCAGCTTGAGAGGCCCCAAGGTCTTAGATAAGACGGACATTCTGAGACAGCAAAGGGTTACTCAGATGCTCAATGTGCATTCGATGTGTGGTCGATGTTCCTAATATTTGGTCTGATATGAGACGCCGGAGGGGGGCGTCTCTGTGCACAAGATAACAGCTAAGTCATTAGAAAAACAAAATAAAACATTTTTTCCAGTTTAAAACAAAAAAAACGCAGTCTTTTCTAATTGAATTTAAAAATTACATTGTGTATTTCAAGAAGTGAGTGTTCAATTTAGATGAGTGACACAGCGTATATTATTGTTCTGTGTGCGTGGTGTGCCACCTTTAGTCTGCACCCCAAAACAATTCTCACAAAGACCTATTCCTCTAAGTGCATGCAATCAATTGCCAGTGTCTTTTTTTGTGTAAAAAACAAAGCTATTGGTGCAAACAATTTTGCATAGTGTTTTGTCCTTCCAGTGGAAATGACGGCGTGTGCAGTGGTGTCGCACCCTTAAGCTGGCCACACATCTAAAGATTATCTGTCCAACCAGCCAACTAGTTGATTGGTTGGAATGAAAATCTGGTAAGGAATACAGGGTCTCATTCAGACCTGCTCGCGAGCGCAGGACGCTCGCAAGCGGGTCGATGTTATCCCAATGCGCATGCGCACGACGGAGGGAGCTCCGTCGTGTGAATGTGCGAGACCCGGCCAGCGACAGCCAAGCTATCGCTCCGGGTCTCGCACCAAAGGGGGCGTGCTGTCGATGGTGACTGACAGCACGCCCCCTTTGGTGGGCATGCCGGGGGCATGG
The DNA here is from genome assembly GCA_031769625.1 of Taudactylus pleione. Lineage (NCBI taxonomy): Eukaryota > Metazoa > Chordata > Amphibia > Anura > Myobatrachidae > Taudactylus > Taudactylus pleione. The sequence continues at coordinate 8,519,858 of JAUIMM010000350.1, read as the reverse complement.
CTGCCAGACGGAGGCGTTCCCATGGGAACGCCTACCGTCCGGGTCCGGCCCCACTGACATCACTAGTGATGTCAGTGGGAGTGATTTTGGCTCTGATAGAGCCAAAATCACTCCAGGGCTTGCGGCCATGAGACCCTACCGCAGGGTCTCGTCGCAAGCCCGATGGTCGCGATGGTCTTAACCATCGCGACCATCATCATGGACGCTCGCATAAGCTGTGGGTGGTAACCCACAGCTATGCGAGCGTCCAAAAGGCTGCTCCACATTTAAATAGGACGGCCCTGATTCAGAGCGAGCGCTCTGGTCAGAGCGTCCGGCTCTGAATCAGGGCCACAATCAGCAATTTCCTCCCAATGCTGGAAAATGGACCAAAACTGTTGTTTGAACAAATAGTTTAGATCAAACATTTAACAAACTTGTCTAAACAACCATTTTCATCTGTTTTCTGGCATTTAGGAGCAAATTGCTGATCATCATTTACTCCCATATGTTACCAGATTTTCATTCTAACCAATCAACTAGTTGGCTGGCTGGATGTAAGTTGGTCTAGTGTGTGGCCAGCTTTAAACTGCTTAATTTGATTAATTTACACACAAGCAGCCTGCACGTATCTCACTATGTGCAGGCTGCTTGTTCAGGAGTGTTTGGCTGCATTCAGACTGGAAACTCGGGGAGAAACATGAACACATTACACTATTCGAAAAACATAATTCAGAAAAACTTAATTCTTGGTAAATTTAGCTGACAAAAGTTTCACGTGTTCTTGCGATGCTGTGTGTGTTTCAGCTGACAAAAGTCTTCCGTGTTCCTGCGATGCTGTGCGTGTTTCAGCTGACAAAAGTATCCCATTTACAGTCAATTTAGACCACCTCACAGCTCACAATATTGTTTTCACCATTATTGGCCAAAGGTTGAAGTGAGGTGGCTGGTTTCTAAGTGACAGAACAGTGGCACAGACACCGCAGCTCACAAGGTTCCCAGCTGTGCTGAAAACTCACTCCGAGTACACACTGAAGGGTGGGCAGCTTAAGTAATGTGAAGCCAGTTTGTACAAGGGCCTCCAAATTGTGTTTTTTCCCTTCCAGTACTTGAAGGGACTCTGTGACATGTCTAGTTGTATGGTGCCATGAAAATGATCCTCCACCATCCTTTGGATGGTGATGGTATCAGATGGAGTTATAATAGAGGTGTCACTAATGTTAGACAATTCTTTTAGACCCAACCTGATGTCAAAATGTTGGGTTGACTTATCTGCATCACCACTGGGTCTTTTGGGAAAGCTGAATTTTTTTCTGGCTGCTGCTGAAGAAACTGAAGGAGGAGACGTCATAGTGACATGTGTTACTTGTGTTGCCAACTTGCTCACAAGGAGCTCTTGCATCTTTTAAGATCTGGGTCAGTTGGAAAGAAAGACACAGCATACGACTTAAACTTAGGATCAAGCACGGTTGCTAAAATGTAGTGATCAGATTTCAAGATATTGGCCACCAGTGGCTCCTGGCAAAACAAATAAAGGACTCGATCTAAAAGTCCAGCATACTTTGCGGAGTCGCTTTGTTTAATCTCCTCCTTCAATTTCTCCAGCTGATTTTCCAAAAGCCTAATTAGTGGAAACACCTTACTCAAGATAGCAGTGTCAGCACTCACTTCACATGTGGCTACTTCAAATGGTTTGAGCACCTTGCACAAGACAGAAAGTACTCTCCACTGTGCTGGGCTAAGGTACATTCCCCCTACTCTCCCAATATCATGGCTTGTTGTATAGCTATGGATGGCTTTTTGTTGTTCCTCCATCCGCTGAAGCATTTAAAGGGTGGAGTTCCACCTTGTTACCACCTCTTGCTTCAGTTGATGGCAGGGCAAATAAAACTGCTCTTGCAGGTGCTGCAATTTCCTGTATGCTGTTGATGAATGCCAAAATGTCCTGAAATTTTTCGGGCCACAGACAGCATCTCCTGCACACCCCTGTCATTTTTGAAAAAACCCTGCACCACTAAGTTGATCATTTGGGATGTGTTGAAATTCACATTCACCCAGCTGTAATGCTTTCACAATATTAGTGGCATTATCAGAAATCACAAATCCTGAGGAGAGTCCAAGTGGGGTAAGCAGGGCTGCCATCAGGGGGAACTGCCGGGACTTGAGTCCTGGGCCCATACCCTGGCAGAATGGGGGGGGCCCGCTGGTTTCTACCACTCGGGCACAGCCAGCAGCAGCCCCACACTACCCCTTGAACAAAAGAAGGAGGCCTGGTCCTCATTAAGTAAATGGTGGAGCGCCCACTCGGGCCGCTCCTCCAACCAGCAGCTGGACATACAGAGACCAGCCAGCCCCTATGTACAATAAAGTTTGTTTGGACTGTAGTCGGCGCTCATGACATCATGACATCATGCTGCGCTGCTGAGGTGAGAGGTCGGAAGAGCCGCGGTGAGAGAGGAGCAGCGTCTGTCGGGGGATGCAAAGAGAAGAAGTCAGAAGGAAGTACTCTGAGCCTTCTTCAAGGAAAAAGGTAAGTACGGAAGAAAATGCTGGGCAGGGCAGAAGGCAGAGCTCTGATTTGGTCTGGTCCAGTCATATTTATTAAACCAGGGGAGAAAGAGAACTTATGTGTGTGTGTATATATATTATATATGTGTGGGTATATATAAATTATATATATGTGTGTGTATATACATGTGTATATATATTTTATATATATATCTACAAAATATGTATGTGTGTGTTTGTATATATATGTGTGTATATATATATGTGTGTGTGTATATATATTATATATGTGTGTGTATATATAAATTATATATATATGTGTGTGTATATACATGTGTATATATATTTGATATATATATCTACAGTATATATATATGTTTGTTTGTATATATATATATATATATATATATGTGTGTGTGTGTGTAAATATATATATATATATATATATATGTATATATATGTATGTAAGCACTCCTACGGCTCACGGTTTCTGTATTATATGGGAAGGGGGAGGGGCCTGCCTATTTACTAAGTCCCGGGCCCAACAATTTCTAATGGCAGCCCTGGGGGTAAGCCATGTTTCTATGACATCTCTTAGTTTTTCTAAGAGGTTGTCAGTGGTATGCCTCTTATTGAAGCCGGTGATACACAGATTAGCCTGCCTCTGAATGAGCTGGTGTTGTTTGTTAGATACTGCTTCTGCTGAAGGTGATTCTCCCGCTCAGTGGGCTGTCACAGTCATGTAATCTTTAGTTTGCCCACTACAGCTTGTACACATATCTGTGGTTAAGTGGACAGTGGGTACAATGGCATTTTGTAGGCCAATAATTAGTTTTTTTTTTTACATACTGGTACAGCTGAGGAATGGTCTTTCGGGTAAAATGAAACCGAGATGGAAGTTGGTACTGGGGACACAGGACCTCAATTAGCTGTGTAAAACCCACTGCATTAATTGCAGATATTGGATGCAGATCTAATACTAGCATAGCTGTCATGGCGTCAGTGATCTGCTGTGCGACTGGGTGAGAGCTATCATACTTGCTTCCCCTTGCAAATGATTGTTTAACAGTCAATTGTTTTGTTAAACTACTACTAGTAGCCTTCTTGGTCCACTTCTGGGATGAAGATCCACCCCCAGCAGCAGCAGGCCTAGCGCTCAAGGACTCTTCCTGGAAAGGGGAGGAGTCACCTAGCAATAAAAAATTTGATGCAGGACTGCCTCTGATCATTACTGAGGTTATTGATGATGAAGGTGTTGGTGGTGGAGATTGCAGGTGCTGGGATCTAGTAGAGAAAAGGGAGCTAGCTGATGCTGGACTGCTTGTTATTTTTTAACACCAGTTTCTGATGTTATCAAATACTTGTCATGGGGTCGCTGCAGATGGCGTAATAGTGTGGAGGTTCCTAGATGCTTAATGTTTCTACTTCTACTTACTGTGGTTCCACAACGGCTACAGCTGGCTTGACAAATGTCAGGATTTGGGTAAAAATAATTCCACACATAAGAGATGGATTTGTTGGTCCTACTGTTGGTCCTGTCCTGGCCAAGAGCAGCTTCCACTGGTGCCAACTTACACAAACAACATCCTCAATATTCTCATTATTGCCAGCGTCAGCTACCTGTACACAAATATCCCCTTCATCCTCCTGCAATTCCACATTGGTATGCTCAATTTCATCAGCAATACTTATGCTGCTCATCCCCACAAATACAGAGGGTGCAGAAATTGTGGAAGTCAGGCTCACAATAACACTCGTGGACACACTTACTACCTCATTCAGAGTCGGTCGTTGCGGCCGCATGGTCGTACGACCAACGACCGCAAAATCTGATCGTACGGCAGGGCGATCGTAAACAAAGTGACGCCCATTCATTAGCACTGCACCTCCTCTACCAGCTACCGACTGATCTGAACGAACGATCGAGTCAATCATAGTCAGGCGCTGTCAGTCGCTGTAGGCTAATTATGTTCTGATGTTTGCGGCCGTATGTGCTGTTTTGATGGTCACATGTCATGTTTACATGGACTATCGATCAGCTTGTTATTAGCTTGTTGGCAATTATCTAATTAAGTGTTTAACTCTTGCTGTTCTTTCAAACGAGTTTTTTATCATGTGTCAATAAACTTTATTGTTCATTTCGTGTTTGTTTTCTCTGTTCTTATTTTTTCACACAAAGTTAAAAACAAAGTAAGGTTTATTAACTGTGAATGTCTGTTTCCTAATTGTGTTAACTTTATAAATGCATGTGCATTTTGCGTTAGGCTCATTTGCACTCTTATGTTTGCAATTGCACACTGCGTGTTGTAGCCAATCAAATGTGACCTTATTTTTTGGGACACATGATTAAAGGATTGGCCAATAGTGATGTTTTTGATGAAAGTGTAAATATTTTAGCCAATCATATTTTTTCTACCCCATGTATATTTCATGTTTTCTGTAAAAACGCCCATTGCCATCATGAGAGCCGCAGCATTTACCAGGAGAGAGCTGCTTGTCCTGGTCGACATAATGGAGAGGCGTATCACCCATGCTGTGCCGCCCATTTCAAATAGGACAAAATGGGCCGGCTATGCGGAGGTGAGGCGAACCCTCCGATCAGCGGGGTTTCGCAGAAACATTGCCCAATTAGAGAGTCGCTGGTCGGACCTGGGCCGCCGGTCGCCTGCGTTCCTCAGGAATTTGCGTTTGCAAATACGCAGACGTAAGTATGTATTTGTTTAAAAGTATTAATTAGTGGACTGTTAAAAATGTATGTTCCTTTGCCAATTATTTTAGTCAATGTTAAAAAACCCTCCTGTATGTTGTCCCTATTGTACAGAATATGTACTTGTATTGTGTAACCGAAATTCAAAACTTTATTTTTGGGTTTTTTTGTTTACATTTTAGAAGCCCAGCGGAGACAGAGAAGGGCACGGCGAGTCCAAAGACAAGCTACCAACCAGCAGCCCTCACCTGCATCTCCTCAACCCAAACCTCCCTCCCCACCACCATACTCCCCCAGTAACCCTCCTTCCCTCTTCCAATCCTCCTCAAGTCTGCCTCCCTCCCCTGCCCACTCATCCCAAATGTCCCAAATCTCCACTGATCTTTCCGCCTCCATTTCCCCTTCCACCATTCCCCCCACTCCCGAATATTCACCCTCACCCGAAGCTTCGCCGGCACCATCTGTTGCTGTGTCTGAACACTCTCAGGGTATGTTTTTTTTATTTTAATTTTTTGGGGTGTTGTTGTTATCCATGTATTTGTTAAAATTTCTGTGCTTTTTTTGTTGTTTTGAAAATTTGCTGTATGGGGTTTAACATCATTGCGCAGTAATGCTGTTTTTCAGACTTACAACCTTATGTTTATTGTCTGGCCCTTTTTTTGTTTTGGGATCCTCAAAAATATATTTTTTTTTTATTTCAAAAATTTTTTGGAGTTTGAGGAACTAATAATTAAATTTGGATTAGTATTTTACAATGTAAAAAAAACTGTCAACAAACTTGCCAAGGTGCTAGGAACCAGACTACCCTTGTTGATTTTGTGTACACTGTGTTTAAAATGTACTAATGTACTTAGGCAAAGTGATGTTTTTTATAGAAAACAAATAATAAATTTTTTTGGCTTATCAACAACATTCTAAAAGTGAATACGTGCATTGTGTTTTAAGGATATGGCCATCATGACTTAAGAATACACCTCCCATTATTTGTAACATCATCATAGTGGATTTTGGCTTATGCCACATAGTTAGGGTTTAAAATTAGTTGAACAACAGAAAAGTAGAAACCTATTAATAATGTTGTGTGTCTGATACTTTCAAACACACCGTAACATCAGTGTGTAAACACTTTTTGGTACATTGAATAATGTGTAATGTTCAAATGTTTCTAATTGTAATGAAGTATTTAATCCGCATTTTTTACAAATTTTCTACAGATCTAACCCACATCCGGAGGGAAATTCAGGAGGAGCTGCGAGAGACCTCAGGCTACTTAATGCAGGCCTACTGCTGCCTCCAAAGATTAGTGGGGCGTTTGGAGGATGTGTAGTATTTTTTAATTTTACATTTTTAGGACATTTCTTTTTTTTATGTAATCTGTTTTTATTGAAAACGAAAACAGCACAGTACATATATGGCCTACAATGGCCCACAGAGACAGCAAATAAAGTCAAATAACAATATGAATTCAGTGGACAAACATAATCATAAAATATGAAATAAAGGAGCAAGAGAGAATAAATCTCAGATCGCTTAGTTTTGAACATGCTTTCAAATATTACTAACTGAAATAAAATAAAATAAAAAGACAAAAAACAATATAAAAGCAAAGATCAAAATAACTAATAAAATAAGATACATAAGAATTAAGAAAGGAAATAATATATAAAAAGATAACAAAATAATGGGGAAAAGTAAAAGAGGATGTCGCCATATCCTAAGAGGCACTTAAGTATTTATTTTGTACTCAGCAGTCTCTTTAAAATTCAATCAGCAATACCAAATTTCAGTAAAATCTACGGGAGATGATTTAGACAATGAGAGGTCCTCCATATACATATACTGATCTATTCTCTGGAACCATCGAGAGATGGGAGGACAAGTCGAAGACCTCCAATAACATGGTACAGTAGCCCTCGCAGCCTTCACCAGATGACGCAACATGGATTTTTTATATATGGATATTGGAAGGTCAGATAAATTTAGCAACCAAAATTCAGGTTTATCAGATAAAGGAAGACCAGTAATCAATTCCGATAATTCTCGAACCTTCCTTCAGAAGTCAGCTATCACCAGGCATTGCCACCAAATATGGAAATGGGTGCCCACCGCCTGTTGACAACACCAGCATAAATCAGATAAATTTGGAAACATCCGGGGGATGTGAACAGGGCATCTATACCACCTTGCCAAAATCTTATATTGGGTTTCTAGAACTTGGAGTGAAGAGGAACTAGCAAAAGTAAAATCAAATATTTGTGACCACTGATCCTCAGTTAGTTCCCTTCCTAGTTCACCATGCCAAGCAGAGACATAAGAAGGTAGAGATGGGTTAGAGCACTCAAGACATATTTGACATATGGAAGAAATAAGGTGTCTTGGTGGGTCTACTGCCATACATAAAACTTCATTTTTAGTTGGAGTCCAACGAGGTTCACTAGCCTTAAGAGAATTAACATAATGTCTTAATTGGAGATATACCCAAAATGAACGGGGAGGAAGATTATATTTTTGCTGGAGATCTGTAAAGGACCGTATTCCATTAGGTGTCACTAGATGAGATATACGTGTAATACCTTTTGTGGACCAACTAGATAAATTAGATGCCATAAGGCCTGGGGGAAAATCTGGGTTATCTACCAGTGGTGTAGGCAATGAAGCGCATGGGCTAAATGAGGGAAAGTTTCTAAATTTATTCCAACAGCGTAGAGTGGGACCTAGTGTCGGGTTAGATAAAGACGGACATGTAACAATCCAAGGAAGGACATGGGGTGGTTTACCTACTGTGTGACCTACTACACATATCCATTGTTTGGTTGCAGATAGACGAGACATTTCAACAATCCTAGACAAGTGGACTGCATGGTAATAAGTAAGGAAGTGGGGTAATTGCAAACCACCTCTCAAACGGGTTTTCATTAATACAGCCTGTGATAGTCTGGATCTACCTGAGCCCCAAACAAAATGACCCACTAAGCTTTGTAATTCCCGAAAAAAGGAAACTGGTATGATAATAGGCAACACTTGCATCAGGTATAAGACCTTAGGTAAAATAGACATCTTAACCGTATTAATTTTACCCAACCAGGATAGCTTCAGTAGAGACCATCTCTGAAAATCTGTCTTAAATTGTTGAATAAGAGGGGAAAAATTTAGTTGATACAAATTATTATTTGAAGGGGATAGAAGAACACCCAAATATTTAAGACTAGAAGAAGTCCAAACAAAGGGAAAAGCACCTCTAAGACCTGTCACATTGCTGTCAGGGGTTGATATATTCATGGCAACGGATTTGGAATAATTGATTTTAAAATTAGAGATCGCACTGAATCTATCAAACTCATGCATGAGGGCAGAGAGAGAGGTCACTGGCAAAGAGATGGTAGCAAGGAGATCGTCAGCAAATAGTGCCAATTTGTACTCATGGTCTCCAATCTGCACACCTTTAATATCCCTGTTACACTGGATAGCCCTCGCCAATGCCTCCATGCAAAGTACAAATATAAGAGGAGACAGTGGGCATCCTTGACGTGTACCATTATTGATCGGGAAAGGCTCTGAAAGGGCCCCATTGACCCATACTCTGGCCGTGGAAAATTTATAAAGGGCTAAAATACGATGAAGACAGTGAGAGCCTAACCCCATATATCGAAGAAGGCCTTCCATGAACTGCCAATCAATCCTGTCGAAGGCCTTCTCGGCATCTGTTGAGAGAAGGATAACAGGGGACTTAGTATTTTTAACAAAATGGATTATATCAATAATTTTAGAAGTATTGTCCTTAGCCTCTCTACCTCGAACAAATCCCACTTGGTCTTCGTGTATCAAGCCAGGGAGAAGAGAACTATTTGCCAGCATTTTAGCATACTTAAATAAATCATTATTTAATAAAGAAATAGGCCTATAGCTAGCACATTGGGCAGGGTCCTTTCCCTCTTTAGGGATTATTGAAATATGTGCTTCAAGTGTCTGAGGGGAAAAACCTACCCTATCGGAAACTTCATTACAGGCTTTCAAAAAAAGGGGCAACAGCATAGATCAAAACGTCTTATAGTAACTTGCAGGAAAACCATCGGGGCCAGAGCTTTTCCCAAGAGGGGTATTTGACAGAGCAAGATCTAGTTCCTTGTAAGTAATGGGGCAATCGAGAGAAGTCAGATCGCTCTCATCGAGTTGTGGGAAATCAACCGAAGAGAGGTAATTTCTGATCGCTTCTTGATGCGTTAATGAATGGGTAGGTGATTGTTCCTTACGTAAATTATAAAGTTTCATATAATAATTTTGAAAGGCAGCTGCAATCTGAGGAAAGGTGTGGACAACATTCCCCCCTGAATCCCGAACATTGGAGACATAAGATTTTAGCCTCTGAGTATTTAGAGCTCTAGCAAGCATTTTGCCAGGCTTGTTTCCCCATTGATAAAATGTATGCCTGCATTTCTGTAAATCCAATTTAGTTTTATCCTGAAGAAGCTTATTAAGAGCCTGTCTTGCTTCAGTAAGTTCTCTCAATGTAGTTGCATCTAAAGAAGATTTATGGGATGTTTCCAGGGACTTAATACGGGCTAGAAGTTGTTGCCGTTGAGCCATCCTTTCCCTTTTTAATCTAGAACCTAGCTGGATACAGTGTCCTCTAATCACACATTTGTGTGCCTCCCACACCATTATCTTAGACACATCTGGAGCGTCATTAATATCGATATATTCAGCAATGGCTTTGAGAAGATAATTTTTAGTATGAGGGTCACTAAGTAAGATCTCATTAAAGCGCCATGTCCACGGTCTGGGTGCCGAGTTAGGAAAACATATATTTGCAAAAATTGGGGCATGGTCAGACCAGGTAATATGACCTATTTGACTATGGGGAAAATATTGAAGGTTTCTATGATATACAAGAAAGTAGTCAATACGTGAATATACAGAGTGCGGGTTAGAGTGAAACGTATAATCTCTAACCGTTGGTTGTTGAGTCCTCCATAAATCTATCAATTGGTATTCAGAAAGGAGTTGACGTACTCTATGATGGTCCCGCAAGGAGACTCAGGGCGAACCCAAAGAACAGTCTAACACAGGGTCTAAAGACCAATTAAAGTCTCCACCTATTATTACACATCCCTCTCTCAATGGTTGCAAAAGACCTTGTTAAAAAATTGCCTCTGTTTCTGATTAGGAGAATAAACATTTACAATAGTGTATATTTGATTATATATCTTACATTTCAATATCTGACATCTGCCTTCAACTAGAATATGATGAGATATATCTGTAACGGCGAGCCTACGAGAAAGAAGTATAGCCACTCCCAGGGATTTACTCTGAGAGTTATTACTACAAAACACATGACGATAATAATAATTCCCAAGTTTAGGAGCAACTAGTTGTTTAAAGTGTGTTTCTTGCACAAAAGCCACATATACTCTCTCTAGGTGAAGTTCTCACAGTAAAGTGACATTTCTATTAAAAAAAAATAAAGTTGTGTTATTTCCAACATTTGTCCTCTTTTTTGCAACACATTAAAGGGTGTAATTCTGCATGTGAAAAATTTTAGGAACAAAGGTGGGTGCCTTTCCATAGTGTAAGAACTTAAAACATGTATTAGTAAACCTTAAGAAAATTTGCAGTAATGTTGTTTATTTTTCAATTATGGGTTGGCATACATTATATACCTCAAAATGGCTTACAATTTTTTACAACAAACAAGCAACAACATTTTTGCATCATTTAAAACATTTATTACATAACAAACATGTTGCCAACAGGCTTTTAATGGTAAAAAAAAACATAACAGATTCACACATAACAAATGTCCTCATGGATTTGGCAAATTAAACATCTGGCTTAGTCAACCATAAACAAGTATAGTAAAAAACAAACAGATTTTGGAATACTAAACATATCAATAACTAAAACAAAAGGCAAATTAACTAAACATGTTGGGGGATATCTGTGAAAAATGTGTTAGTTGTCCAAAAACATACAGGGTATTGCCAATGGGTTCCATTTTTTATCCATATTTTGGAAAGTGTTGTGATTTTGTTGGTAGGAAAAGAAACAAAAGTAAAAGGGCCACATTAAAATACATTTTGCAAAATTGTATTTTCTTTTCTAAAAAATGTAAATATGCATACCTAAAAAAACGTGAAACAACATCATCACGTCTGGCCCCCACTGACAGCATCACAACACCTTCCTCCGGGAGGCCATCCTCTGGCAAGGCCTCCTCTGGCTGCATGGGTACTCGACTCATTATTGCAATGTTGTGTAAAATCCCACACAGGACCACAATGCGAGAAACCATTTCCGGTGAGTACATGAGTGCACCACCAGAGTGATGGAGACACCGCAACCGGCTCTTTAAAAAGCCGATACAGCGCTCCACCACCTGCCTGGTGGCAGTAAATGCGGCATTATAGTGAGTTTGGGGCCCTGGTGTGGGAGTCAAATAAGGAGTCAGCAGCCAGGGCGTGCAAGGATATCCACTGTCACCTGATGGAAATGGGACACCAAAAGATATACATTTACCATGAGAACCTGTTTACACTATTACTAGAAAGACATACTGGATTTTTACTTACCAAGAATCCACACGTCACCAGCTTGCAGTGTGCTTAATTTGGGCCAAATCCCTGAATGCTGGATCACATATGCATCATGGCTGCAGCCTGGGAATTTAGCATACAGGGAGAGGATCTGGAGGGAGGCATCACATAGCACCATTACATTTAGGGAATGGTAATGTTTACGGTTCCTATATATTTGTTCCCTGCATGCAGGGGGCTGAAGTGCTATGTGAGTGCCATCCACTACCCCTATGACGTTTGGAAAGCCTGCAATTTCAAAAAACTTCTGCTTTACCACATCAAGGGCTTCCGTATCCAAAGGCATACTAATAAAATGTGCTAGCACACGCCTCAGGATCCGTGAAAATGAGGGCTGGGAGAGGCCACCCACCAGCCCCACAGTGGTTTGGAAGGAGCCTGAGGTGCAGAAATGTAACACCGCCAACAACCTTGTAAGTGGTGAGATTGCTGTAGGAATGTTAATCTGACTTTCTGGATCATTTTTTATTTTTGAAAGAGTGTCTAGGATAATATTTGGAGGCAGGCGATAAGTGGTAACAACCACATCATCAGGCATTCCAAAAAGGGTGACATGTGTTCTATATATCTTGGCCCTTGCACGCCTCCTATGCCTACGCCCAGGAGGAGGCTGAGGAAGGTTGGTGTGGGTCAACATGGCCACTATTAGCTGTCCAACATTGCTCTGTAAAGTTAAATTTATATTTTTAATTGGTTCTCCTGAGTGTATTATGAAATTTTGTGCAAAAATACTTAGCTTTATAATAATGGGGCATATTCTTACAGGGTCGGGCAGTGCCATCTTCGGAAATCACTACATGTGTATTTGTTGTTCGATTTAAAAATGAGAGGGAAAAATAAAAAAAAACATTTTTTAAGGACAAAACAATATTACTACTTTTAGTGTTAAAACCATGCTTAATTTTTAAACTTGTAAATATGAATTGTTGTTAAATGTACCAAATTAGAATTTAAAAATAGAACAATAAACAATATTCCCCAAAAATTTTGTAAAAAAAAATAGAAAAAACTAAAAAATAAGTGTATGTTTGAAAAAATAAACACTTACCTGATTCCAGACCAAAAAGGAGTGTTAAACACCTTTAAGAAATATTAAAAATAAAAATTGGAATAAAAAACAAAAAATAACGAAGATTATGATTGTTGATCCCAAAAAAATAACAAACAAAATGCAGTAGGCTGGCACACTTACTTGATTCTTCAAATAACGTTGGATTTAGGAAGAAGACAAAAGGCCGGCCAACCAAACAAAAAAAGTCACTGGATCAAGCCCAAAAACTTATGGGGTTTTTCAAACTCCAAAGCAATCAAATTTTGCTAAACAAAAACAACACCAAAAACAAAACACACAAAAAAAAGGAACACAAAAACCAACAAAACAAAAAAAGGAACACACAAACCAACACCACAAAAAAACAAACACAAAAAAAACCACAAAAAAACAAACACAAACAAAAAAAGTCACTGGATCAAGCCCAAAAACTTACAAGGTTTTTCAAACTCCAAAGCAAACAAATTTTGCTAAACAAAAACAACACCAAAAACAAAACACACAAACAAAAGGAACACAAGAACCAACAAAACAAAAAAAGTAACACACAAACCAACACCACAAAAAACAAACACAAAAAACACCACAAAAAAACAAACACAAACAAAATACACCACAAAAAAACAAACACAAAAAACCACCACAAAAAACAAACACAAAAAAACCCCACAAAAAAACAAACACAAACAAAAAACACCACAAAAAAACAAACACAAGCAAAAAACACCACAAAAAAAACAAACACAAGCAAAAAACACAACAAAAAAACAAACACAAAAAAAACACCAAAAAGAAAGGAGCACCAATAAAAAACCAACCCCAAAAGAAAGGAACACAAAAAAAACAACACTAAAAAAATATTTAAAAAAATAAAAAAAAACCCACAACCAAAATAAATTAATACCAAAAAAATAAAAAACACACAAGTACCTCTCAATCAACTTCAAACAAACACCTCTCAAACTACACACTCAAGCACCTCTCAATCAACTTCAAACAAACACCTCACAAACTACACACACAAGCACCTCTCAATCAAGTTCAAACAAACACCTTCCAAACTACACACACAAGCACCTCCAATCAAGTTCAAACTATTTAACTATTATCAAACACCTCCTGCACCACCAAACACTCCAACTACAACCCACAAGTAAGGAAACATTTGGCTTTGCCTTAAATAAAGAAACCAAACACCAATTATTGAAACATGCAGGAAAGGTGTGCATTTGTAATTAGGGAAATAAGGATGCACGGGTAACCAATCCAGGGATGTGCTCACATCTAGCCCAACCCACGCAGTGATTACGGAATGCAGGAAAGGTGTGCATTTGTAGTTAGGGAAATAAGGATGCACGGGTAACCTATCAAGGGATGTGCTCACATCTAGCCCAACCCACGCAGTGATTACGGAATGCAGGAAAGGTGTGCATTTGTAGTTAGGGAAATAAGGATGCACGGGTAACCTATCCAGGGATGCACTCACATCTAGCCCAACCCACGCAGTGATTACGGAATGCAGGAAAGGTGTGCATTTGTAGTTAGGGAAATAAGGATGCACGGGTAACCTATCCAGGGATGCGCTCACATCTAGCACAACCCACGCAGTTATTACGGAATGCAGGAAAGTTGTGCATTTGTAGTTAGGGAAATAAGGATGCACGGGTAACCAATCCAGGGATGCGCTCACATCTAGCACAACCCACGCAGTGATTACGGAATGCAGGAAAGGTGTGCATTTGTAGTTAGGGAAATAAGGATGCACGGGTAACCAATCCAGGGATGCGCTCACATCTAGCACAACCCACGCAGTGATTACGGAATGCAGGAAAGGTGTGCATTTATAGTTAGGGAAATAAGGATGCACGGGTAACCAATCCAGGGATGCGCTCACATCTAGCACAACCCACGCAGTGATTACGGAATGCAGGAAAGGTGTGCATTTGTAGTTAGGGAAATAAGGATGCACGGGTAACCAATCCAGGGATGCGCTCACATCTAGCACAACCCACGCAGTGATTACGGAATGCAGGAAAGGTGTGCATTTGTAGTTAGGGAAATAAGGATGCACGGGTAACCAATCCAGGGATGCGCTCACATCTATAAAAAAGTCTACAGAACAGTATTCTTCATGCTCTCTCACAGGTTAGCAGAATGGCAAGCGAGGAGCATGGTGAGCAGAGGCCAACTGAGCCAGGTAAGTTCCAAACACATTTTTTACACAACACAAGAACTGGTCATATTTCCCATAAAATATTTTAAAAAATTGTACTATTTGAAAAATTGTTGTAGGTGCTGGGAATCAAAGTCCAGCAGTAGAGGAGGAGGAGGCGGGCCCAAGCAGGCCAAGGCCAAGAAACCCTCCATTTTCACGGATCGAGCTTGAGACATTGGTGACCATGACAATGGAGAACCTAGTCAATACACCCAGAAATATGGGGGCTGGAGCCAAAGACAGGATTTGGGAGGAGATATCCAGGGCTGTTAATGGTGTGGGGACAACCGACAGAACACAGAAAGTCATAAAAAAACGGTAAGAACATTATATTGTGAGTGTACTGAAGGCCAAAGCTTGATCTTATTTAAAAAAACTAACACTTAAAATTTCAAAAATAACATTGACAGCTGGACGGATTTCAAATACCAACTGAAGAGGAAGCTACGGAGTAGGGTGGACCATGCTGCGGGGACAGGTGGTGGTCCCATCCCTGAGGAGCTGGCCTTGACAAGGTTGGAGACTTTGGCTCAGGGATGTGTGACGGAAGAGGAGATAGTCGGCGTGTCCACTATGGACACTGACATGGCCGACTTCAACGCTCCACATGTGCAAGTAGATAATTTAATTTTGTAAGCCAAAAAGTATAAAGCTGAAACGTCTGTTGTTTTTTTTAGGATAAAACAAATAACATTTTTTAATTTATATTCCAGACTTAGAGGAGGTAGTGCCTGCTCCTGAGGTCAGGTCTGGGTCCAGCACAGATGGGGACTCTGCAGGGGAGGATCCAAGTACTCCATCTGGGGACCCTGTGGAGTCTACTCCAAGGCAAACATCAGACCGAGCAGTGCCTCTCCTCACCAGGTTGGTCTCCCTAACTCAGGATAACACATGTGTTCTTCTGAGGATGGAGACCACTCTGGTGAGGGTGGTGGTGGCCCTGGAGACCATTGCTGGGACCCTAGATCGTTTGGCCAATACCCAGGAGCAGGCCAACCCACCTGCCATGATGGAGCGAGACTCCCTTCCTCCCAGGACCACCACCTCTGGCAGCCCAACAGCCACCCCCGCAAGTATGGAGAGCCCTATGCCTAGGCCAGAGGAAATCCCATCTACCTCTGGCCAGGCCAGTCGGCGTGTTACACGCCAGTCGGCTGTCCGTAGCTTACCTCTTCCTCCGAGCCGGCCCAAATGATGCAAGTAGCCCTGGATATCTCCTCCCTCACCTGTTGTCCAGTCCCCATATTTCTGGTCACCAATGTCTCAAGCTCTTTTTTTTTTAACCAAAAATGTTTAATTTTTTTTTTTTCTTTATTTTAATTATATACAAATGTTGCCTAAACAATTATTCTTGACATTGTGATGAAAGGCAAATTTCACAAAAATAAAAAAATTTCATACCAAAAATGTCTATCTTTAACTATATCAATGTATACAAGGTTTAAACAGTGTGGTATCTGAAAAGGCTGCTACACAAAACACAATGCTAGATGTTTTAAAAACTGTTTGAGCAAAAAACTGGTTAAAAAGCACAAAGAAACATTTTGGTTACGAATTCACTAATGCACACGCAAGTGAAATGAGTTACAAGGTAATTAGCAGTGTTAATAGTTACAATGCAGCAATCTTAGCTGCTTGGTTTGTGTGGTTCAAAATCGAAACATTGCAGGGAACATCAGATTAACGATTATACTGTTGTGGCTTACGGACGCTTCTTGCCTACCTTAGCCTGGATGATCAGCCTGTTCGTAGAGTGACGTTTTCATGCATCCGCAATTCTTGGTCGTACGAAGCAGGTAATTTATGCACTCCCCTAAAACGCCTGGAAACGCTGAAGAATGCCTCAGTTTCCAGACCACTACCCCCGTATACTCCCACAAACGGTCTTTCCTGTCAATCAACTTTAGCAATCCACTTCCGTGTCGGAAGCCCTACGACCGACAGTATTTGTGATCGGTAGAGCTTGTACGCACATGCACACTGCTAGCCATGCGCAGGCGCAGAAAGAAACACATCGGATGCGTACGACCGTGCGGCTGCAACGACCGACTCTGAATGAGGTCCTTAGACTCTCCTCAGGGACTTATGACATTTGTGTTTCTGAATGCACAGTTTGATCTACTGCCTTAGCGGTTTTCAGTTTTTTTTACAGTTTTTCTAAAGTATGAGTGAAAAGGTCTTTCATTGTCATGAGAGGCAGAAGATGCCTCACTGACAGTTGCAGAACCACCACTCGGAAATAAAGGCCAAGGCCTGAGTCTTTACTTGACACTGCGTATGGTGAATGGTATGTTGCCAATTTTCTGTTTTTCTGCACTAACCTTTACAGGTGTTTTTGTATTTAACCCTGTAAAATTTATATTTTTTAATTTCAGATATCCTAATTTTTTAAAACCTCTACGCCCTTGAGCATCAGCTTTAGATGATAGTGAAGGACTAGTATCGTCATCATGACTGGTTGCAGCAGCTGCAGTGCTAGCATTTGCTTGCTGCTTCTGCTCTCCTCTCGGTTTGTTTGTTGTGAACCATTTTGATGAAAACACCACTTATGTTGCACAAAAACTACTTACTAGTATTATGTATTTACTAATCATCACTCTGCAAAGTCACAGTACTTGTGTGTTATGGACACACAGAAGGCTATGACCCAAGTAGTCACAGTGCTTGTAAACACAGAGGGCTAAGGCCCAAGGGGGCACAGTACTTGTAAAGCCACAAAAAACTACAAATTAGGACTGTGCTATAAAATATAATATCTCATATATATTGCTTGTTTGAAATGACTCAACGATCAAGGCTCCTCTAAATACAAAAAACAAATTATTCACCACCTACAATAGATAGAAGTAAAAAATAGACAAAATAAATAATAAAACAAAAAACACGTATCTAAAACACACAGTGATTTTATAAAATAGCACTGGTAGCAATTAAATTTAAATCACTTGTGACATACACATAATCATTCCACATAAAGTTTAATGCATCAGCAAATGTCCTGCTGGAAAAGAGGGAGATATCTCTCCTTTAGTTGGTATATATCTGTCTGTATAAGCACTTATCCATCTGCATAATATCAGTTAAAGAAAGTCTTTTCATGCACTGTGAATGCCTTTAGTAGCTAAAGTATGCTCTCACCACATAAGTTCAAATTGTAGAAGTAGCGAAGCAATATTATCGTCTGCCTGTGTTCAAAAGCAGTCCTGGGAGGCCACGGTTTGGTGAATGAAATTGGCTGCTCTCACACTGGATGTTTCCCTTTGTGTACAGGAGACTCCTGGTAGATTAATGCAATCTTTTTCCAACCGCACTGGATAGTAGCGCAAGTGGGTGAACAGGTAAGGACCCAGGTAGGTACACGAATCACAGGCAGGGTCACAAGTGAATTTTAAAACCCCATGAATGTCGATATGTTTCGCTCCACCAGGGAGCTTTTTCAAGACCTTGAAAAAGCTCCCTGGTGGAGCAAAACATGTCGACATTCATAGGGTTTTAAAATCCACTTGTGACCCTGCCTGTGATTCGTGTACCTATCTGGGTACTTACCTGTTCACCCACTTGCGCTACAAGGAGTACCGATGCTTTTATAGACAGAGGGCTAGGGCCCAAGGAGTCACAGTGTTTATATACACAGAGTCAGGGCCGTAGCTAGGGTGGTGTGGTCGATGCCTCCACACAAAGCGCAACATTGCTGAGGGTGGAACACCGACCGCCCACCATCTCTCTCTGATGTTGTTTGTAATCTAGTGCCAGGTGGCCGCTGCTGTGTGTCCGCGGCACCCAGCACAGAGGAGGCAGGGCAGACAGACAAAGCCTCCCCGCCTCCTTATGACATCCCGACTCCGGCATCCTGCAGTATTAGGGCAGCCGGGCAGGAGAGACGCAGACGTGATGATGTCATGACGTCTCCCGAGGCTCCCAGAGGACAGAGGAGCTGCTGGCTGCTGGGGGTGGCTGGCAAGGAATGTCACACTGGGGTGTGGACACAGAAGACAGCACAAAGGACTGGATCCTGGATGATACAGGACCGAGGACCTGCCACTGCCAGGTGAGGTCTGACTGTGACTGGCAGTATTAAAAGTAATGGAAAGCCCAGCAGCATCCCCCATTACAACTCCTGTGCTGAATTTATTCATCAAATAAATAAATGTATAAATATATATTATATATATTATTTAGTATATAAATATCAAATATATATATATATTTTACACACATATATATATATATATATATATATATACATATATACATACATATATACACACACATATATATATATATGTGTGTGTGTAGTATATATATATATATATATATATATATAAATATATATAAAAAGCTAGTTCAGCACTTATATAAGCGCTCAAACAAACGGGTCACTCCAAGTCTTGTAAAGTAGAATTTTTTTTTATGCAAACACGCATATTCCGATGTTTCGGGACTGCGCAGAGTCCCTTTATCAAGGTTACAATAATAAAAACACAATATAAGCTGTGCTTACCTTATATCCCCTCATGTGAAAAGAAACGCCATCTCTGGAGGTGAGAGTGGCCCGCCCGCTCCGTCCTGCCGCGCAGGTTGGATAACGTCAGAGCCAAGTCGCGTCTGGTAGCCATGGCAACCATTAGCAGCGTCTCTCCCTCCCCATGGCTACCAGACTTGGAGTGACCCGTTTGTTTGAGAGCTTATATAAGTGCTGAACTAGCTTTTTGTATTCATATTTGCGGGAGCACCCAGGCAGTTGCCAAGAAGCGAGTGCCAGACTATTGGACTGTATATATATATATATGTATATATATATATATATAACAATTGTGCAATGGCCGGCACTCCCTTGCTGTAAGCAAACAGCAGCGTCCGTTGCCCTCCTCTCTTGTGTCCAACCTCGATGGGCACACGAATGTAATGTAGCGGAATAAGGCGGCACTCAGAAGACTTTCACAAAACTTCATTAGACCAGTCATAAGTCAACGTTTCAGAATCTTTATTGATTCTATTGCCCTGACGAAAGAATCAATAAAGATTCTGAAACGTTGACTTATGACTGGTCTAACAAAGTTTTGTGAAAGTCGTCTGAGTGCCGCCTCATTCTGCTACGTTTTATATATATATATATATATATATATATTAGGGGTGAGCGGGTTCGGATTTCTGAAATCCGAACCCCCCCGATCCGAGGCCGGTCTCGACTTTTCCCGCCTGACTCGGATCTGAAATCGAGGCAAAACGTCATCATCCCGCCTTCCCGGTCTCGCGGGTTTTGGATCCTATATAAGGTACCCGCGTCGGCACCATTTTCTCACTCGGCAGTGGACAGTGAAGAGGGAGGGTGGGAGTTAGGGCTGGCTGGGCTGTGTAGTGTAGTGTAGTGCAGAGTAGTGTTGTGCTGTGCTGTGCTGCGCTGTGCTGCTGTTGTCCATAGGGGCTGTGTCCACTACTTCTAAGTCCATAGGGGCTGGCTGTGTTGTGCTGTGCTGCTGTTGTTAATAGGGGCTGTGCCCACTACTTCAAAGTCCATAGGGGCTGGCTGGACTGTGTTGTGCAGTCAGTTATCCATAGGGGCTGTGTCCACTCCAAAGTCCTGTGCAGTGTCCCAGTCCTAAAGGGGTGCTGTAGTGTTGTCCAGGGGGTGCTCTGTCCATCAGGGGTGCTCCCCCCAAGTGCTAAAAAAATAATATTTTTTCTGTGTTTGTGAATTGTGTGCGCAGTAGCCGCACGTGCATCAACAAAGTAGTGCCAAGCGTGCGCCTGTGTCATAAGTAAAGGGACGGCTGGCTTGACCATTAAAGGGTGCTGTAACCCCCAAAATACACTCCAGTCCAAACCAAATAAAAAAATATTTTCTGTTTGTGAATTGTGTGCGCAGTAGCCGCACGTGCATCAACAAAGTAGTGCCAAGCGTGCGCCTGTGTCATAAGTAAAGGGCCGGCTGGCTTGACCGTTAAATGGTGCTGTAACCCCCAAAGTACACTCCAGTCCAAACCAAATAAAAAAATATTTTCTGTGTTTGTGAATTGTGTGCGCAGTAGCCGCACGTGCATCAACAAAGTAGTGCCAAGCGTGCGCCTGTGTCATAAGTAAAGGGCCGGCTGGCTTGACCATTAAAGGGTGCTGTAACCCCCAAAGTACACTCCAGTCCAAACCAAATAAAAAAATATTTTCTGTGTTTGTGAATTGTGTGCGCAGTAGCCGCACGTGCATCAACAAAGTAGTGCCAAGCGTGCGCCTGTGTCATAAGTAAAGGGCCGGCTGGCTTGACCGTTAAAGGGTGCTGTAACCCCCAAAGTACACTCCAAACCAAATAAAAAAATATTTTCTGTGTTTGTGAATTGTGTGCGCAGTAGCCGCACGTGCATCAACAAAGTAGTGCCAAGCGTGCGCCTGTGTCATAAGTAAAGGGCCGGCTGGCTTGACCGTTA
Source organism: Taudactylus pleione (assembly GCA_031769625.1). Lineage (NCBI taxonomy): Eukaryota > Metazoa > Chordata > Amphibia > Anura > Myobatrachidae > Taudactylus > Taudactylus pleione. The sequence goes on along the minus strand of JAUIMM010000350.1, from coordinate 8,498,386 downwards.
AAGGGTGCTGTAACCCCCAAAGTACACTCCAATCCAAACCAAATAAAAAATATTTTCTGTGTTTGTGAATTGTGTGCGCAGTAGCCGCACGTGCATCAACAAAGTAGTGCCAAGCGTGCGCCTGTGTCATAAGTAAAGGGCCGGCTGGCTTGACCGTTAAAGGGTTCTGTAACCCCCAAAGTACACTCCAAACCAAATAAAAAAATATTTTCTGTGTTTGTGAATTGTGTGGGCTGTAGCTGCACGTGCATCAACAAAGGAGCAGCGCCAAGCGTGCGGCTGTGTCCCATAAGTAAAGGGCCGGCTGGCTCATTTCTTAAAGGGTGTTGTAACCCACAAAGTGCACTACTCTCCAGCAAAAATAAAAAAATATTTTCTGTGTTTGTGTGCGCCTTAGCCGCATGTATATATCAAATCAATATAACATAAATGGAGGACCAAACTTTCTCCGATAAAAATAAAATAGGGAAAGATCAAGAACCACTTCCTCCTAGTGCTGAAGCTGCTGCCACTAGTCATGACATAGACGATAACATGCCATCAACGTCGTCTGCCAAGCTCGATGCCCAATGTCATAGTAGAGGGCACATACAATCCCAAATGACAAAGTTCAGGAAAATGACCTTAAAAAAAACATTTAAATCATCTGAAGAGAAACGTAAACTTGCCAATATGCCATTCATGACACGCAGTGGCAAGGAACGGCTAAGGTCTTTCCCTATGTTCATGACTAGTGGTTCAGCTTCACATGATGATGGAAGCCCTCCTCCCGCTAAAAAAATCAAACGAGTTAAGCTGGCAAAAGCACAGCGAAGAACTGTGCTTCCTAAGAAGATATCACAAATCCCCAAGGAGAGTCCAAGTGTGGTGGCTGTTGCGATGCCTGACCTTCCCAGCACTGGACGGGAAGAGGTGGCTCTTTCCACCTTTGCACGCCCCTGCAAGTGCAGAAAGGAGCACCCACAGTCCACTTGCTGATATGCAAATTGAAGATGTCACTGTTGAAGTACAACAGGATGAGGATACAGGTGTAGCTGGCTCTGAGGAGGAAGTTGGCGAGGAGGATTCTGATGGTGATGTGGTTTGTTTAAATCAGGCTCCGGGGGAGACAGTTGTTGTCCGTGGGATGAAAAAGCCCATCACGGTCATTCCTGGGCAGAAGACCAAACATTCCACCTCTTTGGTCTGGCAATATTTCTATCCAAATCCGGACAACAACTGTCTTGCCATATGTACCATATGTAAAGGTGAAATAAGTAGGGGTAGGGACGTTAACCACCTAGGAACATCCTCCCTTATACGGCACCTATAGCGCGTTCATAAAAAGTTACTGTCAAGTTCAGAAACTTTACTAAGACCGTAAGCAGTCCAGGGACACCTAAATCCCTTTTTCCTGTTTTATCCAAGGAATCGGTGGATGAGGAGGATGAGGACGACATCTTGCCTCCGTAGAGCCAGTTTGTGCAGGGACACATTAATTGCCAACTTGTTTTGTGGGGGCCCAAACGAACCAATCATTTCAGCCACAGTCATGTGGCAGACCCTGGCGCTGAAATGATTGGTTTGTTAAAGTGTGCATGTCCTATTTATACAACCATAAGGGTGGGTGGGAGGACCCAAGGACAATTCCATCTTGCACCTCTTTTTTTGCTTTGCAGTATGTACTGTTTGGGGCCTAGTTTTTCAAACTGCCATCCTGTCTGCCACTGCAGTGTCACTCGTAGATGGGCCACGTGTTTGTGCTGCCCACTCGTGTCGCTTAGCATAGTCATCCAGCTACCTAGGTGCAACCTTTTGGCCATAAAAACAATATTGTGAGGTGTGAGGTGTTCAGAATAGACTGGAAATGAGTGGAAATGAAGGTTATTGAGGCTAATAATTGAATAGGAGCATAAAAACCCACAAATTCTGTGATTTTAGCTGTTTTTATGCTTTTTTTCAAAAAAATACAGATTCAAAACACAAAACCCAGAACCCAAAACACGGAAGGGTGGTTTTGGCAAAACCAATCCAGATCCAAAACACGAAGAAAGATCCAGATCCAAAACCAAAACACAAAACACGAAAAGTGGCCGGTGCACACCCCTAATATATATATATATATATATTAGTCCATAATGAAAGACGGCATTGTTGAGGGTATTCAGATTTATTAGACTCTGACTCGGCTATATGCCCCTGGTTACTGGAGTGCCGAAGGATTACAGGATATAGATAGATAGATTTTTTTTATATAGGAAATTGGGGGGGGGAGGCACCAATGAACTTTCTCGCACAGGGCACCAAAATGTCAAGCTACGGCTCTGCACAGAGGGCTACGGCATAAGGAGTCACAGTGCTTGTACACAGTACACAGTGGAGTCTGGACACAGGCTACAGCCACTTTGATCAGCAGAGTAGCGCAGCATACATCAGCGTGCAGTGTGCCCCTTATACAGTCACTTCACAGCACAGCCACTTGTGAGTCTGGACAAAGGCTACAGTCACTTTAATCGTCAGAGTAGCACAGCATACATCAGCGTGCAGTGTGCCCCTCCTATACACAGTCACTTAACAGCACAGACAACTTATGGGTTTGCAGTGGATACAGGCTACTACAGTCACTTTAATCGTCAGAGTAGCACAACATACATCAGCATGCAGTGTGCCCCCTCCTATACACAGTCACTTAACAGCACAGCCACTTATGGGTTTGGAGTGGATACAGGCTACTACAGCCACTTTAATCAGCAGAGTAGCGCAGCATACATTAGCATGCAGTGTGCCCCCTCCTATACACAGTCACTTAACAGCACAGCCACTCTGGGCACAGTCACTTTAACATATGCAGAGAGACATTGCAGAGCAGTGCGCAGCGTGCGAGTGAAAAATAAAATGGCGCCGAGTCCCGGTCACGGTGCCTTATATAGAAACGAACTCTCGCGAGAATCTAACGTTGGGAAGATGACATTCGGCCTCAAAGTGGGATCCTAGTCAGAAGGGAACACCCCTTCCGGACTCAGATTCCCGCTGTTCGGAGCGGTTCAGATTCCACAGAATCCGAACTGCTCATATCTAGTTAACAGATTAATCTCATAAGAATGATTGCTGGTTTTGTAGATAATTTTGTGGTAGCCTGTGCAACACTGCAGATTTTCACCCTACATGTTGTTAGACGGTCCCTTTCTATTTCTCAATGTTGCAATTTACTAAAATTGAGAGAATTATTATGCTCAATGTGACAGGTGATTAATCATTGATCCCAAGATACTGTATGTTAGGCTGTTCTGAGCAAGAAATGCTCATTAAAAACAATGTGCGGGAGGTTGCTTCTGTCTAAGAGGATGGAGTGAATATATGCTTTCTGTACTGTATGTGACTGATCTCATAAAACTGAATTATTTCTTTTTTCCTTAAACTATTATAAAATGTAATCACATAAACATAAATTGCCCAGGTAGCTCTAGCATAGGACTATTTCTAAATATAGAAACACACACTTTTCCTTCCAACACATATGCTACACCATCATGTTATAAAATTAAAGTTATTTTCTAATTCCATCGGAGTATGTAGCTCAATAATTACCGCTCGTTACAAGTTGAAATCGCTCATTCATCAGAGTTTGTGTAACTGAGCAGCTGTTATGAAGTGCTAATAAGCATTCACAGGTATTGTAATGTAAGCAGCTGTTCTATATATGACAAAACGAATGTGTCCTTCCTGCAGGCTGCCTGTGGGAATAAGCATCTGCTCTTCCTAGCACAACAGTGAGATCACGTGGGGGCAAATAACAGCTCTTTTATTTATACTGTCATAATGCCAGAAATGCATTGTTACACTGTCATTACAGAAACACTTATCTGCTTCTTAGATCTGACAACAGCATATATATAGTCAGACCCAGAATCTGCACCTGTCATAGGGATGGTGCAAATTTCAATGGTGCGACCGAAGGTGCAGTCTAAGAATGGGTACACATTAGACGCAAACTATGCGATTTTGTCAACGATTTCCCTTAAACTTCATGACAAACAATATAGTACATACTAGGGGTGTGCACCGGCCACTTTTCATGTTTTGTGTTTTGGTTTTGGATCTGGATCTTTCTTCGTATTTTGGATCTGGATTGGTTTTGCCAAAATCACCCTTCCGTGTTTTGGGTTCTGGGTTTTGTGTTTTAAATCTGTATTATTATTTTTTTTTTTTAAAAAGCATAAAAACAGCTAAAATCACAGAATTTGTGGGTTTTTCTGCTCCTATGCTATTATTAACCTCAATAACCTTAATTTCCACTCATTTCGTCTATTCTGAACACCTCACACCTCACAATAGTGTTTTTATGTCGAAAAGGTTGCACGAGGTAGCTGGATGACTATGCTAAGCGACACGAGTGGGCGGCACAAACACGTGGCCCATCTAGGAGTGACACTGCAGTGGCAGACAGGATGGCAGTTTGAAAAACTAAGCCCCAAACAGTACATAATGCAAAGAAAGAGGTGCAAGATGGAATTGTCTTTGGGAAAAATATTTTTTGGATTGCACTTTGGGGGTTACAGCACCTTTTAACAGACGAGCCAACCAGCCCTTTACTTATGACACAGGCGCACGTTTGGCGCTACTTTGTTGATGCACATGCGGCCACAGTACACACAATTCACAAACACAGAAAATAATTTTTTATTTTGTTTGGAGTGCACTTTGGGGGTTACAGCACCCTTTAACGGTCAAGCCAACCGGCCCTTTACTTATGACACAGGCGCACGCTTGGCGCTACTTTGTTGATGCACATGCGGCCACAGTGCACACAATTCACAAAGACAGAAAATTATTTTTTATTTTGTTTGGAGTGCACTTTGGGGGTTATAGCACCCTTTAACAGACAAGCCAGCCGGCCCTTGATTTATGACACAGGCGCACGCTTGGCGCTACTTTGTTGATGCACGTGCAGCTACTGTGCACACAATTCACAAACAGAAAAATAAAAATACATTTTTTTTTGGAGTGCACTTTGGGGGAGCACCCCTGATGCACAGATAACCCCCTGGACAACACTACAGCACCCCTCTAGGACTACAGCCTTTATGGGACACTGCACAACACAGTCCAGCCAGCCCCTATAGACTTTGGAGTGGACACAGCCCCTATGGACAACTGACTGCACAACACAGCCCAGCCAGCCCCTATGACAGCAGCACAACACAGCCCAGCCAGCCCTTATGGACAACAGCAGCACAACACAGCCCAGTCAGCCCCTATGGACTGAGTGGACACAGCCCCTATGGACAACAGCAGCACAACACATCCCAGCCAGCCCTAGCTCCCACAATCCCTCTTCACTGTCCACAGCCAGAGTGAGAAATGGCGCCGACGCGAGGACCTTTTATAGAATCCAAAACCCGCGAGATCCGGAAGGCGGGATGATGAAGTTTTGCCTCGATTTCAGATCCGAGTCAGGCGGGAAAAGTCGAGCCTAACTCGGATACGGTTCGGATCGGGGGGGCTCGGGGGGTTCGGATTTCAGAAATCCGAACCCGCTCATCCCTAGTACATACACACTGTGCAATCTTCCAAATGAGCAAATTATATATTGTGCATCGTTCCATCGTGTGATAGTTAACAATATATTGCTTGCTTTCTAAACACCTGACGACCATCTTAAAGATTCAGCAAAATTCTAATAATGGGTGGGTCTTCCTAGAGGCACTATTTTAGCTCTGTGCAGTTCTGCTCTGTGACTAGTGAGGCTTGGAGTATACCTGCTGAATGCTGTACAGTGCATTACTGCTCTGCTTTGTTTTGCTTGCCTTAACAAAGTGTGTCTATACTAGGAATATGCGCTAGACCATTTTTGCCGGATTTCGATCTAATTCGTCGTCCGGATTTGGATTTGGATTTGCCAAACTGCTGTGACTGTCTTTGGATTTGGATTTGGATTTTTTATAAAAATTTACAAAAAAAACTAAATACACATAAATAGTTTTTTTTTACTTCCTAGAGTATTATTAACTTTGATAACATTAATTTCCAGTCAGTTTAGACCACCTCACAGCTTTATAGTATTATTTTCACCATTATTGGCCAATAGTTGCAGTGAGCTGACTGGTTACCAAGCGACAAAGCAGCGGCACAGACACTACAGTTAAAAGCACATCTATGACACATTGCCACACAGCAGTGGCAGAAATTAAAAGTAGTGCACCCACCCAGTGGGGTACGGCCAGCAGAATCACAGTACTTGTTTACAAAGTGGGCTACGGCCCTAGGAGTCACAGTGCACAATCTTATTCACATTACACCGCACATAGTGCCCCTGATTCACAGTACACCATAAAGTAGTGTCTATTATTTATGTTACGTCACACAGTAGTGCCCCTTTTACACAATGCCCACAGTATTGACCCTTTTACAAAATGCCCAAAGTAGTCACCCTTTTACACAATGCCCACAGTAGTGACCCTTATACAAAAAGCCCACAGTAGTAATGCCCCTAATACAATACCTAATACAAAGTAGTAGTGACACTTATACAATGCCCACAGCAATAGTGTCCCTTACACAATGCCCCCAGCAGTGGTGTCCCTTACACAAAGCCCCCAGTAGTGATGCCCCCTATGCAGTCCCCTTAGTAGTAGGGCCCCCTATGCAGTGCCCCCAGTAGTATTCCCCCTATGCAGTCCCCTTAGTAGTATGCCCCCTATGCAGTGCCCCCAGTAGTGCCCCAGTAGTAGTGTACCCAGTAGTATGCCCCCAATAGCAATGCCCCCAGTAGTATGCCCCCCAGTAGCAGTGCCCCCATTAGTAGTATGCCCCCCAGTAGTATGCCCCCATTAGTAGTGCCCCTAGTATGCCCCCATAAGCAGTGCCCCCAGTAGTATGCCCCCATTAGCAGTGCCCCCAGTAGTATGCCCCCCTTAGTAGTATGTCCTCCAGTAGTATTCCCCCCAGTAGTAGTGCCCCCATTAGTGCCCCCAGTAGCAGGCCCCCAGTAGTAGTGCCCCCATTACTAGTGCCCCCAGTAGCAGTGCCCCCAGTAGTGTGCCCCCATTTGCATGCCCCCATTAGCAGTGGTTCCCCCAGTAGTATGCCCCCAGTAGTGTGCCCCCAGTAGTGTGCCCCCATTAGCAGTGGTGCCCCCAGTAGTATGCCCCAATAGGCGCCCCCTTACACACACACACAAATAAAAAAATATAAAAAAATAAACTTACCTGAATCCCCGCTCCTGCCACCATCCACTCTGCTCTGTCACTCGCTGAGGAGAGAGCCGGAAGACGGAGCTCATGAGTGAGCTCCACCCGGCTCCCTCCGTGCAGCAGCCAATGAGAGTCTGTGTGACTCTCATTGGCTGCTATAACAAATACACAGCTGCAGCTGGCGGCTGTGTGTTTGTTTCTGTGTAGGGCAGACCGCTATCACTGCGGTCTGCCCTACACTAGTGGGGCCCTGACGTCTGATTCTCTCGTGAGAATCCGACATCAGGAGGCCGCCATTCGGCCTTGAACGGGGATCCGAGTCAGGCGGGGAACACCAAAACAGGGTTCGGGTGGACTCGGATCCCCAATGTTCGGAGCGGTTCAGATTCCTCAGAATCCGAACCGCTCATCTCTAATCTATACTATATTCTCTTGTGATGGATAATTTTCGCTATCGAGTGAGGGCATCATGTGCTGCAGCTGTGGTGTTAGCCCATAGCGAGAGAGCCCAAAATAGGAGAAGCCTGAGATCATGCTGGACAAAGGAGTAGCTGCTGGTGGAGACTCACTCTCACATGCCACTACTGATGGGGATTCGGAAGAACAATCCAGATGATTAATGCAACTTCCTGGGCATGGATGTTGCCGCCTTATAGGAGCTACTGCATCTGGTGACTCCCTACATCCGAATACTAAGCTGCAGAGTGCCATCCCTGCTTAGGAGAGGTTGGTGGCTACCCTGAGGTTCCAGGCTACTGGCAATTTCCTGGCTGACCTGAAGTTTGGCTCCCTCATCTACTGGGCCCCATACATCAGAGATGGATTGCCGCGATCCCGCGATGCTGCAACCCGGCTTCGCAGGATCGCAGAAATCCAACATGTTGGATTTCGTTGATTTGATGATCGTGATCAAAAAATTATCACAATTGCCAGATAGTCGACATTTAACATGACAAATGTCTGCGATCCAGCGACGGATTTGCAGAACATTGATGGTGGGAGGTTGGCGTTTCCACCCGGAAATGCCAACATTTCCCATCGCATCACCGGATCGCAACAAACAGTCGCTGATGAATGGGCACCTTACCCACAAGCTTTGGGCCTCATCATCCCAGAGACCTGCAAAACTATCATTACTGTCCTGACACAGCAGTATGTGAAAGTAAGTACTGCTAAATACCAGATTTTATATCTTATGAATGTAACAACAAAAATGTATTATTCACCATATTGTTATGCACGGGAGCATGTGGGAGAAAAATTGTGTTTTGTTATTATTCTTTAATTATATGGTTCAACAATGCAAAATACAGCAATATCCTAAATACAATATAAAATATATTACAGGCAATGTTACAATTTGCACTGCTCCTCCAAATTGTTCAATCTTCAATCTCAACAAGTTTTGTCATGCGCAGCGACGTCTGTGGTCTATGATATATGCTGCTCCAATCACGCCCTTTAACTGTCACATGTTTCCTAACTGATTGGCGGGAACAACACACAGTGGGTAAAATAAGTATTGAGCACATCAACATTTTTCTCATTAAATATATTTGTAATGGGGCTATTGTAATGACATTTTCACCAAATGTCAGCAACAACCCATGCAATCCACACATGCTCAGAAATCAAACCATAGATGTCCATAACTCAAGTTATGTGTAATAATGTGAAATGACAAAGGGAAAAAGTATTGAACACGCTTACTGAAGTTTATGTAATACTTCGTACAAAAGGCCTGATTCAGCAAGGACCGCAATTGCAAAGCTTCACACAGACAGCTTTGCAATTGCGATCCTTGCAATTACGGTAATGCAGCAGGAGGTATCACGCCTCCTGCTGTATTATGTATCTGAGCTGCATTATCCAACGCAGCATCGGATACTCTGCGGACCATCGGCTGGCTGTGGGACCCATGGGGTTCCGCAGCCAGTCGGTGCAGATTAGAGTAAAGAGACCAGGAAATCTCCGTTAGCTGACGGAGAACCTGGCCTCTGCCCTCCCCCCCAATGGCGGTGACACACCTCTGTTTCGGAGAACAAAGGTCATCGCCACACCCTCCCTGCCCACAAACGCCAGCAGACTGTCAATCACTGACAGTCTTCTGGCAGTCTGCGGGTGGGGTCTGCACATGTTCAGAAGGGGTCATGCGCCTGCGCAGATTCCCGATCATCGGGAATCTACATTCAGCAGTGCACTTGCGTGCACTGTGGAATTAGGCCCAAAAGCCTTTGTTGGTAATGACAGCTTCAAGACGCCTCCTGTATGGAGAAACTAGTCGCATGCATTGCTCAGGTGTGATTTTGGCCCATTCTTCCACAAAACTTCTATGGGCATCTTCTATGAACTCTGATCTTTAGTTATTTCCATAGATTTTCAATTGGATTCAAGTCAGGTGATTGGCTGGGCCATTCTAGCAGCTTTATTTTCTTTCTCTGAAACCAACTGAGAGTGTCCTTGGCTGTGTGTTTGGGATCATTGTCTTGCTGAAATGTCACAGTTGAAGAATGTCTTGGTACATTTTTCCATTTATCCTTCCTTCAATCATATGAAGTATGCCAGTACTGTATGCTGAAAAGCAGCCCCTCACCATGACGTTCCCAGCTTCAAACTTCACTGTTGGTATGGGGCCTGATTCAGAGCCGTTCGCTATTTGCGGTCGTTCGTTCAAAAACAAGGGGTGGCTATTCAAATGATCCGTTCGCAAATTGCAGTCTGTTCACACCTCTAAGTCTGAACGAGCGAGCAAAACATACGCTCGTTTATTTGTTAAAAACGCCCCCTGGCCGCTCGCACCATACGTCATGTCCGCTATTTATTAGATTAATCGAGTACATCGACCAGCGTATGAACTGCTCGCTATTCTTGTGGTTGGTTTTTGCTACCACAATCTTGCGAGCAGTTCTGGCTATAAAATAACCCAGTGATGTGGTCAATGACGCTGCTGTATTAATTATGCACACCCATAAAACGCCCGTTTTGACCTTTAAGCACGCCTGCGTTCGGATCTCCACTCCCCATTTTCAAGCACCTTCCCCTGTTACCACCCACATACGCCTCATTCTGTCACTCAAAATAGCAGGCATTCGCTATATTGCGAGCACATGAATTTCGTCCGCACTGACTGGTTCGCGCATGCGTATAACGATCCGTACGCATGCGCAGATGTGCGAACATCGCTCGGAACGAGCGTACTGCCGCTAGCGAGTGGCTCTGAATGAGGGCCATGGTGTTTTTGGGGTGATGTGTAGTGCCATTTCTCCTTCAAACATGGTGTGTATAATGGCATCCAAAGAGTTCAATTTTAGTCTCATCTGACCAGACTATATTCTCCCAGTATTTCACAGGCTTTACCAAATGTTGAGCAGCAAACTTAAACGAACATCAACATTTTTTCTTCAGCAATGGAGTCTTGCATGTTGAGTGTGCATACAGGCCATGCCGGTTGAGTGCATTACTTATTGTTTTCTTTGAAACAATTGTACCTGTTAATTCTGGAGCTCTCCACAAGTGGTTCCTGTCTCTTGGCCAACTCTTCTGATAATTCTTTCACTCCTTTCAGAAATCTTGCGAGGAGCACCTGGTCATGGATGATTTATGGTGAAATGATGTTCTTTTCACTTCCGGATTATGGCCTCAACAACACTCACTGGAACATTCAGAAGTTTAGAAATGCTTCTGTAACCAATGCCATCAGCATGTTTTGCCATCAGCATGTTTTGCAAAGGACTTGTGAGAGATCTTTGCTTTTACCCATCATGAGATGTTTCTTGTGTGACACCTTGGTAATAAGACGCTTTTTTATAGGCCATCAGTTGGGACTGAACCATCTTATATTAATTTGCACTGACAAGGGGCAGGATTTCTTTCTAATTACTGATAGATCTCAGCTGGTGTCTTGGCTTTCCATGTCTTTTTTGTGGAATCGGTATGATTTACCGCCGGACCCATGCCCGGCGGTTGGAATCCCGACAGCGGCATCCCGGCAGAGGAGGAAATCTCGATCATCTAAGGTAAGCATAAACTAACCTATTTATAATGCCCTAACCCTCCCTTAGGGGTGCCTAACCCTAACCTTCCCCCCAGTGCCTAACCCTAATCCCCCCTATAAGTGCCTAAACCTAACCCCCTTTCCCCACTGTCTAAACCTAAGTCCCCCAGGGGGGTGCCTAACTCTAACCTCCCCCCGGGGGTGCCTAAGCCTAACCCTCCCTCCCCCTAGCCTAACCCTAACCTCCCAGGGGGGTGCCTAACACTAAGTCCCCCCCGGGAACCCTAAACCTAACTTTCCCCCACCCCACGGCTATCCGCGCTCGGCGCCCGGCGTCCCTTCGATCAGGATGCCGGGCGTCAGGCTCCCGGCGTAGGTCTATTGACAGGTGTCGGGATTTCGACACCTGTCATTAGACACTTGCTGGGATATGACAGTCGGGAAGTCGGCTGTTGGGATTAGGTCTGCCGGCTTCCCCACTGCATACCCTTTTTTGCACCTCCCTTTTTTCATGTGTTCAATACTTTTTCCCTGTGTCATTTCACATTATTACACATAACTTAATTTATGGACATCTATGGTTTGATTTCTTTGCATGTGTGGATTGCATGGGTTGTTACTGAGATTTGATAAAAATGTCATTACAATAGCCTTATTACAAATATATTTACTGAGAAAAATGTTGATGTGTACAATACTTATTTTACCCGCTGTATATCAGGAAAATGGTGGAGATAGAACAAGAGCCTGATAGTGTAATATATTTTAGTGAACTTTGGTGCAACATTAGTCTGTATAATTCTATGCATGTATAGACATAATGTATAGACTCTTCTCTCCTCTCTTCTCTTCTCTCCTCTCTTCTCTTTTCTCTGTCTGTACATTATCCTTTTCTGACTCTGGGGAGCACCGCCAACTGTACAGATTTTCTCACCGAACCGGCAAAAGGTGGTATTATTACAATGAGTTGGTTTTTCCTATCATTTTCTAGCGCAGAATCTCTTATCCTTGTATTGCTTTTATTACTTCTGGACTGATAACATCCTGGAATTTTTCGTACTTGCTGATCCATTTCCTGGGCACTGTGGACTCCCATTCTTGTTAGTTGGAGATACTGTACTAATTTGGAGCAATTTGGTGAGTTATTTTGTGATTGTGGAAAGGTCTTATTGTGTGCAGTCTTGTCTTAGTTAAAAGTTTGTCTAATTTTTTGTCTAGTGTGCATATTAGTTCTGTTTTTTTGTGTGTGTGTGCTTGTTGTGTGCTTGTGAGTAGTGTAGTGTAAAGCTGGCCACACACTAGACCAACTTACATCCAACCAGTCAACTAGTTGATTGGTTGGAATGAAAATCTGGTAACATATGGGAGTAACTGATGATCAGCAATTTGCTCCTAAATGCCAGAAAACAGAGGAAAATGGTCGTCAGACAAGTTTGTTAAATGTTTGATCTAAACAATTTGTTCAAACAACAGTTTTTGTCCATTTTCCGGCATTTGGGAGCAAATTGCTGATTGTCATTTGCTTTTATACCTTACCAGTTTTTCATTCCAACCCATCAACTAGTTGGCTGGTTGGACAGATAATCTTTAGATGTGTAGCCAGCTTAGGTGTAGGTTTGATTTCCTGTGTTTGTTTGTCTTGTGTGTGTTATTTGTTTTTTGTTTAGAGCAGGTTTGGGAAACCCTTTTCTGCACAGGTCCATTTTGAGATATATATATAACATTATTTGCAGGCCGGTGCAGGCCACGCCCCCTCCGTGTGATGTTACAGGGGTGCGGCCACAATCGCCGGTGATTAGGATGCTTCGGGGAGCTGTAAGGGCAGCGGTGTGACAGTCTGAAGCATCCTAAGGACGCTCTAGGCGGCACTGCTGCATAGATTCTAGGCACCCTGCTAGCCAACTGAAGGTAGCAGAAAAAAGCTCAGAGGGCAAGACAAAATGACAAAATGATTCCACGGGCCTGAGGTTCCGCATCCCTGGTTTAGATGGAGGGGGAGAGAAAGGAGCAGAGAGAAGCATAGAGAGGCAGAGGTAGAGGAGCCTGTGCAGGAGGTTGAGCAGGAGTCAGAGGAGGAGAGGGAGGCAGGAAAAACACAGTTTGGACGTAATGTCCAGTTTTGTTTTGAAGAGAATCTGCATTGGTTGCTAATTATGAGCCACTTTTTGGGAGGCAGACTGTCAGGACCTCATTCAGACAGAAGCAGCAGCTGAGGGCAGCTGCAGTGGAGACAGTTAAAGCTTTGGACCATTTTATGAGGAGTAAGTGTTAATGTGGTAACCACAATGTGTGAAGCGCACCAAACGCACCATTTTTAATATGAGGAGCCAGAGAGGGGGATTATCACACCAGAGCTCATGGAAGCGTGAATCTTTGACACCCCAGAATTTGGGAGTATCATATAAGACACGGTGCCCTTAGAGCAGGCATGTCAAACTCATAATACCAACTGGGCCGAATATTCAAGGTCTAAGAGTGTGTGGACGGCAAGATTAAAAAAAAGACTTCTATGCAATTTTGAAAGGATTATTATTAATAAAAACCAATGCAGTGCCCCCTGTAGTAGTGCCCCTTATGCAATGCCCCCTTTATGAGAGCTCCTTATGCAATGCCCCCTGTATAAGAGCCCCTTACGCAGTGCCCCCAGTAGTGTCCATTATGCAGTGCCCCCTATATTGCCCCTTATGCAGTGCCCCCAGTAATGCCCCTTATGCAGTTCCCCCAGTAGTGCCCCTTATTCAATGCCCCCTGTATTAGAGCTCCTTACACAGTGCCCTCAGTAGTGTCTATTATGCAGTGCCCCCTGTATAAGAGTCCCTTATGCAATGTCCCTTTTTTAATAGCTCCTTATGCAATGCCCCCTATATTAGAGCCCATTATGCAGTGCCCCCAGTAGTGCCCTTTATGCAGTGTCCCCATTAATGCCCCTAGTTGTGCCCCTTATGCTATGCCCCTAGTAATGCCCCTAGTAGTGCCGCTTATGTTGTGTCTCCAGTTATGTTCCTAGTAGTGCCCCAGTAATGCCACTTATGCTGTGTCCCCTCCCAGTATAGAACAGGCTCCACTCCTCTGTGCAGTACTTACCTCTCTCTTACTTACCTCTCTTCACACTGGCCACTGGGCACCACTCCTGCGTAGACGCTGATGCTGAATGAATCTAACTAGATCCAGCAGGACAAGCCGCTCACATAGCGGGTGACGTCATGACGTCACCTGCGCACCCGCGAACTGCATCATGGGGAACTCTGGCCTCTGAAGCGATCAGAGGCTTCTTTAATCTCTGATCACTTCAGAGACCAGCGTTCCAAATTTAATCACAAATATTATGTGGCCCAGTCAACCCTGCTGTGACCCCCTTTTGCCAGACTTTGTCGCACTGTCCAGCCAGCCTAGATATGACAGGGATTCTCCCATATGACTAGAGCATGGAAGTCCTGAAAACATTGTACCATGGAATTGCCGCATGGTACAATGAGCGGTGCGTAAATCCGGCGGGAAGATTGTCGGCCTGCGCTGTGGGGAAGCGAAGATTATATAAGGAGTAAGCCGGGAGACGGTTAGGTGAAGCCATTATGAGGAGAGGCCGAGTGTCTAACCTGCTCTGCAGAGACTGACACGGAAGGGCACCTATGAGGTCTAGTGACGGTGAAACAGGGAGAATGAGATTGTCAAAGCACGGAAGGAAAGCCAGACTTGCCTCATTAGTAATGGCAAGTAGAAAATAGCCTGCACCACAGATCACATTATAGCCACAGCCTTGAGTTAAAAGTAATCGAGAGTGAGTTGAGAAGCGCAGGTATCAGCTACAGTTATAGTCGCGTAATCATCATCAGCAACACCCTACCTTCCAAAAGTCAGCAGAGACAATTGTTAGAATAAATATTGCTGCATCACAATCAGCCTAGACATTTCTAGTGGTTGTAATCATTACCTCATGAGTGGTCAGAGCCAGGAATGGAAACATTGTATTACATTCTTGCAATTTTGTAGAAAAGATACAGGGGCCTATTCATGAACACTAAAATAATGGAAGTAAGGACATTTTCCTTAATTAGCATTTTTTTAGTATTCATGAAGACACTTAACACTGGAGACAGGGTTGGACTGGCCCACAGGGGTACAGGGAAAATCCCCGGCGGGCCCCACTGCCTGAGGGCCTGACCACTTGCTTTAATGTCAGGTTCCAGACTGTGCACTCAAATAATACATTGTTACTCTATTAGAGGGTCAGTTGCATGGTCTCTAATGTCTGTCCAAACCTCTGTGGGGGCTGGCCTCATTCCCTGTGGTAACTGACTACACCACAAAGCATGGGCCCCTATCACTGCATTCCCTATCACTGCGTTCCCCTGGTGGGCCCTTATTGCTCCAGTCCGACACTGACTGGAGATAACACAGGACACAGAAGTACCGCAGCTGCAGGCAGTGCTGCGCATGCGCTGCTTTTACTGATGTAACGGCACATGCGCAGCACTGACTACAGCTGCGGTAAGTCAGAGCAGGCAGCGAAGAGAATCTATTTCCCGAAAAGCTGTCATCACAAAAATGACAACTTTTCGGAATACATAGTTATGGAGAGGAGGAATGATGAATCCCTCTGGTAATTAGGTAGAACTCCATGCGAGTTCTAAACCTAATTACCTCCAGAGAATTTTTAGTAATGATAAATAGGCCCCACAGACTTATAAAAAGTAATTCCCCTCAGCTACTATTCTCCAACCAGAAGGATTAACTAGGAGAGAGATATAATGAGCTTCCTTCAATGCATTTATCTCGGGCAACAAACAGGTCGCAAAAGAGCTCTTGAATAACTTGAATAATATTTAAGCAATAACTCTCACAAAGCGATAGGAACACTATAAGAACATCATTTATGTGCACCACCTCAAGAAGGCGAATTGAACTTACAGTTAGCATTGAGTAGCATGCATGGTATTATAAGGGTGAGCAAAAAGGTATTTTAAATGCAATATGTATTTTTGTTCAAGAGTGTTATATTTCTTCGACTCATTTGGTTTGCTATTGATAAATGCAACTGTGTATTCTATATTTGCTAGATATTGATTAGTGAGATAATTGTACTTTAGTAGTGTAACCAGTGAAGCAGAACTGTCCAGCTGATATGAGGATGTTTGGGAGGTACTGTATGTGAACAGACATTAATCATACTTTGGGCCTGATTGTGAGGTGTGAGTAAAGCGGAAAAGAGCAAGTAACTGTGCACTTTGGCAAAATCATGTTGCACAGTAGATGGGGAGATGTAAAATGTGCAGAAAGATTTAGGGGTGAGTCAAAACTCAAATCTAAATTGCAGTGTAAAAATAAAGCTGCAATTAGACTCATCAGGTAGCACCTCCCATTATATATATTCAGGGTGTGCAGTCCAGGAACCTTTCCTATACACTCCATTTAATGTACTTTATTGCACACCTGAGGGAAAGGAGACGCCTTCAGTCTGGATTAGCACCCCTCCCTTATTGGTTTAAAAGCATGGAGTCTGGTAATGTATATGCACACTATTAATAGGCACAATTTTACACTTTGTTTGTTTCATTATATTTGTATTTTCACCTTTCTATGCAACCATAGCTGCTCTTACTTTTTTTACTTCACTTTTCTCACTATGGCTGTGCCCTGGGGTGGCTCGGGCTGCCCTGATTTAGGGGTGTCCTGCACTCTGGATTTGAACCCTAGTATGTTAGGGACCTACCCTAAAGAGGTTACCTGGATATGGTGGGTAGACCCATAACCTTGGCCATGATTATGCTCTATTGATTGTAAAATGTTATTGCATATATATATTATAGAAAAGAAATATGCCCGTGTTCGGTTTTACCCATATCATACATGGTACCAGCAGCATGGCAATATTAATGCCATAAATGTATACAAAACAGAAATACTTTTGCTATCTGCGCTAACAATAATATACTGCAAATTTATGTGTGTACAGCAAATAAAACAAAGGGGATCTTGTCATGATTTGATCAAAGCATTTAAGCCTGCAGCCCAGCATCAAGGGACCCCATTTTTCTGCAGGTCCCTAACAGTAGCATATATGCCCAGCACATCATTACATTGCAGTTACATGTACTCACCTCCTAGATACAGAGGGACACATCTCTACAGGGGCTGGCTATTAGCCACACCCAACTAGGCTTTTTATTGCCTTAATTGAAAGCTGCCATGATAGCACAAGGCAAAATTTTGAAACAAAACAGAAAATAAATATGCCCGTGTTCGGTTTTACCCATATCATACATGGTACCAGCAGTATGGCAATATTAATGCCATAAATGTATACAAAACAGAAATACTTTTGCTATCGGCGCTAACAATAATATACTGCAAATTTATGTGTGTGCAGCAAATAAAACAAAGGGGATTTTGTCATGATTTGATCAAAGCATTTAAGCCTGCAGCCCAGCATCAAGGGACCCCATTTTTCTGCAGGTCCCTAACAGTAGCATATATGCCTAGCACATCATTACATTGCAGTTACATGTACTCACCTCCTAGATACAAACAAAAAAAGTGCAAGTGCTTACCTTAAATCTAGTGTGTACACAAATGAGGTCTCGTGTTCATGCACCCACCTCCGTGCTCCAGGAGCCGCTTGCGGTTAGAAATTAAATGGATTGCCATACTGGATACGGTACACCCAAGGGGACTTATGGGTCTATTTACTAAGCAGTGTTAGGAGACAGAGTGAGAAGTGATAAGGTACCAGCCAATCAGCTCCCAACTGTCATTTTTCAAACACAGCCTGTGAGATGACAGGAGCTGACTGGCTGGCACCTTATCACTTTTCACTCTGTCTCCTAACACTGCTTAGTAAATAGACCCCTTAATGAGAAAATCTCTTGGTCAGCCTGTGGATAAGGACACCATACAGTCGATTTGGGATATTCTTTGTATCTTTTTTCCTGATTGTGACTTTTCTCTATTTGAGATTCTATATCATATATGTAGTTGCCACGTGCATTTTTTGATTTCAGGTTAAGATTTTCTTTATGTGCCAAGACAGTTTATTATTCTTTAATTGATTAACCTAATTGATTTTTCCTATTGTACAGTTCCTTGTATTATGCAGATATATATAATATATATAATTCCTTGTATTATGCATATATATATATATATATATATATAGAGGCAAATGTTAGGTCGCACTCAAAACTTATGCAGGAGTGCACGGATCACAGGATTTGTAGCAATAAGCCCTCTATATTTTCTGCAAAAATCCAGCACACCTCTTGTAAAGAATAACATGAAAAAATATTTAATGTTTAAAAAGTCACCATCAGGGTATAATAGCAAGCCACAAAGCACATCTAAGAAATGTATTGCCTCCATAGGGCCCGGGGAGACACGCTCTGAACCCGGGTGGCTCCAACAGCTGTTTCGGGTTACCGTCCTCAGGGAACCACAAAGCACTATTGAGCCCATGGCCAGTTAAATACTCGCCACCTTGATTGTGAGACAGCTCACCTGTGGAGAGTCATCACCAGCATCACACCGCCGCCCGAACACCCGCCATCTCCATGCCACATGCTGTCAGCCAGCTCCGTCCGTCACACCGGAAGTGACGTCAGACGGAACCAATCTGCACTAGCCAGGTAGCGGGGAAGGCATCGGGGTTCCTAGGTCGCCGGAAGTGACGCTCGTGGACCTCACAGAGCCATACAAAATGTAAACAAAGCACAAACACGTGACTTTGGACACAAATAGATGTCCAATAATATATCACAGTTATCAAGACAAACATCTGTTAACACCAGTGGACCAAGTAAATGACATCTACAATACAAATATATGAAAATACACAAAAACAAACACAAGACATTTGGCATATAGCAGACAACGTTGGCCTACTGGATAGTAGAACCACATAAATATAGGAGGACCTGCATAAGACTAATGTAATATAATGGATAAAGGATGGGCTGAATCAGTATTCTATACTCATAAACACAAATCAGGTTCTGATTATTGACCTAGATAGGGTGCAAATGTAAATTCTTCATTTAGTCCATGGGGAACCATGGTTCCAAGCTTGTAGATCCATCTGCATTCTTGTCTCAAGAGCAAATTATCTCTGTTACCACCCCTACGTAACGGAGGCACATGGTCAATGGGCATAACTAAGAAGTCCTTTAGTGAATGACCCTCTTTAACAAAGTGTCTTGCCACCGGTGGAGTGGCTGATTCCAATTTCACATAGGCTTTTCTAATCGAGGATCTATGCATTGCTATTCTTTCTTTCAACATACGAATTGTTTTGCCCACATAGATTTTTTGACAAGGGCATATAATTGCGTAGGTGACATATTTTGTGTCACAGCTCATACGATGTTTGAGGATATATTGTTCCCTTCGTGGGATGGACAAATGTATTACCAGTTTTCATATTGCTACAATTCACACAGCCGGTGCATCTGAAGGAGCCTTTCTGCAGTCTTAGCCAATTATTGGCTGTATCTCCCGTAGAGGCAACATCGGAACATGAAACTCTCTCTTTCAGGTTATTACTCCTTTTATAGCAGAACATTGGTTTATTTTTACAAATGTCCTTCAAGACTGGATCCGTTTGAATAATGTGCTTTTTTGATTACCCCTGAGGTGATCGAAAATGTGCTGGAAAAAATTAATCTCAAGTCTTTGTCCTCTTCCCTAAGGGACGGTTTTAACAGATCCTCTGTCTTTAATAGTTTGCATCTTTCAATAGCTTTTTTGACTTCTCTCGATGAGTACCCTCTTTCAATAAATTTGTTGCCCATATTTTCCAGGGCATCCGGCAGGTCACGTTCATCGGAAGTTATACGTACTACTCTATTACATTAGTCTTATGCAGGTCCTCCTATATTTATGTGGTTCTACTATCCAGTAGGCCAACGTTGTCGGCTATATGCCAAATGTCTTGTGTTTGTTTTTGTGTATTTTCATATATTTGTATTGTAGATGTCATTTATTTGGTCCACTGGTGTTAACAGATGTTTGTCTTGACAACTGTGATATATTATTGGACATCTATTTGTGTCCAAAGTCACATGTTTGTGCTTTGTTTACATTTTGTATGGCTCTGTGAGGTCCACGAGCGTCACTTCCGGTGACCTAGGAACCCCGATGCCTTCCCCGCTGCCTGGTTAGTGCAGATTGGTTCCGTCTGACGTCACTTCCGGTGTGACGGACCGGCTGACAGCATGTGGCATGGAGACGGCGGGTGTTCGGGCGGCGGTGTGACGCTGGTGATGACGCTCCACAGGTGAGCTGTCTCACAATCAAGGTGGTGGGTATTTAACTGGCCATGGGCTCAATAGTGCTTTGTGGTTCCCTGAGGATGGTAACCCGAAACAGCTGTTGGAGCCATCCGGGTTCAGAGCGTGTCTCCCCGGGCCCTATGGAGGCAATACATTTCTTAGATGTGCTTTGTGGCTTGCTATTATACCCTGATGGTGACTTTTTAAACATTAAATATTTTTTCATGTTATTCTTTACAAGAGGTGTGCTGGATTTTTGCCCTATATAGGGCTTATTGCTATATATATATATATATATATATATATATATATAAATATATATATATATAATGCTGCCTGCTTCTTGCCTATGGGAGCGTTAGACATACTATATATATATATATATATATATATATATATACAAAGCGGGTCTCCCGAGGACAGAAGAAGGCGGCACTCATCCGGACTTGTTCAAACAATAAAGGCAATATTTAATAAGCCGATGTTTCAAAGCCGATAAGGCCTTGTCATCAGGGTGTGAAATGTAACAAAGTACAGTGAACGGTGCTTACCTTATATAGGTTAACAAGGAAGTGCAGTGCTTCTCGTGTTTCATCCAGCCAGGCGGCGCGGGACTCCGACGTCATCAACCCGCGACTCGGCGCAGAGCACTCTGGGCCAGTTGCCAGGGATGCTGTCAGGTCCCGCTGATGCCATTGTTGCCCAGCAACAATGTCAAACGCCGCGGCTGTGGAGCAGGAGAAAAAAACATTGTAAATAAATACAAAAATGAATAATACTTAATACCATAAATACTAATGCATGTTGGTAACAAATTTAAAATAAACTAATCTGATACAAAAGAGACATACATATGTATCTCAATTAGGCTATAAAACCGAAGCCAATGAATATTAAATATCAATATTATGGAACATAATCTCTCTGATCCAAGAATGATCATACAGGAATGATGTTTAAAAAACCGGGATGTTATAGATGTGCATCATGTGTGACCTGTGGATACCTGGACCCAGGTTCACATTTTTACCATCCTCACACAGGCAAGAAATTTAACATCAGATATGTACTGACTTGCACTTCTAGATGTGTGATATATCTATTAACATGCCCATGTGGTTTAAGCTACGTTGGACAAACCATTAGGATGTTCAAGGAACGAAGGCTGTCCATCGCTCATCTATAAAACTAGCCCTTCAAGGAAGAGAAACGGACCAGCCCGTGGCGAGACATTTTAAAGAAGCAAACCATCAATTAGCAAATCTTAGATACAAGATTATTGATCACGTACCTCCCTTACTGTTGGGAGGAGATCGAGCCAATAGACTTCTCCGTATGGAATCCAAATGGATTTCTATTTTGGAGACTACTCACCCGAAAGGTCTCAATGATAAAATTACGTGGTCTGCCTTCTTGTAACATTGAAGGAGTTGCAATATGAGTGTAATAATTACCGTATAGGGCGGATACCCGTTTCAGGGTTGTAGGTATTATCTATTTCTTGGATCAGAGAGATTAAGGCCCTCATTCAGAGCCGTACGCTCTGAACAGAGCGCACGCTCTGAATGAGGGCCGGACCCATGAAAATGGAGCGTCCTTCTGGACGCTCGTATAGCTGTGGGTCACCACCCACAGGCTATACGAGCGTGCATTTTGATGGCCGCGATGGTCGAGACCATCGCGACCATCGAAATTGCGAGCCGGAGCCTACGGTTGAGGTTTTCAACCGCAAGCTCCGGAGTGATTTTGGCTCTATCAGAGCCAAAATCACTCCCACTGACATCACTAGTGATGTCAGTGGGCCGGCTTCTGACGGGAGGCGTTCCCGTGGGAACGCCCCCGTCAGGGAGGCACGCCCCCGGCACGCCTACCAAAGGGGGCGTGCTGTCAATCAACATCGACAGCACGCCCCCTTTGATCAGACACAACGAGCGAAGGACTTTCCTTCGCTCGTCGCGTCTGGCGCATGCGCACGACGGAGCTCCCTCCATCGTGCGCATGCTCAGTCCATAACATCGACCCACTTGCGAGCGGACAGCCGCTCGCGAGTGGGTCTGAATCAGGCCCTATTTTCCATAATATTGATATTTAATATTCATTGGCTTCGGTTTTATAGCCTAATTGAGATAAATATGTATGTCTCTTTTGTATCAGTTTAGTTTATTTTAAATTTGTTAGCAACATGCATTAGTATTTATGGTATTAAGTATTATTCATTTTTGTATTTATTTACAATGTTTTTTTCTCCTGCTCCACAGCCGCGGCGTTTGACATTGTTGCTGGGCAACAATGGCATCAGCGGGACCCGACAGCGTCCCTGGCAACTGGCCCAGAGTGCTCTGCGCCGAATCGCGGGTTGATGACGTTGGAGTCCCGTACCGCCCGGCTGGATGGAACACGAGAAGCACTGCACTTCCTTGTTACTGTTAACCTACATAAGGTAAGCACTGTTCACTGTACTTTGTTACATTTCACACCCTGATGACAAGGCCTCATCGGCTTTGAAATGTCGGCTTATTAAATATGCTCTTTATTGTTTGAACAAGTCCAGATGAGTGCCGCCCTCTTCTGTCCTCGGGAGACCCGCTTTGTATATTTTACTTAGGAAGGCACCACGGCAGCTAAACACTATTCTGGAGTGCCCATCTACATGAGACTATATATATATATATATATATATATATATATATATATATATATATAATAAAATAAAGTCCCTGGTAAGGACTGTCTGTTTGTTTGGGCTAACCTCGAGAACCACTGGTTAGATTTTGTTGCAGTTTTCACTATTCTATAGATGATTTGTCAAGGAAGATTTAGGTGTATGCAACATTAATGTATTGTATGACAAAAGGGAGTCAAGCAGTATATATGTATATATATATAAATATATATAAAACTATATATGTGGGATATACACAATATTTGCACCTAGTTATGCAAATTTACTGATGGGCAAATGGGAATATATGTATCTTTACGATAAAAACCTTATGCTAGTAATATCTTCTTATATAAGAGGTATATTGATGGCGTTATTTTAATTTGGGATGGTGATATAAGGAGCTTTAGCAAATTCATCAATTATATTAACAGGAATGATATTAATCTGAATTTTACTTGTAATGTAAGTCTATATTAAGACAGTGGAAAAAAATAGTTATCTCCACTATGGACATTTGGCAAAATGGAAAAAAAATGTTCCTTATTAATAATTCTATAGAATTAAGAGGTATTGCAGTACAGACCATTTGTCTAATAAACAAATAAATCTATACACTGATTGGTTTAGGGAATGTGACAATCCTAAAAAGATTGTCACTGAGGCGACCTCAAGGAAATATTGGCAACTAGTTTACTTAAAGATAAGAATCCTGAAGTGGTAAAATGAACAGTCACTAAGTGTGTTGGATCTTATAAGTGTGGCCCCTGTAACATTATCTGCCTTGTATACAGATCCATGTATAGACTTACTGTGATACTGGAATAAGGGCATTTCTACATATGGCTCTTGATTTTTGAAAAGTAAGTTATTTTTAGTCATATGGAACTGGGGTCTATTTTTTTTTTTAATGTTTGTGTTTTACTTATGTACTTACAGTAAATGTACCCAGATGTTTTTAAAGAGAAAAACTCTTTTATATATTGGTTTATTTTATTTTATAATGGGAGCTTCTTATGGAGCACATACTATATTAAGAAAATATACTGTTTCCCACGTTTTTATTGTAGCACTCTCAGCACTTTATTGAAAATTGCACCACCAGGGGAATTTCAACATTGGTTGACCCAATTATTCACGGTTAAAGAGACAATAGGGATTTCACCAGATAAAAAGCATCTGAATTGGAGATATTATTATTCTATTTCTCAAGTATATATCTGTTATGCATTTAATCTATAGATTAATAGCAGAAGGACAACTTTTATGAGTCACATGTTTCTATTATGACATTCTCTGAGCAGGGCACCTCATATACCAAACTAAAGATCTTGGTCCATAGATTTGCAGAAAAATATTGGCATTGTAATTGGTTGCTTCGTTTTGTAGTTATGTGACAAAACGTCCACCCGCTATTTACAATGCATCACCGTTGTGTTTTGGAAAATGTGACAGTTAGTGAACTCTCCCTGTGCACCTGCTGGGTGACCTGAAACATGTGACCTGCTGTGTGGTCTGGAAACTGTGACAGTTATTTGCAGCCACATATATCAGTGTCTCTTACGGGGACCTCAATCAGCAACTGCTGTGTTATTTCATTATTCACTTCTCCATGCTTTGTTTACACCAAATATACCTAGAGGTCGGCCTCGAGGACATCAACATAGTGGAACCCTTACAGGTCATCCAGAGAGTGCAGTTCAAAGATCTTACAGTCAAAAATATTATCATCGTAAAAAAACGTATAACAAGATCAACCGATAGCCTGCTTGCATTGGATGAGACATATTTTCCACAATTCTACTCATTGGGTCCTATGGATGTGCAAAGTATGAAACTTGGTGCACAACACTTCTTGTTAGAGGAGTTTAACTGCCATTTTTCAGACTGCTGTCACAATGAAGTTGTTCCACCATATTTAGAAGAACTCTTTATGACAAATACCTTCAAATTACTGACTTATTATCTCCATAATATCCTCGGTAACTAATATCCATAATATCCTTTATATCTAAGGCGGTTACCACTGTGATTCACTAGTTATATATTATTTGAGCACAATCACATGGTCTAACATACTACACTATTAGGCACTTGTATCCTCTCTGTTGTTTTTATAGATTCTTACAGCCGGTTTGCCTAATTGGTATTTCTGAGGATTCTGCTGACACCCATAAGGATTGCAGGCAAAGAGTGTTTTTTGGACATTTATAGCTTATCTAAGTATATTTTAGTTCAAATTATTACCAGTGTATTTACTATTAGGTCACAAGTTTATGTTATTATATGTTTCGTATGTTTCACATATACTGGTTTATGGAGGAATAGCACCAGTGCCGTATTACATTCTATCTATCCTTTTATCTATCTATCTATCTATCTATCTATCTATCTATCTATCTATCTATCTATCTACACAAAAACATTAAATATCACCAAGCGTAGATGTTAGTCCTTATAATTAGCTCTTGTTAGTAGGGAGTGAGTACAAATAGACATAGTGTGTCACTTTTTGCAGCTTCCTTTACAACCTCATTTCCCCTCCCCAGGAGTCACTTCAAGTATTCTATGTCAAAGAGAAGCAAAATGTGTGCATCAAAGTGAATTTAAAATCCAAAGTTTTTTAATTGCAGCACACGTAGTAACTAACTTCATAATAATAGACAAACAGCATCATATCAGCCAGCCAAATGAAGCTTGGAACTCCACTATCCGTGGCAGCGGTACTTGTAAGCTGCGGCTGTGTATCATATGCTCTCCAGGTAGCTCATTCTCATTAGGGGTGAGCAAGTTCGGATTTCTGAAATCCGAACCCCTCCGAGCCCTCCCGATCCGAGGCCAATCCGAGTCAGGCTCGACTTTTCCCGCCTGACTCGGATCTGAAATCGAGGCAAAACGTCATCATCCCGTCTTCCGGGTCTCGCGGGTTTTGGATTCTATATAAGGTACCCGCGTCGGCGCCATTTTCTCACTCGGCTGTGGACAGTGAAGAGGGAGGGTGGGAGTTAGGGCTGGTTGGGCTGTGTCGTGTAATATAGTGTAGTGCAGTGCAGTGTAGTGTTGTGCTGTGCTGTGCTGTGCTGCGCTGCGCTGCTGTTGTCCATAGGGGCTGTGTCCACTCCTCCAAAGTCCAAAGGGGCTGGCTGTGTTGTGATGCTGTTGTCCATAGGGGCTGTGTCCACTCCTCCAAAGTCCATAGGGGCTGGCTGTGTTGTGCTGTGCTACTGTTGTCCATAGGGGCTGTGTCCACTCCTCCAAAGTCCATAGGGGCTGGCTGGGCTGTGTTGTGCAGTCAGTTGTCCATCGGGGCTGTGTCCACTCCAAAGTCCTGTGCAGTGTCCCAGTCCTAAAGGGGTGCTGTAGTGTTGTCCAGGGGGTGCTCTGTCCATCAGGGGTGCTTCCCCCAAGTGCAAAAAAAAAAAATTTCTGTGTTTGTGAATTGTGTGCGCAGTAGCTGCACGTGCATCAACAAAGTAGCGCCAAGCATGCGCCTGTGTCATAAGTAAAGGGCCAGCTGGCTCATCCGTTAAAGGGTGCTGTAACCCCCAAAGTGCACTCCAAATAATATATATTTTTTTCTGTGTTTGTGAATTATGTGCGCAGCAGCCGCATGTGCATCAACAAAGTAGCGCCAAGCGTGCGCCTGTGTCATAGGTAAAGGGCCGGCTGGCTCATCCATTAAAGGGTGTTGTAACCCCCAAAGTGTACTCCAAATAATATTTTTTTTTTCTGTGTTTGTGAATTGTGTGCGCAGTAGCCGCACGTGCATCAACAAAGTAGAGCCAAGTGTGCGCCTGTGTCATAAGTAAAGGGCCAGCTGGCTTGACCGTTAAAGGGTGCTGTAACCCCCAAAGTACACTCCAAACAAAATAAAAAATGATTTTCTTTTTTTTCTGTCTTTGTGAATTGTGTGGGCTGTAGCCGCACCTGCATCCTCAAAGCAGCAGCGCCAAGCGTGCGTCTGTCTGTTAAAGGGTGGTGTAACCCCCAAAGTGCGCTCCATAAAAAAAAATTCAAATTTTTTTTTTCTGTCTTTGTGAAATGTGTGGGCTGTAGCCACACCTGCATCCTCAAAGCAGCAGCGACAAGCGTGCGTCTGTCTGTTAAAAGGTGGTGTAACCTCCCCCAAAGTGCGCTCCAACAAAAATAAAATAATCTTCTTTTTTCTGTGTTTGTGTGTGAAATGTATGCACAGTAGCCGCACCTGCATCCTCAAAGCAGCAGCGACAAGCGTGCGTCTGTCTGTTAAAGGGTGGTGTAACCCTCAAAGTGCGCTCCACAAAAAATAAAAAATTCTTTTTTTTTCTGACTTTGTGAATTGTGTGGGCTGTAGCTGCACCTGCATCCTCAAAGCAGCAGCGCCAAGCGTGCGTCTGTCTGTTAAAGGATTACATCGGTGACAGCATCCAAGTAGGCCTGTCAGACAGTCCGTACCTGTACTGGCAGGAAAAAGAGGCAATTTGGAGACCCCTGTACAAACTGGCTCTATTTTACCTGCGTTGCCCCCCCTCCAGTGTGTACTTCGAAAGAGTGTTTAGTGCAGCCGGGAACCTTGTCAGCGAAAGGCGTAAGAGGTTGCTTCCACAAAATGTGGATAAAATGAATTATCATCTCTTCCAGGGAGACCACGCTCCAGAACGTACAGAGGGACCTGTGGTCAGTGGCGGGCTGGGCCGGGGGGCAGGGTGCCATGTGCCCCCCTGGGCCGCAGCTCCATCTAGTGTCCAGGGCCGTCTCCTCTGCAGTAATGGCCACAGCTGTCCAGGAACACCCAGTGACAGAAGCTATGGGCATGCGCCTAAAAGGAGGACAGAGGAACCTGCAAGCAGATGAAGAGTGGCCAGCCAAGGGTGACTGACTGGAGGGTCGGCGGGCATGAGTAGGAGGGATGAGTGAGGAACGAGCTGAGGAGTCAGCGGATGCGGAGGAACAGAAGGGGGTGTTTTGGGGCGGATTGGACCGCCGGGACGGTTCCTGCTGAGTCATTCACTGATGCCTTTAGTGACCGGCGTGCCCTTCCTTCACCCATCCCTCTGCTTTGCTGCAGGCCCAGCTGCTGCGAGGGCAGCGTTGCAGCAGCAGCTTACTGTACATTAAAAAAATGGCCGCCGGGGGAGCTGCTGCGCATGTCCAGCAGCAGCAGCTCCTCGCATAAGCCTTTGGGGAGCCTGTCAGTCACTACTGATGGCTCCGCCTCCAGCCAGCCTGAGGACAATCTACGAGCATGCTGCTTCAGCAAGCAGCCGCCCTGTGCACACACAGACAGCTGGGAACAGCACCAGCCTGCAAGTTCTGAATGTTATATGACAGTAAGTAAACTTTTTTGTTATATTTAAAAAAAAATGTCTGTCTGACAAGTGTGCATATATATATATATATATATATATATATATACAAACTATATGTACTCTGCGTGTGTGTGTGTATATAGATGGATAAATAGATATACACGCATACATACACGTGCCTAGAGTGCTACCCATCTGATTGCTATATATATATTTATATATATATATATATATATATTTTTTTTTTTATTTATTTATTTTTTTTTTATGTGTGCAAAAATGAGCCAGCCCAGTGCACCCATACTAAGGTGAATATTCATAAGTCGAGGCAGAGCTTTCTGCATTTGATGGGAACTTGTGACTTTGCTGCTCTGGATGAGTACACTGCATGGCTATATTGCTGAACTGTATTGTCACAATAATTACTGAGTCCCCACATACCTTGACACATGGATATGCACTTTATGGATGCACTGATGCTAATTTGCACTAATGCTGGATAAAATATTAGATTTTTTGTAAAAGGATGTGCCGGCTCTTTTTTGCATATTGGTAACATTTTATGTGCCTTGCACTCCTACACTGTATATTACTATATTTGAAGTGTGTGCTGCTGGTTTCAAATGGAACTATATACAGATGTAGCCACGTTCATCGTTGCCGCGATGTGTCCACAAGTGTGCATTCATCGCTGCATACTGCAGCATACGCCAGGCTGCAAGTACTCACAGTTGACGTTCACCCCAGTGAAGTCTATGGAGTGACGTGGCCACAGCAGTCGCGCCATCCATGCCACGGTGTATGTATATATATATATATATATATATATATTAGGGGTGAGCGGGTTCGGATTTCTGAAATCCGAACCTCCCCGAGCCCCCCCGATCCGAGTCCGATCCGAGTCAGGCTCGACTTTCCCGCCTGACTCGGATCTGAAATCGAGGCAAAACGTTATCATCCCGCCTTCCGAGTCTCGCGGGTTTTGGATCCTATATAAGGTACCCGCGTCGGCGCCATTTTCTCACTCGGCTGTGGACAGTGAAGAGGGACGGTGGGAGTTAGGGCTGGCTGGGCTGTGTAGTGAAGTGTAGTGTAGTGTAGTGCTGCTGTTGTCCACTACTTCAAAGTCCATAGGGGCTGGCTGTGTTGTGCTGTGCTGCTGTTGTTAATAGGGGCTGTGTCCACTAAAGTCCATAGGGGCTGGCTGGACTGTGTTGTGCAGTCAGTTCTCCATAGGGGCTGTGTCCACTCCAAAGTCCTGTGCAGTGTCCCAGTCCTAAAGGGTGCTGTAGTGTTGTCCAGGGGGTGCTCTGTCCATCAGGGGTGCTCCCCCCAAGTGCTAAAAAAAAAATTATTTTCTGTGTTTGTGAATTGTGTGCGCAGTAGCCGCACGTGCATCAACAAAGTAGTGCCAAGCGTGCGCCTGTGTCATAAGTAAAGGGCCAGCTGGCTTGACCGTTAAAGGGTGCTGTAACCCCCAAAGTACACTCCAGTCCAAACCAAAAAAAAAATTATTTTCGGTGTTTGTGAATTGTGTGCGCAGTAGCCGCACGTGCATCAACAAAGTAGTGCCAAGCGTGCGCCTGTGTCATAAGTAAAGGGCCGGCTGGCTTGACCGTTAAAGGGTGCTGTAACCCCCAAAGTACACTCCAGTCCAAACCAAAAAAAAAAATATTTTCTCTGTTTGGGAATTGTGTGCGCAGTAGCCGCACGTGCATCAACAAAGTAGTGCCAAGCGTGCGCCTGTGTCATAAGTAAAGGGCCGGCTGGCTTGACCGTTAAAGGGTGCTGTAACCCCCAAAGTACACTCCAGTCCAAACCAAAAAAAAAATTATTTTCTGTGTTTGTGAATTGTGTGCGCAGTAGCCGCACGTGCATCCACAAAGTAGTGCCAAGCATGCGCCTGTGTCATAAGTAAAGGGCCGGCTGGCTTGACCGTTAAAGGGTGCTGTAACCCCCAAAGTACACTCCAGTCCAAACCAAAAAAAAAATTATTTTCTGTGTTTGTGAATTGTGTGCGCAGTAGCCGCACGTGAATCAACAAAGTAGTGCCAAGCGTGCGCCTGTGTCATAAGTAAAGGGCCGGCTGGCTTGACCGTTAAAGGGTGCTGTAACCCCCAAAGTACACTCCAGTCCAAACCAAAAAAAAAATTATTTTCTGTGTTTGGGAACTGTGTGCGCAGTAGCCGCACGTGCATCAACAAAGTAGTGCCAAGCGTGCGCCTGTGTCATAAGTAGAGGGGCCGGCTGGCTTGACCGTTAAAGGGTGCTGTAACCCCCAAAGTACACTCCAGTCCAAACCAAAAAAAAAATTATTTTCTGTGTTTGTGAATTGTGTGCGCAGCAGCCGCACGTGCATCAACAAAGTAGTGCCAAGCGTGCGCCTGTGTCATAAGTAAAGGGCCGGCTGGCTTGACCATTAAAGGGTGCTGTAACCCCAAAGTACACTCCAGTCCAAACCAAAAAAAAAATTAATTTCTGTGTTTGTGAATTGTGTGCGCAGTAGCCGCACGTGCATCAACAAAGTAGTGCCAAGCGAGCGCCTGTGTCATAAGTAAAGGGCCAGCTGGCTTGACCGTTAAAGGGTGCTGTAACCCCCAAAGTACACTCCAGTCCAAACCAAAAAAAAAAATATTTTCTCTGTTTGGGAATTGTGTGCGCAGTAGCCGCACGTGCATCAACAAAGTAGTGCCAAGCGTGCGCCTGTGTCATAAGTAAAGGGCCGGCTGGCTTGACCGTTAAAGGGTGCTGTAACCCCCAAAGTACACTCCAGTCCAAACCAAAAAAAAAATTATTTTCTGTGTTTGTGAATTGTGTGCGCAGTAGCCGCACGTGCATCCACAAAGTAGTGCCAAGCATGCGCCTGTGTCATAAGTAAAGGGCCGGCTGGCTTGACCGTTAAAGGGTGCTGTAACCCCCAAAGTACACTCCAGTCCAAACCAAAAAAAAAATTATTTTCTGTGTTTGTGAATTGTGTGCGCAGTAGCCGCACGTGAATCAACAAAGTAGTGCCAAGCGTGCGCCTGTGTCATAAGTAAAGGGCCGGCTGGCTTGACCGTTAAAGGGTGCTGTAACCCCCAAAGTACACTCCAGTCCAAACCAAAAAAAAAATTATTTTCTGTGTTTGGAAACTGTGTGCGCAGTAGCCGCACGTGCATCAACAAAGTAGTGCCAAGCGTGCGCCTGTGTCATAAGTAGAGGGGCCGGCTGGCTTGACCGTTAAAGGGTGCTGTAACCCCCAAAGTACACTCCAGTCCAAACCAAAAAAAAAATTATTTTCTGTGTTTGTGAATTGTGTGCGCAGTAGCCGCACGTGCATCAACAAAGTAGTGCCAAGCGTGCGCCTGTGTCATAAGTAAAGGGCCGGCTGGCTTGACCATTAAAGGGTGCTGTAACCCCAAAGTACACTCCAGTCCAAACCAAAAAAAAAATTAATTTCTGTGTTTGTGAATTGTGTGCGCAGTAGCCGCACGTGCATCAACAAAGTAGTGCCAAGCGTGCGCCTGTGTCATAAGTAAAGGGCCAGCTGGCTTGACCATTAAAGGGTGCTGTAACCCCCAAAGTACACTCCAGTCCAAACCAAAAAAAAAATTATTTTCTGTGTTTGTGAATTGTGTGCGCAGTAGCCGCACGTGCATCAACAAAGTAGTGCCAAGCGTGCGCCTGTGTCATAAGTAATGGGCCGGCTGGCTTGACCGTTAAAGGGTGCTGTAACCCCCAAAGTACACTCCAGTCCAAACCAAAAAAAAAATATATTTTCTGTGTTTGTGAATTGTGTGCGCAGTAGCCGCACGTGCATCAACAAAGTAGTGCCAAGCGTGCGCCTGTGTCATAAGTAAAGGGCCGGCTGGCTTGACCGTTAAAGGGTGCTGTAACCCCCAAAGTACACTCCAGTCCAAACCAAAAAAAAAATTATTTTCTGTGTTTGTGAATTGTGTGCACTGTGGCTGCATGTGCATCAACAAAGGAGCAGCGCCAAGCGTGCGCCTGTGTCCCATAAGTAAAGAGCCGGCTGGCCCATTTCTTAAAGGGTGGTGTACAAAGTGCAGTACTCTCCAGCAAAAATAAAAAAATATTTTCTGTGTTTGTGTGCGCTTTAGCCGCACGTATATATCAATATAACATAAATGGAGGACCAAACTTTCTCCGATAAAAATAAAATAGGGAAAGATCACTTCCTCCTAGTGCTGTTGCTGCTGCTGGGAGTTGTTCATCATCCCAGAGAGGAAGTAGGAACATCACTACTTTTACTAAACAATTGACCCTCCAACAGTCCCTAGCGATGAGGATGAAGTACGATAGCAGTCATCCTGAAGCAAAACGTATAACTGAGGCCTTGACTGCTATGTTGGTGTTAGACGTGCATCCGGTATCCGCCATTAGTGCAGTGGGATTTAGACAATTGATGGAGGTAGTGTGTCCCCGGTTCCAAATCCCGTCTAGATTCCACCTGCATCCTCAAAGCAGCAGCGACAAGCGTGCGTCTGTCTAAGGGTGGTGAAACCCTCAAAGTGTGCTACACAAACAATAAAAATATTCTTCTTTTTTTTTCTGTCTTTGTGAATTGTGTGGGCTGTAGCTGCACTTGCATCCTCAAAGCAGCAGCGACAAGCGTGCGTCTGTCTGTTAAAGGGTGGTGACACCCTCAAAGTTTGCTATACAAACAATAAAAATATTGTTCTTTTTTTTTCTGTCTTTGTGAAATGTGTGGGCTGTAGCCGCACCTGCATCCTTAAAGCAGCAGCGACAAGCGTGCGTCTGTCTGTTAAAGGGTGCTGACACCCTCAAAGTGTGCTACACAAACAATAAAAATATTGTTCTTTTTTTTCTGTCTTTGTGAAATGTGTGGGCTGTAGCCGCACCTGCATCCTTAAAGCAGCAGCGACAAGCGTGCGTCTGTCTGTTAAAGGGTGGTGACACCCTCAAAGTGTGCTACACAAACAATAAAAATATTCTTCTTTTTTTTCCTGTCTTTGTGAAATGTGTGGGCTGTAGCCGCACCTGCATCCTTAAAGCAGCAGCGACAAGCGTGTGTCTGTCTGTTAAAGGGTGGTGACACCCTCAAAGTGTGCTACACAAACAATAAAAATATTCTTCTTCTTTTTTCTGTCTTTGTGAATTGTGTGGGCTGTAGCCGCACTTGCATCCTCAAAGCAGCAGCGACAAGCGTGCGTCTGTCTGTTAAAGGGTGGTGACACCCTCAAAGTGTGCTACACAAACAATAAAAATATTGTTCTTTTTTTTTCTGTCTTTGTGAATTGTGTGGGCTGTAGCCGCACTTGCATCCTCAAAGCAGCAGCGACAAGCGTGCGTCTGTCTGTTAAAGGGTGGTGTAACTCTCAAAGTGCTCCAAAAAATAAAAAACAATTTTTTAATGTGTTTGTGACTTGTGTGCGATGTAGCCGCACTTGCATCCTCAAAGCAGCAGCGACAAGCGTGCGTCTGTCTGTTAAAGGGTGGTGTAACCCTCAAAGTGTGCTACACAAACAATAAAAATACTCTTCTTTTTTCTGTCTTTGTGAATTGTGTGGGCTGTAGCCGCACTTGCATCCTCAAAGCAGCAGCGACAAGCGTGCGTCTGTCTGTTAAAGGGTGGTGTAACCCTCAAAGTGTGCTACACAAACAATAAAAATATTCTTCTTTTTTTTTCTGTCTTTGTGAATTGTGTGGGCTGTAGCTGCACTTGCATCCTCAAAGCAGCAGCGACAAGCGTGCGTCTGTCTGTTAAAGGGTGGTGACACCCTCAAAGTGTGCTACACAAACAATAAAAATATTCTTCTTTTTTTTTCTGTCTTTGTGAATTGTGTGGGCTGTAGCCGCACTTGCATCCTCAAAGCAGCAGCGACAAGCATGCGTCTGTCTGTTAAAGGGTGGAGTAACCCTCAAAGTGTGCTACACAAACAATAAAAATATTCTTCTTTTTTTTTCTGTCTTTGTGAATTGTGTGGGCTGTAGCTGCACTTGCATCCTCAAAGCAGCAGCGACAAGCGTGCGTCTGTCTGTTAAAGGGTGGTGACACCCTCAAAGTGTGCTACACAAACAATAAAAATATTCTTCTTTTTTCTGTCTTTGTGAATTGTGTGGGCTGTAGCCGCACTTGCATCCTCAAAGCAGCAGCGACAAGCGTGCGTCTGTCTGTTAAAGGGTGGTGTAACCCTCAAAGTGTGCTACACAAACAATAAAAATATTCTTCTTTTTTTTTCTGTCTTTGTGAATTGTGTGGGCTGTAGCTGCACTTGCATCCTCAAAGCAGCAGCGACAAGCGTGCGTCTGTCTGTTAAAGGGTGGTGACACCCTCAAAGTGTGCTACACAAACAATAAAAATATTCTTTTTTTTTCTGTCTTTGTGAATTGTGTGGGCTGTAGCCGCACTTGCATCCTCAAAGCAGCAACGACAAGCGTGCGTCTGTCTGTTAAAGGATTACATCGGTGACAGCATCCAAGTAGGCATGTCAGACAGTCCGTACCTGTACTGGCAGGAAAAAGAAGCAATTTGGAGGTCCCTGTACAAACTGGCTCTATTTTACCTGAGTTGCCCCCCCTCCAGTGTGTACTCCGAAAGAGTGTTTAGTGCAGCCGGGAACCTTGTCAGCGAAAGGCGTAGGAGGTTGCTTCCACAAAATGTGGAGATGATGTTCATAAAATGAATTATCAACTCTTCCAGGGAGACCAGCCTCCAGAACGTACAGAGGGACCTGTGGTTGTGGATTCCAGCGGGGACGAATTAATACTCTGTGAGGATGAGGATGTACACAACACTGAAAAGGGTGAGGAATCGGTGGATGAGGAGGATGAGGATGACATCTTGCCTCCGTAGGGCCAGTTTGTGCAGGGACAGATTAATTGCCAGCTTGTTTTGTGGGGGCCCAAACGAACCAATCATTTCAGCCACAGTCGTGTGGCAGACCCTGGCGCTGAAATGTTTGGTTTGTTAAAGTGTGCATGTCCTGTTTATACAACATAAGGGTGGGTGGGAGGGCCCAAGGACAATTCCATCTCGCACCTCTTTTTTTTCTTTGCATTATGTATAGTTTGGGGCCTAGTTTTTCAAACTGCCATCCTGTCTGCCACTGCAGTGTCACTCCTAGATGGACCACGTGTTTGTGCCACCCACTCGTATCTCTTAGCATAGTCATCCAGCTACCTCGGTGCAACCTTTTGGACATAAAAACACTATTGTGAGGTGTGAGGTGTTCAGAATAGACTGGAAATGAGTGGAAATTAAGGTTATTGAGGTTAATAATAGCATAGGAGCAGAAAAACCCACAAATTCTGTGATTTTAGCTGTTTTTATGCTTTTTTTAAAAATAATACAGATCCAAAACACAAAACCCAGAACCCAAAATACGGAAGGGTGGTTTTGGCAAAACCAATCCAGATCCAAAACACGAAGAAAGATCCAGATCCAAAACCAAAACACAAAACACGAAAAGTGGCCGGTGCACACCCCTAATATATATATATTGTGACACAGTCAGATTAGGAGGTCCCTCTCCTGGGTAGGGGACTCCTTCCTTACACACACACACAGCAGCAGGGAAGCAGCACACCAGTCTGGATGCGAGTACAAGCTGGTCGGCGCCAGTCTTTATTGTACAAAGTCAGAAATAACATAAAGAAAACATAAACATATATCCTAGCCCTGTCGGGGCACTAACTTCACAGGTGGTTCCCTCACTACCAGAACCTGGCAGGGCCTAATGCCCTCACCAGCAACAAAAGCACAGCACAACACTCACAGTTAGGTTTTCAAGTGTCTCTGAGCAAACTCCCTGTCTGCTCTCCCAGGTGAGACAATCAGCCCTAAACACACTAGGCTTATAGTGGCCACTCTCAGGTGGAAACCCTAACAAGCCTGTTACCAGGCTAAGAGAACCAAAACCTGGAGTGGCCGTGGGTGGAGCCCTCCCTCTCCTCTCACCCACAACCCCCAGGTCCCAAACCGGCTTTTCAAAAAGCCGAGACTCAAGCCTGCTACAGAGCAGACTTTCTCCTGGGGGTTTAGAACACATAAGACAGGAATCTGGAACCAATGTACCTGCCACAGACCACTTTACCAGTGATCCTATCACATATCCCCCCCTTTGTTTCGACCTGTGGGGCGGAACAACTGAAGCCCCCAAACAATGAACACGTGACAACGTGTCTGCATTGGCCAGCTGGCTTCCTGGCCTGTGTTCCACTGAAAATGTTAAAGATTGTATCGCCAAGAACCATCTCGTAATTCTCGCATTACTGTCCTTATTTTCAGACATCCACTTCAGAGGGGCATGGTCAGTGATCAATTTGAACTTTCTTCCGACCAAGTAGTACCTGAGAGCCTCTAACTCCCACTTTATGGCCAACGTCTCCTTCTCCACTGTGGCATAGTTTCTCTCATGTACATTCAACTTTCTGCTAAGATAGAATATAGGGTGTTCCTCACCCTCCTTGTTCTGGGACAGGACCGCTCCTATACCTACTTCTGATGCATCGGTTTGTACTATGAAATCCCTTTCAAAATTAGGAGTCATCAGGACTGGTTGGGAACACAACGCTACTTTCAACTCCTGAAAAGCTTTCTCTGCCTCAGGACTCCATTCTACCATGACTTTTTGTTTGCCTTTGGTCAGGTCAGTCAGTGGGACTGCCATGGTGGCAAAGTTGGGTTTAAACCTCCTGTAGTACCCCGTAATTCCCAAGAAGGCTCTCACCTGCTTATTATTCAGAGGCCGTGGCCAGTTTTGTATGGCATCAACTTTATTGAGCTGAGGCTTTATCAGGCCTCTGCCAATGGTGTATCCCAGATATTTTACTTCCTCCATGCCTAGACAACACTTTTTTGGGTTGGCTGTCAAACCTGCCTTATAGATGGAGTCCAACACTGCTTGTACCCTGGGTAAGTGAGACTGCCAATCAGGACTATGAATGACTATGTCATCCAGATAAGCAGCCACATACCGTCTATGGGGCCTTAGAATCCTGTCCATCATTCTTTGGAAGGTAGCAGGTGCCCCATGTAGCCCGAAGGGCAACATCTTGTACTGAAACAAGCCCTCTGGCGCTGAAAAAGCTGTCTTTTGTTTGGCGCTCTCGGTTAACGGTACTTGCCAATACCCTTTGGTTAGGTCAAGAGTGGTTAAATACCTTGCCGTCCCTAGTCTCTCAATCAGCTCATCCACTCTTGGCATCGGGTAGGCATCGAATTTTGAAACACTGTTCAACTTTCGGAAGTCATTGCAGAAACGCACACTCTCGTCGGGCTTTGGAATCAACACAATGGGACTTGACCATTCACTATGTGATTCTTCAATAACCCCTAACTCTAGCATATTTTTAATTTCTTTCGACACCGATTCTCTTTGTGCTTCTGGTAACCTATAGGGCTTTAGATTAACTTTAACCCCTGGGTCAGTGATGATGTCATGTTTAATGACCGAGGTTTTCCCAGGTACGTCAGAGAACAGCACCCCATTTCTAATCAGAAACTCCTTGACCTCTTGTTGTTGAATTGCCGACAGGGTTTTTGCCACTGTCACTTCGGGAACTAAGGGCCCTGGATTTACTGGAGGGGCTCGGTCGGCCGACAGTACCGTTCTATCTTTCCAGGGCTTTAACAGATTTATATGGTATATCTGTTCCGGCTTTCTTTTCCCCGGCTGGTAAACTTTGTAATTGACCTGCCCCACTCTTTCTAAGATTTCAAAGGGCCCTTGCCATTTAGCCAAAAGTTTATTTTCCACAGTGGGAACCAATACTAACACTCTGTCCCCAGGAGCAAAGCTGCATAACCGAGCATTGCGGTTGTATACCCTCTGCTGTGCCTGTTGAGCCTGTTCCAGGTGCTCTCTCACTATCGGCACTACCGCAGCAATTCTCTCCTGCATTTGAGAAATATACTCAATCACCGTTTTGTAAGGTCTAGACTGCCCCTCCCATGTCTCTTTGGCAATGTCTAGTAACCCCCTCGGGTGTCTCCCATACAACAAGTCGAAGGGTGAAAACCCGGTGGAGGACTGGGGAACTTCTCTTATGGCCAACAATAAATACGGCAATAAGTAATCTCAATCCCTACCATCCTTGTCGACCACTTTCCTAAGCATGTGTTTTAACGTCTTGTTAAACCTCTCGACCAGCCCATCGGTTTGGGGGTGATAAACCGAAGTTCTTAACTGTTCGATTTTAAACAGGTGGCATAACTCTTTCATGACTTTTGACATAAACGGTGTACCCTGGTCAGTTAGTATCTCCTTAGGTATACCCAGCCTGCTAAAGACATGAACTAGCTCTCTGGCAATGGTCTTGGTTGACGTATTGCGCAACGGGATCGCTTCCGGGTACCTGGTAGCGTAATCCATTATAACCAGAATATACTGGTGTCCCCTGGCAGACTTCATTAAGGGTCCAACCAAATCCATCGCTATTCTTTCAAACGGCACCTCTATAATAGGCAATGGAACTAGTGGACCCTTAAAATGTGGCATGGGAGCATGATACTGACACTCAGGGCAGGATGCGCAAAAGTCAGATACCTCTTTATGCAGCCCAGGCCAGAAAAACCTCTGCATTATTCGCTCAGTGGTTTTCTCTACCCCTAGATGGCCTGCCGTTATATGACCATGGGCCAGATCCAACACTGTTCTTCTGTAGGCTTTGGGAACTATTAGTTGTTCCACAACATCTTCCCCCTTCTTAGTCACCTGATATAACAAATCCTGCCACATTGCCATGTGGGGATAGGACAAAGGACTATCAGGGTCTACAAGTTTACCATCAACTACTTTTACATTCTCCCTGGCTTTTACCAAAGTAGGGTCATCCAACTGCTCCACGGCAAAGACCTCTCTTCTGACCTCTAAATCAGGCAGATGATCACCTGGCCCAACAACACTTCCCACCTCAATGGGAGGCACATCAGTTGGCGGGCCACCGTCACGCTCCGCATTCTCTAGTTCGCCAATCATAGTAGAAAAAGGGAATAACTCTGACTCAGAAGAAACTCCCTCCTCCACTACATCGACAACCTTCTCAAATGGATCGGGGTTGTTCACCACTGGAACAAAACGGCTTTCCCACAACTTCCAGAAGTGAGCAAAGTCTCTCCACAATATTGCATCGTAAATCAGACCATGCACCAAACCCACAGAAACTATAGCAGAACCACATGGTGTCTCGATGTTCACCTCGGCAGTAACATAATATCGAGTATCCCCATGTATGCAGGTCACACCAACAGTTTTCCCCTCATGCCGCAAGGGGTTCACCAGCTCAGCTTTTATAAGTGTCACCAAGCTACCAGAGTCTAACAGTGCCTCTACTCGGTTGCCATCTACAGTGAGTACACACATGTGCCTATCAGTCTCAGCCTGCCGGTCAGCCGTACGTGCAAAGAAAGACCCCCTGCGGTAGACATGAGCAGTATCACATTGCATAGGTTCAGTTGTAAGTGAACAATTAGCGGCAATATGGCCAAAGCCACCACATCGGAAACACTGAGTCATATTAATGTCTAGTCGTTTACGGGGCAAGAACCTTCCAGGCCAGGCAGGCCTGTCTCCAGGTTCTACACCCTCAGTCTTAGGTACATTCCACCGCCCAGCACCCTTCTCCCCTGGAACAGTCTTACCAGTGTCTGTGGGAGTTTGCCGGTGCGCCATCGGGGCTCGGTGGGGCATACTCATCAGCTCCTCAGCCGCCACATACCTCTCCACCAGCTCGACCAACTGGTCCGCGGACTTAGGGTCTGCATGGCTCACCCACTTGCGCAGAGTCACAGGTAATGATCGCAGGTACCGGTCCATCACGACCCTTTCCACGATCTGTGGTCCTGTCAGCGTCTCGGGCTGTAGCCATTTTGAGGACAGATGGATGAGGTCATGCATCTGTGAACGTGGAGGCTTATCCCTATGGAACTCCCAGCGGTGAACCCGTTGGGCACGAACAAAGGTGGTGACTCCCAAGCGAGTTAGGATCTCCTGTTTTAGTTTTTTATAGTCCTTGGCATCAGCCAGGCATAAGTCAAAATAGGCCTTTTGTGGCTCCCCAGACAAAAAAGGTGCCACCAGACTTGCCCACTGCTCCTTGGGCCAACTCTCCCTTTCGGCCGTTCTTTCAAATGCGGTGAGGTAGGCCTCCACATCATCGCTCGAAGTCATCTTTTGGAGGAAGTGACTGGCTCATATGGAGTGAGTGGTGGCGGGAGGACCAGTGGTAACATCTCTGGGCTGGGCGACCAGGTGCTGTACCACCTCTTTTATGGCCTGGCTGTTTTCCGCTAAGGCCCGGCTGTTTTCCGCTAAGGCCAGGTGGGTTTCCTCGACGGCGACCTGTTGTTGCCTCTAGGCTGTCTCCAAGGCCAACAGTTGCACCCTGGTGGATTCATGCTGAGCCCAGGTAGATTCCTGCTGAAGTTTGTTCATCTCCATCTGAGCTCTGGTATATTCCTGCTGAAGTTTGTTTGTCTCCTGCTGAGCTGCTGTAGCTTGGAGCAAGGCCTTAATAATGTCCTCCATTTTGTCCTGGGGTGTAGGTTGGAAGCTGAACCTTGCCTCTCTGAGCATTGGCTGACGCCTCCTCTATGGGACTCCAAGGACACAGTGTTATTTCCACACTCACAAATTGGGTGTCTGTCCCTTTAATTTTTAAACGGAAAGTTTTCCTCTCGCTGCAACTTCAGTGTGTGTGGGTGCCCGCATTCTCCACCATATTGTGACACAGTCAGATTAGGATGTCCCTCTCCTGGGTAGGGGAATCCTTCCTTACACACACACACAGCAGCAGGGAAGCAGCACACCAGTCTGGATGCGAGTACAAGCTGGTCGGCGCCAGTCTTTATTGTACAAAGTCAGAAATAACAAAGAAAACATAAACATAAATCCTAGCCCTGTCGGGGCACTAACTTCACAGGTGGTTCCCTCACTACCAGAACCTGGCAGGGCCTAATGCCCTCACCAGCAACAAAAGCACAGCACAACACTCACAGTTAGGTTTTCAAGTGTCTCTGAGCAAACTCCCTGTCTGCTCTCCCAGGTGAGACAATCAGCCCTAAACACACTAGGCTTATAGTGGCCACTCTCAGGTGGAAACCCTAACAAGCCTGTTACCAGGCTAAGAGAACCAAAACCTGGAGTGGCCGTGGGTGGAGCCCTCCCTCTCCTCTCACCCACAACCCCCAGGTCCCAAACCGGCTTTTCAAAAAGCCGAGACTCAAGCCTGCTACAGTGCAGACTTTCTCCTGGGGGTTTAGAACACATAAGACAGGAATCTGGGACCAATGTACCTGCCACAGACCACTTTACCAGTGATCCTATCACAATATATATATATACACACACACACATGACTGCAATGTTCTATGCATGTTATGCTGGTTGCTGTGATGTCCTCTGTATTATGTGGTAGTCACTGCGATGCTCTCTGCATTATATGGTGGTCCCTGCGATGCTCCCCCATGCTACTGTCTGTATGGTGTATGTAGAGTGAGATGTGACTTCCGCAGCTGCACCGCAGTGTTACGTCTGCAGGTTACTCCAGCTGCGCCTGAAGGGGCAACATTATGCAATTTAGGGTGCCAAAATTAAATTATGTCTTGGCCCGCTGAATCTAAAAGTGGTGTGGCGCCCCTAATTGCATCTGTATTCGTCTTTCATTGTGGCGGCAATGGACACATCTGCTGTTAATCATTTGGGTTTCTGGACCAGTGCATTGTGTGTGTGTATATATGTAGCAATTAATAAACAGTTATCACAGAAAAGTCACTCATTTGACTTCACCAGCATGGGAAAGATTTCTGGACTGCACACCCTGTAATATATATAATGGGAGGTGCTACCTGATGAGACTAATTGCAGGCACAGAAACAGACAAATCTCAGGTGCACAACTCCAAATTATTAATAATATATTAATGCAATAACATTTTGCAATCAATAGAGGTTTTTAGCATAATCATGGCAAGGGTTATGGGCCTACCCACCATACCCAGGTAACCTCTCTAGGGTAGGTCCCTAACATACTAGGATTCAAATCTAGAGAGCAGGACACCCCCAAACTGGCCCAGCTAAGCCATCCCAGGGCACCACCATAGTAAGAAAAGTGCAGTGTAACCAGCATTAAGGGCCTGATTGTGAGTCAGGTGCAGGGGTGACGTTGGACCTGTTTTTGTCTGAGTTGCACAGCGCATACAACACAATGGTGTATGTGCAGTAGAGAATCAGACACACACGGAGAAATGCAGCAGAAATGCGTTGGGAATTCCTGTGTGGTTACAGGGGATTGGCTAATCAGACACGGATGTAGCGTAGTATGGGGGTGTCATTGGAGGGACACAGGACTGTTGCTGAAAGTTGTTGCATGCAGAGACGCTGAATTGCTCACATTGGAGGCCACACTTAGATGGATCATCTACACTTAGCAGATGATGGCGGCATCTAAAGAGGCACCAAGCGGTTTTGCACCGTACACAGAATCGAGTCCGATCGAGTTTGTCTTCTCTTAAACTCGATTTGCATCGCCGAAACTCGGGTGATTTTTCTTTTCTTAAACTTGCAAATTTACTAAGAAGTGAGTTTAGCTGAAAGTGAGTTGGCCGATGGTGCAGCAGATCGAGATTTCTCCCCCGAGTAGCAAGTTTAGATGAGATTACTCACCCGAGATTGCAGTGTTTTCTCTCTGCAAAACTCTCCCGAACTAGCAGCCTGCACATATTAGTGAGATATGTGAAGGCTGCTTGTGTGCTCTACCTCTTAAACAAGGGATAAATCTTTTTTAAAAAATGATATAGGGCCCCCCGAAAAGCATAACCAGCCCCGGACTGCTCAACCAGTCCAGGTTCCGGAAAAAACGAGTAGGGTTCCCACGTAATTTAGGAACCAGCACCTGGCTGCAGGGCCGGAGTATTCCAAATTTGAACTCAATCACTAGGAAACAACAGAACAGCAGCAGCATGAATAACATTACGCACCAGGTAATAGCGTTTGGGTGTTATCCAGCCCTACATGAGTCAGAGACAGCAGCACTGAGCATTAGAGGCCTTTCCCACACTCACAGAGCAGCACTCAGTGACACCGGACAGGTCAGACACTAGTAACAGCTCAGAGTGTGAGCGGTTTAACGTTTACATAAATGTATGTTTTTATGTGAAGTCCATAATATTCAAATTTGTTTTTAGACATGGAGAGTGACTTTACTAGCTATATGTATTGATCATCATTTTTATGATTTGTCTTAGTTTGCGACCGATGCCAGCGCTCACCTTTGTATGTTTGTAAGACGACAGTTCCTCCCTCCCGGTGATGCTGAGTTGGACAGCATTCAGGAGCTTGTACACTTGCTTTGCATATGTCTATGTGGCGTGCCTGCTCCCTATCTGTATGTTTAGTTTGCTACTAATCTTCAGTGTGCATCAGCCTACACTTGTTACAAAAGATGCGCCTATTTACACTTGCGAACAACTCTGTGTCCCTCAGTCTCGTCAACCCACCCTCACTAAACTTTGACCATATGGGAGTGCCCTGTTAGAGCCCTGTTACACCTCTTCAGCCATAAGTGAAGATGCACTTGAATCACACACAGCTCTGCATCATTTGTATTCCTATACACTTGGCCTGATTCAAAGTTGTGCCCAATACCGATGTTTACGGAGCG
The DNA here is from genome assembly GCA_031769625.1 of Taudactylus pleione. Taxonomy (NCBI): domain Eukaryota; kingdom Metazoa; phylum Chordata; class Amphibia; order Anura; family Myobatrachidae; genus Taudactylus; species Taudactylus pleione. The sequence continues at coordinate 8,454,387 of JAUIMM010000350.1, read as the reverse complement.
GAGTGATTATCGGTAAACCAGGGCCACTGTCTTGTAGTTGCCCCCCAGGCTAAAAGTTGCCAACCAGCCCCTGCCTGTGGTGGTGGATTCCAGTGGGGACGAATTAATACTCTGTGAGGATGAGGATGTACACAACACTGAAGAGGGTGAGGATTCGGTCTATGAGGAGGATGAGGACGACATCTTGCCTCCGTAGAGCCAGTTTGTGTAGGGACAGATTAATTGCCAGCTTGTTTTGTGGGGGCCCAAACGAACCAATCATTTCAGCCACAGCCATGTGGCAGACCCTGGCGCTGAAATGATTGGTTTGTTAAAGTGTGCATGTCCTGTTTATACAACATAAGGGTGGGTGGGAGGGCCCAAGGACAATTCCATCTCGCACCTCTTTTTTTTCTTTGCATTATGTACTGTTTGGGGCCTAGTTTTTCAAACTGCTATCCTGTCTGCCACTGCAGTGTCACTCCTAGATGGGCCACGTGTTTGTGCTGCCCACTCGTGTCGCTTAGCATAGTCATCCAGCTACCTCGGTGCAACCTTTTGGACATAAAAACACTATTGTGAGGTGTGAGGTGTTCAGAATAGACTGGAAATGAGTGGAAATTAAGTTTATTGAGGTTAATAATAGCATAGGAGCAGAAACCCCCACAAATTCTGTGATTTTAGCTGTTTTTATGCTTTTTTTCAAAAAAATACAGATCCAAAACACAAAACCCAGAACCCAAAATACACGGAAGGCTGGTTTTGACAAAACCAATCCAGGTCCAAAACACGAAGAAAGATCCAAATCCAAAACCAAAACACAAAACACGAAAAGTGGCCGGTGCACACCCCTAATTCTCATTCACTCTCACAGCGGGTGATGTCACGTCATTGCATTGTCACCAAACCACGCCCCAAACATGTTTTGGTCATAATGACTTTGTCAGTGGGTGTGGCTACATGCTGCTAGACACCCTTCTTATAGTGGGTTTCAATATGCTTCATCCAATCAACATAAATCGATTTATACAATTTAAAATACTTAGTGCTGATAACATTCCATTACATACTGTATATTAAAAATAGCATGGTACCACTTCAATTATAACATAATACATAAACACAGTGCATCCGGAATGTATTCACAACGCGTCACTTTTTCCACATTTTGTTTGTTTTGTTACAGCCTTATTCAAAAATTGAAAAAATAAATTTTTGTCCTCAAAATTCTACACACAATACCCCATAATGACAAAGTGTAAAAAGTTTTTTTTAGATTTTTGCAAATGTAATAATAAAAAAAAATGAAGAAATCACACATACATAAGTATTCACAACCTTTGCTCAATACTTTGTTGATGCACCTTTGGCGGCAATTACAGCCTCAAGGTCTTTTTGAATATGATGCCACAAGCTTGGCACACCTATCTTTGGGTAGTTTCGCCCATTCCTCTTTGCAGCACCTCTCAAGCTCCATCAGGTTGGGTGGGAAGCGTCGGTGCACAGCCATTTTCAGATCTCTCCAGAGATATTCAATTGGATTCAAGTCTGGGTTCTGGCTGGGCCACTCAAGGACATTCACAGAGTTGTCCTGAAGCCACTCCTTTGATATCTTGGCTAAGTGCTTAGGGTCGTTGTCCTGCTGAAAGAAGATCCATCAACATAACGCCTGGCATTCACGCCAAAGATTTCAATCTTTGTCTCTCATGGTCTGAGAGTCCTTCAGGTGCATTTTGGCAAACTCCAGGTGGGCTGCCATGTGCTTTTTACTAAGAAGCGCTTCCGTCTGGATACTCTACCATACAGGCCTGATTGGTGGATTGCTGCAGAGATGGTTGGCCTTCTGGAAGGTTCTCCTCTCTCCACAGAGGAATGCTGTAGCTCTGACAGAGTGACCATCGGGTTCTTGGGCACCTCCCTGACTAGGGCCCTTCTCCCCAGATCCCTCAGTTTAGACAGCCGGCCAACTCTAGGAAGAGTCCTGGTGGTTCCGAACTTCTTCCATTTATGGATGATGGAGGCCACTGTGCTCATTGGGACCTTCAAAGCAGCAGATATTTTTCTTCAAAGCAGGAGTTATTTTTCTGTACCCTTCCCCAGATTTGTTCCTCAAGACAATCCTGTCTCGGAGGTCTACAGACAATTCCTTGGACTTCATGCTTGGTTTGTGCTCTGACATGCACTGTCAAGCGTGTGACCTTATATAGACAGGCATATGCCTTTCAAAATCATTTTCAATCAACTGAATTTACCACAGGTGGAGTCCAATTAAGCTGTAGGAACATCTCAAGGATGATCAGTGGAAACAGCATGCTTCTGAGCTCAATTTTGAGCTTCATGGCAAAGGCCGTGAATACTTATGTACATGTGATTTATTAGTGGGTTATTCTTTATTATATTTGCAAAAATCCAACAAAAAACTTTTTACACGTCGTCATTATGGGGTATTGTGTGTAGAAGTTTCAGCACAAAAATGAATTTATTCCATTTTGGAATAAGGCTATAAAATAACAAAATGTGGAAATAGTGAAGCGTCGTGAATACTTTCCGGATGCACTGTATATATATATATATATATATATATATATATATATTGCATGAACAGTGGGATATACATATTGTATACCTGTGAAGATAACAGTATAAATATAAGAAATATTGCATACACACATACATATATTATATATTTTTACAATACTTGAAGTCCTTTTTACATCTTCATTGCACAAATTCTACTAATGTTATGTTTGTGCAGAATAAGACTTGCAAATGTGTTAGATGTTCCTGAGGATTAAAGTAGAGTGTTTGTGTTAAAACCTTAATAAATGTATTTTTTATTTCTACGAAAGCAGCTACAGTAAGTGTTTAAGCAATCTTATGTAATCATAGCATGGGAGATGTGTCAATACACCATAAGTCCCCAGACATCATGTAAAAGGTTTAATATCAATTAATTGTTCGGAATCAGTGACATTTACTGACTAATTATCCTAACTGAGGATATCAGCATATTTGTGTGCTGCATACAGATTTGTAAGGTGTAAATAACACCTGGCGGATGTGTGGTGCACATGCTACAGTACCAATGTCATTTTCTGGCTCTATGTACTACTCAGCATATGGGTATTGTTACACTTGGTATGAATATGGGCCCTCATTCAGAGCCACTCGCAAACAGCAGTACGCTCGTTGCGTTCCGATGTTGACTAACCACGCATGCGTCGGTGTTACACTGCGCATGTGCGTACGGCAGATTGCGAGCTTTTTTTCTGTCGTTCCTAAAATAGCGTACAGGAAGTGACATGTCAAATGTGATTGACAGAACAGGGCGTTTTTGGGTGTTGACGGGGGTGGAGATGGAAAAACGCAGGCGTGGCGAGGCGTTTTTGGGGCGTACATACATTAGCAGATGCGAACGTCAAATGTGTTCGGACCGTCACATACGTCACTGGAACATCCTCTTTCCCTTCAAAATGCTCGCACAGTTTAGGGTCTGGATTACTCGACCACATTGGCGATGGCCTTCTCCTCCGTCCCGGGACTCCACGATGTTGCAGCGATTAATCGCGGGTGGTCACAAAAGCAATTAGTGTTGTATTGAAAACCGGCTTGGTATGTGTTTGGAAAGCAGTTTATTGGGATAGCACAAAACCGTACGCAGGTGGAAATCATACCTGCTAATGTCAGGATTACACAATCAATTGGCGTACATTTTTTGGGGTTTTTTTTGGCCTCAATTTGTTGTTTATGGCCTATTGTGACAATAATGTCATCATGTTTTAATTAGCTCCCCTTTTTTTTTTTAATGTGCAATTTGCATCGTTATGTGATTTTTTAAACGTTCCTTCAAGAGGCCTTTTTTTTATACAAATGAAATGGTTTTTGGTGTCCTTTTTTGCCTTTAGGGCCAGGATTAAATGTAACCCATTTGTACAATAATGTCACAATACAATGTCAGATTTTTTTCATAAATTTATTGTTTAAACACAAACCAATTGGCATAATATTTTTTTTTTTTTTCTGCCAAAGATACTTTTTATCCAAAATAAATAATCAATAACTGATAACATAAACGTACAAAAATAACTTAAAAACATTTCACAAGAAAGGAGAGGGAAGTTTTGACCAGAAAGGAATATGAGCCAAGCACAGAAGGAGTGTGGGAAAAGTCGCCATTGCTGTCACCGTTTTTTCGCCCGTTTGGATGGGGGAGGGTGGGCGCCAGACCGGGTCCGGGATGCCATCGGGCTGGCCTGTCCAGAGGCAGATGTTGTGGCCTCTGGACTAGGCACAGGGCTAGGCACATTTGGAGGATTGGCTGATGTTGTGCCAGAGGTGGAGGATCCTGATGTTCCGGCAGGAAGGGAGGTCGGCTCCACCATGTGCTGGCGAACAAGCTGCTCCAGGGCATCGGCGATGCGGATGTTGGCCCTGGTATTTTCCGCCAGGGCCTGACCAATGGTCACGTTGGCCGCAGCATTTTGCTCCAGGGCCTCAGCCACCCGTATCAGACTGGCGTCCATCCTCTGCAGAATCTCCGTATGGAAATCCGATTTGAAATTGAGTTCTGTGAGGAGGCCCACTGCCTGCGAGGGGGCACGCCCTGGACTGGCTTCTGCAGGGTCCTCAGCCGGATGTACTGGTTCCTCCCCTGCAGAGCCAGCAGAAATTCTGCGGCCAAGGCTTCCCTCTGGAGCAGACTCATCCGCCTGTGTCTCTGTTGGAAAAATGAGAAAAGACTCACATTAGAATCTACATATTGGCACAATAGCATTTCAGAGTTGGTGACATCACAATACTTACCTGGGCCAACATGAGGAGCCGCAAAGTCTGGCATGTCCATATCCATGTTGGACACGCCAAACACCTCCACAGGCTGCACACACCCCTGTGCCAGCTCTTCTAAATCCATCAACTCCAATGACACAGGGGTGGGACCCCCACCTGTCCCCCTTGCATGCCTAGCCCTGTCCGCGAGTTTTTGCTTTAGGCGATATTTGAAGTCGGCCCATCTGTGGGGAAAAAAGGAAGCCATTATCCTTTGGTTTAAAATGGGGTTTGTTTTTAGGGGGGGCAAGGGTTTACTTACCGCCGTTTGACATCCCGGGCTAGACGGACATAATCACCCACTCTATTGACAGCAACGGCTACCTCTTCCCACATTCTCCACTTCTGGCTTAGACTCATATTCCTGTCTGCCTGTGGCAGGATGTCCACACACTTCTGGATCAAAACCTCCATCTCCTTTCTTGTGAAATGTGGCTGCCTTTTTTTTTTGCCCGCTTTGGCCGGAATACTGGGCCCAGCAGCCTCTTCCATGTCATCCTCCTCACCTATTTGTGTAAATTTACAGAATTCACAAAATCACAACTTGCCTAATCTTATGTTTCAAATTAATCGTTGATAGAAAATGCATGAAAGACTTACCGCCTGACTCTTGTGCATTTTTTCCCTGGTCTGTCGCCATGTCTGAGGTCCAAACAAGAAATACACCAGAATTTGAATGTGTTTTCGTGACGTATTTATACATGCGTCCTTATTTTGCGGCCGCATCATTGATTGTGCGGCCCTATGATCCCTCCTTAATTTGTGCCGGAAACGAAACACTATTTATGGCTTGGTGTGTCTCAAGTCGAGGTGGCGTTTTTGGATTGTTGGAGGTTATCTTGGCTGGAGTTTATTGATTGCGTAGAAAGGAGTTGGAGGTTGGAGATTCGTTTGTTGGTTAGATTTGCGTTTTTTTTTCCGTTATCTTTGTTGGTTTATATTTTTTGGACCTCGTTTGTTGATTTGGTAAGTTTTGTGAAGTCTAACTTTTGTTCAATTGTTGTTTCATTGTGTTTCGTATATTTTGTAATTTTTGGATACCTAATTTATTCTATTTTAGATTTTGTTTATTTTCGACCCCAAAGACCTTTTGATTTTGCATCTTAGATATTTGCTCTTGGTAAGTCCATTTTTTATCTTGTATTAGCGAACTAATTAGCGCATTTTTAGTAGTTACTCTTGTGACTTGTATTAGCGAACTAATTAGCGCATTTTTAGTAGTTACTCTTGTGACTTGTATTAGCGAACTAATTAGCGCATTTTTAGTAGTTACTCTTGTGACTTGTATTAGCGAACTAATTAGCGCATTTTTAGTAGTTACTCTTGTGACTTGTATTAGCGAACTAATTAGCGCATTTTTAGTAGTTACTCTTGTGACTTGTATTAGCGAACTAATTAGCGCATTTTTAGGAGTTACTCTTGTGACTTGTATTAGCGAACTAATTAGCGCATTTTTAGTAGTTACTCTTGTGACTTGTATTAGCGAACTAATTAGTAGATTTTTAGTAGTTACTCTTGTGACTTGTATTAGCGAACTAATTAGCACATTTTTAGTAGTTACTCTTGTGACTTGTATTAGCGAACTAATTAGCACATTTTTAGTAGTTACTCTTGTGACTTGTATTAGCGAACTAATTAGCGCATTTTAAACAGCTTAATAATCATTCTAACTTTTTGATGGTTTAGCTTTCGCTTTTTGAGCCAACATTTCGACCCGTTTTGATGTACTGTGTTAAATGTTGCTTTGCGGTTTTGCTAAATGGGTGTTTGGCATATTTGAACTTTGGTCTAGCACAAAATGTATCCACAAAAATGCACAGAGTGAAATGTGTCAAGTAATTTTGTTGTTTATTTTCAGTTTGGACGTATCATGACAATACCCCGGCATGTAAGCAGCAATGGATGGTATCATCAAGCTAAGTTGTTTTAATATAGTTTTGGGGTGGGTCAAAAGCCTTACTTTGAAATTTTTGAATTTCAGGTTGATCTGGGGAGGATTGTTCTGGCCATGCTCCCGGAAGCCGACCAACCTCAATCTCATCCCAGGCGTAGGCATCGTAGGCATGCAAGGCCCCAGATATTTCGAACACGTGTCACCCTTTTTGGAATGCCCGATGATGAGGTTTTAAGACGCTACCGTCTACCTCCCAAAATCATCATAGACACTCTCTCATTAATAGAAAGTGATCTTGAGCGGCAAATTGACAGTCCAACAGCAATACCACCACTGACGCAATTTATGGCGGTGTTACATTTCTGTGCCTCAGGATCATTTCAAACAACGGTGGGAATAGTGGCGGGCATCTCCCAATCCTCCTTTTCCCGGATCCTGAGGGCAGTGATGGAGGCACTTTTCAAGCACCTCCATCATTTTATTCAAATGCCTTTGGATATGGGTGCCCTTAGTGTGGCCAAGGCCAATTTTTACCAAATAGCTGGCTTCCCACACATCATAGGGGTTGTGGATGGTACTCACATACCACTTCAGCCTCCAGCACGGCTGGAGGCAATATTTAGAAACAGGAAACACTATCACTCCCTGAATGTAATGGTGGTATGTGATGCCTCTCTCCAGATCCTGTCCCTGAATGCTAAGTTACCAGGAAGTGCACATGACTCCTTCGTCATCCGGCAATCAGGGATATGGCAGAAATTAACCAACCTACAAGCTGGTGATGCGTGGCTTCTGGGTAAGTGGAGACCTTTAGTACATAACAATGTTAAGCTTGATACACAGTGTTCCTGATGTTGTCTCTTATTTTTCACAGGAGACAGTGGATACCCTTGCATGTCCTGGCTGCTCACTCCTTATTTGGCTCCCACACCAGGCCCACAAAGTGAGTATAATTCCGCACTTACAGCCACCAGGCAAGTGGTGGAGCACTGTATCGGCCTTTTAAAAGGCCGATTCAGATGCCTCCACCGCTCTGGTGGCGAGCTCATGTATTTGCCGGATATGGTGTCGAAAATTGTGGTCCTGTGTGGGATATTTCACAACATCGCCATAAGGAGTGGTGTCCCAATGCAGCCAGAGGATGCCTTACCTGAGGATGGCCCCCCCGAGGTTGGTCGGAGGTCAGTATGTGGGGGGGCCATACGCGATGATGTGGTGGCCAGATTTTTTAGGTAAGTTTGACCCAAACTACAGTGTTTATACCTAATGTGTTTGTGTTTGTTTGCGAACATCTAATTTTTTTTTTTTTTTCACCATCTTCTGTTTGTTCACATAATCTTTGCCACTCCAACGCTCACTACTTCCTGCTACCCTTACCAAACCTGGATCTGGTGATTTTGGCCATATATTCTGGAACCCATATCGCAACGCCATGTTTGTGGAATCATGTTGGCATGGTCCTTCGTCAACCAGTTCTTGATTGTTTTTTTTAATTAAATATTTTATTTGTATGTGTTGTATTTGAGATTATCACTGTTTTTTTTTTTTGGGACTGACCACTTTGATTTCTCATTTGTGTTGTGAATAAATGTTTGGAGAGTGAAATGGTCTTCCTTTTTTTGGACGTTAACAGCAAGTGTAACCAGGTTAACACACCTTACAATTGACTAAGGGGTAATCCAGTACTGACACCAGTTGATGTAAACTGAAATATGTTTGCAGGTTCCCAACCCACACCAAAAGGAAGCCTGTCCAAACCTTTGGATTTTGAAGATTGGCCTAAGCAGCTTGCACACCAACTAGGAACCTGTAAAATGGCGAAATATCTAATTGACACTACACCCAAAAAGGGAAATGACATTGTTACTGTTATGTGTTTCTTGTGGCTGTTTAACATACAAATACAAAATACAATCTAACTTTTAAAAAAGGGAAATCCTTGCAGGAACAGTCTACTTATGTCAGGGAAAACTATTTGTGTTTTTGAAAAAAAGAATGAGCCAGAACGTATATTAGAACTACAAAATTTATTTACAAAACGAAAATAAACAAAAAAAACTACTGGCGAAGGATGCCAGACAGCTGGTCAAGGGCCACAAGAATGCCAATGACATGTTGGCGCATCTGGCCAACACAATCCTCCACCTCTTGTCGACGCCTCTGTTCCTCTGTGGGTGAGAAAAGTGTGTGGATTAATAAAACAATAGGGAATCCACATTAAAAAAACAAAAACACAACGAAATCACTCCTAAACCGAAAAAAGAAAAACCAAAACAAAAAGGGGGTGCTGGCAAAAATACAAGGCCTATGTTCAAATTCCCACAGGTGTGATATGTGTATGTTGAAATCAGCAGGAAGAGGTAAAGGCAAACTGCTAAATCACCAAAAGTAAACCAAACAAGCACGAATAAAGGCACGACACATGATTACATACAAACAGTTTGTGGTAAAAAAAAATGAGAAAGAAAAACATACCGGGAGCCAAAACGGGAGCTCCGGAAGTCCCTCCATGTTCCTCCTCGGAGGAGCCTTCATTCCCCAAAGAACGGGGAGGGGTAATGATGGACTCCGGGGAGGGGGTAATTGGAAGAGGGGTGGGTGGAGGAGAGGGGGAAGTGGGACGGAGGGGAAGGAGGCCCGACAGTTCCGGGAGAGGGTCTGGGAAGGCTGGGGAGGAGTGGGGTATAGGGGAAATATTTGGGGTGGAGTGTTGGCTGGGGGTTGGGGATAGTGGCCGGGAACACCGTCTGGCCGGACGGTGACGGCGTAGTCTTGGCTGTCCTCCTAAAATATGTCAAACAAATTGAGGTTAGTTTCTGGGCAAATCCGGGGCCCAAATAAAAAAAAAAAAACCAGCAACAAAAAACATGCAAAAAGGAGTAGAATGAAAAAAACAGAAATAGAGGGAAAACAAGCACACGCTGATATGAGGACAAATAATTAATAGGACAGACAGGAAAACATGCACACGCAGATATGAGGACAAATAATTAATAGGACAGACAGGAAAACATGCACACGCAGATATGAGGACAAATTAGTAATAGGACAGACAGGAAAACATGCACACGCAGATATGAGGACAAATAATTAATAGGACAGACAGGAAAACATGCACACGCAGTTTGCCCCACAAACACAAACATGAAAACCACAATACATAACACTTACTTTCAAGGATCTGCATGCGAAAGCATGCCAGCAAGCGGGGCGTTCGCCGTTGCAGGTCTGACCACCTGCGCTCAAGCTGCCCGATGTTGCTGCGTGAACCCAACGACCGCAGACGGGACCGTGCCTCCGCATACGCGGAGCGCTTCTGCCGGTTGGTGATGGGTGGAGGCTGGCTGGTGATCCGCCTATCCATCACCTCCGTAAGCACCAGCAGCTCGCGCCTGGTGAATGCGGAGGCTCTCATGATGGCAATGGAGTTTTTCATACAAAACATTTTTGATAAAGTGTGGCAAAAATTTCTGATTGGCTAATGTATTTTGGAAATTAACAGGAGCAATTTTATTGGTTAGTGTATGAGTCATGTGTTCAACAGGGCCAGAAATCTCTGGAGAGTTATGATAGGCTTAATGCAGTGACATGCGTTTGCAAATTTAAATAAAGAAATGAACCCTGGAAAATATGCGGGGATCCACAGCAATAGAACAATTGTTTAATTGTGGTTCACATGTTTTTTGAACAATAAAAGCGAATGTTCCATCCGTACGTATTCTGCGGGTAAACACAAACACGGACAAGAGTAAAGTTTCTTGCATTGTGTTGAAAAAAAAAAACAATTAAGCTAATTGATACATTGATTGGCATGATACGATTGAGGGAGGTAGGCAGAATAAAGGAGCAGGTAATCGACATCTGACAAGGCCACTTCCGGGTTCACTTGTGCGTGCGTTCCCTTCAAGCCATTTCGGGGATGTACGCTCGCTATTTCGCACGCTCGTTAGTTAGAGGAGGGGTCGCCTGAGTTTAGGGAGGAATTTTAGATGCGAACGAAAATACGAGCGAGCCATTGAATTTAAATAATTTTGTACGTACGCCTAACGTACGTGCGCCCGCTTGCGAGTGGGTCTGAATGAGGGCCATGGTGCATATGCTGCTGATGCTGTAAGGAATCTATATTGAAAAGTACTTTGTTCTATATACAGAAAAATTACATTTAAATATACTTTTAATAAAAACAAAAGATGTTTACACTTGCAACTAATGCTGCCTCAGCCACTTAGGGCTCTATTTACTACAATCCGCATATTGAATGCACATTGTAGTGTGATATTATCGACTGAATTCGCATTGCGAATTCAGGCAATATCACAGGGATTTACTACATATCCCTTGCACGGACAGAGCTTGCGATAAAGCTCTCTACCTGCGAATCCCCTCTGCACACTAGTCACGGTATTTTCGCAAAAAATACCTTGACAAAGTGCCCGCGCATGCGCCGACCGGCCGTCGCTGCTCCCCCGGCACTAAGCCCCGCCCCCACGATCGCAGACCCCCCGCAACCCCCCCTCTCCTCCTCGGCGACCCTCCCCTCCCTTAATTACACTTACCTGCATGATCCGGGCCTCCGGTGATGTATTCTATGCCTCCGATCAGGTGATCTCCCATACTTCACTGGGACCCGATCACCTGATGACCGGGCCGCAGTGCACTATGGGAGACCAGCTGATCAGAGGAGAGACATCACCGGAGGCCCAATCACCGGTCCCTGGGGTCAGGTAAGTTAAAAAAAAATTTTTGACAATTTTTTTCTTTTTTTTTACAGTAATCAGCTTGCGGTCTGTTTAGACCACACAGCTGATTACTGGGACCGGCTCCCGGCTCTGCTCTGCCTTTTAGAGCAGAGCAGGAGTCCAGTAACTGGGGGAGACCCTGGATAACGCAACCTCCAGGTGGCGTTATTATCACAGGGATTTCCCCGGTATTTTTTTACAATTTATTTTTAGTAACTTTGGCCAGATCACATTTCCCATTACAATTATGTATTATGTATTATGTATGTATTAACAATAAGTGATACTTAGGGGTTGGAGTAGAATTTTATGAATTCTACTCCAATTGCCCTGTAAAACTATAGGTGATACTAAAATAATGTGAAAAGGGTGTGAAAACACCCTTTTTCACATTATTTTAGTAAAAATAATGTTAATAAATAGAGCCCTTAGTGATCAAAATGTTAATATCTAATTGTCATTTCATACAAGTGACTCATAAACGTTCCTCACTAAAGTCTGTGTATTTATATGCATGGTATGTATTGAACAGGATTTGCTGTAAATGTGAAGTGCCATCAGCTCAGAACAATAGGACAAATATCCAGTGAGAAAATCAATAGTGTCACATTCTTTTATTTCATGCTATAAAAAGAAAACCCCTGTGGAAGCAACAAGTCTACTGTCCATGGATACTGCTGCCTAACATGCCTAATATTTATTTGTCTCCCTTGTTTTTAATATTTTTGTCATTATTTAATTAATTGCGCAAAGTTTACTAAGCGGCGGGTTCTATTCCCCGGCGGTATGGTGGCGGTTTGACGGCGGGTTCTATTCTGTTCTAAACAGCGGGGGTTTGGTGGTGGTTTTGCAGTGGTTTCTAAATGACAGCCCTGTTCTATTCTATTTTAAAATGTGTATTGACTGCGGTTTTGGCCTTAGTAAATCTGCAGATAGCAAAACCGCTGCCAAACCGCCAGGGTTTAGAACCCGCCGCTTAGTAAATTTTGCCCTTTATATATAATTATTATTTCATCTTCCTTTATTTTTATTTATGTAATTCCATTGTATTTGCACTCCAGCACTTCTCTTCAATTATTGCTTTAGCACATTGGCCCTCATTCAGAGCCGGACGCTCTGAGCAGAGCGCACGCTCTGAATGAGGGCCGTCCTCCATAATTATGGAGCGTCCTCCAGGACGCTCGTATAGCTGTGGGTCACCACCCACAACCTATACGAGCGTGCAGGTTGATGGCCGCGATGGTCTTGACCATCGCGACCATCGCCACTGCGAGCCGGAGCCTGCGGTTGAGTTTCTGAACCGCAAGGCCCAGAGTGATTTTGGCTCTATCAGAGCCAAAATCACTCCCACTGACATCACTAGTGATGTCAGTGGGCCGGCTTCTGACGGTAGGCGTTCCCTTGGGAACGCCCTGTCTGGGAGGCACGCCCCCGGCACGCCCACCAAAGGGGGCGTGCTGTCAATCAACATCGACAGCACGCCCCCTTTGATCAGACACAACGAGCGAAGGAAAGTCCTTCGCTCGTCGCGTCTGGTGCATGCGCACGACGGAGCTCCCGCCGTCGTGCGCATGCGCAGTGCACACCATCGACCCACTTGCGAGCGGACAGCCGCTTGCGAGTGGGTCTGAATCAGGCCCATTATCTGCTGCTTGTTATACATTATTGTTTAACTGTCACTTGCAATACTAGTTTTATTACTTTATTTATTCTAGAACACTACCTTTATCAAAAATATTAACCATTTTTTCTAATCTCATTAGATGGAGGGCGCACAGCTAAATCCATTAGTACAACCTATTACTTCTAATAATGTTCACTGCTTAGTCTGCAGATATAGCAATTTAAAACATATACTGTGGAACCAGAGAAGAGATTTACGACTTCGTCAGATCAAGCAAAAGAAAGTCTTTTCTTACATGCCCTCTGCTACTTGTAACAAGTGTCTACCTCAGTGATTCCCAACCTCGGTCCTCAAGGCACATTAACAGTCCTGGTTTTAGTTATATGTATGCTTAAGCACAGATGGTTAAATCAAAATAACTAAGGTACTAATTAAGACACCTGTGCTCAAATATCCTTAAAACCTGGACTGTTAGTGTGCCTTGAGGACCGTGGTTGGGAACCTCTGGTCTACCTGCTACTCACTAGAGAGAGTGTCTACCTGCTGCTCACTAGAGAGAGTGTCTACCTGCTGCTCACTAGAGAGAGTGTCTACCTGCTGCTCACTAGAGAGAGTGTCTGCTTACTGCTCACTAGAGAGAGTGGCTACCTGCTGCTCACTAGAGAGTGTGGCTACCTGCTGCTCACTAAAGAGAGTGTTTGCTTACTGCTCACTAGAGAGAGTGTCTACCTGCTGCTCACTAAAGAGAGTGTCTGCTTACTGCTCACTAGAGAGAGTGTCTACCTGCTGCTCACTAGAGAGTGTGTCTACCTGCTGCTCACTAGAGAGAGTGTTTGCTTACTGCTCACTAGAGAGTGTCTACCTGCTGCTCACTAGAGAGTGTGTCTACCTGCTGCTCAGTAGAGAGAGTGTCTGCTTACTGCTCACTAGAGAGAGTGTCTACCTGCTGCTCACTAAAGAGAGTGTCTACCTGCTGCCCACTATAGAATGTGTCTACCTGCTGCTCACTAGAAAATGTGTCTACTTACTGCTCACTAAAGAGTGTCTACCTGTTGCTCACTAGAGAGAGTGTCTACCTGCTGCTCACTAGAGAGAGTGTCCTACAGTATTTATTTATTTAGTGATAGTTGCCCTGAAACCTATCATCCCCATCTACTCAGATAGGAACGGCTTTCGGGGATATTTATCAGCCCCCCTCCCCCCGTGCCAAGATATCTGCTCCCATAAGCATGTGTCCCAACAAAGTCTAACACTAATACTTTCACAATTACCAACCAGAGAATGTTTACATTGCTGGATCTAAGGTACGTTGGATCATACATGTGCACTGTGAGTGCTGGATGAGGCAGAGAGATCCAAATGAAGTGAAGTCCTGCTTGACTCGTGTATCAGTTGATATACTATGTATTCAAAATACATTGTTTCACTTTCACATGTTTTTCCAAAGTACTCAGTATACACAGGCACAGGGAGTTTCCTATAAAGATTAGTGTTGAAAATTAAAAATTGATTTTTACTATATTATAATAGTGCAATTGTTAATCATGCCAAATAGCAATATTATTTATGCTTTTCTAAAACATAAATTAAAATAATAAAAGTAAAATCGTGCTGATGTGTTCCAATGAGGAGAGAGAAAAAAAAAGAAAGCAGTAGAAAAAGAATAATTAGTTTCATCAGTCTAAGATGCAAAATCAATAGTCTCATTAAGCCCATTTGGGTGCAATGTTCCTAAACAAAATAACCAAGAAGCCTCCTCCTGCATTGATGTTTAGATCTGTCATCCCCCCAGTAATAACTACAACCTGTTCTTCCCTGTCACTTGGAGGCTATTAGTTCTTCCACTGTGGTTGGAGGTGATGTGATAAAGGTATGGGGAGTTGAATCTATCAGTTTAAATGGTAAGACTTCAACATGGATTATATGCTATGTAAGCAATAGTTTATACAAATGCAAACTTATGTTTGCCTTTCATGTAACTAAGGGCCTGATTCAGACCCGCTCGCGAGTGCATAGTGCTCGCAAGCGGGTCGATGGTGACCCAGTGCGCACGCCCGTGCACAAGCCCCGTAGAGAGTGAGAACTTCACTCGCTCCGGGGCTCGCAACAAAATGGGGCGGCTGTCGATGTTGATCGACAGCTTGCCCCGTTTTGTAGGTGGGTAGGGGGGGTGGCTGCACAAATGGAGGCGTTCCCGAAGGAACGCCTGCCATTTGCGGGCGGCCCTACTGATATCACTCGTGATGTCAGTAGTGGACTTCCTGCTCTATTAGAGCAGGAATTCCACTCGGCATTGCGAGTGCTGAGACCCTACTTTAGGGTCTCCTCACAATGCCAGGCCACTCGCACAAGCTGTGGGTGGTCACCCACAGTTTTACAAACGTCCTGGAGGCGGATTTAAAAAAAAAAAATCTGCTCTGATTCAGAGCGAGTGCTCGCAAACTGCAAGCGCCTCTGAATCAGGCCCTAAGTCAGACTGGTCTTATGGTACAGAGCTTGGCAGGCTAGAGTTTGACATAGGAGCTACTTCTGGGAGGATGAAGTAAGGAGTTTATGTTCCTAATAAGTAACTTAACAGTAGTCTTTGGAAAGTACTCGATTTATAAAAGAAAGCAAATACAATGCAGCATTTTGGTATGCAGTCACTACGAGGCTAATTCTGAGTTAGACGAACTGTGTCTGTGTCTTTGACTGAAGTCATGTCTGCAACTATGTGCTAATGCAGCTACTAAGCCCTTCCCTGGTGTACAGCCATGCGTCTGCATGTGCAATAACTGAGATGCCCACTTTGGGCATCTTTAGACACTCAAATATCACTTGGTTCATCTTTAGACACAACCATCAGTTGCACCACCAAAACTTGCACCAGCTCTATGCCAGGTGCAGATTCATTCTAATATGAAAAGTGGAAGTAAGTGCGCTCTGTTGTGGTGTAGAGGCAGGGAAGATGAGGGAGAGAGAAGTGTGGTGTGGACTGCAAAGTGTGAGAAGGCCTAACAAAGGTGGAGGTGGTGTGGCGGTGATGGAAAGAAGGGGGTTGGAACAAGAAAAGATGAGAGGGATTAGAACATGGGGTGTTGTGATGGTAGAGGGTGTGAATATGTGATAGGTTGTGGCAGGTGAGATGTGTGTAAGTGCTGTGCTTATCTATAATATAGAATATGTGTAATGGGGGCTGATGGAAAGGATGTGGCAGCAGGAACAGATGGTGTGAAGGAAAGAAATGGCAGACAACAGTCGTGCAGAGCCAAACTGTTTATTGAAGTGACACAGTGCTTCTTCGGGATGGCGGTGATGGTTTCGAGGTTTGTTCTAATGGAACAGTCCCATCCAGTCAGTGTTAGGTGCTGACCCCTGCTAATGGAGATGGCATATGACTAGGTCAGGGGGAGGTAGGTAAACCCTTTCAGGGGGCTCCTTAATGTGTGGTTCTTGACAAGCACATCTCCCCTGCTGGACCCATGGTCAATAGTCTTGTGGAATCGAGTAGTCACGAGTCTACTGTATGTCATTGGCCCTGGTGAGCCCTGGTGTTGGGGCGGCCTGCACTAATGTGGGTAGCTAATGCTTACCTACTGGTAGAAACGCTGGGTTGGGGCCAGGGTCTGTCTGTACGGAGTTCATCCTGCGGGGTGGTCCATTCATTGTCCTGATGTGGGCGGGCTGTTGGAGTGTTGCGGATATTGTCATCCCACAGACCCGTGGGGTCTAGCTTGGCCGGTGGCTGGAGGTGCTCCCGATGGCTTATTATTGGTAGAGACACACTGGGCAGCACTTGTTGCCGGGTCTGGTTCCCAGTAGGTACGCGGTGGGAGTGATGTGAATAAAGTTCAAAAGTTCAGAGACAGTGTGAAGTCTGTTTCTCTGAAGCGTTTCAGCCTTGTGGCCTTCTTTAAAGAGTTACTGATGTGGTGTAACTGTTATCGTTTTATGCAGATTCATTCTAAGGGCCGTATTCAATTAGTTTCACATCGGCGAGAATGTTTCGCCGGCCTGACTTTTCGCTGCCTTCGCGTGTTTTGGACGTGAAAACTTTTCATGCGCACTCCCGATTTACTCCATATTCAATTGCCAAACAGGCAAAAACGGAACCCAGCGAATGTGAAACAGGCGAAAAGTGCAGGATGAATTGGGGGAATCACTCTATACCCCAGAAATTAATGGGCTGACTGAGCTACTTAGGGTACTTAAGTGGTGGTAAATGCTTGCTATTAGTGTCTTGGTAAAAGTGGTGAAGAATGGCATAAAGCAGTGTTTTTTTGAGCAAAAAGGTTTGCATAGAACAGAGGGCATATAAACCTCTAGACAGGGATGGATGGGGTTAATAAAGTGAAAGGAGTGGTAATTTTGAATTGGCAGTTGTTAAAGTCACAGGGATAGGTTGTTTGTTGTTAAGTGGGGTGGTTACTGGGAGTATGGGTAATATCTGAAGGTTATCCTGCCTCTTTGATTCTGATCTCCCGCCCTCCCTTCCCTATTGTGTTGTGTGTCGGCTTTATTTCATGGCAGGGGAAAACCGGCAATCTGTAAAGTGGCCATATTGCTGCAGTAGGAGCAGTGCACACCCCTTCAATCCACTGGTTAGGCTGACCCTACTTCTGTCAGCGGCGCCTCTCATCCGGGTGGCCCGAAATGGTGCATTGGTATGGGGGGTTGGATACCGTCTCACTTGCTAGAAAGGGAGAGTTGGCCCTTGCAAGTATTTTATATTGGCATGGGTGTCTTACTTGCTTAAAAAGGAAGAGTTGGCTCTTGCAAGTATCTCACTTACCATTAATTGGGATAGTTGGCCCTGGTAAGTTGTGGACATCTTTTGCCTAAGTCAAGTTGGCGCCGGTGGTTTGCTGTTCTTTCCTCTGCCACCATACTCATTATTGTAAATAAATAAAGCTGACCTATTATTTTTTGAACGGCATTAACTTGGTCTGTGTCTTTATTTTTTTGAGAAAATATGGTTTGAACGAACTTATAGTTACATTAATCGACGTTCATTAGGTCGACATGAAAAAGGTCAACAATATTTTTCCCTATGACCAATAGATGTTCAATACTGTTTTGCTTTCATGTTATAAAAAGCTGTTCAGTGTAAGTAGTATATGTTAAACAATTGATGATTCACAAGACTTCCGGTATTAATAAAGTTCTCAAACATTCACCGAACTGATGAACCAAAAACATCCCTTTTAATTATGATTAATTCCAAAAAAACATGACAAGAAGGAGCTGGAAAGCTGCAGCGGAGATGACAGAACAATGGTGACCGGTTGTGCTTGTCACATACACTAACTGAGCCAATTTTCTGCTCTGTAGAGGGAGATGCGGATCCATTTATCAGAACAAAGTGACTTTAATTAGGGAATGTGTGATTAATTGGGACGCCGCGTGTATTTGCAGAAGACTTTGCTCTTAATAAATGTTAGTTCTTTATAACTGGATAATGACTCATAAATCCAAGCATATGGATGAATTTTACCATATATAATTTATATCATTATTTATGCCTGTTTGTATCATTACTAAATATGTGGTTATTTGTTTGAAACAATAGGTATGTGAATCTGACAGCAGTGCTGCAAAATCTATTCTAGGCATGTACAGTATGGAAAACGCAAACCATTTTCTGTAAAGTTCCCTGTTACAGACTTTCTACTCAGTTCAGAGGGCAACTCAGATGTATATAAGTAGAACAATCACAATTTAATTAATGTATATATTGACAAAGAAGTAGCAAAATAGGACATGAAATAAACACCCATATTAATTAAGAAAACAAAGTGATTAAGCTATAAGAAATCATTAGATAGGATTTATATGAAGTAGTAAAATATGCCTATGACTTCATCTATATGGACTATTCTCTAGCATTGAAGAGGCTTTTATACCTGTAAAATGCTAATCACATGTAGATATGCAACACACTCCAGGTAGTTATACAAGACGTTGTGCAGTGGTAATAGGAAATCTATTACTACAGTATTGCACATTATCTTACATATGTATCAGAGTATGGTACCAAACCGATACATTTCACATCCCACAGCTCGCTATGGTACACACTGGGATGACCAATCCAACAATTGGTAAGGGTTATATACAAACAATCTTACACACTCACCAATCATCCACTCAATATGTCAGCCCAGCAGACACCATTTGAATATAACTGCAGACCACACACTTGTGATGTCATATTCAATGGATTCTGCACCCAATATATTGTTTGGTCTTTCGATCGTGGGAACAAAATATCTGCAAATGCCATGTAGCATGGTAGATGCGATACATCTGTGAACTACGTAGTTCACAGATACTGTATATCGTGTGTACACACTGACCGATGTTAGAAATGATATATCATTCGGCTGTATGAACGATTATCGGCCAGTGTGTACCCAGCATTAAAGGCATATTTATAAAACACTATTTGCAGGATGTCCCCTGAAAACATTACTTTTTTAGGAGTATCTGCACATATTAAGGATCCCCTGGGTTTTAACATGGAGGGAACTTGGCAGATATTTCTGACCGCAAAGCAGCCCTCTATGGGGGCTGCAACACAGTCAGCTTTACCAATCTCCGGAAAGGGAAGCAATTGCCCCAATATATAGCACCATCTGAAGATGCGTTTGTCTACAGTAGCCTATGGGGTACTGTATCTGGAATTCTTTCAGAAATAAATCTTCTGGATCCCTCTCTGTTGTCCCCCACAGACAGATGTACTGCCTATGCCATGGACCTGAAGCAGAAGACAGAGTGATAGAGTAGGAAATGTCAGAAATGTAGAAGTTTATACCCACACAAACGCATCTGAGAGGAGCAGACTGCGTGACAGCATTTCATAGCATAGTTCACAATGAGTCATCCACGCATGGTTAGGCATAGATCATGGTTACCTGTCCCTTGAATAGGTTTGATACAGAAGTCTGTAACAGAAACTGTCTATTGACTTGATAAAAGCAATTTGTTTGTATGCAGTAAGTAGGGATTGCTAAATCCATCTGCATTAGTGCTAATTAAGAGAATTGAGTCAGAGGGGTATATTTACTAAAGTGCAGGTTTTTAGAACTGGAGATGTTGTCCATAGCAACCAATCAGATCCTAGTTATCTAGCACCTTGTAGAAGATAATAGCTAGAATCTGATTGTTTGCTATGGGCAACATCTCCACTTCTAAAAGCCACACCTTAGTTAATATACATGCACCAAAAGGTGGACGGGACATTAATGAACAAAATAGCATCTAACAATATTAATATTTTACACACAGCAGCTGAAAGTGCCTGCAAGTAAGGAAACCATATACTTAACCTGACCAACAACATTGTAGTCTTTTGTAATTTGGATGTAGAAAAAAGTTTCAAGAAATAGATACATTAATTATCCCGCTACAACTGTTAATTTGATTTATCTTATATGCACAAGATAGTACACACATTTATATGCACAACATTGTACACACATTTATATATGCACAACATTGTACACACATTTATATGCACAACATTGTACACACATTTATATATGCACAACATTGTACACACATTTATATGCACCACATTGTACACACATTTATATATGCACAACATTGTACACAAATTTATATCCACAACATTGTACACACATTTATATATGCACAACATTGTACACACATTTATATGCCCAACATTGTACACATTTATATGCACAACATTGTACACACATTTATATATGCACAACATTGTACACACATTTATATGCACACCATTGTACACACATTTATATGCACAACATTGTACACACATTTATATGCACAACATTGTACACACATTTATATGCACAACATTGTACACACATTTATATGCACACCATTTTACACACATTTATATGCACAACATTGTACACACATTTATATGCACAACATTGTACACACATTTATATCTGCACAACATTGTACACACATTTATATGCACACCATTGTACACACATTTATATGCACAGCATTCCACACAAATTTATATGCAAAACATTGTACACACATTCATAAGCACAACATTGTACACACATTTATATATGCCCAACATTGTACACACATTTATATGCACAACATTGTACACACATTTACATGTACACACATTTATATGCACAACATTGTAGATACATTTATATGCACAACATTGTACACACATTTATATATGCCCAACATAGTACACACATTTATATGCACAACATTGTACACACATTTATATGCACAACATTGTACACACATTTATATATGCCCAACATTGTACACACATTTATATGCACAACATTGTACACACATTTATATGCACAATATTGTACACACATTTATATATGCACAACATTGTACACACATTTATATGCACAACGTTGTACACACATTTATATGCACAACATTGTACACACATTTATATATGCCCAACATTGTACACACATTTATATGCACAACATTGTACACACATTTATATGTACAACATTGTACACACATTTATATGCACACCATTGTACACACATTTATATGTACAACATTGTACACACATTTATATGCACACCATTGTACATACATTTATATGCACAACACTGTACACACATTTATATGCACACCATTGTACACACATTTATATGCACAACATTGTACACACATTTATATGCACAACATTGTACACACATTTATATGCACAACATTGTACACATTTATATGTACACCATTGTAAACACATTTATATGCACAACACTGTACACACATTTATATGTACCACATTGTACACACATTTATATGCACACCATTGTACACACATCAGTACACTTGGCCTGATTCAGAGATTTATGTAAATCTTGTTTTTATTTATCTGCGCATGCACTGGAGCCACAGTGCATGTACTGATTTGTTTCTGCAACGTTCGTCGCAGTGGCGTAACTTCATCTCAGGTGCCCGGAGGCAAGATAAATGTTGGTGCCCCCCCCAAACTAAAATGTACCACCCCCCAGCACCTATGACAGCCCCAGCTGCCGCCGCCCCCCTTATGCAGTTCCTTTTATATAATGCCCCCAGTAGTGGACCCCTATGCAGTGCCCAACAGTAATGGTCCCCCTATGCAGTACCTCCAGTAGTGAGCCCCCTGTAGTTGCCGCCAGTAGTGAGGCCCCTGTAGTTGCCCCCAGTAGTGAGACCCCTGTAGTTGCCCCCAGTAGTGGACCCCTGTAGTTGCCCCCAGTAGTGAGCCCCCTGTAGTTGCCCCCAGTAGTGATCCCCCTGTAGTTGCCCCAGTAGTGAGGCCCCTGTAGTTGCCCCAAGTAGTGAGCACCCTGTAGTTGCCCCCAGTAGTGAGCCACCAGTAGTTGCCCCCAGTAGTGAGCCCCCTGTAGTTGCCCCCAGTAGTGAGCCCCCTGTAGTTGCCCCCAGTAGTGAGGCCCCTGTAGTTGCCCCAGTAGTGAGCACCCTGTAGTTGCCCCCAGTAGTGAGCCCCTGTAGTTGCCCCCAGTAGTGAGGCCCCTGTAGTTACCCCCAGTAGTGAGGCCCCTGTAGTTGCCCCCAGTAGTGAGCACCCTGTAGTTGCCCCCAGTAGTGAGCCCCTGTAGTGAGCCCCTGTAGTTGCCCCCAGTAGTGAGGCCCCTGTAGTTATGCCCAGTAGTGAGGCCCCTGTAGTTGCCCCCAGTAGTGAGCACCCTGTAGTTGCCCCCAGTAGTGAGCCCCTGTAGTTGCCCCCAGTAGTGATGGCCCCCACCGCACGCGCACACACACACAAAAAAAAACCACTTACCTTTATCCCCGCTCCAGAGCTGCTGCTGTCCATCCCCGGCGTCCGCTCCTCGGCACTATGGGAGTGACGTCACTACGTCACTCCCATAGTGCATTGCGGGACCCGGAAGACGGAGCTCACTCCTGAGCTCAGTCCCCAAGGTCCGCTCCTCGGCACTATGGGAGTGACGTTATGACGTCACTCCCATAGTACACTGCGGGACCCGGAAGACGGAGGGAGCTCCGTCCACCGGCTGCCGCCAGGGGTTTGAATAGGAGCCAGGCGCCCGCTGGCACACTCAGCGGGCACCCGGCAGATGGAGGGTGCAGGGGGTGCGACCTCGCCCCTTTCATCCTCTGTAGTTACGCCAATAGAGGTGGAGCGCTGATCAGCGGCGCTCCTTCTCCATGCAGCTCCCAGGGACAATGGAGCCAGGTGCCCCCTTCAGGGCTGACTCCCGGCGGCAAATGACTCCATTGTCTCCGGGAGTTCCGCCACTGGTTCGTCGCAGAACCCCAAGTTTGACATGCTGCTAGAATTAGGGGGCATGCCGAGGACAGTGGCTGCATGATTTACTGCATGGTTACTTATGCTGCCCATCCACTAGAAGACAGGCAAAAGCCTGCACGATTACGACATTGTAATCATGCAGCTGTTTGTCAGTCTGTGATGTGCCTACACTGAACGAGCAGTCATTCAGTGTAGGAACATCAATCATCTGCTAACATGCTGAACCTGACATTATCGTCAGGTTGTCCAGCATGTTTGCCCAATGATAGATGTCTAAACGACCAGCGGGAGCGTGCATCGCTGGTCGTTTTATACATTTTAGTGAACGATTTGCAAATGATTAATGAACGATTGAATGATAACGATATCGTTATCGTTCAATAGCTCAATTTAATCGCCTAGTGGATGGGCAGCATTAGATGTGTGATACTTACACAGTTGATCTTCGGACGCAGTGTCGGAACAGAGTAGCCGGCAGTGGGCGTCTTTTTACTTAAGACACCACTTGTGGCTTTTGCTTATTTTAGCACAGACGCTGCGTACAAAGAAACCTCTGACATAGGAGAGCACAGGATGCTCATCTTAAATACAGAGAATGGACACCTCAATCTTGAGAAAGGTTGAATAAAACAATAAGTCAATCAATATTTTGAGAGCTAATTAATCGTTCATTATCCAATATATCCTAACCAATTTCTCTGAAAAGTGAAATTAATCTGCTTTCCTTTTATGTAGTAACTCTGCCTTTTCAACAATGTTAATATAATATTGTATCTAAACTTTAATTTTACCCATATTAACCTGCTCCCTAACTGCTATACTTTTTTCTTTACAGTTATCAATAAGTACATGTCAGTACCATTTATTTATGCAATTAGCGTTAGTCTCTGAATCAGGCCAATTGTCCATTATAAGAAAGGGATTATGGGCCTGATTCAGACCCACTCGCGAGCGGCTGTCCGCTCGCAAGTGGGTCGATGGTCTGCACTGAGCATGCGCACGACGGAGGGAGCTCCGTCGTGCGCATGCGCCAGACGCGATGAGCGAAGGAAAGTCCTTCGCTCGTTGTGTCCGATCAAAGGGGGCGTGCTGTCAATGTTGATTGACAGCACGCCCCCTTTGGTGGGCGTGCCGGGGGCGTGCCTCCCTGTCGGGGGCGTTCCCACGGGAACGCCTCCCGTCAGAAGCCGGCCCACTGACATCACTAGTGATGTCAGTGGGAGTGATTTTGGCTCTGATAGAGCCAAAATCACTCCGGAGCTTGCGGTTGAAAACCTCAACCGCAGGCTCCGGCTCGCAATTTCGATGGTCGCGATGGTCACGACCATCGCGGCCATCAAAATGCACGCTCGTATAGCCTGTGGGTGGTGACCCACAGCTATACGAGCGTCCAGGAGGACGCTCCATGAAAATGGAGCCCGGCCCTCATGCAGAGCGTGCGCTCTGCTCAGAGCGTACGGCTCTGAATGAGGGCCTATATTCCCTTATGGAATGTAGTCGGCATCCCGGCGTGTGGGATGCTGACGGTCAGATGACTGGCGCCGAAATCCTGACAGGTCGGGATCCCTGCACCAGTATCCCGACCACCGGCATTCCAAAGGTAAGTATCGGGGTGTTAGGGGGAGGTTAGTGTTAGGTAGCGGGGTTAGGGTTAGGCAGTAGGGGGAGGGTTAGGGTTAGGCACCAGGGAGGGAGGGTTAGGATTAGGGTGCGCGGAGGGGGAGGTTAGGTTTAGGCACTAGGGGGGAGGTTAGGTTTATGCACCGGGGAGGGGGTATTAGGTTTAGGGTGCGGGGAGGTTAGATTTAGGCACTAGGGGGGATGTTAGGGTTAGGCACTGGGGAGGGAGGGTTAGGGTAGGGGTTAGATAAACACTTACTGCTGTTCTCTATGGGTGTCAGGATTCTGGCTGTCAGGATGCCCCTGTCGGTATTCTGACCAGCGGCATCCCGACAGCCAGGATTTCATACCCATTCCTCCCTATTAACCTATAAGAAGAAAACTAAGACACCATTATAATTTAATACTTTGTTATGTAGAATATATATCGAAGAAAGCGTTATGGTTTAGTACATTTTTATTGTATGTAGAATATAACTCTCCATGGTTATTAGAGGTACAATATAAAAGTTATGTTTTAAATATACACAAATACAAATATTAAGAGTACCCCCACAAAGATTTTTTTTTTTGTGTTTATGCAATTTGAGTAAGATTTTAAAATTGCCAAGGTACACTATCATTTGTCCCCAAGGGGAAACAAAAACACATACATTGGCCCCCGCAGAAGAAAACAATCACATTGGACCACACAGAAAACAAAATAAAACACATTGGCCTCCACAGAAAACAAAATAAAACACACTGTCCTCCACAGAAAATAAAATAAAACACACTGGCCTCCACAGAAAATAAAATAAAACACATTGGCCTCCACAGAAAACAAAATAAAACACACTGTCCTCCACAGAAAATAAAATAAAACACACTGGCCTCCACAGAAAATAAAATAAAACACATTAACCTCCACAGAAAACAAAATAAAACACATTAGCCTCGACAGAAAATAAAATAAAACACATTAGCCTCCATAGAAAACAAAATAAAACACATTAGCCTCCACAGAAAACAAAAGAAAACACACTGGCCTCCACAGAAAACAAAATAAAACACATTAGCCTCCACAGAAAATAAAATAAAACACATTAGCCTCCACAGAAAACAAAATAAAACGCCCTGGCCTCCACAGAAAACAAAATAAAACACACTGGCCTCCACAGAAAATAAAATAAAACACATTATCCTCCACAGAAAACAAAATAAAACACATTTGCCCCCATTTAAAACATAAAACAATCACACTGGCCCCTACAGAAAGCAAAATAAAACACATAAGCCTCAACATAAAAAACAATCACACTGGCCCCCATAGAAAGTAAAATAACACAAATTGGCGCCTACAGATGTATCCTTATACATCTAGCCTCCTTGTGCGTTAAACAGCCCTCCTAGTCACGCCATGCCGTGGCGTGACTCGATAGTGCTGAGCGTCTTTTCGTGTGACTTTTTACTGTCAAATGCATCTTATTTGCACAGCGATTCACAAGCACAACCAGCTTCTGCTGAATAAAATGATATGCAGCATGCCTAGATCCTATGAGTGACTGCGGGTGTATCTGCATGCAAAATGCTACGTTACGGTATCAGTGGCTGTAACACTGTAACATAGTGTTTCGCATGCAGATACACCTGCAGTCACATAGAGGTCCATGGAGAAAGAGGTTGGGGCGGAGGTATAGAACTGCAAATTATATCCTGACCTGCCCCAATGATGATTTGCTGCGATTTCCATCATTATGTCACTGGGTACAGGGCCACAGTTATATGATTTATACTAAATCTCATCATATTTAGCTCCCTAAATGATCACTTTACCAAAGAATTGCATGATTCTCAGGAGTCGGGAAAACTTTTTGAGACTCCGGGAAATCATGAGAGAATGGGCAAATGTGGTTAAGGTTTGTCAGAGGCAGATGGAGACAAGGGCCTGATTAAGAGATGTACGTTCATCCAAGGATGTGCAGAAAGAGTCCTGTGATCTCGCTCGCAGACACCCCAAGCCCCAATATGACTGAAATCTTCAGCATTTGGGGGGCAGAGGAGGGGGGGGCGGGCCAGGTTGTCATTTTCTGGGAGGGATGAGGCCAGGTTCTGTGTCGGCAGATGCAGATACCTGGCCTTTTGCGTGACCAGGCACCAATCAGATTGCGGGAAGCTTCGGCTCCTGCAGACCGACCAAAGGAGCAACCATTGCAGCCATCGGTTGCAATGATCGCGATGGCAACCCCACCCTGCGATGACGGTTGCAGTGCTAGGATTGCCAATGCAGCAAGGGGGTGTCTGCCAAATCCTTCTGCATTTGCATCTGAGATGGACGGATTTTCACAGCTACTTGTGTGCGACTCTGCAAATCCGTCTGTCTTTGAATCAGGCCCAATGTATTTATAAGGCATTTACCAAGCCCTCCCTCCAAACCTCTGCCAGTCATATAGCCCTGTTTTACCTGTCAATTAAAATCCCTTTCATTGCCAGAAACATACATTATAATTTCCTAGATGTAAAAAGGTTTTTAGACCAAGAAAAGCCATGATTAAACACCTTTAAAAAATTCTTTGCATTTACAGAACTTCCTAATGGGTAAATTAATATATGTCAAAGCTGTGAATTACTGAGCTGAATAATATACATTATTAACTGGAGTGTTTATACTTAACTAAATAAATTCCCCATGCTCTTACAGAGCACAGCAAGCACAGAGTGACTGGTAATTTGGTTGACCTGATTTGCATAAGAGCACTATACGGATTGTCTGATTTATATATAGTTTCATAGTTAGTAAGGTTGACAAAAGACACAATCAGTAAAGTTCCACTTTCATAAATTTGAATCATGTTGATATATAGTGTAACAGCTGTCATCACCTTATATCCTAATTAATCCCAGATCTTAGCCACACTTTCAGTAAAGAACCCCTTCCTGTGCTGATTGTGAATGATTGTGAGGTTACAATTGATGGCCCTTTTAGTACTTTGTGCAGAAAGTTTGTTGTATAAATTTGACCTCAGATATATTTATACACATTAAGTCACATAAGGAAACTTTTTTCCCCAAAGTAAACAAATCTACTTATTTCTAACCTTTCTTTTTCATTTAAGTCCTTCCATTCCCTTTACTAAGGACCCATCAATGATACTCTTTCTTACAGTGAGGTGTCCAAAATTGTAACTAATATTCAAGATGTGGTCTAACTAATGACTAAAGCTGCATACACACACAACGATTTTTTTAATGAACGATTTGAGTAAACGATTTTTTCCCTTGAAAAAATTTACTAAAATCGTTTACTAAAGTTGTTCATTTACTAAATGTCATGAACGATTTTTATGAACTACAAACGATTTTTGCATATTCCCTTAATGAAAATCGTTGAGTTGACAAGTCTGACTGAACGACAAACTACAAACGACAAACTACAAACGTGAACGTGCATGAACGATAACCGTTCATCGTTTGACTCAGAAAGTGAACGATTTTTGCCATCAATTATCGTTAAACGATATCGTTTAACGATAATCATTAAAAAAATCGTTGTGTGTGTATGCAGCTTTACTCATCAGTAATGCTAGGTTTGCACCGTGTACATTTATCCCCCAATTTATGAATGCCAGGGTTTAGTATTTGCGGTTGCTGGCACTGTGCACTGCTGCTCAATGGGCCCGATTCAGAGATGGTCACTATTCACTCAGCCGCTGCGTCTTTGTATGCAGCGACTGTGCCAAATGATGCAAAAGCCGCAGGAGGCGTCTTATGTAAAAGGAAGCACACTGCCGAGTTCTCTGATCCAATGCTGCATTTGAAGAGGCAGACATCGGATCAACTGTGTGACCATCGGACATCTGAGTCACCAATAGGTTACTCAGGATGTCCGGTAAAATCATGGACACAGCCACTGGCTTTGCTACGCCCAATTTCTGGAACTCTGGCGCTTACCCAAACACCAGCAACATGTCAATCATACTGTGGCATTTGGGGCACTGAGATCAACATCATAGACCCATGTCTGCACATGGGCAGATTTTACAACATCGGAGATGTGCGGTAACATTGAGTTAACATACATCTCTGAATCAGCCCCAATATTCTGTCAGCTAAATCCTTTTACATCTCATGGGCCTAGGTACAGATCTCTAATAAATTTATTTATATAACCCATGACCAGTTCTTCATGAAACCACGCTGACACTGTTATCAAATAATTTTCTGTCTTTAATTTAATCACATTTTTAAGAATACTTTGAAATAATGTTCCTGTAACAGAAATCATACTCTCATATCTATAATAAACTTATGCAGTTATGGCCACTGCTGAGCAAGAGGATTGGGAGTCAGCGGGTCAAGCCTCGTTGGGCGCCCCATGCAACAAGGGACAGGTTTCGGTTTTAAGTGAATCGTTGACAACCCCTTCCATGTCTGGAACAGGTGAGGAAGAGGTTCCAGTTCCCACCAGCGTCCCCCAGACCTCTTTTTTGTATGATCCTACAGACTCACTCAGCTCTTCAGAGACAGCTAGGTAAGCCTATGTGTTTTTTTGCTCAGCAGTTGAAAGGGAAATGCAGAAGCCCTAAAAGTTGGGTCGCATAGTGGGCAGCTCTGTTCCAGAAGTGTCAGGGGACATGGTCCACAGCTCAAATACGGCTATTTTGAGAGGTGTTCAGTCAAAGATTAAGGAATGTATCCAGAATGGCTGGTTTGTATATTATTTGCATTTATGGATGATGTTCACGACATGTATTTAACAGCTAAGAATAATGTTTGGGGCCAGTACAGTATGACAACTTATTTCGTAAAAAGCACGATAGGCAGAAGATTTTAAGTCTTGGCTTCAAAGATGTAGGGCTAGACGTCATGCAGCATGTGTGTGTCAACTCAAAAAGTTTAGTGGGCTGTAAACAGCCTTTCTGGCCCATCCAGGATTTAATACAACAGGAAGGGGTAAATGTTATGCTTTCAACAATGCAAAGTATAACAGGGGGACAAGTTGTCGCTGCAGACATGTTTGCATGTTAAAATTGATTCAACACCTGTCTTACCCGGAGGGTGGCTCAATAAACGACGTTATTGATCCTGCAAATTGCTCCGTCTTTTATCAGTCATTTTGAGGATGCTTTGAGTATTGTGCAAGGTTTCGGAAGGGGGGCATTGTTAGCCAAAGTGGATATTGAGTCTGAGTTTCACTTACTTCCTCTCCATCCTGATTCTTTTAAATACATGGGTTTTAGAGTTGTCTACTGCTATTATGTAGGCATATGTTTACCGATGGGTTGTTTGATATCACTGTCATGTTCATTTTTCAAAAGCTTTAACTCTTTCCTGCAGTGGTGTATTCAAGTGGGTACAGGGCAATCATGCTTTGCACAATACTTACAGTAGATGATTTTTTGTTGGTGGGACCGTATGCCTGTCTGGTTTGCAGTGAGCTGCTTTTTTTCATTAAGGGCGCTTTTTGCCGTTATGGGTGTCTCCACAGCTCGAGAAAAGATGGGGTGGTATGTGGGTATCATAATCTATACAGTTGTAGGTCTCAGTCGATTGTCCTGTGATAAGTTGTGCCGTTTACAAGAATTGTTGGGCTCTTTTTTTTTGGCAAAAAAAGTTTTGCTGAAGCAAATGCAGTCATTGTTGGGTTTACTTGTTTCTCATGCCTAGTTATTCCTATGGGGATGATTTTTTGCAGTAGGTTAGAGAGGGCTACCACAGGTGTAAAGAAGGCTCACCATTTAATTTGCATTTCTTTAAACATGACTTATAATTTGTGAGTATGGTTGGCATTCTTGCATGATTTCAGTGGGGTTCACATTTGACTTCTGCAGCTGGCGGCCAACTCTGAGGTTCAGTTGTATACTGACACATCAGGTTCAATAGGTTTTGGTGCATATTTTAATGGGGAATGGTGCGCTGAGGCTTGGCCCAAGGTTTGGAGGTCTGAAGTTTTAACAGTTAATATGTTACTTTTGAAACTTTTTCCAATTGTGGCAGCAGTTGAACTTTGGGCATTGGAGCTTAGCAACTGATGAATAGTTTTCTGGAGTAATAAATTAGGCATCATGCAGGCTCTCAATAATTAAAGGGCAGTGTCCCCTCTGGTGTTGACATTGCTGAGGCATTAGACTTTTCTTTGCCTACAGGGAATATTGAGTTGATGGCACAGCATGTCTCAGGTATTGAAAATGAGATTGCGGATACGTTGTCTGATTTTCAATGGAATAGATTTACGGCACTTGCACCTTCAGCTAGTGAATCTGGTTTATCTTGTCCTGATTATGTCTAACAGATTATTAGGCCAGCATTGAGGGACTCACTTAGAAGGTCCTAGCTCTGGGTACACAGAGGACCTAAACTGCAGCTTGGAGGGACTGACAGGGTTTCCTCCTTCAGATGGTGAGGGCAAGAAAGTACACAATGCCATGTTAGAGTTTGTTTGGGGTTGGCATGAGATGGCTCCTTCAAAGGCAGCAATATCTGCAACGTTAGCAGGAATTTCTTATTTTTGGCACATTCATGGTTTAGCTGATCTGACTAAATCATTTAATTTAATAAGGCAATGAAAGGTTGGGCAAGGGAGCAAGTGAGTACAGAGGAATCATGCTGACCTATTGATACAAGTTTACTGAAGGACTTATAGCAGGGGTTTTATGAGCCACCACCATTGCTAATACTTCCAGCAATTACTAAGCAACCGAAACACCGTGTCCCACTGGTCTAGCAGGCTGATGGTCCTGACAGTCTCTAGGTGCCCGGGACTACAATGGCTGCAATGGTTGTTGGTCCTGGCTATTGCCCAGCAGCTGGGACACTAGTGTGTACATGCAGCACTCAGCTGCATCAGATCTGTTCATTTAGAGGGCTGGTCTCTGAGGAGACTCCTGATTAGCCCATGTCCAGATAAAAGGCATTCAGCCTTTCATTGCGTTGTTGGTTATAGCTTCATGCATTGGAGTTAGCTTGCTGTTCCTGGTTTCTACTCAGTGTTTTTGATTTTCCTCATTGCTGTGTGCCTAGCCAGCCTGATGTCTGGTCTCTTGCTTCCTAAGATAACACCTATTGCTAATTATCAGCTTACTTACGTTTGGAACAGTGACATTGTTGTTTGCTACCATCTGATTGTTTATGCATATATTGAACCATTCAGTATCATTGCATTACAAGTGGTTTTCTACTGCTCCAGTCTTATCATGTGATCATCAGTTTTTTTGTATAAACTTCTACTACTATGAGTTTAGGGCCTGGTGGCATCTCAGTACTGGTGAGATTATCTCTAAGGGAATAAGGACAGTTGTTATAGGTAGAAGACCTCAGCATGTGGTTCTTGAGGTCTACTGCAAAATAGGCAGGTGTTTCATAACAGGTGTCTACGTTGCATTGGGGGAGTAAGAGGCTAGTTTATTTAGTGTAGCTTTCTCATTAGCATTTTTGGGGACTTTAAGGGTGGATGATTTAACAGCAGCCAATAGACCAGTTAACACTGGTCTATTATTTTGTAATGTAATTGTGAAAGCACACCTGATTTTAGTGAAAATGTATCTGTCTAAAAATGACCAATTAGTTAGAGGGTGGTGGATCTCTGTTTGCACGCATCTGGATTTAAGCATTTTCCCTGTGGCATAAACTAGTTGTTTCTGCCAGAAGCATCCTAAAGGTGGTGTTCAATGATTAATTAATGGTAACCTTTCCCCCCTTTTCAGGTTTCAGTTCACAAGCATTTCTAAAATCTTTAGTTGCCATGGTGCTCCGGTTGAGCACTATGGCATGCACTCTTTTTTAGAATAGGTGCGACAACTTGTGTGGCAGTATCAATTAAAAAGTTTGAATCAATTAAAAAGTTTGGTCGTTGAAAGTAATCTGCTTACAAGGGGTATATTCGGGGTGACAAGTTGCTTAGTAAGTAATGGTCCTTACGAGTTTGCTTTCTGGGCAACCTTAGGTCTTAAGCAGGGGATTGAAATTCTTTTAATTTTTTGCCCTCATGAATAATAAAGCAAATAACAGGTTTTGGTGTTGTTCACCTTTATTTGGGTCACCCAAAAATCCTGTTCATCCCTTCCTTGGCCAGTTTTGTTGTTTTATACATAAGTACTAATGTTTAGATATTTTTCTTGCTTGTTTTCTGGGGGAGTCTTGTCCAGTGTGGTTTGTTGGGCACTCATAATTTTTGTGCCAGTAGGCACCCATTAGTGACTACAGACCCATTTGATGTGCATTGGATTGGGGTGAGAGGTTTTAGATGGGGAGGTTTGCCAGACCTTCTTTGGGAGTCTGAGAAGAAGTGGGGAGTGCCCATTTGCCTAGTCATACACTTAGTGGGAAGTGACCTAGGTACATGTAAGGGCATTGAACTGATTAATGCCATTAAAAGTGATTTACAGATTATTTCAAATCGGTGGCTGCAAAGTTTGTTAGCATGGTCTGAAATGGTTCCACATAGAGTTTGGAAGGATTGTCAAGGTGGTGCTACATTGTCCAGGTATGTATTGGGTTTGAATGGCCATGTTATCAAGCACCCCCATTTACACTCTGAGGAGGTGGAATTTTATAAGACTGATGGTGTGTATCTAGCTGGAAAAGTTCTGAAGTTTTTCGTCACAACCCTTATTTCATTAGACAAAGGGGATGGTGTTATTAATGGTGGCAGAATTCTGTATCCTTGGTAGCTCAATTTGGGTGCAACTAGCATTTCCCTTTTGCGAGCGGTGAGTGAGTCTCTGTCTTAAGGTCTCTATCAGAAGTAGGGACCAGTACCAGGCCAGTTAAAAGATGTTGGTACTATCCAAGCCCGTTTTGTGTAGGGGGTGAAAATTCCACCCCCAGCTATTTATTTACATATTTATTCTTTGGGCTGTGGCCAAAGTAGTACTGTTTTTCACCACCAAAACTTTAATTAATTATTATAATTACAATTTGATTAATAAATTTGGCTGTGGCCACCTTTTTTCCAAACTTATTCAGTTGTCCATGTCATTATTTATTTAGTTCAGTTTAGTAGAGTGTAAATAATAAATCCTATGGGTGACTTCAGGGGCATCGATGGGAGGAGCGGGTACTAAGTACCCGGGCCTGGGCTTGCTGAAGGGGCCCCTCCCTCTTCTCTGTCAGCTGAGCAGCCCAGCACGCACTGCTGTGTGCTGGGCTGCAAAGGGAGACTGCTTACAGCTGCAGCAGCAGTCTCCTGTGCCCGTGGAGGAGATCGATCATCCTGACTGGCCATCTGGCAGTTCTGGCAAATGCCAGAAGGGCCGATGACCAGATGGGTCGGTCCGGCTGTGGAGAAGCCAAGCTGAGCAGATATGCCTCTTGGAGTTCAGCCTCTGTGTCTGCTCAGCAGCAGAGGCAAAGTTCTTTGCAGTCACTCCCATTATGTTTATAACACAATAAGACTAGCTGGTCCCAGCCATCAGTTAGATCCATGCAGCTGCACTGTTGGCCAAGTTTCATCTTTTGAACCACCCATTTTGGGTGGAGTCTTTGTGACAGGTGATACAGTCAAAATGGCTGTTGTGCTATTTTGCTGTTAAACTATTCAGAGTACTTTTAATGCATATTGTATTAATATTATTGGAAGGTTTTTCTATTAATTTAGCTACTCTGTTTGATAGTAATATTCAACTATGTTAACCAAATATTTTATTGTTTCATTAGAAGGTGCCCTTTAATATGATTCTCAAAGGAAGGTGCTTTAGTTAAAAATTTTGACTAGTTGCATCTAATATTGTGTGATATTGTTTGAATATTGCAAGGAGCCTTGAACATATAAATGTCAATGTCACTTGGTATAATACTATACCAATAACCGTATTTGTTACAATGCTGCCCCCTATTGTTAATAATTATTTTAATATTATGACCTTATAAGGTATATAGTATCCGGTCTTTGTTAAGAGCCCTATAATTAGGTGTGAAATGCGGAAGTCTGTAGCCTTAATTCACAACTCCCAGACTTACTGCAGAAAGTGCTGGGCCGGTGTACCCATCCAGCCTATTAAGTAGGACGAGGCTTCCGGAAGAGATTGTGCTGTATTGAACCATTATCTGAATTAATTAGTAATCAAAGCTAAGTACCAATAAATCATTTTAATTAACTTAAATTGAGTGAGTTTTTTGTCATTCATATCAGACTGTTGCTGTACTCCTGAACTCTTTGTGTCTACCGGAAACATATTTGGCGACCACGAAGGGACAGCACAGGAGGTGATTCTGTGATACAATGTCTTTAAGAAAATGTTTAAGTTAGAATGTGAAAGCAAGTATCCTACATGCCTGACTTAGATTCGGTCCCTGGGCTGGTATGAGTGGAACAAGCTTGTAGCTATATATAGCCTGTATGTTGTTTTGTGTATTGTCCTGAAATGTGTGTGTGCAGTGTAACGTAGATGTATATGAGCAAGGTTATGTGATAAAAATCACAGTGTATGTTGTGTTTTGTCCTACTGAAAAGAATTGTTTAAACAATTTAAGAAACATGTTAGACTTGCGAAAGATAAGTTGGACACTCAGTTGGCTGGGTTCCTAACAGGTGTGCGTGGGTGGTTCTGAGTTGAGAGATATGAGTGAATTGCCGTTTTCTATGAAGATGTCTGTAGAAAGCTTGGATTGGAAGATTGAAAAATGGATTGATTCTGAATCAATGATGAAATTCAGTATTTGTTATTGCCTAGGAATTCTAATATTCTCTCCGTAACTGGTGTGAAGGGAGGGGGGAGAGGAGTAACATTCTACAGACAGAGAGCCCAGAAGGGAGGGACATTGAGGAAATTCACTACGCAGTTTGAAATGGGAGAAAAAGTTATCAGATAGAAATATTGCATGGATTTAGAAAATCAACATGCACTGACATTACAAAAGATCAAGCTAGTCACACATTAGCAGAACAAGAGTATTCTGAAGTGAACGGTGTGTATGTATCAGCATGGATAGATGAAATATACATGCAGTCCTCAGATAAAGACATTTTGACATCTTCCCTTTAAGAGATTCCACAGGGAGAGCTGAAATCACAGTGACAGGTACTGATTGACATTGTCCAGCAAGGGGGTGTAAGGAATTTTGGACCTCATTCAGAGTCGGTCGAAGCGGCCGCACGGTCGTACGCCACCGATGTTTGTTATACTGCGCATGCGTAAAGTTCGCAATGCGCGTGCGCAAACTAGCCGCTACGATCAGAAATTTCTCTCTCCTTGAACACAGCCAGGTTGGTAGTTTGAGTGACAGATGGAGGCGTTTGTGGGTGGTAACAGGGGAAGGTTCTTGAAAACGGGGAGTGGAGATCCGAACGCAGGCGTGCCTCATTATGCGAACGGCGTTTTATGGGAGTGCATATGGATTATGGGAGTGCATAATTAACAAAGTAGCGTCATGGCACATGTGACATGGGAGGTTTTTACACTGACATGATCGTAGAGCTTAAGAGAGGGTATGGTCAACCTTAAGCTCTACGACCAGTGCCGATGGTTCCCGATGGTCTCGATTAATCCTTATATGCCCGGAGATGATGTGCAATGCGTACGAGAAGGGGGCGTATTTTTTTGTCTTTCGACCGCTTCCTCCCCTTGGTCGGCCAGCTACCGATCCGAACTTAGGGACGCAACTTGCGAGGGAATCATTTGAATATCCGGCCCCTTCTTCCGTACGACCGTGCAGCCGCTTCGACCGACTCTGAATGAGGTCCCTTGTGTGGAGAGCAAGAGAATGCAAACACAAGATAACCTTCTATTGTTTGAAGGAATATGTAATGAAATGACACTGTATCGGGAAGTGGTTGAGCGCCCATTAGTAGGGGTGGGGCCAATTGATGCTGCCTTGCCTGATGACACATGGGAGTTACCAAGAGACAGGGGGTGGAAGGCAGGATTGCAGAGAAAGTCCATGCCCTTGAGATAGGAGACTGCCGCAATGAGGAAATGACAGTTACATGGCGTGGATCCCAGTCTGTACAATTTTTTCAGAGAATGTTGTGCATAAAAAAGAGGTCATGTGAAAAGCTATGTTGTGTCTTTTATGTTGCGACTGTAAGCTGGGTTGGTGAATTTTAAAATGAAAGTGCATCCAGAGAAATAAGCCATTCTTCCTGTAAGTGACGGTAACAAAACATGGTATGTCTTGCCTATGGCAGAAGAGCACAGACAGTGGAGAGAAGAAGATTTCCATTTGGTTCTGGGACAAGCAGTTTGCAGCAGCACAAGCCAGATATACCTCCTTGGAAAATACATTTCTGGCAGCATATACAGCATTGCAACATGTGGAAAGTACCACCAAACAACAGCCACTTACAATAAGAAATGAGATACCGGTAGCTTTTGGGTCAGGCAAGAAGGCCTGTCTGTATGGATGCCCACCTGGCAACAACATGACTGGAAAATCCATGACATGATCATCTGGGGAGGAACAGCAATGTGGAACAAGATTTGGAACTTCTGCAATGAGTGGCCTATGGGCCTGATTCAGCAAGGAATGCAGTAGCTTATATGCACACAATCGGCCGATTGTTGCGTTCTGCGCATGCGTATGCATTGCAGTGACATGCGCGAACTAGCTATTGTGATCAGGACTGTGATCACAGAGGCTACACAGACCCTGGCAGAGTGATTGACAGGAACTGCAGTATGTGGGTGGTGATGAGGGGGGTGGTTGTGCAAACGCATGTGTGCCAGTGCGTTTGAATGCCGTTGCATGGGCATGAATAAATTAGCCACTGCAATATCAAACGCCACCTGAGGCCTCATAGCGTGCGCAGAAGTAAGCAATTCCTGAGTGAGGTCTGATCTGCCTTAACTGTTACCGATTGTTTCACTATATTGGCTAAGTATACAGATGTGAGTAAGGGAAAGTGGGCATCCTTATGTCAGGCTGCAATTGCAATGCGAATGCAAACATTTACATATCACTGCTGATATTAGAAACTGCATTGCATGCTTATAAGCAGAATAGCAATCCATGCTGAATCAGCTCCAGTGTCTGTGGGTCATATCAATGGCCACACTGGACTAGAGTCAATGAAATCGCAGATTAAAACAGTGAAGCTGACCTCCTGGGAGAAGACATTACTGGCAGCCTAAACTGCCATGAAACATATGGAGAGCACTACTAAGCAACCAAAATATGTATAGTTCATAGGTGGATCAAGCCAATATGCAGAATTGTGAGTTGTGCTGATGGTGCCAGAAGAAATCAAAGGCCCTCTTGTCATCTACACAGACAGCTGGACCATGTTCCAAGGCCTAACCACCTGGATGCCAACATGGGAACAGTACACTTGGAAAGTACATGGCAAAGTGATCTGGGGTGACACTGTCCTGTGGGGATGAAATCTGGAATCAATGCAACTGGAGGCCTGTGTCGGTGGGCCATGGCAATTCCCACACTGGACTAAAAGGCAATGAAGTTGCAGATGCAATGGTTCAAGTCAGAGCAGTGGCGTTTACCCCTGAAGAACAAACAGAACTACACAACTTGGGAAAGTGAGCCCATGCCCAAAGTGGACATAGAGGAGCTGAAGGAACCCATGCCTGGGCACAGACAGAAGATACAATGACAAAGCAGATGGCAAGAAATATGGTGGAAAAATTAGAAAATGTCAACTGATGAATTACAGGAAAAAATTGATGGGAAACCTGGGACCTATCTATAGAGGTGAGCATGCCGAACAGGTGTGGCAGATAGACTTTATTAGACCTTTGTGTACTGGATATAGGGGGCTCAAATTCTGCTGTACAGCTCTAGACAATTACTCTGGAGTACTCGTGGTCCACCCATCTAAACATGCAGACCAGCAAGCTCAAGTTACAGGGATTGTCTATATCCAGACCATGGTCTAAGACATTGCAGTAAGCTATTACATGTGCCAGCAGCTGGAAAATATGGCCTACCTTGTTTATTACTGAAAGAGGCCTTATGAACTTTATAACTGCAGTATGGAAATTTGACTTAATTGTTTTCCAGCAAAAAGATGGAAGAGTGCTGTAGTGGACAGCTAGAGAACACCGTCATTCAGGAATGAAGTTGCTTCAAGCAGTCATAGAAGGAAGAATGAGCAGTCTGTAAGCAGGAGCGATCTCGCCAGAGCAGTAGCAATAAACCCCCCTGTGGCCCAATATACCCAGATGGGGCTACTGTGAATAGTCCTGTATCCTCTCAGATCCCAGCAAATCATGGCAGTATGCAGCAAGGGGGCAGGGCATAATGGTGCGAGGTTCCCACCCCCATAAGCAACCTGCAGCATGAGCTGCATCAAAAAGTATGTGTGGATCTATGTATACTGTGCTAGGGTGTACTGTGTGTTTGTGCTAGTGTGTGTATGATGTATGCATGTGTAATATACATATACTGTAGAGTATATATGTACAGTATACATACAGTCAGGTACATAAATATTGGGACATTGACAGAATTTTCATATTTTGGCCTCTGTTCACCACCACAATTGCTTTGAAATGAAACAAACAAGATGTGCTTTAACTGCAGACTTTCAGATTTAATTTGAGGGTAATTACATCCAAATCAGGTGAACGGTGTAGGAATTACAATGGTTTCTATATGTGCCTCCCACTTTTTAAGGGGCCAAAAGTAATGGGTCAAACTAAACAATCCTAAATCTAACTTTCACTTTTTAATACTTTGTTGCAAATCCTTTGCAGGCAATTACAGCCTGAAGTCTGGAACGCATAGACATCACCAGACGCTGGGTTTCAACCCTTGTGATGCTCTGCCAGGCCTCTACTGCAAATGTCTTCAGTTCCTGCTTGTTCTTGGGGCATTTTCCCTTCAGTTTTGTCTTCATCAAGTGAAATGCATGCTCAGTCGGATTCAGGTCAGGGGATTGACTTGGCCATTGCATAACATTCCACTTTTTAGCCTTAAAAAACTCTTTGGTTGCTTTTGCAGTATGCTTCGGGTCATTGTCCATCTGCACTGTGAAGCGCCGTCCAATGAGTTCTGAAGCATTTGACTGAATATGAGCATATAATATTGCCCGAAATACTTCAGAATTCATTCTGCTGCTTTTGTCAGCAGTCACATCATCAATAAATACAAGGGAACCAGTTCCACTGGCAGCCATACATGCCCACTCCATGAAACTAACATCACCATGCTTCACTGATGAGGTGGTATGTTTTGGATCATGAGCAGTTCCTTTCCTTCTCCATACTCTTCTCTTCCCATCACTCTGGTACAAGTTGATCTTTGTCTCATCTGTCCATAGGATGTTGTTCCAGAACTGTAAGGGCTGTTTTAGATGTTGTTTGGCAAACTCTAATCTGGTCTTCATGTTTTTGTGGCTCACCAATGGTTTACATCTTGTGGTGAACCCTCTATATTCACTCTTGTGAAGTCTTCTCTTGATTGTTGACTTTGACACATATACACCTACCTCCTGGAGAGTGTTCTTCATTTGGCCAACTGTTGTGAAGGGGTTTTTCTTCACCAGGGAAATAATTCTTCTGTCATCTACCACAGTTGTTTTCCATGATCTTCCGGGACTTTTGGTGTTGCTGAGCTCTCTTTGGTGTTGGTGCGTTCTTTCTTTTTAAGAATGTTCCAAACAGTTGATTTGGCCACACCTAATGTTTTTGCTATCTCTCTGATGGGTTTGTTTTGATTTTTCAGCCGATGGTTGGCTTGCTTCACTGATAGTGACAACTCTTTGGATCTCATATTGAGAGTCGACAGCAACTGATTCCAAATGCAAATGTCACACCTAGAATCAACTCCAGACCTTGTACCTGCTTAATTGATAATGAAATAACAAGGGAATAGCCCACACCTGTCCATGAAATAGTTTTTGAGTTGATAGTCCCATTACTTTTGACCCCTTAAAAAGTGGGAGGCACATATTGAAACCGTTGTAATTCCTACACCGTTCACCTGATTTCGATGTAGTTACCCTCAAATTAAATCCGAAAGCCTGCAGTTAAAGCACATCTTGTTTGTTTCATTTCAAAGCCATTGTGGTGGTGAATAGAGATCAAAATATGAAAATTCTGTCAATGTCCCAATATTTATGCACCTGACTGTATATATATACACCAGGGCTGGGTCCAGAAAGAGGAGAGTCCTGTACAGAAACAGGTCAGCGCCCACTAAGATGGTGCGCGTGGCGAAGGCGTAGCATGGTGAAAAGGTGGCTTGACCTAAATGATGTTATTTGGGGGTGTGCCCATATGGCACCCTTCCCATCCATGTCAGGCTAGGGGCAAGCACAGCCCTCCGTCAGCAACTGGGCTGCTCCAGCCATCTTCCAGCACTGAATGGACGCCACGCGCATGCGTGCAGCATCCATTCAGCTTTGCCGGCACTGCCGCGCTTTGCTTAGCAAAACAGAGCTGCGGCGGTGGGGTTCCCCAAC
The DNA here is from genome assembly GCA_031769625.1 of Taudactylus pleione. Lineage (NCBI taxonomy): Eukaryota > Metazoa > Chordata > Amphibia > Anura > Myobatrachidae > Taudactylus > Taudactylus pleione. The sequence continues at coordinate 8,413,125 of JAUIMM010000350.1, read as the reverse complement.
CTCCCCGACCACCTGTGGGACACTTTGGCCCGCATGTGGAGCATGGGGCAGTGCCCAAAAAATGGGACTGTCCCACTGAAATCAGATGAAGTATATAGGAAAAACCAAAAGATCTTTAAAATTGAGGTTACAAGAACACATTAGAAACAATAAGAATGAAGTGGAAGGACATGCTGTTTCCAAACATTTTATTACAGAACACAAGTCGAGTCCAGGCGACATAACATTTAAGGCAATTGAACATATCACCCTAGGAGAAAGAGGAGGAGATCTAAGCAACTTACTGTCCATATGTGAAATGTATGGGATCTTCGAGCTAAGGAGCTCATTCAGACCCGAATACTAAGCAGCAGCCGCTCGCTGTTGCCAATAATCGCACATCTGCGCATGTGTTTGGTTCGCAATGCGTGTGCAAAAGTCAGTCTTAGCGATCGGGAACCGAGTGCTCGTTGCACACAGGCTGGCCGCTACTTTGAGTGACAGATAGCGCCGTTAGTGTGTGGTAACAGGGGAAGGTGCTTGTGAACGGGGGTGTGGATGTGAGAACGCAGGCATCTGGCCGCCAGAACGGAGTTTAATGGGTGTGCATAATTAGCAAAGTAGTGTCATTGAACACGTCACTTAGTTGTTTTTATCCTGAACTGCTCACAGTGCTTGCGAAAGGGCAGGGTCTATCACAACCACTGCGAGCAGCTCCGATGGCCCTCGATGTTCCCGATTAATACACACTTCCTGGAGATGACGTGTGCAGCAAGTGATAAGTGGAAGGTTTTATAGTCCTGCGTACATTCCCTGACATCGCTCTCTAGGACATAGAGGGCGTCCTTACACCGCAAAGTGCGAACGCTTGATTTGCATACCCGGCCCCTTTTGCAAGCGAGCGACTGCTTAGCGATCGGTTCTGAATGAGCTCCTAAACACCTTGGCCCCTTTGGGCTTTAATGAAAGCTATGAAATAGCTCCTTTTTTGTAACTTTTTCTGATGACAGACGATGAGGATGGCAGCAGCATGGGTGGAAGAAAAACATCTACAGCCATACCACTGTGTTAATGCCCAACCTTGTCCGATCTTGTAAGCTAAGCATGGTTGGGTCTGGCTAATACATGGATAGGAGACTTCCTAGGAATACCAGCTGTAGATGTAACAACCCACATGCAAATTAAGTCATCTGGAAGAGAAGATATTCTACTCCCTGGCAAAGCACTGGACATTTTTCTAAGCTTATGACTTTCCCAAAATGAAGACATCGCTACTAAATGAAATATCCCTAAATGGAAAAAACTGCTACTCTGTCTAAATAATATAAACATATATATTATTATTTATGTTCTTATTTATATGGCTATATTTAGTCAATCATATTAATTTGATTGGATATATTTTTAAAATCTTACACCATATAGAGTGACCCACATATACTGGGGTTAAACAACATCTGCGTTCCGTCACTTCTATTTGGAGACAAAACCAGTTCTGCCTCCTCCGTCTCACCTCAGCCCGGCGCCACAGGGAAGCTCCATTGTGGTTGATACTTATTATATATATATATATATATATATATATATATATATATATAGTGCATCTGGAAAGTATTCACAGCACGTCACTTTTCCCACATTTTGTTATGTTACAGCCTTATTCCAAAATGGAATAAATTCATTTTTCTCATCAGTATTCTACACACAATACCCTATAATGGCAACGTGTAAAAAGTTTTTTGGGGATTTTTGCTAATTTAATAAAAAAAAAAGCCTAAGAAGTCACATGTACATAAGTATTCACAGCCTTTGCTCAATACTTTGCTGATGCACTTTTGGCAGCAATTACAGCCTCAAGTCTTTTTGAATATGATGCCACAAGCTTGGCACAGCTATCTTTGGGCAGTTTCGCCCATTCCTCTTTGCAGCACCTCTCCATCTCCATAAGGTTGGATGGGAAGTGTCTGTGCACAGCCATTTTCAGATCTCTCCAGAGATTTTCAATCGGATTCAAGTCTGGGCTCTGGCTGGGCCACTCAAGGACATTCACAGAGTTGTCCTGAAGCCACTCCTTTGATATCTTGGCTCTGTGCTTAGGGTCGTTGTCCTGCTGATAGATTAACCATTGTCCCAGTCTGAGGTCAAGAGCGCTCTGGAGCAGGTTTTCATCCAGGATGTGTCTATACATTGCTGCATTCATCTTTCCCTCTATCATGACTAGTCTCTCAGCTACTGCCACTGAAAAACATCCCCACAGCATGATGCTGCCACCACCATGCTTCACTGTAGGGGTGGTATTGGCCTGGTAATGAGCGGTTCCTGGTTTCCTCCAAACAGAATGCCTGGCATTCACGCCAAAGAGTTCAATCTTTGTCTCATCATGGTCTTCAGTCCTTCAGGTGCATTTTGGCAAACTCCATGCGGGCTGCCATGTGCTTTTTACTAAGGAGTGGCTTCTATCTGGCCACTCTACCGTACAGGCCTGATTGGTGGATCGCTGCAGAGATGATTGTCCTTCTGGAAGGTTCTTGTCTCTCCACAGAGGAATGCTGTAGCTCTGACAGAGTGACCATCAAATTCTTGGTCACCTCCCTGACTAGGGCTCTTCTCCCCCGATCGCTCAGTTTAGACAGACAGCCAACTCTAGGAAGAGTCCTGGTGGTTCTGAACTGCTTTCATTTACGGATGATGGAGGCCACTGTGCTCATTAGGACCTTCAAAGCAGCAGATATTTTTCTGTACCCTTCCCCAGATTTGTGCCTGGAGACAATCCTGTCTCGGAGGTCTACAGAGAATTCCTTGGACTTCTTGCTTGTTTTGTGCTCTGACATGCATTGTCAAGCGTGGGACCTTATATAGACAGGTGTATGCCTTTCAAAATCATGTCCAATCAACTGAATTTACTATAGGTGGACTCCAATTAACCTGTAGGAACATCTCAAGGATGATCAGTGGAAACAGGATGCACCTGAGCTCAATTTTGAGCTTCATGGCAAAGGTCGTGAATACTTATGTACATGTGATTATTTAGTGTTTTTTTTGTATTAAGGGGGAGATGTATTATTGTTTTATCGCAGCCTTAAACAGCGCTTACCGTACTGATGTTCTGTATCGCGTATGTATTAATAAAGTTTCCGGAAGAAAACCTTGTAAACATCGCAAGCATGAAATCCCGCTGTAATATCGCGGCGTTTCGTTCTGTCATTGTCAGACGTGGAGGCTTTCGGGAGGTTGTATGTATCATCGTTGATAGCGCATATTAAACAATGCCTCATTGTGGTTGCGATTTTTACTTATGTAAATTTTTACTAATTGCTCCTTGCACACTACACTACACTGCATACACTACACCCGCTCCCAGGACTCACTACACTACACTGCACCCACTACTACACTGCACCAGCTGCCAGAACTCAGTACACTACACCTGCTCCCACTCCCAACATTCACTACACTACACTGCACCACCTGCCAGAACTCACTACACTACACCCGCTCCCAGCATTCACTACACTACACTGCACCAGCTGCCAGAACTCACTACACTACACTCCCACTCCCAACACTCACTACACTACACCAGCTACCAGAACTCACTACACTACACCCGCTCCCAGCACTCATTACACTACACTGCACCAGCTGCCAGAACTCACTACACTACACCCACTCCCAGCACTCACTACACTACACTGCACCAGCTGCCAGAACTCATCACTACACCTGCTCCCAGCACTCACTACACTACACTGCACCAGCTGCCAGAACTCACTACACTACACCCACTCCCAGCACTCACTACACTACACTGCACCAGCTGCCAGAACTCATCACTACACTGCACCCACTCCCAACACTCACTACACTACACTGCACCAGCTGCCAGAACTCACTACACTACACTGCACCCACTCCCAGCACTCACTACACTACACTGCACCAGCTGCCAGAACTCACTACACTACACCCGCTCCCAGCACTCACTACACTACACTGCACCAGCTGCCAGAACTCACTACACTACACTGCACCCACTCCCAACACTCCCTACACTACACTGCACCAGCTGCCAGAACTCAGAACACTACACCTGCTCCCACTCCCAACACTCACTACACTACACTGCACCAGCTGCCAGAACTCATCACTACACCCGCTCCCAGCACCCACTACACTACACTAGCTGCCAGAACTCACTATACTACACCCACTCCCAGCACTCACTACACTACACTGCACCAGCTGCCAGAACTCAACACTACACTGCACCCACTCCCAACACTCACTACACTACACTGCACCAGCTGCCAGAACTCACTACACTACACCCGCTCCCAGCACTCACTACACTACACTGCACCAGCTGCCAGAACTCATCACTACACTGCACCCACTCCCAACACTCACTACACTACACTGCACCAGCTGCCAGAACTCAGTACACTACACCCGCTCCCAGCACTCACTACACTACACTGCACCAGCTGCCAGAACTCAGTACACTACACCCGCTCCCAGCACTCACTACACTACACTGCACCAGCTGCCAGAACTCACTACACTACACCCGCTCCCAGCAATCACTACACTACACCAGCTGCCAGAACTCAGTACACTACACCTGCTCCCTCTCCCAACACTCACTACACTACATTGCACCAGCTGCCAGAACTCAGTACACTACACTGCACCCACTCCCAACACTCACTACACTACACTGCACCAGCTGCCATTACACACTACACTACACCCGCTCTTAGCACACCCTACACTGCACCAAGCACACACTACTTCACACTGTGCTCTCCGTACACTGCTTCACCAGCCGTTTGCATGCTGAGTAATTTTTTTTTAAATTCTCTCTTCCTTTCCTAATATAAATTTCTTGCAATTACCTTTTTAAAATTTGATACATGCGGGTATGCATGGTGTGAATGACCACAGTAATCCAAAATGTGATTATGGTGTCAAATTAATTATTTGCAGGGCCAATAAGATAAGCCCCATGTCTTGCATTTCATTTTTTGAGACGTTTGCTAATCAAATTAATTTCCACTCCAGTTTCTCTTGCAATCAAGGGGTGTAAATACATATTTGTTTTTGAATGTAGTCTAAATAGTGTCTGTTTTTGCATCTTGGTTACAAATACTGCACAGCTTTAATATTACACAGCACTTTAGATGTAAGCTGCACAGCACTTTTTCTGTAAGTTTGGACAAGTTCCACCCAAATCTAAATATCTCTGCTCATTTTAAACTGACCCACCTGCAGTGCAGCATGGTTTCATCAAGATGATCAGTTTAGAGAGATCTCTCTCTAATCCCAACTCTGAATCAGGCCCGGAGTCCGTGTGTTGGCTCTGGAGTTTGGCCAGACACTGCTAGCGGGTGATGCACAAATTCCATAGTAATTCATGTCTTAAATATCTACTTTTTTATGGCCTAAAAAATATAAGCAATGGATGTTTTTAAAAATCTGTATATTTATGCTTAATATTTGTTTCTGAAATGAACTTAAATAACTTGTTTTTGTAATTATTGTGTCTTTAGATTTAATAAAATAATTGATTATTCCATCGACTCTCTACATCAATTTCCTTTTTTGATTGCAAAATCTTTAAAGCTCGCCTTTGGAAGATAATACATCAATTAGTACTGACCCTATAAGTGTAGTCATCAAGTGTAGACAGTCAAGGTAAATTAAGTTATACCTATGTTTTTTAATAAAAAAAGTTTTATGAACTACTTTTTCCCAAATTTTGTGAATTGTTTGTATGTTTGTAGTCTAAAAATATATTATTTTGAACATATCAAAATATTTACATCTTCAAATTATCCTTTAAACTACTGTATATGTTAAACCTATTCAAAATACAAATTCATTTTGAATTTTTAGCCAGTTACGAACTTTAAAAATGTATTAAATTTATGTTATATAATGTATTTATTAACATAACATCAGTAATTTTTAATTATCTATTAAAATATAATCTCAAATCTTTTTCTATACTTTGACAGATGAATTGTAGACTACGGTTTTTTAGATTGCTCTTGACATTGTTACTTATCAGAAATGGATTGAGGAAAACTGTGCAGTCCAGAGTGATCACTTCAGCTCCAAATGGTTTCAAACTTCGTAGGAAGAGATTGATTAAATCTAGGAGAGTTTTGAGAGGTTTGAGAGAAAGCTACATACATAGAATGTTCAGATTACCTAGTAAAGCCATCCTCCAGTTGTATAAAAAAATTAAAATGGATCTTTCTCCTAAAACCAGAAGAAGTCAATCTATCCCCGGTCTTACAAAGTTTTTGGCAACACTTACTATTTTAGCATCTGGATCTTTTCAAAATTCAGTTTCTGTGATCTGTGGTGTAAGCCAGTCATCGTTTAGCCGTTTTTTTGAAAAGGTACTAAATGCAATTTTGAAACACACTAAAAATTATATTCATTTTCCTCAAACCTTGAATGATTGGAATGCCATTAAACAAGAATTCTATGATATAGACAATTTTCCAAATGTAGTGGGAGCTATCGACTGCACACATGTTGCTTTCACTCCAACTCAAGAGTAAGATGAGATGTGTAGAAACCACAAAAATTTCCATTCAATGAATTTCCAAGCAATTTGTGATGCCAAGATGAGATTTATGAATATTTATGCAGCATTCCCAGGTTCTACTCATGATGCCTATGTATTAAGACATTCTCAAATTTTTGAAAAATTTGGGCTGGTTATTAGGTAAGTTTACTTAAGTATACAGTATACACCTTTATATATTTAATTTATTTATATAAGTATATATTTTATTACGATTAAATGTAAAAGTTTGTAAAAATTTTGTAAAAATAAACAATTAAAAAATTAATCAATGCTGTAATACCTGCTCGTCTTGAAAAAAGGCAGCAAGAGGTGCAGTTATTTCCCAATACTATCTTTAGTTGAATAGTCATAAAATTCTTAAATAAATGAGACATTTTTTTGGAAAATTTTTTGCTGTATAATTTTTTCAAAAACAGAGGTACATAAATGTATAATTTCATGCAAAGACAAATTCCTCTATGTATACCAGTTGAGAGGTACTGATTTTTAAAATATAGGGTACTTTGTACTAAAAAATCTTTGTTTACAAATCAAAAATGTGAGGGTGGGTCCCTCATTGTTGGATATTACACAACATTATTGGTTTTGTAATTATGAACAAGGTTTTTTTTTAGAAGCAAAACCTTTAATGTCATCCTATCTGGAAGTTCAAACAATTATTTATAAATTAAATCCAGAATTATGTTTTCAAACTGTATTGATGAGTGAACATTAGTTGTGTGAGGCAAGGCTTACCCTTTTATAACCTTTTTTTTTAATTAGTAAAGTTATTTTTTTAAGTAGGCCAAAATGACTACATAGGTGTGATATTTCATTCACTCCAGAGTTTGCAAGTCTCTTTACAATGCTGGTTTACATATTTTAAAATGGCTTTCTAGTCACTGTTAGTTTTTTTTTCAATATTTTTGACTTGTATGTCATGGTTTTTTTGCAAATATAATTAACTTGAATTAAATTTAAATTTTTTAATTAATTACCTAAATTTTAATCAGGGGATTCTGGATATGGATGTTGTCCATGGTTACTAACACCTTTAAGCAAACCAAAGGGAAGAGCGCAGAAGAGATACAATTGCTCACATATATCTACTAGAGGAGTGATCGAGAGGTCATTTGGATTACTGAAAAGCAGATTTAGGTGCTTATTAAAATCAGGTGGTGCACTACAGTATGGAGCAAGTAAAGTATGTAAAATTTTTGTTGTATGTTGCGTTCTTCACAACATCTGTTTGAATCATAATCTTGCTTTAGAGGAAGAATTTTGTTTTCAAGAGGAAAATTGTTCTAATGTATCTTCAGAGAATGAATTAGAAACACATACTGGAAATCTAGTGAGAGCAAATGTAATAACTAATTACTTTTCTTAAATTTTCTAAATACAACAGGTGAAAACGCGATCTACTTTTCATTAAAATGTATACCATGTAGTTGCATTTGTAATCTGCTATTTGTTGTTTAAATGTAAATGTTGAATTAAAGTTATTTATCAACGTTACATACTTTATTAATATTAAAAAAACCTGCAAATACAAGTTTCGATTTTTTTTATTAATAAATTGGTTTAACCATTTTTGTTTGAAAAAATTTGAAAGACAATTTGGTCCTTGTTTTTACATAAAAAAACAGTCATTTGTTAAAGTTTTACTGTATATTTATGTTCTTCAATGACAAAAAAAATTAAATAAAATGCTAACAACATCAAAATGAGTATTTGTTTTTTCAGAACTTTTTTTTTGTAAAAAACAATGTCTTGCAAAAATGGAAACATGTTTTGCAACAGCTGTGTTTTCAGCTTGTTAAACATTGTTGATCAAAAACTTTAACATTTTGATATTTTAAATTCTAAAATTAACTTTTTAATTAAACATATCATTTTCTTGGATTCACCACATTTTTTCCAAAATGGCAGGAATGTCCAGTGTGAAAAACACAAAACAAAATTTGCTTTAATACATTAGTAAATAATAATATAGCTGCATTTAAACAAGAAATCTATACATATTTATCATTTTTGTTTTCTGACAAGGGTGTGTATTCAATTAAGTATGGAAACGTGTTTCTAGATAAAAAATTTTGGAGACGATGCAATTTCATAATTGAAGGACTTGCGTGTTTAAAAACAAAAGTACCAGTAGGCCATTTTCAACACGTTTTGAAAAAAACACGGGACGTGGGGGCACATGGGGGGTATCTGGTTGGATGCCTCCGAGGATGCAGCAGTGCTGAAATAAGCCCATAGGCTTATATTGTGTAATGCCACATAAAGTCGTAGTTACCTAACGATGCAAAGTTCTCAGAATGCTTAGAATAATGCTTCATTGGGGCCCATTTATTAATGTTCGCATTTTGCAATGTGATTACTGCATTTTGAACTGCCTCTTATCGCAAAAAAAAAAACAATGTAAAGTGGGGTTTCCTGGTACTTTTGTATTTGAGGATTTTAAAAGAAAAATAAAGAGCCTCCAAACTTTTGAAAAACAGGTAACACAGTTAGACAATAATGAGGTTTGTGCAGTTGTTTTTTTTTTTTTGTGTGTGTAAACTTAGCAAAAAACATGATGCCTTTCTAGCAACCAGAAATGAAGTGGGGGCAAATCTTACCAATCCTGATTTTTTCATTAGGTATTTAACTGGTTATATCAAAACACTTCTGGTATAAGTTCTGAATGTATTTTAAACAATATTTCGCTCACAATAAACTTTTATCTAAAAATTTTACAATAATAATATGGTTAAATTATCTAATTAAAATTGGTTAAACTATGCTTTTTTACACCTACCTTGTTTTCTAAGAGTAAACTTTCTCAACAAAACGTTGTGGCTTTTTGAAGCTGCGCTTTGGACGAATGCATGATTTACTATCCATTGAACCTTGCACAACGTCAGCATTCTCCTTTGGAAAATCTGAATTTAGAACGGAGTCTGGTAGAATTTCATTTACATGTTTTGATGGAACTCTCTCTGTGTTTTTCTCAATTTCCTTGGTATGTTGTAGAGAATTCACATACTCTTGTTGTGTCATTGCTATAATTTTTATATTTTTGGAAATTTCTTTTAATGCAAATAACATCTTCTCAAACATTTGTGAATAATTGTTACCCTGCGTTTGTAAGACATCTCAATTTTTTTCTATTTCTTTTACTATCAAATCCCCGTCTGAATCCATTTTGGAATTTGTGAACTCTAGGGCAGCATTTAACATCTTTGAGAGATGTAATGAATCCAAATCACTATTATTTTTTGTTCCATTTTCTGCTTTAAACCATTCATCAAATTTTGTAGCCTCTTGTTCGGGATTTTTGAATAATGTTTTATCCCTCTCATCGATTTCTTTTGAACTTTCATCTACTACAATTTGACTTGTCACAGTATTTTTGAATTTTGGCTTATATGTAGTTGGTATTTCGTATACAGATCCTGTGGAATCACTCGAATCATCAATATCAATCTGATTCAATATAGAATTGTTACGGGAATCTAACAAAAATGATAAAAAAATAAAAAATATATAAAAAAAGTAAATGATACAAATTATATAAAAATGTCATTTATTAATTTAAAAATGACCTATTGATGCTTTTTGGGTGCCGACTTGATTCTCCATGATTTAGTTCTCCATAGGTTGCATGGTTACTTTTTGTGGATCGATTCTTCAAGGAGGAACCTTGCATTTTTGTGTGCTGTTTTGAGACATGTTTTTTTGGAACTGTACAAATGAAATAAGTAAATAATTGTAACAAAATAATATTAAAGATTAATTAATTTTTAAAAATTAATAAAAAAAAACACATATTCATTAATGTTATAAAGTTGCAAAAGTATTGAATATCCACTTAGGAATCTAAAACCTATAAGAAAAAGGTGTGGTGGCCTCTTGACAAGGCAGGAAGGCCATGTGACAGAGGGCTGACCCTCACAACGGAACCCCATCTTTAGCTCTCTCCAGCAGCTCTGAAAAGGTGAAGACTGCCCCCGAGGACCAGTGTTACAATATGACCGGCTCCCTTAAATGTGACAGGAACGGAGTGCTGCACAACAATCAATAGTTAAGCACAAGGCTCCTATCACTGATAATGATAATGTTGAGTGAGGAGTGGGCAATGTGGTGTAACCCCTTGGAATGATTTGGCCCCCTGCAGCCTACACCACCCCTATAACGCCATTGGTAACATTAATCTAACTGTATAAAAACAAATTAACTTTATAAAAAATGATGGTTCTAGTTCCACTGCTGAGACACGCACATAGTTTGGGATCCGGAAGCCGGATCCTGCAGCCCACACCATGACCGCCCCAGCTGCCAATCATTCATTCAATGTCATTCTTTAGTGATTCTGCTGGTGTAAAGGCATCAGACATCACGTAAAAGAGAGGAGAACAACCTGCCCTGTTGAACTGCCCCTGCGCAGAATAAACTCTAACATCCACTGAGACTAATGTTCAACTTGAACAGGTCGAGGATACTGTATGATACTTTTATGAGTGGAGACAGGAGCCTGGAGTTCCCAGGTTACTTTTCTTAGTGTTACCATACAATTTTTGTAAAAAAAAAGCCGGCCTTAGTACTGTATACACATGATTCTATCTGTAGAGAGAGGCATTGTGAACTGGACCAACTAATTCATAAACAGCCCTCAGCTCATGCTCAGTGGCATATCTGACACAGCCCTGGAATCAAGAGGACATGGAACCGAAGACAGTAGCAGGAGGGGTGTTGTTCCAATCAGGGCTGCTGCCCTGCAGCAGTGGTCTCTATTGTCTTCCTCAGTACCACCGCTGCCTTCCCCACTCTCAAATATATTATGAAATCTGAAGTTTATTATAAAGCCAACATCATAAAAGGTTTTGAATGTGTCTTTCTAAGAATAAAAATTTTAGAACAGTTTTAAAGTAATGCATTTAGAAATTTAGAATTTGGTTTGCTTTTACCTACCTTCAGTACCTTCTGTACATTTCAAACTTTCAAATTTCCCAGAGTACTTGGAAATTTTCTTTAATAAAGCATCTAAAACAAAGTAATGTAAATTAATATATTCAATTTAAAATTAAAAAATAAATAAATAAATAAAAAATATAACACATTACACAAATATAATAATTCATTTACAATTCAAAATATGGGGGAGATGTATTAACGGCGATTTCACCAATACGATACATCCCCCCTGACTTTGTGTACATGACACGGTTCCTTACCGCGGTAGGTTCCAAAGATTTCGCAAAGGACAACTCTCTCGATGAGAGCTGTCCTTTGCGATGCTGCCGGGCAGAGGGACTTCCGGGTTTAACAACCAGAAGTCCTTCTGCGCATGTGCAGAAGGACGCGGGACACGGGGGCTCAAGGGAGGGATCCGTTTGGATCCCTCCCAGCCCCAAGCATTGCGTTTTAGAAGCCCAAAGGCTTCTAATGGGTAACGCCACCTGAAGGTGTCGTTACCTAGCAACACGAAGCAGCTGAATGTAATACATACGGAGAGTGCAGTAAAACCCCTGAAAACTGCATTTTCCACGATGATACAACTCCCCCTTATTTATTATATATTTATCTAGTCTAGATAACCCAATACTGAATAACTTAATTTCACAGATGGAAACTAAACTATTTCGTAGAAACTTACATATTTCTAAACTTCTACCAAAAAAAATAAATTCAACAAGTTTTTGAAACAAAATAAAACACATAACTATTCTTACAATTTTATTTTCAGTTAATACACTATTTAAAAAAACATAATGTTTATTGAATGCACTTACTTCTAAAGCAATCCAGTATAAAATTAAGTATGCCCCCTATAATTTCAATAAACTAAAAATGTATTACAAACTTTAAAAAAACATTTTTTAATATAAAAATGTTTACCTGACTTTTCAATATTGATGGGTCCATGTTGTCGAATTCCAGCTTTATTGTGTTTTTTCAAAGATTTTGGTTTGCATCCTGGCTCTACATTTATCTGGGAATTTCCAGCTGAAAGATGTTCCATTAATTTTTAAAAAAAAATAAAGTTTTACAGATTTCACAAATTAACTTGTAGGCAAATAAAACTTTAAAGATAATACAAACCAAAAATTTATGGAGGCATACTATAGTCTTCAGTATCAATCCCGTCCGGGATGCCCATCACTGCATTTAGGGATAATTTTGCTTGAAGATTTTTTTCCCAATCCAAAAAAAGGATTTTCATTGGTCCACCACCTCGTTTTCTTGGTATGCTCATTTAGCGCGGACATTTTTCTTTGACTTTAATTTTGCAATCTGAATACCTCTTTTTACACACATAGGCTGTTCTCGGAACATTTCCTACTGCAGACACAGCTTTAGCTATTCTATTCCATTTTATTTTTTATTTTATTTCGTTCAAAATTGACATTCTGACCTGTGTGCCTTCAAAACAAACTTTTGTAATTAGAAATAACACCATCTATAAGTGTTTCATTTTCAGACGTTTTAAAACGTGGTCCTCTGTTATGTTTTGGAAGTTTTTTTATCTTTTCTTCAGATTCCATTTCCATTTCATCTGAGGAGTTATTTTCAGGTATAAAATTTGAGGAATTTTTAACAGGCTCATCATCCTCGGACAGATTAGAGGAGCTCATCTATGATTAAACATATAAAAATAATGGTTAACAAAAAAATAAAAACACACAGCAGCCTCTCACACATCCACAGGGTCACACTCACAGCAGCCTCTCACACAAACACAGGGTCACACTCACAGCAGCCTCCCACACATACACATGGTCACACTCACAGCAGCCTCTCACACAAACACAGGGTCACACTCACAGCAGCTTCCCACACATACACAGAGTCACACTCACAGCAGCCTCTCACACAAACACAGAGTCACACAGCAGCCTCTCACACATCCACAGGGTCACACTCACAGCAGCCTCTGACACAAACACAGGGTCACACTCACAGCAGCCTTACACACAGAAGCACAACCCATAAAAACATCAAGCCACCATTTGGTTGGCCAACACAATAACAAGGGTTTATGGAAGAACCACCCTGCTGCCGTGGCTGAAATCAGAGGAGATGCAACCATTTTGCGAGGGCTCCAATAGTATCTGAAAGAGAACTTCTTAAAACTTACCTCTGACGTCTGTTCCCACTTCAGTGGTTCCCAGTCGTGCCCGAAATGAAATGGCGGCCGCATTGACAGATTGGCGTCTCCGAATGTTCTACTGCGAATGCCGATGTGAAAAGACAACTCTGCGCATGCGCGTGGAACATGCTCACACATATCGCGTTGACATCCTGACACAGCAACGGAAGCTCTTTGTAAAAATAATAATACATTCCGGCGTAGTTCAAGACATGGAATAACTATTTCGCTGCGAAATATACGCAAAAAAAAAGGCGATCAGTAATACATCTCCCCCTAAATTTGCAAATATCTCAAAAAAACTTTTTACACGTTGTCATTATGGGGTATTGTGTGTGTGCAGAATTTTGAGGACAAAAATTAATTTATTCTATTTTGGAATAAGGCTGTAACATAACAAAATGTGGAAAAAGTGACGCGCTGTGAATACTTTCCGGATGCACTGTATATATACACATGTGTATGCACGTGTATATATATATATATATATATATATATGTATCTAAAAATCTATTTATCTATTTTTCTACAGCCCCTCCTCCCGAAGAATTGCAGACACTTGTGTCTGTGACATTCTCTACCCAGGTCCACTGTTTTAATGAACTGAAGTCACGTCCTGCCTTATGGTAAAAAACAATGTTAGGTGAAATGAAAGCATTTTTAATTCTCTTCTTTCACAGTTTTTGTAAGCTGCATCTGCATAGTGACTTCATAACATCACGTTGCGCAGCCATGTACTGGGTAAAACACTGGCGCGAGGAGCCACGGACACAGTCCAGTCATTGGATCTTACAGCTCTCCTGGTGCGGACAGCAGCAGACGCAGGCATTGGCAGACATTGTAATGAGGAGATCAGCGGCAGCCTTAAGAAGTGGGCAGGCAGTGGCACCCAGACCGGAAGCAGCCTCCCTGCTCCTCCAAGAAGAGTAAGCAGTCCCAGCCAAGGAACGCAACCAACTAGAGGGTCTGCATGTGGATGCTGAATAAGGCATTCTCCCGGCTTAAGACATGCTTGCCCTCCCAAGCTGGACAGCCTGTGCCTGGCCTCCAGCTGCTGGTGGGCCGGCACCAAATCCACATCTACTGATGGCACACAGGGGAGATGAGAGGCTGCTGGAGGGAAATAATTGAGTTACTGGGGGGGCACAATGTGCAAGGGGCATTAATGTGTGGCATAATATAAGGGGCATTACCGTGTGACATAGTTATAAGGGGCACTATTGTGTGACATAATGTGTTATAAGGGGCATTACTACTGCATGGCATAATTTTTAAATGGCATTACTGTGTGTGGCATAATGTATAAAGTGTATTACTGTGTGGCATAATGTGTAAGGAGCATTGCTGTGTGGGATAATATATAATGGGCATTACTGTGTGGCATAACGTATAAGGGGCACTACTACTGCGTGGCATACTACTGTGTGGCATAATGTGAATGGGCTCTGGCATAAGGTGAATGGTCTGTACTGTGTGATGTAATGTGAATAAGGGCCACTACTCTGTGATGTAATATGAAAAAGGGCACTACTATGTGACCTAACATGAATAAGGGGCACTACTGTGTGACATAACGTGAATAAGGGACGCTACTTTGTGGTGTATTGTAATGAAGGGGCACTACTGTGCAGTGTAATGTGATGAAGGGGCACTACTGTGTGGCATTATTTGAATTGGAGGTACTATTGTATGATCATGCCCCTTCCCAGCGAGACCACATCTGTCGACGCATGCCTTCGACGCACACTCTCTGTGCATCAGTTTTAGATGAGGCACCAATGCTCTTTATGTACACGGAGGGCTTGGTCAATTAGGAAAATGACTTCCCTTTTATTTGTGTGGGACCTACACCAATGTAGTGCCAGCTTTACCTAACAGAATCAGCCAAATATCAAATGTCTGACTATGGCACTATCCTTACAGGATGAGCTCTGATGTGTGTATTTTAATATGCTGTACACTAGGGGTGAGCGGGTTCGGATTTCTGAAATCCAAACCCCCCCGAGCCCCCCCGATCCGAGGCCGATCCGAGTCAGGCTCGACTTTTCCCGCCTGACTCGGATCTGAAATCGAGGCAAAACGTCATCATCCCGCCTTCCGGGTCTCGCGGGTTTTGGATCCTATATAAGGTACCCGCGTCGGCGCCATTTTCTCACTCGGCTGTGGACAGTGAAGAGGTAGGGTGGGAGTTAGGGCTGGCTGGGCTGTGTAGTGTAGTGTAGTGCAGAGTAGTGTTGTGCTGTGCTGCGCTGTGCTGCTGTTGTCCATAGGGGCTGTGTCCACTACTTCAAAGTCCATAGGGGCTGGCTGTGTTGTGCTGTGCTGCTGTTGTTAATAGGGGCTGGGTCCACTACTTCAAAGTCCATAGGGGCTGGCTGGACTGTGTTGTGCAGTCAGTTGTCCATAGGGGCTGTGTCCACTCCAAAGTCCTGTGCAGTGTCCCAGTCCAAAAGGGGTGCTGTAGTGTTGTCCAGGGGGTGCTCTGTCCGTCAGGGGTGCTCCCTCCAAGTGCTAAAAAAAAAAAAAAATTTCTGTGTTTGTGAATTGTGTGCGCAGTAGCCGCACGTGCATCAACAAAGTAGTGCCAAGCGTGCGCCTGTGTCATAAGTAAAGGGCCGGCTGGCTTGACCGTTAAAGGGTGCTGTAACCCCCAAAGTACACTCCAAACCAAATAAAAAAATATTTTCTGTGTTTGTGAATTGTGTGCGCAGTAGCCGCACGTGCATCAACAAAGTAGTGCCAAGCGTGCGCCTGTGTCATAAGTAAAGGGCCGGCTGGCTTGACCGTTAAAGGGTGCTGTAACCCCCAAAGTACACTCCAAACCAAATAAAAAAATATTTTCTGTGTTTGTGAATTGTGTGCGCAGTAGCCGCACGTGCATCAACAAAGTAGTGCCAAGCGTGCGCCTGTGTCATAAGTAAAGGGCCGGCTGTCTTGACCGTTAAAGGGTGCTGTAACCCCCAAAGTACACTCCAAACCAAATAAAAAAATATTTTCTGTGTTTGTGAATTGTGTGCGCAGTAGCCGCACGTGCATCGACAAAGTAGTGCCAAGCGTGCGCCTGTGTCATAAGTAAAGGGCCGGCTGGCTTGACCGTTAAAGGGTGCTGTAACCCCCAAAGTACACTCCAAACAAAATAATAAAATATTTTCTGTGTTTGTGAATTGTGTGCGCATTAGCCGCACGTGCATCAACAAAGTAGTGCCAAGCGTGCGCCTGTGGCCCATAAATAAAGGGCCGGCTGGATTGACCGTTAAAGGGTACTGTAACCCCCAAAGTACACTCCAAACAAAATTAAAAAAAAATTTCTGTGTTTGTGAATTGTGTGCACTGTGGCTGCACATGCATCAACAAAGGAGCAGCGCCAAGCGTGCGCCTGTGTCCCATAAGTAAAGGGCCGGCTGGCTCATTTCTTAAAGGGTGGTGTAACCCACAAAGTGCACTAGTCTCCAACAAAAATAAAAAAATATTTTCTGTGTTTGTGTGCGCCTTAGCCGCACGTATATATCAATATAACATAAATGGAGGACCAAACTTTCTCCGATAAAAATAAAATAGGGAAAGATCAAGAACCACTTCCTCCTAGTGCTGAAGCTGCTGCCACTAGTCATGACATAGACGATAACATGCCATCAACGTCGTCTGCCAAGGCCGATGCCCAATGTCATAGTAGAGGGCACATACAATCCCAAATGACAAAGTTCAGGAAAATGACCTTAAAAAAAACATTTAAATCATCTGAAGAGAAACGTAAACTTGTCAATATGCCATTTATGACACGGAGTGGCAAGGAACGGCTAAGGTCTTTCCCTATGTTCATGACTAGTGGTTCAGCTTCACATGACAATGGAAGCCCTCCTCCCGCTAAAAAAATCAAACGAGTTAAGCTGGCAAAAGCACAGCGAAGAACTGTGCGTTCTAAGAAGATATCACAAATCCCCAAGGAGAGTCCAAGTGTGGTGGCGGTTGCGATGCCTGACCTTCCCAGCAGTGGACGGGAAGAGGTGGCTCTTTCCACCATTTGCACGCCCCCTGCAAGTGCTGAAAGGAGCACCCACAGTCCACTTGCTGATATGCAAATTGAAGATGTCACTGTTGAAGTACAACAGGATGATGATACTGGTGTAGCTGGCGCTGAGGAGGAAGTTGGCGCTGAGGAGGATTCTGATGGTGATGTGGTTTGTTTAAATCAGGCTCCGGGGGAAGACAGTTGTTGTCCGTGGGATGAAAAAGCCCATCACGGTAATGCCTGGGCAGAAGACCAAACATTCCACCTCTTTGGTCTGGCAATATTTCTATCCAAATCCGGACAACAACTGTCTTGCCATATGTACCATATGTAAAGGTGAAATAAGTAGGGGTAGGGACGTTAACCACCTAGGAACATCCTCCCTTATACGGCACCTGCAGTGCGTTCATAAAAAGTTACTGTCAAGTTCAGAAACTTTGGCTAAGACCGTAAGCAGTCCAGGGACACCTAAATCCCTTTTTCCTGTTTTATCCAAGGAATCGGTGGATGAGGAGGATGAGGACGACATCTTGCCTCCGTAGAGCCAGTTTGTGAAGGGACAGATTAATTGCCAGCTTGTTTTGTGGGAGCCCAAACGAACCAATCATTTCAGCCACAGTCATGTGGCAGACCCTGGCGCTGAAATGATTGGTTTGTTAAAGTGTGCATGTCCTATTTATACAACCATAAGGATGGGTGGGAGGGCCCAAGGACAATTCCATCTTGCACCTCTTTTTTTTCTTTGCAGTATGTACTGTTTGGGGCCTAGTTTTTCAAACTGCCATCCTGTCTGCCACTGCAGTGTCACTCCTAGATGGGCCACGTGTTTGTGCCGCCCACTCGTGTCGCTTAGCATAGTCATGCAGCTACCTCGGTGCAACCTTTTGGCCATAAAAACAATATTGTGAGGTGTGAGGTGTTCAGAATAGACTGGAAATGAGTGGAAAGGAAGGTTATTGAGGTTAATAATTGCATAGGAGCAGAAAAACCCACAAATTCTGTGATTTTAGCTGTTTTTATGCTTTTTTTAAAAAAAATACAGATCCAAAACACAAAACCCAGAACCCAAAACATGGAAGGGTGGTTTTGGCAAAACCAATCCAGATCCAAAACACGAAGAAAGATCCAGATCCAAAACCAAAACACAAAAAGTGGCCGGTGCACACCCCTAATGTACACTTGTATGTTGCTTTAATATTAATTATATTTGTAAGAGCATAGACTAAGGAATGGGAGGAGTCATGCATAGTAAGGGGAGGAGTCTATGCCAGGAGCCAGGTGCTGACACGAGGTGGGCCTGTGTACTTTAAATGTCAGGGCCTATATTTAGTCCCAGTACAGCCCTTACAGTGCTGGTCCCCTTTCTGTAAAATGGGGAAGTGTCAACCCCATTTTCTGGGTGTGGCGAGTCCAGGGACTGTATCTTCTGACACAGACTTCCTAGCATCAGCTACGGAGCTGAGAGGGAGTAACTACAGGGTTACTCAGATGGTCAATAGTCTAGCAGATGATCTGTTGTTGTGTCTTAAGACACAACACTCGGATTTGCAATGCTTTCAGGAGGCATTTTTCTCCTCAGACCCCTCCTGCTGCATTAGCATATGTTAGCCATAATTGCTGACTTTTTAAATCTACTCTTTGGGAGAAGCCCTATCACGGCAAACTGTCCTGAATCGCAAGACTGCGAGGAGGGAGAGGGGCTAACTTATGTGTTTCACATTATTTGGCTCCGCCCCCTCCATACGGCGCTGCGATTCCAGGCATTTTTTTCCCCACCCTGCCTACTTCTGTATAAAGAGAGATCTGGACACTGTTCCAGGGGTGCGGGGGAAAATTCGTGAGCCTCTCGCCAACTTTGGAGAGTAGGTAAGTATGATGTTAGCAGTGCTGCTGCATACCAAGATGTGTCTATCACTGAGGGGTATATTTACTAAGCAGTGTTAGGAGACAGAGTGAAAAGTGATAAGGTACCAGCCAATCTGCTCCTAACTGACATCTTCCAGGCTGTGTTTGAAAAATGACAGTTGGGAGATGATTGGCTGGCACCTTATCACTTTTCACTCTGTCTCCTAACACTGCTTAATAAATAGACCCCTCTCAGAATGAGTACATTCTCACCTGCTTTCATACAAGACATTTATTTAACTTACTTACAGTGTTCCCATTGATTTAAAAGATTCCAGCAACTCTTGTTATTGTTTAAAATTATTTATGCAAATACAGGATCTCTAGAAGGTGGTGTCACAATGTTTGATTTCAGAAAAAAAGCAAAAACATCTGCTGCAATAATAATAGAATTCCAAAAGTACGATGAACGTACTGTAAATGTAATAATGTATGCTAAATTAAAAAATAAACGAATGAGACATAAAGCACAGTGCTGTATTAATGTTAAGAAAAATCTATCTTGACAAGCTTACCAAATTAACATAAAACTGTGTAAATTAATACATTTCTATACAAAATTAATACTAATCTCCGCTTACATTCAATTAAAATAAGGAAAATTATAATCAATGTTTAAAAATGCAGGAAGTAGGTTACCTTTGCCTCTCTGCAGTTTCTTTGCTATAAACAATAATATGCCTTTATTTTGTAACTCAAATTTTATGAAAACATAGACAGACTGCCACAAAAATTAGGCTGACTGCAGACAAAGGGCTTGATTCGGAGATGCATGCAAACGTGGCCACGGCTTCTGCTGCAGCCATGTCTCATAGTTGCCGACCTTTGGCTGCCTCCTCTGGGAGGAGGCAGCCAGGTTGGCACTGCAGGGAGTGGGGCTCGGTGGAACTGGGTGGGTCTGGGGGCAACGATGGCCGTGGCTTGATGGGTCTGGGGGTGTAATGATGCAATCACTTCATTGTAGCCCCGCCCCTCACTATGCAATGGCGAGATTACAGGCATTGTGGTGCAGGAGGCGGAGCCACGATGACGTAATTCAACCCAAATTGCATCATCGGCCATCTTTGCTGCTCATTTCACTAGGGAAGTGGGTGGCTCCAGCTTCCAGGTGACTTGTTCACTTCTCCTGGTGGCTGGGTGTGCCATCCATATTTCGGGAGCCTCCTAGCCATTCCGGTACAGTAGGCAAGTATGTCAGGTTGGGTATGAAATACCTATGGCTGACATGGTGACATTTCAGATGTCAAAATTGTGAACATGTCAACATTATGATGATGACATAGTTGTTGGTTCAAATGTCGGCTGTGTGGTGTCATTATGAATGGTGAAATGATTACCGTCAACCATCTGACCGGCAAAATCTGCAAATATCGTGGCTTTTGAAAATCCATTGCTTAATAAACATACCCCTTATTCCCAGATTTACACTAAATTCCTGGGTCTGACCTGGTATTTTGAACAAGGTTCCAGACCGGGTCAGACCCCGGGCCATAATACCTTCAGACCACGGCGCTGACTCGGGTTATTACCAGATCTGCGCCATTCATGCTGCACACGGTTGCAGTGGAACTGGCCTGCTGATGCTTTGTGATTACATCATCTCCAAGCACAGAGAAACCAGGAAGTCCCCATGCTGTAAATGGCATCTGGATCAGAAGATTCGGGTTACCCATTTACAGTACAGGGTTACATGGGTCGTTCCTGTGTTAAACCCTGCAAGCTACCGGGGTTGGATGGCCGGGTCACTCGAAATGTAAATCCAACACTTGACCCTTTTACAACTTTTGCTGCTAGTCTGAAAGGTGTATTAGTGTGTATAGACTAGGGGTGAGCGGGTTCGGATTTCTGAAATCCGAACCCCCCCGAGCCCCCCCGATAAGAGGCCGATCCGAGTCAGGCTCGACTTTTCCCGCCTGACTCGGATCTGAAATCGAGGCAAAACGTCATCATCCCGCCTTCCGGGTCTCGCGGGTTTTGGATCCTATATAAGGTACCCGCGTCTGTGCCATTTTCTCACTCGGCTGTGGACAGTGAAGAGGGAGGGTGGGAGTTAGGGCTGGCTGGCTGGGCTGTGTAGTGTAGTGTAGTGCAGAGTAGTGTTGTGCTGTGCTGTGCTGTGCTGCGCTGTGCTGCTGTTGTCCATAGGGGCTGTGTCCACTACTTCAAAGTCCATAGGGGCTGGCTGTGTTGTGCTGTGCTGCTGTTGTCAATAGGGGCTGTGTCCACTACTTCAAAGTCCTGTGCAGTGTCCCAGTCCTAAAGGGGTGCTGTAGTGTCGTCCAGGGGGTGCTCTGTCCGTCAGGGGTGCTCCCCCCAAGTGCTAAAAAAAAAATATATTTTTTCTGTGTTTGTGAATTGTGTGCGCAGTAGCCGCACGTGCATCAACAAAGTAGTGCCAAGCGTGCGCCTGTGTCATAAGTAAAGGGCCGGCTTGCTTGACCGTTAAAGGGTGCTGTAACCCCCAAAGTACACTCCAAACCAAATAAAAAAATATTTTCTGTGTTTGTGAATTGTGTGCGCAGTAGCCGCACGTGCATCAACAAAGTAGTGCCAAGCGTGCGCCTGTGTCATAAGTAAAGGGCCGGCTGGCTTGACTGTTAAAGGGTGCTATAACCCCCAAAGTACACTCCAGTCCAAACCAAATAAAAAAATATTTTCTGTGTTTGTGAATTGTGTGCGCAGTAGCTGCACGTGCATCAACAAAGTAGTGCCAAGCGTGCGCCTGTGTCATAAGTAAAGGGCCGGCTGGCTTGACCGTTAAAGGGTGCTGTAACCCCCTAAGTACACTCCAGTCCAAACCAAATAAAAAAATATTTACTATGTTTGTGAATTGTGTGCGCAGTAGCCGCACGTGCATCAACAAAGTAGTGCCAAGCGTGCGCCTGTATCATAAGTAAAGGGCCGGCTGGCTTGACCGTTAAAGGGTGCTGTAACCCCCAAAGTACACTCCAAACCAAATAAAAAAATATTTTCTGTGTTTGTGAATTGTGTGCACTGTGGCTGCACGTGCATCAACAAAGGAGCAGCGCCAAGCGTGCGCCTGTGTCCCATAAGTAAAGAGCCGGCTGGCTCATTTCTTAAAGGGTGGTGTAACCCACAAAGTGCACTACTCTCCAACAAAAATAAAAAAATATTTTCTGTGTTTGTGTGCGCCTTAGTCGCACGTATATATCAATATAACATAAATGGAGGACCAAACTTTCTCTGATAAAAATAAAATAGGGAAAGACCAAGAACCACTTCCTCCTAGTGCTGTTGCTGCTGCTGGGAGTTGTTCATCATCCCAGAGAGGAAGTAGGAACACCACTACTTTTACTAAACAATTGACCCTCCAACAGTCCCTAGCGATGAGGATGAAGTACGACAGCAGTCATCCTGAAGCAAAACGTATAACTGAGGCCTTGACTGCTATGTTGGTGTTAGACGTGCGTCCGGTATCTGCCATTAGTGCAGTGGGATTTAGACAATTGATGGAGGTAGTGTGTCTCCGGTTCATCATTCCCATCTAGATTCCACCTGCATCCTCAAAGCAGCAGCGACAAGCGTGCGTCTGTCTGTTAAAGGGTGGTGTAACCCTCAAAGTGCGCTCCACAAACAATAAAAAAATTCTTATTTTTTTTTCTGTCTTTGTGAAATGTGTGGGCTGTAGCCGCACCTGCATCCTTAAAGCACCAGCGACAAGCGTGCGTCTGTCTGTTAAAGGATTACATCGGTGACAACATCCAAGTAGGCATGTCAGACAGTCCGTACCTGTACTGGCAGGAAAAAGAAGCAATTTGGAGGTCCCTGTACAAACTGGCTCTATTTTACCTGAGTTGCCCCCCCTCCATTGTGTACTCCGAAAGAGTGTTTAGTGCAGCCGGGAACCTTGTCAGCGAAAGGCGTAGGAGGTTGCTTCCACAAAATGTGGAGAAGATGATGTTCCTAAAATGAATTATCAACTCTTCCAGGGAGACCAGCCTCCTGAACATACAGAGGGACCTGTGGTTGTGGATTCCAGCGGGGACGAATTAATACTCTGTGAGGATGAGGATGTTCACAACACTGAAGAGGGTGAGGAATCGGTGGATGAGGAGGAATAGGACGAGATCTTGCCTCCGTAGAGCCAATTTGTGCAGGGACAGATTAATTGCCAGCTTGTTTTGTGGGGGCCCAAACGAACCAATCATTTCAGCCACAGTCATGTGGCAGACCCTGGTGCTGAAATGATTGGTTTGTTAAAGTGTGCATGTCCTGTTTATACAACATAAGGGTGGGTGGGAGGGCCCAAGGACAATTCCATCTTGCACCTCTTTTTTTTCTTTGCAGTATGTACTGTTTGGGGCCTAGTTTTTCAAACTGCCATCCTGTCTGCCACTGCAGTGTCACTCCTAGATGGGCCACGTGTTTGTGCCGCCCACTCGTGTTGCTTAGCATAGTCATCCAGCTTCCTCGGTGCAACCTTTTGGACATAAAAACACTATTGTGAGGTGTTCAGAATAGACTGGAAATGAGTGGAAATTAAGGTTATTGAGGTTAATAATAGCATAGGAGCAGAAAAACCCACACATTCTGTGATTTTAGCTGTTTTTATGCTTTTTTAAAAAAAAATACAGATCCAAAACACAAAACCCAGAACCCAAAACACGGAAGGGTGGTTTTGGCAAAACCAATCCAGATCAAAAACACGAAGAAAGATCCAGATCCAAAACCAAAACACGAAAAGTGGCCGGTGCACACCCCTAGTATAGACTACAATGCATTCTTGCCTACTTTTATTTCCTCCTCCCCGGGAGAAGACCAGGGAGGAGAAGCAGGTGGGTTGCAACGGGGGCAGGGTCTGACAGTTTGTGTTATTAAGCCCTAGGTTAAAGAATCACGTCATTAAGCCCCGCCCCTACATGGGGACCTGCGATCGCCACGGAAATTCTCCCCATTATGCCCACTTCACTAGGAAGAGGGCAGAATACGGGAGAAATGCCTACTCGGGGGGGTTACCTGAAAAATCGGGAGCCTCCTGCGACTTCCGGTAGAGTAAGCATGTATACTACAATGCGCGTATTTAACAAAAACTATTATTTATGCTTTGTAGTCAATTGTAGAACAATTGTTACTGAATCCTTAAGCATGGCTTTTCTTTTAATCTACTTTAGTCCTGGTGAGGTCTGTAAAACAAAGTCAGGAAAGGATGGGAACATGACCAGTGCATGACCAGTATTTATTCTTTGAAAATAAAAAATGAGGTTGTAACAGCAGTGTGGTCTCACCTCAAAAGGCGGAAACACAAAATACTTCTTGAGCAGAGATTTTCTCCAGTATTTCCTGCTGCGATCTGCATTCTCCATCTCCGCCTAGGAGAAACTTGAAAGACATTGCTCAGTCTCCCATAGGAGATAAGATCTGCTGGGCTGCAGGAGAAAGGCTGTGATACTAACGAGCTGCCTAATTAGTGGTGAGATAAAGAGGGAGAGAGAGATTTCAGACCTTGCTGGAGTTTTGTATCCAATTATTCTGTAGCCTGAAGAATTGCAAATAGAACCTTATTATTAGGCTTATTATCAGGAGCAGAGGCTGACTCCAGGGTTCTGTGTGACTCTGAAATATAGCTGGGTATGTAAATAGCATTCATTCTGCAAGGATACAAATAAAAGTGTTGGTACTACTAAAGTGTAAGTGTGAAAAAGAAATGATGCATTAGTAAAATCACTGCTAAAGTAAATAGCAAATAGGATGAATTAACTTTGTTTAATATTGAATCTCTGACATTGACTTTATAGCAGATTTGTCACAGGGTCCTACGATGTTATATGTTATAAGTGTACTACATGATGTCCTATGTACTAAGGAAAAAAGCATGCTATACTCTCTGCAGGACAGGGCTGTGTATTATAGAAGAAGGAAGATCCAGCAGTAATGCTGGGTATACACGGGGTGATCTGTTCAGCAAACAATATCGCTGAACGATCTCCCTTGAAATTCCAGGTGTGCTGGATGAACGATATTGTTTTTATCCACACACCAAAGATATCACCAACGATGAACGATCGCAAACCCCTATGAAAAATGCACAATATCCTCCAGATTGTCCTGCATGCATGCCCGATGGACGAAATCATTATCTTCCAGTGGAAGCACGCATCGTTGGTCGTTCATTGCATACACACAGAACGATATGAACGATATATCATTGAATGATATCGTTATCATTCATATCGTAACGATATATAATTCCGTGTGTATGCACCTTAACATAGGGCCTGATTCAGAACTGAAAGCTATTCTGATGTTCACGCAGCTGAGCGATTATCAATGGTCTGCGCAGGGCCGCAACTAGGGGCAGGGCTAAGGGGCCACGTGCACCGGGTGCCAAGACGAGATGTGATGTGACTGGTGAGATCAGCTCACTCCGGGTGTGTCTATGGCAGTGCTCCCCTCTCTCCATCACTGGCTGCGCCCAGGCACCAAGGTCCCGGGTGGCAAGGGAAACCAGGTCGCCATAGCAATCACAGCCTACCCACTGTCAGTCCCCTGGCCTGACACCTCCCCTGGGGCCCCCTGCTTATGTCATTCTGGGATGCAGGGGCTCCTAGGAAGTGTAGTTTCCCCGGTTTCCGGCACAAGGCCCTGAGTGACTGCTGGAGACGGATTTTTACTTCATGTTGTGAGGCTGCGGACAATTGCCGGACCGGGCAGCGAAAGATGAGCTGTTAGAGGGCCTGGGTACAGGGAGAGCAGCATGTCCTTAACATCAACTGCGCGTCATATATTGCTGGTTCATGTAGTCAAACATCAGCTGGGGAGTCGTAAAGTGCCTGGGCTCTGTGACAGCTGGGACAACCTATGTTTAGAGCTGAAACCCCTCTATACAGCTGAGCCACCTTTATGTATACAGCTGCAGGGCCGGATTAAGGAGGGGGCACAGGGGGAAAGTATGAATATATGTATATATATATATATATAAAATATATAAACACTGTTACTAAATCAGCTGTTGCACACATGAGGTGGGTTGAAAAGACTATAGTTATGTAGTTATGTCGGGGGTAGGGGGCGCCAAATTGCTGCTTGCCCCGGGTGACAAAAATCCTAGTTTCGGCCCTGGTCTGCGTATGCATCCCAGCCGCATTGCACATGCGCTGTGAATGAATTGTGATTGCGTACGCTGTGAGGATTCACTCAAAATTGATTGACAGGAAGAGACCGTTATGTGGGTGGTTACAGATAGTTCCGGTCAGGATATAGCGAGTTGGAGCTATATCCTGGGCGTGTACTAGCCAGGGTCTGCGTTCGCGCACACACAGAATGAACCTCCGTCTCAATTACCACAGCTATTCTGAATGAACATAGACATATTCGAGCTGTCGATGTTTTGAAGATCTGCGTACAATGCTACGTTTGTGTATGCAGTTTCTGGCAGCTCCGAGCGCTCCGATGGCTGTCTCAATACAAAATCTGCTGCCTGTTGCATTAGCATATGTTAGCTACTGCAATCCGTGAGAGTATGCATTACAGCTCCGTCTCTGAGTCAGGCCCATAGTACAGTCTGGAAGACCAAATGGGGGCCTGTTTGGAAAAGAGTATAGGGCCTGATTCAGACCCACTCGCGAGCGGCTGTCCGCTCGCAAGTGGGTCGATGATCTGGACTGAGCATGCGCATGACGGAGGGAGCTCCGTCGTGCGCATGCTCCAGACGCGATGAGCGAAGGAAAGTCCTTCGCTCGTTGTGTCTGATCAAAGGGGGCGTGCTGTCGATGTTGTTTGACAGCACGCCCCCTTTGGTAGGCGTGCCGGGGGCGTGCCTCCCTGACGGGGGCGTTCCCACCGGAACGCCTCCCGTCAGAAGCCGGCCCACTGACATCACTAGTGATGTCAGTGGGAGTGATTTTGGCTCTGATAGAGCCAAAATCACTCCGGAGCTTGCGGTTGAAAACCTCAACCGCAGGCTCCGGCTCGCAGTTTCGATGGTCGCGATGGTCAAGACCATCGCGGCCATCAAACTGCACGCTCGTATAGCTTGTGGGTGGTGACCCACAGCTATACGAGCGTCCAGGAGGACGCTCCATTTTCATGGAGGCCGGCCCTCATTCAGAGCGTGCGCTCTGCTCAGAGCGTAGGGCTCTGAATGAGGGCCATAGTACATAAAACATATATTTATCTATTAAAAATTTCTTTTAGTAGCTTTGTTATGAATGGCCTTAGTTGTGATTATATTGTTTGGTTGTACAGGTTGAGTCTCCCATATCCAAAATACTTGGGACCAGGGGTATTTTGTATAATGGAATATTCCGTATTTTGGAATATTTGCATACTATAATGAAATAACTTGGGAATAGAACCCAAATATACACACAGGATGCATTTATGTATCATATACACCTTATACACACAGCCTGCAGCTAATTTTATATCATATTTTCAATAATTTTGTGGCTCAAACAAAGTTTGTGTACATACATGAAATTCAGTTATGTTTCATATACACTAGGGGTGTGCACCGGCCACTTTTCGTGTTTTGTGTTTTGGTTTTGGATCTGGATCTTTCTTCGTGTTTTGGATCTGGATTGGTTTTGCCAAAACCACCCTTCCGTGTTTTGGGTTCTGGGTTTTGTGTTTTGGATCTGTATTTTTTTTTAAAAAAGCATAAAAACAGCTAAAATCACAGAATTTGTAGGTTTTTCTGCTCCTATGCTATTATTAACCTCAATAACCTTAATTTCCACTCATTTCCAGTCTATTCTGAACACCTCACACCTCACAATAGTGTTTTTATGTCCAAAACGTTGCACCGAGGTAGCTGGATGACTATGCTAAGCGACACGAGTGGGCGGCACAAACACGTGACCCATCTAGGCGTGAAACTGCAGTGGCAGACAGGATGGCAGTTTGAAAAACTAGGCCCCAAACTGTACATAATGCAAAGAAAAAAAAGAGGTGCAAGATGGAATTGTCCTTGGGCCCTCCCACCCACCCTTATGTTGTATAAACAGGACATGCACACTTTAACAAACCAATCATTTCAGCGCCAGGGTCTGCCACACAACTGTGGCTGAAATGATTGGTTCGTTTGGGCCCCCACAAAACAAGCTGGCAATTAATGTGTCCCTGCACAAACTGGCTCTATGGAGGCAAGATGTCATCCTCATCCTCCTCATCCACCGATTCCTCACCCTCTTCAGTGTGTACATCCTCATCCTCACAAAGTATTAACTCGTCCCCACTTGAATCCACCACCACAGGTCCCTCTGTACCTTCTGGAGGCTGGTCTCCCTGGAAGAGCTGATAATTCATTTTGATGAACATCATCTTCTCCACATTCTGTGGAAGCAACCTCCTACGCCTTTCGCTGACAAGGTTCCCGGCTGCACTAAACACTCTTTCGGAGTACACACTGGAGGGGGGGCAACTCAGGTAAAATAGAGCCAGTTTGTACAGGGGCCTCCATATTGCCTCTTTTTCCTGCCAGTACAGGTATGGACTGTCTGCCATGCCTACTTGGATGCTGTCACCGATGTAATCCTCCACCATTCTGTCAATGGTGACAGTATCATATGCAGTGACAGTAGACATGTCAGAAATTGTTGCCAGGTCCTTCAGTCCGGACCAGATGTCCAAACTTGGTCCTGCCTGCCCTGCATCACCGCCAGCGGGTTGCTTAGGATACCTAAGTTTTTTCCTGGCAGCCCCAGTTGCAGGAGAAAATGAAGAAGGAGCCGTTGACGTGTCACGTTCCGCTTCAGCTGACAGTGTGTTCACCAGCAGGTCTTTGCACCTCTGCAGGCTTGTGTCGGCCGGAAAGAGAGACACCACATAGGCTTTAAACCTAGGATCGAGCACGGTGGCCAAAACGTAGTGGTCTGATTTCAACAGATTGACCACCCTGGAATCCTGGCAAAGCGAATGAAGGGCTTCATCCACAAGTCCCACATGCCGAGCGGAATCGCTCCGTCTTAGCTCCTCCTTCACTTTCTCCAGCTGCTTCTGCAAAAGCCTGATGAGGGGAATGACCTGACTCAAGCTGGCAGTGTCTGAACTGACTTCACGTGTGGCAAGTTCGAAGGGCTGGAGAACCTTGCACAACACGGAAATCATTCTCCACTGCGCTTGAGTCAGGTGCATACCCCCTCCTTTGCCTATGTCATAGGTGGATGTATAGGCTTGTATGGCCTTTTGCTGCTCCTCCATCCTCTGAAGCATATAGAGGGTTGAGTTCCACCGCGTCACAACCTCTTGCTTCAGGTGATGGCGGGGCAGGTTCAAGAGTGTTTGCTGGCGCTCCAGTCTTCGGCACGCAGTCGCTGAATGGCGAAAGTGGCCAGAAATTTTTCGGGCCACCCAAAGCGTCTCCTGCACGCCCCTGTTGCTTTTCAGAAAATTCTGCACCACCAAGTTTATTGTGTGAGCAAAACATGGGACGTGCTGGAATTTGCCCAGATGTAATGCCCGCACAATATTGGTGGCGTTGTCAGATATCACAAATCCCCAGGAGAGTCTAAGTGGGGTAAGCCACTGGGCGATGATTTCCCTCAGTTTCTCTAAGAGGTTGTCGGCGGTGTGCCTCTTACTGAAACCGGTGATACACAGCGTAGCCTGCCTTGTAACGAGCTGGCATTTCTGAGATGCTGCTACTGGTGACGCTGCTGCTGTTGCTGCGTAAGGTGATACATCTACCCAGTGGGCTGTCACAGTCATATAGTCCTTAGTCTGCCCTGTTCCACTTGTCCACATGTCCGTGGTTAAGTGGACATTGTGTACAATGGCATTTTTCAGGACACTGAGGACACTTTTTCTGACGTTTCTGTACAGTCTCGGTATCGCCTGCCTAGTGAAGTGGAATCTAGACGGGATTTGGAACCGGGGACACACTACCTCCATCAATTGTCTAAATCCCACTGCACTAATGGCGGATACCGGACGCACGTCTAACACCAACATAGCAGTCAAGGCCTCAGTTATACGTTTTGCTTCAGGATGACTGCTGTCGTACTTCATCCTCCTCGCTAAGGACTGTTGGAGGGTCAATTGTTTAGTAAAAGTAGTGGTGTTCCTACTTCCTCTCTGGGATGATGAACGACTCCCAGCAGCAGCAACAGCAGCAGCGGCAGCAGTAGGCGTAGCAATGCAGGATCCTCCAGAGGAATCCCGGATAGGAGAGTCAGTCATGCCAGTGACATGGCCTGCAGGACTACTTCCGATCCTGACTAAGGAGGAAATTGACGAGGAGGGAGTTGACGGTGTGGTTTGCAGGCGCTTGGATACAACAGGACAACGGGATTTAGGTGTCCCTGGACTGCTTACGGTCTTAGCCAAAGTTTCTGAACTTGACAGTAACTTTTTATGAACGCGCTGCAGGTGCCGTATAAGGGAGGATGTTCCTAGGTGGTTGACGTCCCTACCCCTACTTATTTCACCTTTACATATGGTACATATGGCAAGACAGTTGTTGTCCGGATTTGGATAGAAATATTGCCAGACCAAAGAGGTGGAATGTTTGGTCTTCTGCCCAGGCATGACCGTGATGGGCTTTTTCATCCCACGGACAACAACTGTCTCCCCCGGAGCCTGATTTAAACAAACCACATCACCATCAGAATCCTCCTCGCCAACTTCCTCCTCAGCGCCAGCTACACCAGTATCCTCATCCTGTTGTACTTCAACAGTGACATCTTCAATTTGCATATCAGCAAGTGGACTGTGGGTGCTCCTTTCAGCACTTGCAGGGGGCGTGCAAATGGTGGAAAGAGCCACCTCTTCCCGTCCAGTGCTGGGAAGGTCAGGCATCGCAACCACCACCACACTTGGACTCTCCTTGGGGATTTGTGATATCTTCTTAGAAAGCACAGTTCTTCGCTGTGCTTTTGCCAGCTTAACTCTTTTGATTTTTTTAGTGGGAGGAGGGCTTCCATCGTCATGTGAAGCTGAACCACTAGTCATGAACATACTAGGGATCGACCTTAGCCGTTCCTTGCCACTCCGTGTCGTAAATGGCATATTGGCAAGTTTACGTTTCTCTTCAGCTGATTTAAATGTCTTTTTCAAGGTCATTTTCCTGAACTTTGCCATTTGGGATTGTATGTGCCCTCTACTATGACATTGGGCATCGGCCTTGGCAGACGACGTTGATGGCATGTTATCGTCTATGTCATGACTAGTGGCAGCAGCTTCAGCACTAGGAGGAAGTGGTTCTTGATCTTTCTCTATTTTATTTTTATCGGAGAAAGTTTGGTCCTCCATTTATGTTATATCGATTTGATATATACGTGCGGCTAAACACAGAAAATAATTTTTTTTTTGGTTTGGACTGGAGTTTACTTTGTGGGTTACAGCACCCTTTAACGGTCAAGCCAGCCGGCCCTTTACTTATGACACAGGCGCACGCTTGGCACTACTTTGTTGATGCACGTGCGGCTACTGCGCACACAATTCACAAACACAGAAAATAATTTTTTTTTTGGTTTGGACTGGAGTGTACTTTCGGGGGTTACAGCACCCTTAACGGTCAAGCCAGCCGGCCCTTTACTTATGACACAGGTGCACGCTTGGCACTACTTTGTTGATGCACGTGCGGCTACTGCGCACACAATTCACAAACACAGAAAATAATTTTTTTTTTGGTTTGGACTGGAGTGTACTTTCGGGGGTTACAGCACCCTTAACGGTCAAGCCAGCCGGCCCTTTACTTATGACACAGGTGCACGCTTGGCACTACTTTGTTGATGCATGTGCGGCTACTGCGCACACAATTCACAAACACAGAAAATAATTTTTTTTTTGGTTTGGACTGGAGTGTACTTTCGGGGGTTACAGCACCCTTAACGGTCAAGCCAGCCGGCCCTTTACTTATGACACAGGCGCACGCTTGGCACTACTTTGTTGATGCACGTGCGGCTACTGCGCACACAATTCACAAACACAGAAAATAATTTTTTTTTTGGTTTGGACTGGAGTGTACTTTCGGGGGTTACAGCACCCTTAACGGTCAAGCCAGCCGGCCCTTTACTTATGACACAGGTGCACGCTTGGCACTACTTTGTTGATGCACGTGCGGCTACTGCGCACACAATTCACAAACACAGAAAATAATTTTTTTTTTGGTTTGGACTGGAGTGTACTTTCGGGGGTTACAGCACCCTTAACGGTCAAGCCAGCCGGCCCTTTACTTATGACACAGGTGCACGCTTGGCACTACTTTGTTGATGCACGTGCGGCTACTGCGCACACAATTCACAAACACAGAAAATAATTTTTTTTTTGGTTTGGACTGGAGTGTACTTTCGGGGGTTACAGCACCCTTAACGGTCAAGCCAGCCGGCCCTTTACTTATGACACAGGTGCACGCTTGGCACTACTTTGTTGATGCACGTGCGGCTACTGCGCACACAATTCACAAACACAGAAAATAATTTTTTTTTGGTTTGGACTGGAGTGTACTTTCGGGGGTTACAGCACCCTTTAACGGTCAAGCCAGCCGGCCCTTTACTTATGACACAGGCGCACGCTTGGCACTACTTTGTTGATGCACGTGCGGCTATTGCGCACACAATTCACAAACACAGAAAATAATTTTTTTTTGGTTTGGACTGGAGTGTACTTTCGGGGGTTACAGCACCCTTTAACGGTCAAGCCAGCCGGCCCTTTACTTATGACACAGGCGCACGCTTGGCACTACTTTGTTGATGCACGTGCGGCTACTGCGCACACAATTCACAAACACAGAAAATAATTTTTTTTTTGGTTTGGACTGGAGTGTACTTTGGGGGTTACAGCACCCTTTAACGGTCAAGCCAGCCGGCCCTTTACTTATGACACAGGCGCACGCTTGGCACTACTTTGTTGATGCACGTGCGGCTACTGCGCACACAATTCACAAACACAGAAAATAATTTTTTTTTTGGTTTGGACTGGAGTGTACTTTCGGGGGTTACAGCACCCTTAACAGTCAAGCCAGCCGGCCCTTTACTTATGACACAGGTGCACGCTTGGCACTACTTTGTTGATGCACGTGCGGCTACTGCGCACACAATTCACAAACACAGAAAATAATTTTTTTTTTGGTTTGGACTGGAGTGTACTTTCGGGGGTTACAGCACCCTTAACGGTCAAGCCAGCCGGCCCTTTACTTATGACACAGGTGCACGCTTGGCACTACTTTGTTGATGCACGTGCGGCTACTGCGCACACAATTCACAAACACAGAAAATAATTTTTTTTTTGGTTTGGACTGGAGTGTACTTTCGGGGGTTACAGCACCCTTAACGGTCAAGCCAGCCGGCCCTTTACTTATGACACAGGCGCACGCTTGGCACTACTTTGTTGATGCACGTGCGGCTACTGCGCACACAATTCACAAACACAGAAAATAATTTTTTTTTTGGTTTGGACTGGAGTGTACTTTCGGGGGTTACAGCACCCTTAACGGTCAAGCCAGCCGGCCCTTTACTTATGACACAGGCGCACGCTTGGCACTACTTTGTTGATGCACGTGCGGCTACTGCGCACACAATTCACAAACACAGAAAATAATTTTTTTTTTGGTTTGGACTGGAGTGTACTTTCGGGGGTTACAGCACCCTTAACGGTCAAGCCTGCCGGCCCTTTACTTATGACACAGGCGCACGCTTGGCACTACTTTGTTGATGCACGTGCGGCTACTGCGCACACAATTCACAAACACAGAAAATAATTTTTTTTTGGTTTGGACTGGAGTGTACTTTCGGGGGTTACAGCACCCTTTAACGGTCAAGCCAGCCGGCCCTTTACTTATGACACAGGCGCACGCTTGGCACTACTTTGTTGATGCACGTGCGGCTACTGCGCACACAATTCACAAACACAGAAAATATATTATTTTTTTAGCACTTGGGGGGAGCACCCCTGATGGACAGAGCACCCCCTGGACAACACTACAGCACTCCTTTAGGACTGGGACACTGCACAGGACTTTGGAGTGGACACAGCCCCTATGGAGAACTGACTGCACAACACAGTCCAGCCAGCCCCTATGGACTTTGAAGTAGTGGACACAGCCCCTATTAACAACAGCAGCACAGCACAACACAGCCAGCCCCTATGGACTTTGAAGTAGTGGACAACAGCAGCACTACACTACACTACACTACACAGCCCTAACTCCCACCCTCCCTCTTCACTGTCCACAGCCGAGTGAGAAAATGGCGCCGACGTGGGTACCTTATATAGGATCCAAAACCTGCGAGACTCGGAAGGCGGGATGATGACGTTTTGCCTCGATTTCAGATCCGAGTCAGGCGGGAAAAGTCGAGCCTGATTCGGATCGGACTCGGATCGGGGGGGCTCGGGGGGGTTCGGATTTCAGAAATCCGAACCCGCTCACCCCTAATATACACCCTATACACACAGCCTGAAGGTCATTTTATACATTATTTTTAATAATTTGTGACTTAGACAAAGTTTGTGTAAATTGAACCATCAAAAATCAAAGGTTTCATAATCTCAGTCATGCCAAAAAAATTCTGTATTTCGGAATATTTGGATATGGGAGACTCAACCTGTACCATTTAATGATAAATATCTTATAATAATTATCTTATTCTGCTATGATTATGTGATAATGTCCTTTCATTTTTATTGTCTCAAATGAAGTAATAATGTGCAGCAGATAAACAGCAGTTTAAATAAAATCCTGTCCCAGAAGGCACTCACTATGTAATAGAGCAAAGAAACAAGCATCTGGTGACATGTCTTCTTTCACACCAGCTATACAGTATATATTGGGGACTTGGATATTACAGCACCTAATCACAGTGAGCAGATCCAAAGTGGGGCTGTACTGAGGCGTGATAGAGACACAACCACTACACCGGGAAAACACTTGGAATATGGAGAGCAATACTGCACTGTCTCCATCTTTGCCCATAAGATGAAGTAATCACCTTTACCAAGATAGCCGCCTTGTATACTTCTGTGCATACGCAGTGCCATCTTATTTACTGTGTATGAGCTACACAGCGGAACACAGACGTGTGTATTCTACTTAGCTCTGTAAGACCCTGCTAAAATACCAGGAGATACAAGCACCCAAGCACCACTACTACCCACATACAGTCACTGGCTGGTGACCTGTATACTCCACTACATGTAAAGAGTCTGTGAATGCATAACTGTGAGTATGACTGTACAAATCACATTACTGCTAAATAAACCACTCCTCTGGTTAAGTACTGGGCTGTTTCATGACTCAGAGGGATCCACTGGTGTATACTGGTATTCTGCCAGTATACATTTTTTGTTAATTTTCTATTGTCAGTGGTGGCACCCCCACACTGGAATATATAATTAAAGCATTTGCTTCTTTCCACATTAGGGGCATCTCTTTATATATATATGGGGTGTGCACCAGCCACTTTTCGTGTTTTGGTTTTGGATCTGGATCTTTCTTCGTGTTTTGGATCTGGATTGGTTTTGCCAAAACCACCCTTCCGTGTTTTGGGTTCTGGGTTTTGTGTTTTGGATCTGTATTTTTTTGAAAAAAAGCATAAAAACAGCTTAAATCACAGAATTTGTGGGTTTTTCTGCTCCTATGCTATTATTAACCTCAATAACCTTCATTTCCACTCATTTCCAGTCTATTCTGAACACCTCACAATATTGTTTTTATGGCCAAAAGATTGCACCGAGGTAGCTGGATGACTATGCTAAGCGACACGAGTGGGCGGCACAAACACGTGGCCCATCTAGGAGTGACACTGCAGTGGTAGACAGTATGGCAGTTTGAAAAACTAGGCCCCAAACAGTACATAATGCAAAGAAAAAAAAGAGGTGCAAGATGGAATTGTCCTTGGGCCCTCCCACCCATCCTTATGTTGTATAAATAGGACATGCACATGTGACACCCACCTTCGCTATCCAGTATTTTGGGTAGGTTCCTTCAAACGTAACAGGTTCTTTCTTCCTTGGCAGAGAGGTGAGGGTAACCTGACCCCAGACCCAAGAATCACACAGGTTAATAAAGGAAAATTCTGTTTTATTTGACTGGATCGCTTCCCAAGTAATAAAACCTGTTTGCTTTAAATACAGCTAACCCAGCATCAATGTAATAGGTTTGTTAAAAAAACACACATTCCAGATTATACCAAACTATGCACACAAAATTACAGTAAATATAATTCAATATCACAAAGTTAAGCAGTAAATACTTCTATATGTATTCTCATTATTACTATCACCAAAAGCCTCTCCTAATGGCTCACACTACACGGCCCTAAACAGGAGTATAGGACATTGCAACTTACATGAAGCAACAATTTTCATTTACCTTCTCACACATTCTAATTATCCATTATGAGTCTCTCTATGCGTATGGCCATGCTAACATGGTGCACTTATACTTTACTATGGAGTTGATTGAATAGTAGCATCCAGTAAGCTCATTACAGTAGGTAATAATTCTGTATTAGGTGACTGTAGTTGTCAGGTGAGGCGTATTCCTGGTGTTACTGTTAGAGCTGTATGTGCTGCCTGTATGAGTGCATAGCCTGTCAGCCATTACTGTCTGTCCTCAGTGCTGTCACAGAAGTACTTATTTTATTAAGATTAAACAACTTTTCTCTCAGATGATGTCTGTGGTAATTGCCAGGGCTGCATATGTATCCTCTGTCACAAGTGGCATCCTGAATCTCTGTTACTCTCTGTGAGGGGTGCAGGGCAGTATTATCATCACAGACCTGATCCTCCTAAATCTCTCACTCCTGGGAATCTCCATCCTCTGTCAGTTCAGGGCTCTCTGGCTGTCACCTCTCAGGGCTTTGCTTAAACCTTAGGTAGTTCCCTCCATTTCCTCTCTCTCTTATGGCAGTCTTGAGGCTCCTCCCCCACAGCTGCATCAGGTGTCTGTATATGTGTGAGAGGATAGGTTAGTCTGGTATGTAACTCCCCTGTTCCTTCAAGAAAGCAGTTTATATTAAAACATAAATATAAATGATGAAGTGATGTCCTGTTTTGGGGTATCACATATTCCCCTGTTGGAATGATGCGTGTCCTCATGCATCTAAATCTCTTTAAGTTTTTTTTTCTTCCAGAACTAGTCCATTACCAAACTCTAACAGTTCTTTGCCTATTACATGCAATTAGCATTAAAAAAGTAAAATTAACAAATAATAGCTCATCAATATCAGTATCTGAGAGGTGTAACCCCTCTTGTACTTCTTTCTAACCTTCTGGGTATGAAACTGGGTCTGGTACATTACATTCTAACATTTCTGGCACAGAAGCAGACACTTGTTTTCCAGGAATTTTCATGCCTAACGTAACAGGCCAATACTTGTTCATAAAACAATTTATAGAGTTATCAAGGGGCTTGGCTATGGGAGAACCCAACCTCTCTGCCAAGGGGGAGTCTGTAATTTTCTCTATGTCTTCCTTTGGACCTGCTGTCCATAGCTTTGGTCGGTTGTCATCTACTTTAGAGTGACTCTTATGAGGTGGCTCTTGAAACAATTGGGGTCTAGATACTCTGTGAATGTTCAGTGTCACTGGCATATCTTGTTGCTCTGCTTTTTGGCCAACTGTTCTCTCTAACACTTCATCTTGTAATGAGTCACACAGGTTCTGTCTTCTGTGGTTATTTGGCTTCCACCATGATTTTGAGGGAAAGTAGCATCTCCGGTAAGGCCAAAGCTGATTGGACCCCTCTCGATAATACCTTCTGTGGATTTGGTAATGCCAGTGATGGCCACAATCTCCTGCATATTTGCT
Source organism: Taudactylus pleione (assembly GCA_031769625.1). Lineage (NCBI taxonomy): Eukaryota > Metazoa > Chordata > Amphibia > Anura > Myobatrachidae > Taudactylus > Taudactylus pleione. The sequence goes on along the minus strand of JAUIMM010000350.1, from coordinate 8,374,812 downwards.
ACCTTGAACTGGGACATTACCAGGTCCAGTCACATTAGCTGCCTGTACACCCTTCTCTCCTTGGACAATATTGAACTCGACCACCTCTCCTTCTCCCACACTGCGGAGGTACTTCCTGGGGTTATTCTTCTTGATGGCAGTATAATGTACGAATATGTCTTCCTTAGTGTCATTCCGGTTTATGAACCCATAACCGTGACGCACGTTGAACCATATGACTGTGCCCAGAACTTTGGTTGTGCTATATTGGGTTTCAAGGTCTGTTGAACTGGGCATAGCAATCCCTTGAACCTGGTTCTGATGTACTGGACTCAGTTCTACATCCCTGGGCTGCCTTTCTTCCAAGGGTGGTACTATTCTATTTGCTCCCTCCCGAGGGTCGGTCTCCAGCCCCCATGGGGCACGAGTGTTTAAAGGTTTTTCCTGGTTGCAGCCATGTTCCACATGTCCACAATGATCACACTTTCGACAAATGGGCCATCCTTGTGCATCAAAATGATTAAAGGGCCTTAGTCTGCTCTCTTGAGGATAGTCCCACCAATCATGCGAAGGTCTTTGCCACTCATTTTGCCATTTAGTTTCATGCTGCAGTGGCTGACGCTTGATCAATTTCTTGAGCTCTGTACTCATTTCGGCCATTCCCTGAGTGAGCTCTTCAATTTGTACTTTTAATGCAAGGATATGATCAGGCACCTCAGTTTGTACACTTTGAATAACAGCCGTCTTTGGCATTAGGGATTCTACTATCCCCGAATAATGAGTTTCCAGTGGCTGTTTCCTCTCCTGATATTGTTGCATCTCGTGAGCCTGATTGGGTCCCACCACTTTGATAGCAGCTTCTTTAAAATCTAGAAAGGAACTATCTGGAATTTGCATCCTCAGAAGACATAAATGGGATTCGACATTTTCTCCACTGGCCCCCTCTATAAATTGGTTTACCAGTATTTCATCAACTTGTCTCACCTCTGTCTCATCTACCTCCTAGATAGCCCGCAGTGCTTCCTGGAGACTGAGGGCAAAGTCTCGCAGAGATTCTCCTGTCTGTTGTTTAAGAGCATAGAAAAGCATCTTCAATTCTGACACTGTACTTGTAACAAAAGTGGTCGCCAGCCTTTTAAGAATCTGGTCTACTGTCTGTCTCCTTTGGATGGGCCATGACATGACTTCCTGGAGTGCAGTCCCTTTTAACTGTCCATTCAAAATTTCCACTTGTTGTTGATCGCTCAGTGGATATAAACGAAACAGAGCTTGCATTTTCATTTCAAATTCTCCCTTGGTACTGGACTCTGTTCTGCATGCATCTCCAGTAAACGTGGGAAGCCATGGTGCACCAAAGTAATATGGCAAGGTCATGTGATTAACATTAGCCATGACTGGTTGTGTGGCTGAGGGTCCTGCAGCTTGTGCGTCCGTCGACATCCTGTGTGTAACTTCTTGTGTTTGGGTTCTTCCTTCGCTTTGGACTCTGCAAATCCTGTTCGTAGACGCCAAAATGTGACACCCACCTTCGCTATCCAGTATTTTGGGTAGGTTCCTTCAAACGTAATAGGTTCTTTCTTCCTTGGCAGAGAGGTGAGGGTAACCTGACCCCAGACCCAAGAATCACACAGGTTAATAAAGGAAAATTCTGTTTTATTTGACTGGATTGCTTCCCAAGTAATAAAACCTGTTTGCTTTAAATACAGCTAATCCAGTATCAATGTAATAGGTTTGTTAAACATTAAAACACACATTCCAGATTATACCAAACTATGCACACAAAATTACAGTAAATATAATTCAATATCACAAAGTTAAGCAGTAAATACTTCTATATGTATTCTCATTATTACTATCACCAAAAGCCTCTCCTAATGGCTCACACTACACGGCCCTAAACAGGAGTATAGGACATTGCAACTTACATGAAGCAACAATTTTCATTTACCTTCTCACACATTCTAATTATCCATTATGAGTCTCTCTATGCGTATGGCCATGCTAACATGGTGCACTTATACTTTACTATGGAGTTGATTGAATAGTAGCATCCAGTAAGCTCATTACAGTAGGTAATAATTCTGTATTAGGTGACTGTAGTTGTCAGGTGAGGCGTATTCCTGGTGTTACTGTTAGAGCTGTATGTGCTGCCTGTATGAGTGCATAGCCTGTCAGCCATTACTGTCTGTCCTCAGTGCTGTCACAGAAGTACTTATTTTATTAAGATTAAACAACTTCTCTCAGATGATGTCTGTGGTAATTGCCAGGGCTGCATATGTATCCTCTGTCACAAGTGGCAGCCTGAATCTCTGTTACTCTCTGTGAGGGGTGCAGGGCAGTATTATCATCACAGACCTGATCCTCCTAAATCTCTCACTCCTGGGAATCTCCATCCTCTGTCAGTTCAGGGCTCTCTGGCTGTCACCTCTCAGGGCTTTGCTTAAACCTTAGGTAGTTCCCTCCATTTCCTCTCTCTCTCTCATGGCACTGAGTCTTGAGGCTCCTCCCCCACAGCTGCATCATGTGTCTGTATATGTGTGGGGGGATGGGTTAGTCTGGTATGCAACTCCCCTGTTCCTTCAAGAAAGCAGTTTATATTAAAACATAAATATAAATGATGACGTGATGTCCTGTTTTGGGGTATCACACACACTTTAACAAACCAATCATTTCAGCACCAGGGTCTGCCACATGACTGTGGCTGAAATGATTGGTTCGTTTGGGCCCCCACAAAACAAGCTGGCAATTAATGTGTCCCTGCACAAACTGGCTCTACGGAGGCAAGATGTCGTCCTCATCCTCATCTACCGATTCCTTGGATAAAACAGGAAAAAGAGATTTAGGTGTCCATGAACTGCTTACGGTCTTAGCCAAAGTTTCTGAACTTGACAGTAACTTTTTATGAACGCGCTATAGGTGCCGTATAAGGGAGGATGTTCCTAGGTGGTTAACGTCCCTACCCCTACTTATTTCACCTTTACATATGGTACATATGGCAAGACAGTTGTTGTCCGGATTTGGATAGAAATATTGCCAGACCAAAGAGGTGGAATGTTTGGTCTTCTGCCCAGGCATGACCATGATGGGCTTTTTCATCCCACGGACAACAACTGTCTCCCCCGGAGCCTGATTTAAACAAACCACATCACCATCAGAATCCTCCTCGCCAACTTCCTCCTCAGTGCCAGCTACACCAGTATCCTCATCCTGTTGTACTTCAACAGTGACATCTTCAATTTGCATATCAGCAAGTGGACTGTGGGTGCTCCTTTCCGCACTTGCAGGGGGCGTGCAAATGGTGGAAAGAGCCACCTCTTCCCATCCAGTGCTGGGAAGGTCAGGCATCGCAACCGCCACCACACTTGGACTCTCCTTGGGGATTTGTGATATCTTCTTAGAACGCACAGTTCTTTGCTGTGCTTTTGCCAGCTTAACTCATTTGATTTTTTTAGTGGGAGGAGGGCTTCCATCGTCATGTGAAGCTGAACCACTAGTCATGAACATAGGGAAAGACCTTAGCCGTTCCTTGCCACTCCGTGTCGTAAATGGCATATTGGCAAGTTTACGTTTCTCTTCAGATGATTTAAATGTTTTTTTCAAGGTCATTTTCCTGAACTTTGTCATTTGGGATTGTATGTGGCCTCTACTATGACATTGGGCATCGGCCTTGGCAGACGACGTTGATGGCATGTTATCGTCTATATCATGACTAGTGGCAGCAGCTTCAGCACTAGGAGGAAGTGGTTCTTGATCTTTCCCTATTTTATTTTTATCGGAGAAAGTTTGGTCCTCCATTTATGTTATATTGATATATACGTGTGGCTAAGGCGCACACAAACACAGAAAATAATTTTTTATTTTTGTTGGAGACTAGTGCACTTTGTGGGTTACACCACCCTTTAAGAAATGAGCCAGCCGGCACTTTACTTATGGGACACAGGCGCACGCTTGGCGCTGCTCCTTTGTTGATGCACGTGCAGCTACAGCCCACACAATTCACAAACACAGAAAATATTTTTTTATTTTGTTTGGAGTGCCCTTTGGGGGTCACAGCACCCTTTAACGGACAAGCCAGCTGGCCTTTTACTTATGGGACACAGGCGCACGCTTGGCGCTGCTCCTTCGTTGATGCACGTGCAGCCACAGTGCACACAATTCACAAACACAGAATTTTTTTTTTATTTTGTTTGGAGTGCCCTTTGGGGGTCACAGCACCCTTTAGAAGTCAATCCAGCCGGCCCTTTATTTATGGGACACAGGCGCACGCTTGGCACTACTTTGTTGATGCACGTGCAGCTACTGCGCACACAATTCACAAACACAGAAAATATTTTTTTATTTTGTTTGGAGTGTACTTTGGGGGTTACAGCACCCTTTAACGGTCAAGCCAGCCGGCCCTTTACTTATGACACAGGCGCACGCTTGGCACTACTTTGTTGATGCACGTGCGGCAACTGCGCACACAATTTACAAACACTGAAAATATTTTTTTATTTTGTTTGGAGTGTACTTTGGGGGTTACAGCACCCTTTAACGGACAAGCCAGCCGGCCCTTTACTTATGACACAGGCGCACGCTTGGCACTACTTTGTTGATGCACGTGCGGCTACTGCGCACACAATTCACAAACACAGAAAATAGTTTTTTATTTTGTTTGGAGTGTACTTTGGGGGTTACAGCACCCTTAACGGTCAAGCCAGCCGGCCCTTTACTTATGACACAGGCGCACGCTTGGCACTACTTTGTTGATGCACGTGCGGCTTCACAAACACAGAAAATATTTTATTTTTTTTTGCACTTGGGGGGAGCACCCCTGATGGACAGAGCACCCCCTGGACAACACTACAGCACCCCTTTAGGACTGGGTCTCTGCACAGGACTTTGGAGTGGACACAGCCCCTATGGACAACTGACTGCACAACACAGTCCAGCCAGCCCCTATGGACTTTGGAGGAGTGGACACAGCCCCTATGGACAACAGCAGCACAGCACAACACAGCCAGCCCCTATGGACTTTGGATGAGTGGACACAGCCCCTATGGACAACAGCAGCACAGCACAACACAGCCAGCCCCTATGGACTTTGGAGGAGTGGACACAGCCCTTATGGACAACACCAGCACAGCACAGCACAGCACAGCACAACACTACACTGCACTACACTACACTACACAGCCCAGCCAGCCCTAACTCCCATCCTCCCTCTTCACTGTCCACAGCCGAGTGAGAAAATGGCGCCGACGCAGGAACCTTATACAGGATCCAAAACCCGCGAGACCCGGAAGGAGGGATGATGATGTTTTGCCTCGATTTCAGATCCGAGTCAGGCGGGAAAAGTCGAGCCTGACTCGGATCGGCATCGGATCGGGCGGGCTCGGGGTGGGTTCGGATTTCAGAAATCCGAACCCGCTCACCCCTAATATATATATATATATATATATATATTTGATAAAATATGAATATTATTATTCCAGTTCAGTTGGTAAGCCTTCTAGGTATATTACTCTGCCGTACCATCTCCATACTTCACACTAGGGGTGAGCGGGTTCGGATTTCTGAAATCCAAACCCCCCCGAGCCCCCCCGTTCTGAGGCCGATCCGAGTCAGGCTCGACTTTTCCCGCCTGACTCGGATCTGAAATCGAGGCAAAACGTCATCATCCCTCCTTCCGGGTCTTGGGAGGGCCCAAGGACAATTCCATCTTGCACCTCTTTGAATTATGTACTGTTTGGGGCCTAGTTTTTCAAACTGCCATCCTGTCTGCCACTGCAGTGTCACTCCTAGATGGACCACGTGTTTGTGCCGCCCACTCGTATCTCTTAACATAGTCATCCAGCTACCTCGGTGCAACCTTTTGGATATAAAAACACTATTGTGAGGTGTGAGGTGTTCAGAATAGACTGGAAATGAGTGTAAATTAAGGTTATTGAGGTTAATAATAGCATAGGAGCAGAAAAACACACAAATTCTGTGATTTTAGCTGTTTTTATGCTTTTTAAAAAAAAAATACAGATCCAAAACACAAAACCCAGAACCCAAAACACGGAAGGGTGGTTTTGGCAAAACCAATCCAGACCCAAAACACGAAGAAAGATCCAGATCCAAAACCAAAACACGAAAAGTGGCCGGTGCACACCCCTACTTCACACATATCCCAACAAACACTACAAAACAATTATACAGTATTGCTACCCCCTTAGTGTGACCACTATGGCTTCTGAAGGTGGCAACTATTTAATTATTTATTTCAATGCATTTTATTGACTGTTTTGCATAGTGCTTCAAATCGGAACTGGTCCTTCACTGTAGACCCATTTACGAGTTCTGATTGGTTGGCCTTGCCGCTTTAAAGATTATATAGGATTCAGAGGCAAGCGGAATTGATTTATTTAAACCCCTCTGGCAGTAATGGTCGCAGTGCTTTTTGTAAATTATTTTTCTCCCTTCAATAAAGATGTGGGGAAAACAGCAAGGAACATAGAAAAAAGATCTGTAAGTATTTTAAATCTATATTACTGTTTGTCAATGAAAGCGCCTATGTGGGCATGAATATGACATATATAAATAGTAGAGATGAGCAGCTCGGTTTTAGCTTGGAGCTTCCCACCAAGTTCAGATCTCAGACGAGACAAAACATCATATTTCACGGCAGTGGCGTAACTAGGGTATTTGGAGCCCAGGGCAAATTTGAAAAGGGAGCCCCCCCCCATGTGCGCGCGCCTAAGGCGCGCGCGGCAAAAAATGGGCGTGGTCACTTAAAAATGGGGCGTGTCAACATGACACACCCCTTTATTTTCAAACTGAACATTCCTATCCATATGCACCTTAACCCCAGTAGTACCCCCAGTATGCAGTTGTGGTCCCTCTCATGCAGGCCCATAGTAGTGCCCCTTATACAGTATCCCCAGTAGTGGTCCCTCTTATACAGCCCCCAATTAGTTCCCCTTACTCAGTACCCCCAGTAGTGGCCCCCCCCAAATGTAGTGCTCCACGTAGTGTTCCCCCTTATGCAGTGCCCCCAGTAGCAGTCCCCACAATGCAGTGCGCCCAGTAGCGGTATCCCCTTATGCAGTGCCCTTTTATATAGTGCCCCCAACAGTAGTCCTCCCATGCAGTTTTCCCAGTAGTGGTCCCCTTATGCAGGCACCCTGTAGTGATCCCCCTTTTCTAGTGCCCCCTGTAGTGGTCCCCGCAGTGCCCCTAGCAGTAAGCCCCTTATATAGTGCCCCCAGCAGTAGTGTCCCCCCCTCCTATGCAGTGCCCCCAGTAGTTGTCCCCCTGATGCAGGCTCCCAGTAGTGACCCCCCCCCTATCCAGTGGTCCCTGTAGTGGCCCTTCCTATTATTGCCCCCATTAGTGGTCCCCCGAGTGCAGTGCCTCTAGTAATACTAGGCCCCTTTTAGAATGCCCCCAGTGGTAGTCCCCCCCCCCGAAAGTAGTAGTCCCCAGTAGAGTAGTCCCCAGTAGAGTAGCCCCCCCCAGCAGAGGTCCTCCCAATGGCACCCTCAGTAGTTGTCCCCCCCAGTAGATGTCCCCCCAGTAGTAGCCAACCCCTCCCCCGTTGTGCATATAGGTTTAAAAATAAATAAATATATATAAAAATATACTTACCTGATTCCACGCTGCTCCTGTCCGCGATGCCGATGCCGCTCCCGCCCTCCAGTCCGCCCGGGCTGGCGCGCTCAGCATTATGGGACTGACGTCATGACGTCATGACGTCAGTCCCATTACCCACTGCAGGAGCCGGACGGAAGTCCGGCTCTTGCAGTGGGTGCTGCAGCAGTCAATGAGAGTCTATCTGACTCTCATTGGCTGCTGTTTAACACACGCATCACCGCCAGCGCTGGCGGCGATGCGTGTGTTATGCACAGCCTGAGCCCGCCTCCTGGCACTATTGGGCAAGCGCTCAGGGGGAGGGAACGGGCTCAGGCGTGCAGCACCGGACCGGCGCTGGAAGCCTAGCACCGGTCCTGTGCAAATGTGTAGCGCTGACCGCACTCATTGCGGTCGGCGCTACACTGGCTAACAAGGGCGGGCGGGCCGGTACAGTGGCCGGCGGCGCCCCCCCCACGCCGCCGGTCCAACGGCGCCCAGGGCACGAACCCCACTCGCCCTGCCCTAGTTACGCCACTGTTTCACGGACATCTATGCCGAACTTGGCAGGAGAATGTGAGCCAAAACCAAACCGCTGATCTCTACTATTTATGTGCGCGGATCCAAGTGTTTTGGTTTTCGCAAAACCGCCCTCAAATGTTATAGTTTCGGCAAAACCACGCTCAAGTGTTTTGGTTTTGGATTTCTTTAAAATTGATAAAAACAGCTAAAATAATTTAATTTTGACCTGTTTACATGCAATCCAAAAACCCCAGGTCCATCCGGTTTTTAGCTTGGAGATCTAAACTTACTGCTAGACCCAAGCCGGAATTCATTTCTACTCAAAACACCAAAAGTGCTCCGAGCCTGGACTTTGGGCGTGATTCAGGTTTGGAAATAGAGATATCTCACTCAACTGATCATCTTAGTGAAACCATGCTGCACTGCAGGTGGGGCAGATTTAAAATGTGCAGAGAGATTTCGATTTTGGAGGGAGGTGTCCAATCTGACATCTAAAGTGCAGTGAAAGAATAAAAATGTGCAGTATATGTAGGCTACATTCAAAAGCGTCCAGGCTTGCATGCAAAAAAATGTATGTATTTGCACCCCTTGCATTGCAATATGGTTTGTCCAGGTTCTCAGTTAAGAGCTATTTCTCACTCTGGGGGTCATTCAGACCCACTCGCGAGTGGCTGTCCGCTCGCAAGTGGGTCGGTGGTCCCCACTGCGCATGCGCGAGACCCGACGAGCGAAGAACTTTCCTTCGCTCGGAGTGTCTCATCAAAGGGGGCGTGCTGTCGATGGTGACTGACAGCACGCCCCCTTTGGTGGGTGTGCCGGGGGCGTGCCTGCCAGACGGAGGCGTTCCCAAGGGAACGCCTACCGTCTGAAGCCGGCCCCACTGACATCACTAGTGATGTCAGTGGGAGTGATTTTGGCTCTGATAGAGCCAAAATCACTCCTGGCCTTGCGGTTGAAAAACCCAACCGCAGGCTTTTACTCGCAGTTCCGATGGTCGCGATGGGTGGTGACCCACAGCTATACGAGCGTCCAGGAGGACGCTCCATATTAATGGAGGTGGGCCCTGATTCAGAGCGAGCGCTCTGGTCAGAGCGTCCGGCTCTGAATCAGGGCCTCTATTCCCAAAGCTGAATCAGGCCCTTTGTTCGAACCTTTAATCTCTACTATTTATATGTGTCATGTTCTTGCCCTTGCAAGCTTCTAGAACCCCTGATTTTGGCTTGTTTTTGGACTCTGGTATTTAACTGATGCCTTTTATTAATCTTGATCTTATTCTGACCCTGGCTCCTTGCCATTAGCTTGTATATACAATATTCTGCTTCTGACTTACTCACGGATACCATCTATTATTTATGTGGAAGTCAGAGTTATCAGTCTAGTACCCTGTGTAGCTATGCCAAACTAGCCCAGTTTCATGTTACTCCAACCATTGTACAAGTGAATCCTGATTGCCAGCATTGTTAGTATATCTTGTTGCTTCAGTTTTGTTGCCAGCACCAGCAATATCTGCTATATCTGTGATATGCCAGTCCAGTTTTTTGTGACTTTAGTAATTGCTGTCTGTTCAGCCTGGTTACTTGATTTACCAGTATATCTTCATATATCTCCAGCCACCGATATCCATTCTTTCAACATAAAATACCTTTTACACCTGTGACCATTTAGTATGTGTTCCTAATAGTGTACATACTGTAATAAGTCTTCTGAAATCATCCAAGCTTCATCCTCTACTCTCCAGTTTTGGGACAAATGGATTGGTTGCACTTTATCAACTTTCTCTTAAAGCATAGATAACAATAAAAAGAGAAATAAACCTCTAAGTACTGGTATAAATACAGTAGATGCAGGGGTGTGTGGCCACCTTGTCAGGATGCGGCCTGGGATCGGTCGCTACTCACCTCCGCACCTGCATTCTTGGGCTTAGGTGTTCAGTCGCTGGGAGTGGAGGTGAGTGGTGGCTGAGTATTCTTTCTGGGGTCTGCTAGGGCTTCCGTGTGTGCGTCCTGATTCCCGTGGTAGTGGACAAGGGGCAGCTATGTTGGTCCATATCATCTGACTAGTCTCCCCGAATGGTAGCCCTGCAGTCACTCAGCTGATCCAATGACCAGCTACCTAGGGGTATATAGTCTCACTCCAAGAACTGGAAGATGCTGTTCAACTTCGCTGTTCCAGTGATTGTTATGCTCGCCGGTGTTTTCCACAAAGTATCTCTAGTGTGTTGTTTCAGCCCTCATGCTGACCTCCAGTGTTACTTGTATTAGTTCCCATGCTAATTCTCAGCATGTAACTTTAGCTCTCTCACAGAACTCCAGTGTTTCATGTAACAGTTCCTGTGTTGTCTTTCAGTGCGCTGCTCAGCTCTCAGGCTGACTCTCTGTGTTACATGTGTCAGCCTTCAAGCTGATTATTAATTTAGCTGTCAAGCTGCATCCCTTTGTTTACTTCTCCATACATTTCTCAGTGCAACCTTGTGACTGGATCCCTACCCATTCTCAGTATATTCCTGTATCTACATTTCTCAGTGCAACTTTGCGATTAGGATCCCTACCAATTCTCAGTGTATTCCTGTGTCTATGATTCTCAGTGTTTCATACCAAGTGCTGACTACCATCGATTCTCAGTGTTTCATACTGACTACCATCGTTCTCAGTCTTTCATACCAAGTGTTGATTACCATCGATTCCCAGTGTTTCCTATCAAGTGCTGGCTACCATTGCCACTCAGCAGCGCATACCAATTATTGATTACCATCAATTCTCAGTGTCTCATTCCAAGTGCTGATACAATCGTTTATCAGTGTCTTATACCAAGTGCTGGCTACCATCGCCACTCAGCATCTATACCAACTATCGATTACCATCACCACTCATCATCTCATACCAGCTATTGATTACCATCAATTCTCAGTGTCTCATTCCAAGTGCCGACTACCGTCGCCACTCAGCATCTCATACCAAGTCCTGATTACCAACGATATTCAGCATACCAGGTGTTGATTACCAGTGCATCTCACATATAAGTCTTTGGAGCATCATCCTTGCTAACCTGTGCTTATATAGTCCTCCCATATCTATCTCTGTGTTTTCTCCAGCTACCTGCCTCAGGGGCCGCGACCTGTTCACTTGGTGCAGTGAAACCCACATCCCGCTTGGAGGGGTCAATGGTGAATACCATTGAGTGGACTAGACTCCTAGCCCTGGGGTAAGTCTCGCCAACACCTGGGAGAGATGTATGAAGAGGACGTATATATTGCCTTCCCGTTTCTACTCACCCGCTACACTTAGCCCACCGGCCCAAATTCCAGCAGTTGTAGCCTATATACATCCGGGCGTGACATCTCTTGGTCTAGAGGGGAGGTTGGATTGGCAATGCTAGGTTGCCCTCTTTTCCAATACCCTCATAACCAACTGAAGCACTTCTAAAGATCAAAGCAGGGGTATATTCTGAGTATTATCCAGTCAGGCCCATATATGGTGGGAGCTTTTGGGAAATCACACCTGCTCACAAGGGACCACAAGTATGAGATTGAAACAGGGGTTTAGGGTACAAACACAAGCAAAAGAGGGTAAAGTAGACATGTGAAAAAGCAAACAAAGGGCCGAAAAGCCATATGTAACAGCAAAAACATGAGTATAAGACATATATAATTGTAAATACTGTAGAGATGAGGCATTAGAAGTAAGAAATAAGTGTGAGCAGCAATAACAATGATATTAAACATAGGGTGGAGAAAATTAGGCATTTAATGGATGGGATCACTTAGCTGCATCTGGCTCCTCCCACATAAATGTATTTGTTCTCTCCCTAAAATAATTAAATAATTAATTTTTAAACTTGTTTGTGTTATTCCCAAGGGCATTAAGAACTGGCCCGGGTGAAGAGGACGTGGTCTAATTGCGGGAGGCGAGGCCACGACTTCTAAAAAACCCCACCTTTTTGCTGCACCATGAAGTAGCGCTGCGTGCTTGGGAGGGGGGCATTGTGACCCCCTCAACCCAGCGCAAATCCGTGGAGGAGGGGCGCGATCTGTGTGATCATTCCCCCACACAGGTGAGGAGGCTGCTGCTGCTCAGCAGCAGCAAGTAATCTTGCACTGCAGCCCAGCACAGCGCAGCATGTGCTGGGCTGCTGACAGGAAAGAGGGAGGCGGCAGCATTGGACCCAGGCCCCCCGCCGGGCCCCTGCCAGCAAGCCCAGGCCTGGGTAATTAGTACCCGCCCTCTCTCGTCGCCCCTAGTTGTTCCTATGTTATAAGCATCTAGTTAATAAATCTGTGGTTACCAGTTCTACTTTATTTATCTGTCACTGGTGGCTCTTCCCAGATACATTAATATGTGCTCTCCCTAAATGGGTGAGTAAGGGAATGCCTAGTTACAGCTCGGTGTCATAGACACATGTTTTCTGTATGTACTCTCCCTGCGCCCGAGAGTCCTATTGTATTTCTATTTGTACCCTAAGGGTTGGGAAACCCTTGTATTTTCTTTGGCTGCAGGTACAGGGTAACCTTTGGCGCTGCCCAAACCCCCTGAATCTCATACCTTTCTATCATAGCCAGCATGAACTTTTTAGAAATTTGTGACAAGTGTCATTGTTTGAACACAAAAAATAGGTAAAAGACAAAGGCATTGTCACACTGCAAAATTGTATAATCCAGAGGTCTCACATATAGCAGTGTACAAACAAATATCAGAGCAGTTCAAGAAAAATATGTACAGGTAACAGCATGTGAAAACTTAGCAGTAAACAATCAGGCATGTCAGGAGCGATACAACAGCGCTAGTGTGTGTAAAGGTTCCAAGGCATAGTTGCCGACTTTTTGGCTTTCCCCTCCAGGTGGGGGCAGCAAGATCGGCGCAGCAGGGGTTGTGGCATAGGCGGGTGGTCCAGGGGTGTGGCAGCACGATCGTGTCATTGTAATACCCGGCAGAGCCAGGCTTAAGCTCCACCCCCGTAATTAAGCCCTCCCGGTGACATCATCTGTCAATCACCAGGAGGACAGGAGGAAGCAGGCTGCAAAGGGGGCATGGCCTCACGGGGAAAAGGGGGCGTGGCCTCGCGGGAGCGCAAAAAGCTCCTTAGGGAGAAGAAGAAGGGTGGCCATCTTAGGCTGGGGCCGCGGGACGGGAGGAGGGAGGTCCCGCGGTTCCCAGAGGTTCAGGGGAGGGTGCATGGCAAGCTGCCATGAGCCACATGTTATATGTACAGGCGAATGCCCCTGTAATACAGAAAGGCCCCCCTGCGAGAAGCAGTTAGGCTATAAGGAGCCTTAGAGAAGCCCCTGGGTACAGACAAGGGGGGGAGTCACCCCTCCCCACAGTCCTGCAAGGGAGCTGCATACCTCACAACATGACCCTCTCCAGGAGGGACACTATGCTCTGGTCCTAAACTTCCCTGGTAAGAGGTGGGGCTGCAGCGCAGTCCAAAATTCAAATAGGGGAGTCACACCAACTGTCATTTCACACGCTACCAAACATCACTGGCTGGGACTCACTGGCAGTTGGTGTGACTCCCCTATTTGAATATTGGACTCTACTGCATCCCCACCTCTGGAGCCGCCACCAATCATAGAAGTCCAGGACCAGAGCATTGTGTCCCTCCTGGAGAGGGTCATGTTGGGAGGTATGGAGCTGCGGATAAAAGCAGTCCCACTGATACTGAACCCCTTTTAAGAAGAGGATTGGGGAGTTTTGCAGAGGTAGCAGCTGGAAGCAGAGTGCCTGTTCAGTGAGGAAGTCACTGCAGAGGATCTCAGGGGAAGTGCTGCCTGATGCCACAGTGGAAGATGAGAGATCTCCTGTGAAGAGACAGCCCATGTGATGAGAGGGTGAGTGTCTGTGATGCATAATGGTGGATCCCTGGTTGATAGCCCCTGGAGAAGTGCCCCATAGTGAGGGAGGGCTCAGTGCAAGATGGCAGTGTGGCTAGAGGGGAGTCCTATAGAAGAATCCTTTGTAACCATGTGCTGAAGTAGAGAAGCCCAGCAGTGAAAGGGTTAAGTTGCCAGCATGTCAGATGAAAGGTCCCTGGATAGTGGGACTTGTACTAGAGGCAGAGTCCTGGGATATACAGGATGTTAGTATGCCTGAAGAAAGTGTATGCAGGGTGATGGAAGGAGAGAGGGTCCCTGTGTAATAGGATGTGCCGCACGTTAGCAGTCTCTCGTTAGGATAGAGACGAGTGCAACAAACTTTGAATCTGGAGTCCCCTGTATGCTGTATGAAGTTTTTGTTGGACTGACATGCGTAGAACTACTGAGCCCAGCAACACTGGGTATGTGCTACTATTTCACTGCTGTGTCATATGTTTAAGTCTGCACTGGAGGTGTTCATTTGGAGTGGAACGTAACTAATCTTCTGTAACCATCTGCTGCAAGTATTGTGCTGGAGGAAGTTGTCGAAGTAGAGCTTGTAACCGTTACGCTTACTGTGCTGGAGGATATGGAGGAGTGTAAATAAAGTTTTCCTGTTATTGCTTCATGAGATGGTCTGGCACCCAACATTTCTTTATTGCACTGCACCTGTTGTCCACATGTGTTCCCTCCATCAGGTACTTTGTGCTAAGCACCCGAGTATTCGGGGGCCCTGCTGGTCAAGGATGCCATACCCACGCCATAGCCGGAGCAAAGAAGAGTCACAGTGAAGAGGTGAGAGACAGTATTCAGGTACTCCACGTAAGTGTACCACAGTACCAGTAGGGTTTCACATCATTGCACCCTGCCCCCGTTATACAATGCAGAGATTACCGGCATTGCAAAGCAGGGGCTGGGGCTACAATGATGCGAATCAGCGAGAATCACATTATAGCCTCCCTCCGCACCACCCACTTTTGTAAGTAGGTAAGTGGGGGGAAAGTGGGGGAAATGCAGAGGAGTGGTCGCTAGTCCAGGGGCTCGCCGTCTCTTGCGGGCAGCTAGGAGCGCCACCTGTTTTTCGGTAGTCTCCCAGTCTTTTCCCGGGAGAGAAGGCAAGTATAATTCAAGGGCATAGCAGGGTGCGTAGGCTGAGGGCTGTATACAATAAATAGACATAACAATCATGGATTTGGAGATGCAGGCGTGGAAGTGACAACATCATGATTATTCAGCTTAGCATATGGGGACTGTAGACACTTAAGGAACGTACACACTAGACGATATGCTCTCTGAGCGATATCGTCTAGTGTGTCCCCGGCAGGCTGTGCTCAATGTCGTTCATGACATTGAGCACACCCGCTGAACGATATCATTAACGATATCATTCAGCGCCGGGCTCTCTCCCCCATTCCATAACATGCAGCAACCTGACGACATCGTCAGGTTGGCCTGCATGTTAACCCGATGAACGATAATGACGAACGACCCTCGGGAACGCGCATCGTCGTTATCGTTCATCATTTTTGTATAAAAAATGGATGATAAAGTGGACAACTGAATGATAACAATGTCGTTATCGTTCAGTCGTCCACTTTAATCGCCCAGTGTGTAAGCACCATTAGGGCCTGATTCAGAGACAGACGGTAATGCAATCGCAACAACATTCTCTCACGGATCGCAGTTGCTAAAAATGCTAAAGCCTTCCAAAGCATATTCAAGCATAGGGACGCCCACTGTTGCCTTTGCATATCCATATAATTACGTGTAGACATCGGTAACATCAACGCACAATGGGCAGCCATGCTGCATAGCAAGTCCGACCAGCCACAAACACTGCAGCTCTCCTGACACCCAGAGCTCTCATGCTGCAAAATCGCAATTACTTTTTTATGCCCGCTCACAAAACGGCGTTTAAACGGTCAGACATGCTTGCGATCTTCTAACCAGCCACCCTTACCAACCCAAACGCTGACTACTTGTCACTCACTTTGGGAATGGTTCCTATGTATGCAATCGCTGCATGTGCGCAGTGTGGCTTTCATGCACTTGCAAACAATCACTCGTTCTGTGAAAATATCGGCTTTGCGTAAATCTCTGAATCAGGCCCTTAGACCATAAATAATCAAATTTGAGTTTGGCTTTCCTGGCAAGATATAAATATTTTTCCTGTCCAACGGTGTCATTGACTAGAGATATCCACTTCCCAAGGCCTGGGCTAGAGGTGCAGTAATCATCCAGGAGCGAGAAATGCACACTTTAGCAAGCATACAGGTATTAAATACAGGTACTCTAGTATATTTATTCAGTAAATACTCATCAGTGGCTGCTAGATCACACCGTAGAAGTCAGTAGGAACAAAGGAATAACAGTGGAAGACACTACTCAGAGGACAGCTTGTCTCTGGGGACTGGTGGCTCTGTCTTTCAAACTGAAACAAGTTTAGTAGCGTGATGAAGCGAGTTCTCTTGGCTGGGCTGGATTCTGGGGATGGAATCTTTCATCATCCATCCCTCTCTCTCACCTTTGTTCTGCATATACATATCCTTCCCCAATCTCTCTTCTTCTTGACTGATGACAACATCTGCAGGTCCCTCGTCAGCTTGGAGCAAATCGACTTTCACCAGTCCACCTCCAGAGTAAAGCTGGCCACACATCTAAAGATTATCTGTCCAACCAGCCAACTAGTAGATTGGTTGGAATGAAAATATGGTAAGGAGTACAATCAGCAACTTGCTCCCAGACGCTGAAAAATGGACCAAAACTGTTGTATAAACAAATAGTTTAAATCAAACATTTAACAAACTTGTCTGACGACCATTTTCATTTGTTTTCTGGCATTTAGGAGTAAATTTCTGATCATCATTTACTCCCATTCCTTACCAGATTTTCATTCCAACCAATCAACAAGTTGGCTGGTTGGATGTAAGTTGTTCTAGTGTGTGGCCAGCTTAAGTCACCACTGTGCCAGATATTTTAGAGCTATTTGCTTTTTTTTTTTGTAAAATTAGCAACCACTTCTTCAGTCTGTGAGGCGATGTCTTTAGTATCCTTACTCATAGAAAACTCACTGAGATTGGTTTTAGAAGTCGGTTTTATAAAAATGGGAATGACAAGGGTGTTGGTCTCAGTTTCTAACTGTATAAAACATTCTTTAATTTCATATAAACTAAGCTGATCCTCCTGTTTAGCTGTTTTTGTTGCTCCCAAAAGTTCGGATATCTTTCACCTGGCTTTCAAGAAGAAGGACTCTTTGTTCTTGTTGAAGAGGCCTCTATGTATTATGTTCTTGTTCCAGACTTTTTTCATTATTCTCCTGCGGCTTCCAGTTCCCTGGTTACTGTAAAAAACTCTTCTTGCAATCACTTTTTTTCTGTAGTTGATCATTAAACATTTGTTGTCCTCAATTTTCCTTTTCAAATCATCCCCCATTAATTTCTCTCTGTCACAACATGGGGTCTCAGTCCCACTTACTGCTCTCGGAGCTGCCATATTGTGGTATTGTGCACTTCACCTTTACCTTAGCAACATCCCTGCTTGCCACAGCGTGGGATGTAAACAACTGGATGGCTGCTGGGTGTGGCCATCTAAGTTCTCCCCGTGTGACTTCCTAGTCCTATCACTGTACTGCACTCAAGCTCACATGATTCTTGCAGCCTATGGACAGTGGCCTATTTAAACTTGCTGCTGAGTACAGCACATTGCCAGAGCAGCGCCTTCATGTGTGCCTGGTCCCCAGGCATCAAACATCTCTAAGCTGTTGTAGTATCCTGTTGGACTTCTACACCTGCCAGCCTTAACTGTGCTCAGTTTCAGCAAGCATCGGTTCACCTGCCAGCCTTACCTGTGCTTAGACTCTGCAAGCATTAGTTCACCTACCAGCCTTACCTGTGGTCAGCCTCCACAAGTATCAGTTCACCTGTCAGCCTTACCTGTGCTCAGTTTCAGCAAGCGTTGGTACATCTGCCAGCCTCACCTGTGTGCAGTTTCAGCAAGCATTGGTAGTACCAGTACATCTGCCAGCCTTACCTGTGTGTTGTCTTTGCAAACATCAGGCCATCTGCCAGACTCACCAGTGTCCTGCACAGAGGGCTTCTGTATACCTCTCAGCACCAGCTGGCTTCTACAGTATCTACTGCAGTTATCTTCAAGACAGGGTTGCCTACCCTCCCGATTTGGGCGGGAGCCTCCCGATAAATGGGTGCAGCTTCCGTCCCCTGGAAAGGCAGGCAAGCCTCCCACCTGCCACCAATTCCCCCCAGCCCCCCCGCCAATACCTGTTAAACCCCCGCAGCGGGGGGGACGCTGACGCGATTCACGCTGAATCGCGTCATTTTGGCCCCGCCCCCTGCTTCACAATGCCAGTTTTTTCGGCATTGTGTAGCAGGGGTGGGGCCAAAATGGCACTATTACGTGGCTCCGCCCTGTCACGCCCACAAAATGTCATAAGCTTGTCCGGTCACGCCCCCTTTTGCCGGCCACTCCCCCTGTCCTGCCGATCTGGCTGCTCCCTCCCGGAAGGAGCAGCCAGATAGTCGGCAAGTATGCTTCAAGATATTGTCTCCGGCATCTAGTGCTTATTTGGACTTTAACTTAGTCCCTCTGACTATTCTCCATAGGCTATTACAGTAAAAAGAAACAAAGTGTAGCGCTAGTAGACAACAATAATAAATTTAATTGACACAATTAAACATACGTGCACATAAAATTGTACATAAAAAGAAATTAACCTGATCAATGTCTAATGTGATTAACTAAGCTGCTGTAATTAAAAATTGTTGGGGAGGTTCCTGCAATATGTTTCCTGACACAGGTCAGTCCAGGATTAGGAACAATAATGAATAGAATTATCTCACCCAAATATAGAGGCTATGCAATGTCTTATCCACAGGGCACAAGGGAGAGAGTTCCCAATGATATCTACCTGTACAACACTGGAGTGGGGAGAATAAAAATATGGTGACTGTGTGTAGAGGTGCCGCAGTGTAATTCCCTCTGGGGTCCGTGCGGCTCACCTCAACCAGAGATAATGTCTCCGTGACAGTCTTCCAAAAACTTCTCCAGCGGTGACAGTGACAATACTGTGGGTGGCCGCCGGGGCCCGAAGTGATGTCCGTTATGGCCACAGTCTCCCTCGAAATGAGCTGACAGCCGGACTATCTCCAAAGTGAGGCTCCAATGTATGCACAGTCAAACGGGGCTGGATAAAGGATAGGAGTCGGCCACTTGGTAATCACTGTGGGCCTGATTCAGACCCGGTCGCAAGCGCTGAGAGCTCGCAACCGGGTCGATGGTGGCCCAGTGCGCATGCGCACGATGGAGCCGGCTCCGTCGTGCACATGCACGAGACCTGGATAGCGACGGGCAATCCGTCGCTCCGGGTCTCACACCAAAGGGGGTGCGCTGTCGATGTTGAGTGACAGCACGCCCCCTTTGGTGGGCGGGCCAGGGGAGTGGCTGCCCAAACGGAGGCGTTCCCATGTGAACGCCTCCATTTGGGGGTGGCCCCACTGACATCATGAGTGATGTCAGTGGGAGAGATTTCGGCTCTGTTAGAGCCGAAATCTCTCTGGGGCTTGCTTCCATGAGACCCTACCACAAGGGTCTCATCGTAAACCTGATGGTCGCAATGGTCTTAACCATCGCGACCATCTTCCTGGCCGCTCGCTATAGCTGTGGGTGGTCACCCACAGCTATGCAAGCGGCCAAGCGGCCAGAAGGCCGTTCTAAAAAAAAAATAGCCCGGCCCTGATTCAGAGCGAGCGCTCTGTCAGAGCGTCCGGCTCTGAATCAGGGCCTGTATGCAGCCGCTGGATGTCACAGCTGAAATGAGCTCCAAAGTGCCGATGTGAAGTGGAAAGGATGGTAAATCATAGGCAGAGCATCTTAGGTGTAGCAGCAAGATTCAGGATATCCCCTGTTTCTTAACGCGTTTCTCCGGGACTTTTCTGCCGGTTTCATCAGAAGGATAAGTGCTTTGCAGTGTTAGATCAGGTATATATAGGGCCTATAATCACACCCCTTTATCTTAATCAATTAGTGCACACCTGTATCACTTGAGTCTCTCAAGGGTCTGGTTCTAGAGCTGTGGTGGGTTGTGGTTTCTCAGTTTGCTTGGCTGGTTCATGCGAGGGTCTGGGGTATCGTACCTTTATTCTCCACCCTAAGTTCTGGGTTCTGATTCCTATTCCAGGCTTTTGCGCTGCAGTGTGGGTTCCAGGACAAAACAGCCTCAGTGGTTGTTCGTTCTGAGTTTCCCATCCCTGAAACTGGTTTTGAGTTTCTCTATTACAGTTCCAGGACTGAGTTTTCATCTCGTACTGCCAAACTAGCCAAGGACACTCTAACATTCCTATTCTACTAAATTCTGCTCCGTGAGAAGGCTACTTAACAATTCTCCCACTTTCACCCACACTCCTACCTCAGCTGGTCCCAAGGCCCCATAATGGATCTCAAACTATCAGTTCCTATGACTTTAGGGTCTTATAAGTGTATAGTATAACAATCATATTGTAAAAATAATAAGGAGAGCAGATTTAAATAAAAAAATGCCCATTCTGTTGTAATATGAGTCACGCATATAAACAATAAGATTTAACTATTCAGTATTTCCTGCTTCTAAATATTAATTATGAGTACATATTCCATATATTATTGTCAGATTTTTAAAATGTTGAATTTCAGCTTAATTTTTGTGTGTGGGGTGCGTTTACATTTCTAAAACTTAACATGAAATGTAACGAGAGTCACATGGAATGACCCTTTTAATCTTTCTTCTTTTTGTCTTTACTATCCTCTTTTCTTTCACAACAGCTGTAGCAGCCTCTAGTTCCCCTGGTATATCCTAATCTTGCTTAATTGTGTTCCAGTATTTGGGTAATACACCAGTGGATGTAGATTCCACTATTTCTTTACTTATACTCCCTTCACTGTCATCTTTACCCTTTGTTTTTCTAATTCCCATCACTACAGTGTCATCTCCCGACTCTTTCTCGTCTACACTTACGTGAAAATTTCCCTTAATCTCTTACACCCCCCCAAATGTACACAAACCCCCCCATCTTCTGCCCCACTAGTGTACATCCTCCACACACCCCACCATCTCCACACCCTATTCCAACCCACCGCCCCCACACATCACCCATACAAATCCACCCAACCCCCACCCCCCATCCCCCTTCAACAACATTAGATACACACTCACCCCATACACCCCACCCCTCGCGACACCCACCACCCTGAAGACTGCCCACTCATAGCCCCTATATCCACACACCCACCATCATACATACATCCACCCACCTCCCTTACCATACCCAATCCAATATCACCACCCACCCTTCTATCCCCAGGCCCTCATACCCACACACCATGACAGATAGAGACACCACATGCACCAACACAAACCCATTCCTATTCTACCCACACACACCCACGAACATCTGATCAGCACCCAATTCCCAATTGCCACAGACCACCTCATCCACCTGCCGCGTCCTCATCTCTGCCCATCCTCACTACCAACCGTACCAACACCACCCCACATTACCCCTCACTCCCATTCTTCCCGCACAACACCCCCACCCCCCCTCTTCATAAGCACACCTACAGCCCGTTCCATACACACCCATGACAAGAAACTCCAATCCTGCCAGCACAACAGTTGCCCATGCCACGGACGTGACGCACACCACTTATCAGGGAACCCCGTCCCACCCCAACACTGTCTGCCGATGCATCACATGCCGCCTAGCAACAGCAAACAACTGCCGACTCACACACCTACCACGCTCTCCATCCCTATTGGCCAGACTCCATCCCACAAAACATCGTAGCCACTCCCCCACACACACCTGCACCGCATCACCACTACAAACATCCACTCATGATTGGCCCCGCAAGTCACCTGACAGCACACCCACTTCCGGAAGTGCAGTACTTAAGAGCCTCACAAGCATTGATCCACTCTCAACCTCCTTGAATAAGTGCTGAAACGCGTTGGAGACTCCTACATCCATCCTACATCCATCCCGGCTTGCCTCCACTGAAGTCCCCCTTCCCCACCAGGGACCACCGGTGCAGCCAGCCACCCCCGCAAATCGCCCGCACGCTCGCTGGTCCGCACCGCTCACACCATCAGTGTTCGGCTCCACCTCAGACCAGCCTCCTCTAGCATGCCTAACCAAGTGTCCCGAGGGGTGGTCCCAGACCACACGCCTGCATCCAGTCTCCTAGTGGCTCCCCCACCTGCGCCAGTGGCTCTGCAACACCAGCGGCATCAGAACCAGCCACAGGGGACCCAGCAGCCAACCAATACCAACAGCTGCACACACTGGTCGCTGACCACCTCAGGTCCGGTGATCTCCAACCAACAGCAGAGTCATGCACCAGCAGACCCACTGGCATTCTATTTGACTTTGCTCACCGACATTCTGCAGCTACCACCTTTCCTTCAATGGCCGCAAAATCGACATCCCGATCTCACCACAAAACCTACTAGTAGGTAAGTAACACTGAGATTCTCACCTACACGTGGGATGCCGCCCAGGTGCTCCTACCTACTCTCTGCATCCCCCCACCTCCCGAGACATCCTAGACTGTCGACCATAGGTCCAGCAGTGGTGATGTGCTTGTTGCTGAACCGCACGGCAAGGAACCCCCTGAAAGGGTCCACCTACCTCCCCAGACTCATCCCCATCCACCACCACGTCTCCCCACCCTGCCCGGGACCTAATCAGAGCAACACTGTGACTACTCCAATAAAAGATTTGGCCCCCACATCTGTGTCTGGCTGGTTTCATTTTCACTTTAATTTTCACTTTCACTTTCATTTCCATCGGTTCCATCTTCATTCCCATTCCCATTGCACCATTATCACCACAGCACCATTCCCATCCACACTGCTCAGCAGTGCAACACTCGCACCATACCCAGTCACCCCACACCATACTCACCCACGTTAACACAACAGTTTTTACCACTACACCCAGGTAGAGCGCACCTTACCCCCTTTATTTCCATGTTGATGAGGATGTTGATGCTGAGGATGTCGTTCAGGCAACAGTTGTTACCCATGGTAGAAAAAGGCTCATTGTTGTCATGCCAGGGCAAAAAGACAAAAAAATCCACTTCTCATGTGTGAAATCATTTCTACCCAAATCTACACAACAGTTGTCAAGCCATCTGTAATGTTTGCCAAGCAAGAGTGAGTAGAGGTAAGGACCTTAACCATCTAGGAACCTCCTCCCTGCTATGTCACTTGCAGCACATTCATCAAATTGAAAAGTGTTTTTCAAATTCAGAAACTTTGGCTAAAAACGTAACAATCAGTCCAGTGTCACCTAGCTGCTCCCTTCTCTCTGTTAGATCCAAGCGCCTGCAATCACCACCACCAACATCTGCAACATCATCATCCTCAGTTGTGATCAGAAGTAGTCCTGCATCTAATTTCATATGCATGACTGACTCCTTCTCTATCCGTGATTCCTCAGAAGGATCCTTGAGTGCTATGCCTGTTGTTGTTGCTGCTGCTGTGAGTGGATCATCATTCCAGAAGGAGACCGGGAAGAAGACTACTTTTAGTTCAACAAAACAATTGACTGTCAAACCTTCCTTTGCAATGGTGAACAGCAGACACCCAGTTGCACAGCAGATTACTGACACCATAACAGCTATGCTGGTATTAGATATGCGTCCAGTATCCACCATTAATGCAGTGGGTTTTAGATTCCACTTCTCTAGAATAGCAATTCCAAGTCTGTACAACAACATTAAAAAAACCTTATTAATGTCCTCAAAATTGCCTTTGTGCCCACTGTGCACTTAACCACATATATATGGACAAGTGGGACAGGGCAAACTAAAGATTACATGACTGTGACAGCCCACTGGGTAGGTGTATTGCCTACAACAGCAACAACAGCAGCAACATCTACCAAAAGACAGCTGATACAGAGGCAGGCTACTCTTTGTATAACTGGTTTCACTAAGAGGCATACTGCTTAGAAACCTCTTAGAAAAACTCAGGGAAATCATTGCTAAATGGCTTACCCCACTTGGACTCTCCTTGGGATTTGTGATTTCGGACAATGCCACCAATATTGAGAGAGTATTACATGTGGGCAAATTCCAACACGTCCCATGTTTTGCTCACACAATTAAGATGGTGGTGTAAACTTTTTTTTTAAAATGACAGGGGCGGCCAGGAGATGCTCTCGGTGGCCCGAAAGATTTCGGGACATTTTTGACATTCAGCAACTGTGTGTCGAAGATTGCAGCACAGCAAGTACTGTTGAATTTTCCCTGCCATCAGCTGAAGCAAATGGTAGTAACTAGGTGGAATTCTACCCTCTACATGCTTCAGTGGATGGAGGAGCAGCAAAAGGCTATCCAAGGCTACACAATGGCCTATGACAAAGGGAAAATAGCGGGAATGCACCTTAGTCATTCGCAGTGGAGAATAAATTCCGTGTTGTGCAAGGCTCTCAAACCCTTTGAACTTGCCACACGTGAAGTTAGTTCAGACACTGCCAGCTCGAGTCAGGTCATTCCCCTAATCAGACTTTTGCCAAAGCAGCTGGAGAAACTGAAGAAGGAGCTGAAATGGAGTGATTCTGCTAAGTATGTCGGACTTATAGTTCAAGCCCTTCATTTGCTTCGCCAGGATCCAAAGGTCATCAATCTCTTCAAATCAGATCACTATATTTTGGCGACCATACTTGATCCTAGGTTTAAGTGATACCTTGTGTCTTTCTTTCCGATGTACATAAATCTGAAAAGATGCAAAGAGCTGTTGGTGAAAAAATTGTCAGCTCAAGCGGCACGTGACATTGCAGCATCTCCTCCTTCTGTTTCTACGGCTGCCAGGAAAAAACTAAATTTTCCTAAGAGACCCATTGCTGGTGATGATGCAGATCAGTCAGCAAAACCTAATGACATATGGTTGGGTCTGAAAGAACTGCCTACAATTAGTGACATGTTTACCGTGACTTTGTCTGATATTGTCACCATTCAGAGAATGGTTGATGATTATTTTAGGAATAGCATCCAAATAGGCATGTCAGAGAGTCCGTTTCACTACTGGCAGGAAAAAGAGGCAATTTGGAGTGATTGGTTTTTTAAACTGTGAATGTCCTGTTTCATATATACAACATAAGGGTGGGTTGGAGGGTCCAAGGACAATTCCATCTTGCATCCCTTTTTGTTGCATTATGTGCTGTTTGGGGCATTGCTGCCTGACATTTTTAATTTTATGGTTTATGAATGTAAAGAAATTGTAATGGCTACAGACAGCATCTCCTGCATGCCCCTTTAATTTTTTTTAAAGAAAATTCTGAACCACCAAATTGATGGGGTGGGCAAATATGTGCAGCAGCAGCACAGAGGGCCTGATTCAGACCCGCTCGTGAGCACTGAGCGCTCGCAAACGGGTCGATGGTGCCCTAGTGCACGCACGACGGTGGGAGCTCTGTCGTGCGCATGCGTGAGACCCGGGAAGCGATGGAGAAGCCGTCGCTCCAGGTCTCGCACCAAAGGGGGCATGCTGTCGATGTTGGTTGACAGCACGCCCCCTTTGGTGGGTGTGCCGGGGGTGTGGCTGCCAGATGGAGGCATTCCCATGGGAACGCCTGCCGTCTAGGTCCGGCTCCACTGACATCACTAGTGATGTCAGTGGGAGTGATTTTGGCTCTGATAGAGCCAAAATCACTACTGGGCTTGCGGTCACCGAGACCCTACTGCAGGGTCTCGTCGCAAGCCCAATGGTCGTGATGGTCTTGACCATCGCGACCATCATCATGGACGCTCGCATAAGCTGTGGGTGGTAACCCCACAGCTATTCGAGCATCCAAGAGGCCGCTCCAAGTTTAGGTAGGAGGGCCCTGATTCAGAGCGAGCGCTCTGGTCAGAGCATCTGGGTCTGAATCAGGCCCAGAACTTCTTTCTGCCAGCATGTGTGCAATAAAGTGCACTGCAAATACGTTTAATACAAAAATTAGTTGTGTATATTGGTCACATACAAATATATTTAGTTATTTTCATGGTACATAAAGTGTGTAAAGCAGGCTGAGGTAACCTGAAGCATGCCAACTGTTGACAAATAACTTCTAGTAGGCCCAGCAAACATAACAGATGCTGGGAGTTCTAATTCAGTCGGAGAACTACAGGCTGCTTTCCTCTGATGTAAACAACAAGTCTTGGTCCCATTATCCCTAACAACATCCCCGAGTACAAACTAGTAAACGTCTGTTTACAGTATGTTCTATCAGCACCTCCACAAGCAAGGCCACCTCATCTTTTTTTATTGGATCATGATGTATAAAAAATTAAAAAACCTCCTCCAGATCAAAGATGTCTTTTAGGAACTGAAGAACTTGATCCTAGATTGATCTTCCCTCATAATTGTTTTTAAGAATTAAAACATTAAATTAAATAAATTAAAAACTAATCAATCCTTTCATCCTTTCCCTGTCTTCAGTCCATAACCATATTCCAACTCTGTCGGACCTCTGACCTAGTTAAGGAAAACATTCTGGTTTTCAAAATTCCTAGGGGTCGTATAGTTTATTAAACTCCCATCCTGTCTAACACTGCAATGACACTCTGTGCCATGTTCGAAGCTGAACTGCCACATATTAGTGCCACCCACTGCTATCCTTAGCTTAGTCAGCCAGCTAGCTGGATGAAACCTTTTGGCCCTAAACTAGATGAAAAAATCAATATTGTGAGCTGTGAGGTGGTCAAAATTGAGGGGAAATAACTGTTATTGAGGTTAATAATACTGTAGGAACAAAAACAGACCCAAATTATGTATTTTAGCTGTTATTATGATTTTTTTAAAAAAAATACAGAACCAAAAACAAAGATAAAACACGCAAGGGGCGGTTTTTGGCATAACAATCCAGATCCAAAACACGAAGAGATACAGATCCAAAACCAAAACAAGGGGGTTGGCGTTCATCTCTAGTTAAAATAAAAATATTTTTTTTTCTAACACTTGTGTGCGTTCAGGCAGTGTACGGTGTTAAAAATAATATTCAGAAGGTGCTGTGCTACCATTAATATAAGCGCTGGAAGTCTCAGAGTAAACTTGTGTCGATTGTTAAATTAAAAAAAAATGTTTCTTAAACTTGGGTGTGTTCAGGCAGTGTAAAAAAAATGACATTCAGTAATTGCTGTGCCACTGTTAAGTATTAGCACTGGGAGTTGTAGGGTGAAAATGTCAAAAAGAGAAAAAACTTTTTTTTTCTCTGAAACTTGTGTGTGCTCATGGCCAGGCAGTAATGTTGAGTATGTGCCATGTCATTGTTAATATCAGTGCTGTGAGATGATATGGATCACAATCAGCCAATAGAAGAGCAGGAGCAGCAACCAATTACTTGTGCTGCAACAGCTGCCAGTCATGATGATACTAGTACTTCAACATCTACTAAAGCTGGTGCTCAAGGGCATAAAGGGTTTAAGAGGGTTTCACAATGTTAAAGAAAAAAAGATCACCTCTAATAAATAAAGGAAAAGTTTCCAAATTGCCAACATATCATACACCACGTCCAGTGGAAAGGAAAAGCTGAGACCCTGGCCTTTGTTTATGAGTGGTAGTTCTAGAACTGCTGTCAGTTAGGCATCTGTTTCTGTAAATTCACTCAGGGGTATATTGACTAAAGTGCGGGTTTTTAGAAGTGGACATGTTGCCCATAGCAACCAATCAAATTCTAGCTATTATCTTTTAGAAGGTGCTAGATAAAAGTTAAGTAGAATTTGATTGGTTGCTATGGGCAATATCTCCACTTCTAAAAACCCGCACTTTAGTAAATATACCCCTCAGAGTCTTGAAGAGGTGTCAAATGCAAAACAGGCAAATCAGTGAGGAAAAAAACACTATGGCTGAAGAACAATATCAGAAAATCCCTGAGGAGAGTCTGAGGAGTATATTTTCTAAAGTGAGAGTTTTCAGAAGTGGAGATGTTGCCCATAGCAACCAATCAGATTCTATCTATTATCTTCTAGAATGTTCTAGTTAAATGTTAAGTAGAAACTGATTGGTTGCTATGGGCAACATCTCCACTTCTAAAAACTCTCACTTTAGTAAATATACCCCTGAGAGTGTCCACGAGTGCTATGTGTGATCTAACATTTCTGATACTATACTTTTGGAGAAGCCTCCTTCCACCATTTCTGCAGCTTCTGCAAATGTGGGGATGAGCTGCACATGTAAATATAGTGACATAAAGGAAATTGAGGATGCTAGTGTGGAAGTGCAAAATGAGGATGAGGGGGATATTTGTGTACTATCTGAAACTAATCAGGATGTTGATGATGAGGATGTTATTTGTGTAAGTCAGCCACCAGTGGCAGCAGTTCTTGCTCTTGATAAAAAGAAAGCCATTGTCATTCCTGGGCATAAGACCAGAAAAGCCACTTCTTGGGTGTGGAATTATTTTAACCCAAATCCTGACAAGATTTGTGAAGGCATCTGTACCCTTTATGAGGCCACAGTTAGTAGAGGTAAGGATGCATATGATCCTGCCATCTATATATTTACTTTGGATATACATTGATTTGATACTTGGTACTGATTTTTAATACTTTATATGTATTTTTTTGCACCAGCTCTGACCACATTAAGTAAAGTGAATCTGAGGATTATACTTATGTTTTGGATCTCATTCCATCACACCAAGAAGTAGCCTAACATACATGGTCTTATAGATGTCCAATGGGAAGGGAATAAATATACCAAGCATCCAGGGTCCTCCACTAATGCATTTTGACCAAGGGGTCTTTATCAAGGTGCACCTGGTGTGGGTCCCAATCCAACTTATATACCCCAATCATCCCCTCCCTTCTAAGAGGAGGTGAGGGCAGTCCAAAACTGTTAGATATTGTTCACGGGGCTCTAAATTATGGAAGCAGATGCAGTATTGGAAGCAGATGCAGTATTGTTAAAACATTATAGAACTGCAAAAAACGCTATAAATCTGGATCCTAAACAAAAACACGAGGGTCTTCTCACAACTCTATCCTTGATATATATATATATATATATATATATATACTGTACATACACACATGCTCTTACATCACAGAAAGCACAACACAAAAAAAATAAAAACAAGAAACATGAGACAACATTCAATCCATACATTAATAACAACAACCAAAAATTAGGGAATATTAAAATATTGGCCACAAAATCAAAAGAGGAAGTTCCCGACCCAGTGAACAAAAAGAAAGAGAAGCATGACCATAATAATCATAATGATCATGACATACTACAAAGTGGGTACTCTTCTTGCAAGCAACTGTACCAAGAGGTAAGGCTGACAGTATGTTTAATGGATGATTTGATAGTAGGTGGCAGAGTACTGATGTAAAGCACCAAATAGAAAATAACTTGTCAGCCATTCTTTAAATATCCATATGGAACTATACCCAGGCAATTTTTGAATACAAGCTAATCTACTGTACTGTAGGTAGCATTAAACAAATATAGAAGGGATCTCATGGTCGATGGTGAGGGCCTGTGACAAATTCACTCACTCTGGGGCTCGCTACAAAAGGGGCGGCTGTCGATGTTGTTTGACAGCTCGCCCCGTTTTGTAGGCGGGGTGGGGGAGTGGCCGGACAAACGGAGGTGTTCCTGATGGAACACCTGCCATTTGTAACAGAGCAGGTAGCTTCCTGTTCTGTTACAAAGGAAGCAGGAAGCTACCTGGAGCTTGCGGTAGACCAGACCCTACTGCAAGGGTCTTGTCGCAAGCCCCGATGGTCGCGATGATCTTGACCATCGCGACCATCACCTGATCAATCGCTAAAGCTGTGGGTGGCAACCCACAGCTTAGCGAGCGGCCAGGAGGCCGCCTTTCTAAACAAAAGCGGCCGCCCTCATTCAGAGCGAGCACTCGCTTTTTGTGAGCGGCTCTGCATGAGGGCCTATATGTTTTTTTAGTTGTTGCAGGAAACTTCGCCAGTAAAATAGTAACACCACAAGGGTCCCTGTATGAGGTGTTGGGGGGGTTGAAAATTCCAAATAGCACACTCAGCACTAATTGAAAAGACTAGCTGATGGTCACAAGCTATATAATTTTGGACGATCAACCGAAATTCCTGCAATGCAGAAGGTTGGCATCTTACATTTAAAACAATTGCACTAAATAGATGCACCCGTAAGATGTTGTAGCCTTAGGGTGTAATAGGACAGATGGAGTAGTTTGTAATGCATTTCAGCATAAGAGGTGGACACCAATAGTTTGTACAATCTCATACAGGCCTGTAAAATTATAGACAAGGCCACCTCAGGGAAGGTAGAGGACAATCTTGTCCATTCACCAGATAAGGAAGATAAAGAGGACAGGTCCAGGTGACGTCGAGAATGTGTGTAAATAAAATAGGTAGAATATTGCCTGATCGGTCTGCAGCACATCTAAGAGCTATTTCTATCAATGTGAGACAAGTGATAATGCACCACAATCACATTACTATGAACTTGAAGATAGGAAAATAAAGGTATAAAGTAGGGGTGTGCACCGGCCACTTTTCGTGTTTTGGTTTTGGATCTGGATCTTTCTATGTGTTTTGGATCTGGATTGGTTTTGCCAAAACCACCCTTCCGTGTTTTGGGTTCTGGGTTTTGTATTTTGGATCTGTATTTTTTTGGAACAGGGCATAAAAACAGCTAAAATAACAGAATTTTTTTTTTTTTTGTTCCTACGCTATTATTAACCTCAATAACATTAATTTCCACTCATTTCCAGTCTATTCTGAACACCTCACAATATTGTTTTTAGCCCAAAAGATTGCACAGAGGTAACTGGGTGACTATACTAAGCGACACAAGTGGGCGGCACAAACACGTGGCCCATCTAGGAGTGGCACTGCAGTGGCACACAGGATGGCAGTTTGAAAAACTAGGCCCCAAACAGTACATACTGCAAAGAAAAAAAGAGGTGCAAGATGGAATTGTCCTTGGGCCCTCCCACCCACCCTTTTGTTGAATAAACAGGACATGTACACTTTAACAAACCAATCATTCGAGCGCCAGGGTCTGCCACACGACTGTGGCTGAAATGATTGGTTCGTTTGGGCACCCACAAAACAAGCTGGCAATTAATCTGCCCCGGCACAAACTGGCTCTACGGAGGCAAGATGTCGTCCTCATCCTCCTCATCCACCGATTCCTCACCCTCTTCAGTGTTGTCCTCATCCTCACAGAGTATTAATTCGCCCAGCTGGAATCCACCACCACAGGTCCCTCTGTACTTTCTGGAGGCTGGTCTTCCTGGAAGAATTGATAATTAATTTTGATGAACATCATTTTCTCCACATTTTGTGGAAGCAGCCTCCTACACCTTTCACTGACACGGTTCCCGGCTGCACTAAAAACTCTTTCGGAGTACACCCTGGAGGGGGGGGCAACTTAGGTAAAATAGAGCCAGTTTGTACAGGGGCCTCCAAATTGCCTCTTTTTCCTGCCATTACAGAAACGGACTGTCTGACATGCCTACTCGGATGCTGTCACCGATGTAATCCTCCACCATTCTGTCATTGGTGACAGTATCATATGCAGTGACAGTAGACATGTCAGAAATTGTTGGCAGGTCCTTCAGTCCAGACCAGATGTCCAAACTTGGTCCTGCCTGCCCTGCATTACTGCCAGTGGGTTGCTTAGGATATTGAATTGTTTCCTGGCAGCCCCAGTTGCGGGAGAAAATGAAGAAGGAGCTATTGACGTGTCACGTTCCGCTTCAGCTGACAGTGTTTCCACCAGCAGATCTTTGCACCTCTGCAGGCTTGGGTCCGCCGGAAAGAGAGACACCATGTAGGCTTTAAACCTAGAATTGAGCACGGTGGCCAAACTTTAGTGGTCTGATTTCAACAGATTGACTACCATCGAATCCTGGCAAAGCGAATGAAGGGTTTCATCCACAAGTCCCACATACCGAGCGGAATCGCTCCATCTTAGCTCCTCCTTCACTTTCTCCAGCTGCTTCTGCAAAAGCCTGATGAGGGGAATGACCTGACTCAAGCTGGCAGTGTCTGAACTGACTTCACATGTGGTGTGGCAAGTTCGAAGGGCTGGAGAATCTTGCACAACATGGAAATCATTCTCCATTGCACTTGAGAGGTGCATACCCCTTCCTTTGCCTATGTGATAGGTGGATGTATAGGCTTGAATGGCCTCTTGCTGCTCCTCCATCCTCTGCAGCATATAGAGGGTTGAGTTCCACCGCGTTACAACCTCTTGCTTCAGGTGATGGCAGGGCAGATTCAGCCCCTATGGACAACAGCAGCAGCACGGCAACCCCCACCCTCCCTCTTCACTGTCCACAGCCGGAGTGAAAAATGGCGTCTACGCGGGGACCTTTTATAGAATCCAAAACCTGCTAGAATCCGACAGAGCGAGGATGACGTTTTGCCTCGTTCCGGGAACCGAGTCTAGCGGCAAAACCCGAGCCGGGCTCGGTTCTCAGGTCGGATCGGGGGGGCTCGGGGGGGGGGGTTCGGATTTCTAGAATCTAAACCCGCTAATGCCTAGTATAAATAACTGTGGGTAATTGTGGGTCTTGTAATTGTGTGTGTGAGAGGGAGGGGGGATAGACTACTAGCATTGATAAATTGATATAGATATCTAAGGCCATGAAGATGCCAAGAATGTATTATAGAAGAAGTACAGTACGTCTATCACGACAGGCTGGATTATAAACAAGTGGAAGAAAGAGGGAAACAGTTGTATTTGTAATCTTCAATACTTGGTAGATTAATTATTCCCGGTTCAGGAGGCTGTTGTAGTTTAAACAATGATACAATGATTTGCAAGAGCATTTATTGGACTAAATAAACTTACTAATAGATTTATTTAAATGTCAAAGGTCAGTCGTACAAAGAAAAAAGAGCAGCATTTGAATGGCATCCGGTCTAAAGATGTACAGTAAAAAGGTAGACAATATCTAGATAGACACCAGATGTTAGACAGTCAGTAGGTCGACGCGGACAAAACATCAACAGGTACAAAAGGTTGACACACTAAAGGTCGACATGTAAGAAGGTTGACAGGTGCAAATGGTCGACATGACATGAAAATGGCCCACACAAAAATGGCCGACACGTGCTTTTTTTTAGGGTTAAGGTTAGGGTTAGGCACTTACCCCGACGGTTAGGGTTAGGCACTTACCCTGATGATTAGGGTTTGCATCAGCATGGAGGGTTAGGCACTTACCAGAGGGTTAGGGTTAGGCAGTAGAAGGAACAGTTACCCTAACACCAGGTACCTACACCAACGATTAGGGTTAGGCACCAGGAGGGAAGTTAACGGTTAGGCACCAAGGGGAGGGTTTGGGTTAGGGTGAAGATTAGGGTTAGAAAACAAAAAAAATGTCGACCATTTTTGTGTTGACCATTTTCGTGTCGACCATTTGACCATGTCGACCATTTGTATCTGTCAACCTTCTTACATGTCGACCTTTAGTTTGTTGACTTTTTGTCCCTGTCAATCTATTGACTGTCTAACATATGGTGTCTAGCTAGACATTGTCTACCTGTTTACTGTAGATCTTTCAATCCATATCCCATTTGAATAGAGTAAAGGAACCGGGGGAAACCGATCATCTTAAGTAAATGGCAGCACTCAAAATATGACAGAGGAAGATGACATTTCTGAAAATGTAACTGCAGTTGGTGCAGAAGGGGCTTGAAATTTGCTGAATAAATGTGTGAAGGGTGAGATGGAAAACGTTATGTATAATTTTAAAGTCGTCAGGCTTATTCCGTGGAGGATAGACTGAAATAAAATGATTTAGAGCTGGACATCAGCCCACAAAATCCTTCTTACAGTAGGAAGAGCCTCTGTTACACTGGTGACAAAATATATGTAATGATTATGATCATCAGCATTTCTAGTTCAATAAAAGGTGTGTGTAGTTTCAATAGCTCCAGCATGTTTTAGCAGTCATGGACATGTTGGCACTGGTAGTTCTATATCAGCATGACCAAATGGCCAATAACTGCTAGGGATTATTGGAATTAACTTTACTTTTACCTCAGTGACATGAGGTTGTTCACCACCCTGAACACAACTCAGCGCGCTCTCTGCACTAGCTGCTATAATCTGGAGTGAGGGATTTTATCTCAGGATCTCGCACCTAGACTTACTACCAATGATTTATCACTGAGGTTGAACACCATCGCCATGTATAATTCAGTATGGAATTTCTGTTAGAAGGAAATCACTGAGCTCCACTATGGCATTTTGGCTCCTGAGACTCCCAAAAAACATCATAGCTTCCAGGTTCCACACAACTTGTCTAGTGCTAGTGGTGGGGCATCCATTGCTACCAATCTCCATTTCCCAGTCTTTGGGCTAGAGAACATGCAGCCTACTACTGCTGAGCCCTTACAACCAATCATTAGAACCTGCCTGAGTGTCTATGACTCGGGACTGTAAGTGTGGAAGTCTGTCACTATCAGACCCTGGGATCCTCACTGGACCTCCAGGTGAGTGTAAATCTGTTTTTAAATATTGTGATATACGTACTGTACATTAAAACCATAAGCACAATTATACATACAGATATTAAATACATTAAAACATTATCCACATTATAGTGACAGTAGGCACCCAAAAAACTAAAATGAAACCAACCCTATTCCACATGTCAGCAGTGACAATAAATGACAAGAGCTGGGAAAAAAGTGTAGATAGAAATTTGACATTGGAATAGAATATTTGATACAGGTTGAGTCTCCCATATCCAAATATTCCGAAATACAGAATATTCCGAAATACAGAATTTTATAAGCATGACTGAGATACTGAAACCTTTGTTTTTTGATGGTTCAATGTACACAAATGTTGTTTAAGTCACAAAATGATTAAAAATATTGTATAAAATTACCCTCAGGCTGTGTGTATAAGGTGTATATGAAACATAAATGAATTTCATGTACCGTATGTACACAAACTTTGTTTGAGTCACAAAATTATTGAAAATATTGTATAAAATTACCTGCAGGCTGGTAAGGTGTATAACACATAAGGTGTATATAACACATTCTGTGTGTATATTGGGGTCCCATTCCCAAGATATTTCATTATGATATGCAAATATTCCAAAATACGGAATATTCCGATATCCAAAATACCACTGTTCCCAAGCATTTTGGATATGGGAGACTCAACCTGTAAGACTCGGACTAGGCTGCCGGGGGTTCGGGGATATCCCCAGTGGGCTGATTTATGGCCACGCCCTCTATTGCGGGAGGGTGTGGTCTAGCCCCTGTAACTGGCGTTGTAATTTAAACATGTGGGTGGTGTGCAGCGACAGGTGAGCGGTGGGAGGTGTACGGCGGGTGGTGTGTAGCGGGAGGTGCGGCGGGTGGTGTGTAGCGGGAGGTGCAGCTGGTGGTGTGCAGCGAACAGCAAGTTCTTCTAGCACCACTGATTCAGTGGTGACGTCACGTGGAAGCTAGACACACAGGTGGCCACTTCAGTCACAGTCCCGGCTGTCGGCAGTGGGGGGGAGAGGGGCAATTGGGTGGGCAGCGGGTTGCTGAACACCTCTTCAGCAGCAGCTGCTGCATCACACTGTTTCCAGTGCGGGGAGAACAGGCTTATCTCTTGTAATTGACAGCAGCAGCTGCACCACCCAGAATCCAGGGCAACGTCAGCAGGGGGAGGAGTCCAGGCACAGAGGAGCCTGGAAGACAACAGAGAGGTGGATCCATGGAGCCTCGTTATCTGGAGCCAACTGACTGAATTACTAAACAGTAAGTTTAGTAATTACTGGAATAAAAAGTGGCCTCAGGAATTTTACTTGGCAGGTTATAAAAAAACAGGCAGTGTCACATAAAGATGCATTAGATAACACTCTACTTGCTGAAATACAGTCAGTGTGTCACCCCAAAATATAATAAAAGTATTAACGGGAATTAAATAGCTTGTGCCAGCAAGCATAGACAGGCCAGATTAAGGCTTGGGAGGGTACCTGCGGCAACTAGGTTGAGGGGGAAGGGGGGGCCCACCAACAAAATAGATTAAGCAAATATATTTTATAGATTTATTAATTATAAATACAAGTGAACCAATTACACGCCAACTTGTTATTAATAAATGTACATACTTTCCATTTTTTAAACAGCATTTAAACAAATCTAAAAGACATAGCAAAATTTCAAAACACTGAATGCATACATAAGTTGATGATATTTCTAGCCCATTAATGTCACTAATCAGATACTACCCCGTCACACATAAAATTCTAAATAATGGTGATTTATAAATAAGCAGCACTTGCTGTGCCATGTATAGTAAGCACTGCGACACTCTCTGCATTCTATGCACTCTGACACTCCGCATTATATAGTGAGCACTGCGACTCTCTCTGCATTGTATGGAGGGCACTGTGACATTCTGCATTATATAGTGAGAACTGCGACTCTCTGCATTATATAGTGGCCACTGTGATACTCTCTTCATTATATGGTGGTCCCTGCGACACTCTCTGCATTATAAAGTGAGCACTGCAACACTCTCTGCATTATATAGTGAGCACTGCGTCTCTGCATTATATAGTGGCCACTGTGACACTCTCCATTGTATGGTGGTCACTGCAACACTCTCTGCATTCTATACTGACCACTGTAACACTCTCTGCATTATAAAGTGGGCAGTGCAACACTCTCTGCATTATATCGTGGCCACTGTGATACTCTGCATTACATAGTGAGCACTGCGACGCGCTCTACGTTATAAGGTGGCCACTGTGACACTCTCTGCATTATAAAGTGAGCAATGCAACACTCTCTGCATTATATGTTGGGCACTGCAACACTCTCTGCATTATATTTTGGGCACTGCGACATTCTCTGCATTCTATGCTGGCCACTGCTACACTCTCTGCATTCTATGCTGGCCACTGCGACACTCTCTGCATTCTATGCTGGCCACTGCAACACATTCTGCATTATATGTTGGGCACTGTGACACTCTCTGCATTATATGTTGGGCACTGTGACACTCTCTGCATTATATACTGGTAACTGTGACACTCTGCATTATATAGTGAGCACTGCAACACTCTCTGCATTATATGCTAGCCACTGCGACACTCTGCATTGTATGGAGGGCACTGCAACACTCTGCATTATATGCTGGACACTGCAGCACTCTCTGCATTATATCGCAGTCACTGCAATGTTCTATGTATAGTATGGCGGTCACTGCAATGTTCTGTATAGTATGGTGGTCACTTCCAATTCACTCTGTATAGTATGATGTGCACTGCATTGCGCTCTGTATAGTATGGTTGTCATTGCAATGCTCTGCGATGGGGGAAGTAGTGTAGTACAGGCAACAATACCTAGCCATTGAGTTATGAGACAGTTGACCCTACATGCTGGCACCTTAATGTAACAGGACTAAAATAAGGGTTTTCCTTTGCCATAAATGCAATTCAGACTTTACAATGCTGACAGCTGTATCCAGGCCCAGGGTGACGAGAACTACAGCTGCTAATTCCTATGCCCTCTTGAAACTAGACGTAGACATTATTACTTACCTGATTTTAAACTATACCTAGAATAGCAGATTAAGCATTATTGTTGTTAATGTATTATTTGTAATATGGCTCTGGATATGTGTAGTTTTCTTATTTTACTTATGCTCCTCTGGTAGCTAGCCACAGCCCCGGCTGTGCACACCAGTAGCTGGCCACATATCATCAGCTTTGCACCACCTTCCTTCAGTGGGCCCCTACCATTGCATTACCCCTGTGGGCCCTTCATGCCCCAGTCCGACACTGCCTGTACTAGTACAAGTCATAGTAACAAATAGGAATGAATAATGATTTTTTTTTAAAGAGACTAAGGGCCTGATTCAGACCCGCTCACAAGCGCATAGCGCTCGCAAGTGGGTCGATGGTCGGGCAGAGCGCACGCGTGAGCCCCGGAGAGAGTGAGAACTTCACTCGCTCGGGGCTCACAGCAAAATGAGGCGGCTGTTGATGTTGATTGACAGCTCACCCAGTTTTGTAGGCAGGTCAGGGGGGTGGCTGGCCAAACGGAGGCATTCCCGAAGGAACGCCTGCCATTTGGGGGCGGCCCTACTGACATCACACGTCATGTCAGTAGTGAACTTCCTGCTCTATTAGAGCAGGGAGTTCACTGGGGCTTGTGGTGGACGAGACCCTACCACAAGGGTCTCGTTGCAAGCGCGATGGTCGTGACCATCGCGACCATCACCTGGCCGCCCGCTAAAACTGTGGGTGGTCATCCACAGCTTAGCGAGCAGCCTGGAGGCCGGTCAAAAAAAAAAACAGGCCTCCCTGATTCAGAGCGAGCGTTCATTATTTGCGAGCGCCTCTGAATCAGGCCCTATTTCTCTTGATAATTTGATAATTTTAGGATGGAGTATTAAGCCCTGTAGATGTTATTGGAACTGGCAATGGTTTTTTTTAATCCCTTAACAAAATATAACATTTTCAAACTTCAGAAATATAGAAACTGATTTAACTTTATTTTCCAATTTTCCCCTTCCCGTTTTCAGTTCTGCCCTAAATAGAACAGTCTCTCCCTAATCTCTTTTGTGTTATATGCGCACAGCAGGGTTTAATATTAAACTCTGCGCTGCCTTTGGTGTGTGAAATCTGCTTATTCCTGTGTCTACCGAAATATATTTTCATGACAGTATATTTCAGTTGTGCTAATCAATTTCTGCATAAAAGAATATGCACCCTATAAATGTGCTCATCAGTCATATGTGTGAACATATATTATTATTGTTATTTCTATTTGAATATTGTGCTCTGCAAAAATTAACTGTCTGGGATGAAACTAACAATAAAGTATCTCAGTTCACATAGTAAAAATACTGCATAACCGCATGTACAGTTATATTAATGGGTCTTGAAATAATTGTATATACTGTACAGACATTTGCAATGTACTTTGTAGCTTTTTGGTCCTTACATTTTTTGCAAGATTCTAGTCTTGTTTATTATCGGCATCACATGTATAGATCTGTTGGGAATGGGCGTATTCACATGACTATTATCCACCACACTCCTTTCCATCGCCACCATATACTGCTTATGAGTGGTGGGTGCCTTATCTTGTAGGGAGATCAAGGATTGATTTTTCCATAATATTTAGGGGCATCAAGCAGAAATACAACAAGTGTGAAGTTGCCACTTTCCAAATCACCGTCACAAACAGTCATTATAGATTGACAGGTGTTTGTAGCATTTTCAATCACAGACAAGTGATGACTCAAACCAGCAAACCAGATACTAAGAGGGGTATTCAATATGAAACGTTAACTTCACTGTCGCAGTTATCGTTTCATATCGGATATTTTACCTGCGTTAAAGTATCGGGCGCGCTCCCGCTTATACCCGTATTCAATATAAAATTAACGAAAACTGGAAACTCCGAAGTTGGATTTGCGTAAAGTTATGAATTTTTCCTTAAAAAAATTGTAAGACCCCCCTAAAGTTGTAAAAACATGGGGGATCACTATGGGTACCCCGTTTTAGCCTTTAATTGAAAGTCGGGGATTTAAATAGCCGCAGCAGGTGTTTTTTTCCCGACATTGAAGAAGTGATGCAGAAGAGCACTTAGGTTATTTTTTTCGTTTTTTAAAGTGGTCCCATCAAATTTGGGGTACATGAAAATGGGTACTAGCATATTTTGATGTCCCTAAAGTAAGTTTTTAAAAATTCTGCATTTGTGCACCTGCCACTATAATTCTATTCTTCAAAACACTTGCCGCATACTTGCAGAATAGCCCTGAACCTATTTCCCTATTGTTTAACAATTTTTCCCATTTTTTTTTTCACCCCAATTTTTTTATTTATTTTTTGGGGTGTCAGTATTTTTTTTTTAAACTTTTTTTGACACAGTTCTTTTTTAAATGTCATTCACAGGCTTAAAAAAAATAGCCTGCACCCCTAAACCCCAATTCTGCACTTTTTTTCGACACCTATTCAATGGTGAAAAGTTATCCCCGTTTTTTATCAAAGACTTTTCAAAACTGCGATAAGTCTTTGAAATTGAATACGGTGTAAAAGTCAAACCTGCGATAATGACATCAAAAGTGCGATATTAACGCAAAAACGATGTTAACGCTCCCATATTGAATACCCCTGATAGACTTCTGTGATAAAGGTGGTCATTCATATTAGGGAAATACCTTATAACAATTTGTAGATACATATTAGTTTAATGGTTTGTGAGGGTCTATTCTTTTGTAACTAACCAGTGGCAATGAACTGATGCGTGAATTGCTTTTAATTATTGCCAGGAATAAATACTGTATCTCATTACTTTTGAAAGAATAGGAGCAGAATCTAACAACTATCCTCTCACAGACCCATCATGTCACAGGTTTCCACTGAGAGGAGGGGTGCAAACAAATGAACTCAGAGGCCAGAAACATCTATCTCTTTATGTGTCTCATAAAATTGTATGACTCTTCACACAGTAAAGGTGGGTACACACCTGACAGATATATTTGCAGATGATGGTCGTTCATACGTACTGAACGACCATCATCTGCATGCTGCAGCGGGACCCGGCGGCCGGGGCGGTGGG
This sequence comes from Taudactylus pleione, assembly GCA_031769625.1. Classification (NCBI taxonomy): domain Eukaryota; kingdom Metazoa; phylum Chordata; class Amphibia; order Anura; family Myobatrachidae; genus Taudactylus; species Taudactylus pleione. The sequence continues at coordinate 8,334,290 of JAUIMM010000350.1, read as the reverse complement.
TAGGGGGCGTGGCCTAATCACGGAAGGCATGGCCACGCCCCCTTAAAAACCCATTTGCACCACTGGGGAGGGGGGCCGCTATGTGCCCCTCAGTCCGGCGCACAGCCAATGGGGGCGCGATCAGCGTGATCGCTCCCCCCTTTGGCATAGGAGACTGCTTGGGCTGCTGCTTTAGCAGCCTCGGACAGTCTCCCAGTGCAGCCCAGCACACAGCAGTGGGTGCTTGGCTGCTGTGGATGGGGAGCTGTGCCGGACCCAGGTAAGTAGTACCCGCTTGCGGCTACCCCCTTCCTCTCTGCACCCCTATGTATGGGTGATCGGCTGATCGCCCGTACACACTTACCGTTGGACAGATATATCTGCAGAATTATCTGTTCATTGGCTGTGCAGCACAGCCAATGTGATATGTCTGTGAACTACAGGACTACAGGAAGCGGTGGCAGAATTTTTATAAGCCACCATTTAATAAATAAATCTCTCAGTGTATACGATACTGTATCCTACTAATACAGAAAGACTCAGTATATGGGCTATCCTCATAATACAAAAAGACTCAGTGATTAGGCTATCCTCATAATACAGCAAGACTCAGTGATTAGGCTATCCTCATAATACAGTAAGACTCAGTGAATAGGCTATCCTCATAATACAGTAAGACTCAGTGATTAGGCTATGCTCATAATACAGTAAGACTCAGTGATTAGGCTATCCTCATATTACAAAAAGACTCAGTGATTAGGCTATCCTCATAATACAGTAAGACTCAGTGATTAGGCTATCCTCATAATACAGCAAGACTCAGTGATTAGGCTATCCTCATAATACAGTAAGACTCAGTGAATAGGCTATCCTCATAATACAGTAAGACTCAGTGATTATGCTATCCTCATAATACAGTAAGACTCAGTGATTAGGCTATCCTCATATTACAAAAAGACTCAGTGATTAGGCTATCCTCATAATACAGCAAGACTCAGTGATTAGGCTATCTTCATAATACAGTAAGACTCAGTGATTAGGCTATCCTCATAATACAGTACAGCATGTCTCATTCTATGGGCAACCCTCTTAATACAGCAAGACTCAGTGATTAGGCTATCCTCATAATACAGTAAGACTCAGTGATTGGGCTATCCTCATAATACAGTAAGACTCAGTGATTAGGCTATCCTCATAATACAGCAAGACTCAGTGATTAGGCTATCCTCATAATACAGCAAGACTCAGTGATTAGGCTATCCTCATAATACAGTAAGACTCAGTGATTAGGCTATCCTCATAATACAGTAAGACTCAGTGATTAGGCTATCCTCATAATACAGCAAGACTCAGTGATTAGGCTATCCTCATAATACAGTAAGACTCAGTGATTAGGCTATCCTCATAATACAGTACAGCATGTCTCATTCTATGGGCAACCCTCTTAATACAGCAAGACTCAGTAAACAGGCTATCCTCATAATACAGAAGGACTATGGACGTCATTCAGAGTCGGTCGAAGCGGCCGCACGGTCGTACGCGAAAAGGGGCCGGATATGCAAATGATTCCCTCGCAAGTTGCTTCCCTAAGTTCGGATCGGTAGCTGGCCGACCAAGGGGAGGAAGCGGTCGGAAGACAAAAAAATGCGCCCCCTTCTCGTACGCATTGCACGTCATCTCCGGACATATAAGGATTAATCAAGACCATCGGCAACCATCGAAACTGGTCGTAGAGCTTAAGGTTGACCATACCCTCTCTTAAGCTCTACGATCATGTCAGTGTAAAAACCTCCCATATCACATGTGCCATGACGCTACTTTGTTAATTATGCACTCCCATAAACCGTATGCACTCCCACAAAACGCCGTTCACATAATTAGGCACGCCTGCGTTCGGATCTCCACTGATCCGTTTTCAAGCACCTTCCCCTGTTACCACCCACAAACGCCTCATTCTGTCACTCAAACTACAGACCTGGCTGTGTTCAAGGAGAGAGAAATTTCTGATCGTAGCGGCTAGTTTGCGCACGTGCATTGCGAACTTTACGCATGCGCAGTATAGCGAACATCAGTGGCGTACGACCGTGCGGCCGCTTCGACCGACTCTGAATGAGGTTCTATGTGCTAGCAATGTACAGCATGATATTTAGCTGTGTTGAGGGTTTGTGTTTTGAAAGAGGCCCAAACATTACTGCTCTGTTTCTGTTTAACCTAATGTAATATTACAATGAAAATATGCTACTGAGAACAAGCGGAAAATTTGAAAAATTAGAGCTGAACGAAACAACCCTCCCAGAAACATCAATTACCCAGATATATTTGGTCAATAGGGCAGACACAGGATTTCAAGGGATGTAAGGGGTGTGCATATCATTTTATACAGTGCTAGGCTACTGTCCAACTCCTCCCATCCCGTTCAAATGCACAAGCATTTGTGAGTTACTCCTGGGTGCCTATCCCACTCAGTCAGCACATTGCCCTGAATGACTGTCGGGAGGTGTGTCCTGCTTTACACTGCACTGCTCATGAAAGGGAGATTGTGTGCTCCTAGACGTAGGCAACTGTGAGGTGGGACACATGTGTGCCTGAGTACCCTACAGTGTAGCTAAGTATTATGGTCATAGGCTTTTCCAGTACCAGATTAAGGTCCACATAGGCCTGGAGCTGAAATGTATAAATGGTCTATTATGAGCACTGCATGTATTACATTAGGACTATGTCCTGACTTTCTCAGGACGTGAGAGAGTCGACTGATAGCCCTACTGTAATACATTACCCATAGATCCCAGGAATTACCATGATGAAATACATACCCAGTCACAAGGATGTTGCCTTCATAGAGCGGCTCACCCCCCCACCCCCACACACACCCACACAATTCCCCAGGGGAAAAAACTTACATAAAAATTTCTTTCCTGATGGAGTTACTGCTGTCTATTCCATATCCTCTGTTCATTTCTCTGAGGCTGTTCTATCCAGAACCGGCCTTGGAGAAAACACGGGTAGTTAGTCCTACAGGAGGGTTTCAAAAGAGCAATGATGAAAAAATTTAAATATGGCGTGCATATATATATATATGTATATATATATATATATATATATATATATATATATATAATATATATATATACATAAATGTAATATATAGAATGATTGCAAAAGTTAGCATAATGGTTATCTGTCTAATATACAGTGTTAATATCTAAACATCTTATAAAGAAGGTAAATTAGTTCTGTAGTTGGGATATTTTACAATAGTAATTGCCATCTACAGTATCTATTCTATATACAGACCCTGTTTACCTTTTCATAAGATGATTTGATGTTTATATATTTCAGTAGGTAGCCCATATTTTATACTAACATTAGTAATGTAATCATAATATATATTCTGTTTGAATTATTCTTTTCATTTTACAATATAGTTTGCCTTCACCTTCCATATGTCTGTATATACCCCTCTATGTCTGTATATACCCCTCTATGTCTGTATATACCCCTCAAAGTCTGTATGTGCCCCTCTATGTCTGTATGTGCCCCTCTATATCTGTATATACCCGTCAAAGTCTGTATGTGCTCCTCTATGTCTGTATGTGCCCCTCTATGTCTGTATGTGCTCCTCTATGGCTGGTCCTGGATAGAACATCAGCCTCACAGAAGATAAACGAAATGACTGTATAGGAGTGGAGAGTGTTAAACCTCCTAGGCTGGGGGCGGACCGGAGTGGGGAATCATGTGTCATGTAGGGCCAATGGGTTTTTAGGGTTGTAGGTTTTAGCAGGGATATTAGAGTTTGTTGGAGGCGGAGTCAGCCTCTTTTGTTCCTGTCTTTGTTAACTGAGCTCTGTTGTAGTTTCTTCATAGCTATCCTTCTCTGTTTTCCTCTTCTTATCTTTGTTCTTCTATTTTCTCTGTATCTATCCCTCTCTTTCTCTGACCTCCCCCCCCCACCAGCTCCCCGCGGGTGCGCGCGTCTAGGGGGCGCGTGCGCACTGAGGAGGACAGTTATAATAGACCCGTTTTTCGTCGGAGGGGCAGGGGAGGCTTGCCCCACAGCATGGTAATGGAAGATAGGGAGAGGGTTAGCCCTGTCACCAGTATAAGGGCTCAGTCTAGCAGGCAGGCGGGCGGCCATCTTGTAGCAAGGGGAGCTGCTGGAAGGGGGGCGGAGTTGTCACTTGACATGGAGGATGATTGGCAGGCCATGGTCAATCCTGTGGATAATGGGCTGACAAGTACTGTTGTTCAGCCGGATGCTATTACTGCTAGTCACCTCTCAGCGGACAGGGTCTTTTCTGGGGCAGCAGTTTCTGGCTATGTGGATACTCAGGTCCTTAGTGGGGGTGCAAGTCAGTCTTTTGACCCTGCAGCTTTTACGGCCATGATGTCATCAATGGCATCTGCTTTTGCTCCCATGGTTGCGGCATTTGCTCCTAGCCAATCAGCTAGGAAAGGGGTGGATCAGAGGCAGCGTTCAATTTCTGCTACTATGGGGCCAGCGATAGATCAGTTCATGCAGGCTTGCAGGGCTATGGGCTCTGCTACAGCTCAGTTTGTGGCTAGGCCAGAGGCGTCTGGGGCTAGTGCTGCGGTGTCTTCTCCGATGGTGTCGGCTGTGCCCAGGGTTTCGGCCCAGGGGGCGGATTTCTCATCTTTTTCAGATGCTGGTGAGGGCGAGGCATTGGAGCATGATGTCGGCATGGAGGAGGCTTCATCATCGGCCGTTTCTGGGGGTGAACAGTCAGGGTCGTCAGGTGAGACCTCAGAAGATGTTGATGTTGCTGACTCTGTCTCCTCTTCTTCCTCTGTCTCGGACTTGTCTTCGTCCTCTTCTTCTCTGGCTTCTTCTGTCAGCAGCGCGACAAAGGCACAGAAGAGGGCTGCTAAATATGTACGCAAGGAGGCTGATAGGCGCAATAAGCGGGCTAAGCAGCGGCATCAGAGTAGTAACGCGCAGAAGTCCAAGAAGCGTAAGCATCAACCAAGTGTGGTGCATTGCAACAATACAGCAGTATTGCGGGGTCTGCGCGATTGTTGCAAGAAGAAAATCAGGAAGGGCGATTATGTGGACATGTTTATTTTAACTGAGCAAGCCAAAAAAGATTTAAAAGCAGCTAAGCTCAAAGGCGGGGTGGGGTTGGAAGTTTTTCGTTCTTATGATAACTGGCTTGCTGGGTTTTGCGTATTCGCAGCATGCTACTTGAAAGATCGCCCAGGGGATTCATGGGATGCAGCGTAAATCCAGGGGCAGCGCCTGGAGAACCTATGATGAGGAGTTTAGGCACAAGCAGGACGGATCCAAACGCTTAGATTTTGGGTGCAAGGACGTGGAAGTGTGGCTTGACGTCACGCAACCACCAAAAGGTGGAGCGGAGGATTCTCGGGTAGGCGGGGATACTCATAAGGGGGGGTCTGGTGCGTGGTGCCCAAGTTCTGATCCCTCCCCGGGGCGTCGGCAGACGGGACCCGGGCGGCTTTCTGCGCAGATGCCTTTTAAAGGTAAATGGTTTTCCTTTAATAATGCCTTTTGTCCCCAGGGCCAACGGTGTCGTTTTCGACACCTTTGCTTGCGTTGTAACGGATCGCACCCCGCCTCTAATTGCTTCCGGTTGTCGGCCCAACGGGTATCCAAGTCGGGAGGAGGAGCTATTCCCAAAGCGGGAGGGAGCGCAGGCGCTAAATAGGGCACCAACCCCTATCCATTTGGATGCCATGTCCAGGTGGCTAGGGTGGTACCCTAATAGACGGGATGCTGAGTTTTTGTTTTGCGGGTTCAAGTTGGGTTTTCATTTACCCGTTATAGGGGAAGTTCGAGTCGGTTCCCCTAGAAATTTACAATCTGCTCGACTTTTTCCTGAAGTTCTTCAGTTAAAGATCGAGAAAGAGGTTCAATTAGGACGTATGGCGGGTCCCTTTTGCTCATCCTCCAGTGGGGAATCTAATTCTTTCCCCGGTGGGGGTGGTGCCCAAGAAAACTCCAGGAAAATTTTGGCTGATCCAGCATCTGTCTTATCCATCGGGGTCCTCGGTTAATCACGCTATACCTCCTGAATAATGTTCTGTGAGGTATCAGTCTTTTGATGATGCTCTCAATATCATTAGGGCATATGGATGCGGGGCCCTCATGGCTAAGATGGATGTGGAGTCAGCCTTTCGTTTGCTCCCTTTGCACCCCGAATTGTCTAGGTTCATGGGTTTTCGCATTGGGAGGGAATACTTCATAGACAAGTGCTTGCCTATGGGGTGTTCGATTTCCTGTGCATATTTTGAAAAATTTAGCACCTTCCTTCATTGGTGCGTGGAGTTTTCCTGTGGGGGTCATGGGATAGCACACTATCTCGATGACTTCCTCTGCGTGGGGCCTGCTGGGTCAGAGCGTTGTAACGAGATACTTGGTTCCATGAGAGCGCTGTTTTTTCATTTTGGAGTACCAGTGGCAGACGAAAAGACAGAGGGACCCCTCTCGTGTTTGTCATTTTTAGGTATCGAGATTGATACCTTGGCTGGCTCCTGTCATCTGCCGCGCGATAAAGTTGACAAATTGCGAAAATCCATTTCAGAGTGTTTGGTTGCGCGCAAAATTTCTCTCAGGCAGGCCCAATCACTGTTGGGTTGTATGAACTTTGCCTGTAGAGTTATACCGATGGGTAGGGTATTTTGCAGAAAGCTAGAGAGGGCCACAGCGGGGGTTTCCAAACCTCACCATTTGATCCGTTTATCGTCAGAAATAATGAGAGACCTGGAAGTTTGGGTTTCCTTTTTGGCGGATTTTAATAGGGTCAGGATATGGTTATCCCCTCTTGTGGACAATGTGGATTTGCAGCTTTTTACCGACGCAGCAGGATCTTCGGGGTTCGGTTGCTACCTGAGGGGATCCTGGTGCATCGCAACTTGGCAGGAGAAGTGGATTCGTTCAGGTTTGACAAGAGATATGCTGCTCTTAGAATTGTTCCCAATAATGGTGGCCTTGAAGGTCTGGGGTGAGTGCATCTGCAATCGCAGCATTTTGTTCAGATGTGACAATCTGGGCATGGTGCATGCGATAAACGATCAGAGAGTAAAGTCGTTGCTGGTTTTGCGTGTGCTAGCGCAGCTGGTGCTTGCCTGTTTGCGTCATAATGTGCTGTTTCGAGCTCAACACGTACCCGGAGTTGACAACGGGATTGCCGATGCGGTGTCCAGATGTCGATGGGGTTGGTTCCGTACATTGGCTCCTGATGCAGAGATTGATGGTGTGCTGTGCCCCTCTTATGTTTGGCAGGTTATCAAGCCGGACTGGAGGGGTTAGCGGAACTGTCCATTGCCCCAAGCACCCTCAAGGCTTACCGTCGGTCTTGGGAAGAATGGGAAGTTTTTTCCCGTAGACAAGGCCTCGGAGGTAAGGGTCAGCATCAATTGATGCTTGCTTTTATTTGGCAGCTGTACGTATCTGGCAGATCGAGAGCGGTAGTTTCACGGTACCTGGCAGATATTTAGTTTTTCTCCAAATTAAAGGGAATCCCTGACCTTACAAGGAGTTTTGTCATCACAAAGGCCTTGAAATGTTGGGCGCGCGCTGAGCCGGTTAACCCTGATAAAAGACGGCCTATAGATATTTATTTGTTACCGTCCATCCTAGGAGCAGTTGCGGACGTAGCGGCCTCTGGTTTCGAAATGCTTTTGTATAAGTTAGCTTTTTCCATGGCTCTTCATGGTGCTTTCCGGGTGTCAGAATTGGTTGCTCCCTCCAAGTGGAGGGATTCAACCCTGCTTCTTTCGGATGTGAAGGTGGGTGAGAGGTCCCTGCTGTGCAGATTGCGTCGTTCTAAGACCGATCAGTTAGGCAGGGGTCGCTGGATAACATTGGTCCCCTTGGAGGATTGTCAAATTTGTCCGGTCGGTTTGGCCACTAATTATGCATCTGTTAGACCCTCAGTGGAGGGCTCATGGCTGATGCATGGCGATGGGCTTCCACTGACAAAATTTCAGTTTAGCTGGATGCTGCGGCGATGTCTTTGCAGCGTGGGCCTCTCACCAGGGGAGTTCGGCACGCATTCATTTCGAATTGGTGCTGCCACTTCTGCCGCTGCTGCAGGATTTCCAGAGTCACAGATTCAGGCTCTGGGCCGGTGGAAATCAGCCAGCTATAAGCGTTACATTGGGCCGAATCGTTGAGGTTTAATGTTGTGCATGCACGTTACATATGGTTTGTTAAGTGTTTACGAAGTGTCATTGGTCCTGCTCTTGTTTGTTTTCCCCTGTCTTTCCTACTTGAGGATTAGCTACTCGCCATTGATTTCAGTGGGAGTCTGGAGAGTTTTGACGATTTTTTTTACCTGATCTGACGGATTTAATTCGGCTATTTGGTTAATAACTACAATTATATGTCCCTCAGCAGGTTTTACATTTTCTCTCTGGTCGAGTTCATTTGTGTTATCCGATATCCCCCTCCCCCCCTCCTTTTTTTTATTTTAACGTATCCTCTTGTGTCTTTATGTCGCTTCAAATTGGCACAGAAGCTTGTTGATCTTTAAAGATTCAAATCAAAATTTTTCTTTTTGGCAGATCCTCACTAATATGTTCCCCGTTAGATATACATTATTAAATATGCTAAAATTTTACAATAACTTTAATCTTTTCTTTGTTTTTCCCTCATTATAGGAATGGCTTTTGATGATTGTACTGTATGGATAGTTGGCCATTCATTTGTTTTTTGGGCGGCTAAGTTCATGCACGCGCAGGAGGTGCCGTTGTTTCCGGGATCTAGTGGAGTTAGATGGATAGGGGTCAGAGGTATGTTGTGGGAGAGCCTTAAGCCTAAACTCTTGCAGCAGGTTCAGCGGCATGGCTTACCGAGAGTCTTGGTTATTCATCTAGGTGGGAATGATTTGGGTAAGAGAACATCTCTGGAGTTAAGGCATGCGGTGGTGGAGGATTTGGGTCAGATTATGATGGCATGGCCAGCTTGCAAAATAGTCTGGTCTTTCATGGTTCCTAGATTGTGCTGGCGTGGTGTGGTTGACGGCAGAGCCATTGATGAAGCCCGGAAAAAAGTGAACTTTGCAGTTTCAAAATTTGTGTTGAAAAATGGCAGGGCGGTGGTCAGACATCCTAGGATTAAATTTAGGTATACTTACCTTTTTCGGTCTGACGGGGTACACTTAGCGGAGGAAGGTTTGGTTCTTTTTCTTGAGGTTGTGGTTTCTGTGCGTTAGTTCTATGGTGGCGGTGCAAGGTTTCCTTTGGCAGAACCTTGCTTTTGGCGGGAAAGAATGGCAGGTTACCTATTAGCACTGTGAATATTTGTTTACTCATTGTTTTGCTGACCTTCGTTGACTCTTAAAGTCTGCTGGACCACCCTGCCGGAGGAAGCATCATCTCCTTACCGGGTGGGTAGTCAAGGTAGAAGGCTTCAGTGTATGTGTTGTGGTTAGAGTGTTTATAGTGTTAGGCTTGGGTTGTTGTTAGCCATTCTTTCTTTGCCACCATATTTAAATTAATTTAATTAATTTAGTAACTAAGTCATTATCTGTTTTTAAATAAATAGCTTACACATTCTGCCAAATACAAGTCTCCGTGTCTTTATTTCAATTGAGTATGTGTTATTGTCACTGAATCACACGCGGGTCAATCCTCAGACGATGGGAGGTTTAATGAACACAGGATATGGAACAGACAGCAGTAAGTTCCATTAGGAGGAAGGACAATTTAATTAAAGAAATAAAAACATGTCTGTATTTGTGCCCTTCTGGATGTGCCCCTCTATGTCTGTATGTGCCCCTCTATGGCCCGTATTCAATTACAGGTGAAAACCCGTGACATCATTTTCGCCTATTGTAATTATCCCCGTATTCAATTACAAAGACTTTTCGCCGGTGCAAAAAGTCTTTGTAAAAAAATGGGGATAAGTTTTCTCCTTCTTTTAGCTGGTGAAAAAAAGTGCAGAATTGGGGTTTAGGGGTGCAGGCTTTAAAAAAAGCCTGCACCCTGGAAATGCCCCCTAAAACAATATGTGTCAAAAAAAAGTAAAAAAAAAATCGGGCACCCCAAAAAATTACTTTGAATTTTGGGGTTAAAAAAAAAAAAAATGGGGGACCAAATCCTAAAGTAGCTAAATAGATTCCAGAGGGGTTCCAAAGTATGCGGCAGATGTTTTCTTCATTGCGGTTAGTAGCGGCAGATGCATTTTTGAAGAATTTGTAAGAATAATTTTAGGGACTTAAAAATATGCTTGCACCCATTTTCATGTACCCCAAATTTGATGGGCATAGTTATTTTTCCCACAAAAAAATCCTAAATGCTATTCTTCATCACTTCTTTACAGGCCCATTTATGCACCTGCCGCGGCTATTAAAAAACCAGAATTCCCTTCAGCAGGTAAAAACGGGGGTACCCATAGTGATCCCTCATGTCTGGACATCTGTAGGGGGGGCCAAGGATGATTTCCCAAAAAATTTACAGGTTTTTTTCACTGCTTCAAGTTCGCCGGGTCCCGTTTTCGCATACATAGGAATTGGATACGGGGAATATCAGGCACGCACGCGATACTTTTCCGCCTGGAAAACAGGCGAAGGAGGCGAAAAGTCCAGCAGGTGAAAAGTCTCAAATTGAATACGGGCCTATGTCTGTATGTGCTCCTCTATGTCTGTATGTGCTCCTGTATGTCTGTATGTGCTCCTATATGTCTGTATATGCTCCTCTATGTCTGTATGTGCTCCTCTATATCTGTATGTGCCCCTCTATGTCTGTATGTGCTCCTCTATGTTTGTATGTGCCCCTCTATGTCTGTAGGTGCTCCTCTATGTCTGTATGTGCCCCTCTATGTCTGTATGTGCTCCTCTATGTCTGTATGTGCCCCTTTATGTCTGTATATGCTCCAATATTTCTGTATGTGCTTCTCTGTCTGTATGTGCTCCTCTATGTCTGTATGTGCCCCTCTATGTCTGTATGTGCTCCTCTATGTCTGTATGTGCCCCTCTATGTCTGTATGTGCCCCTCTATGTCTGTATGTGCCCCTCTATGTCTTTACGTGCTGCTCTATGTCTGTATGTGCCCCTCTATGTCTGTATGTGCCCCTTTATGTCTGTATATGCTCCAATATTTCTGTATGTGCTTCTCTGTCTGTATGTGCTCCTCTATGTCTGTATGTGCCCCTCTATGTCTGTATGTGCCCCTCTATGTCTTTACGTGCTGCTCTATGTCTGTATGTGCCCCTCTATGTCTGTATGTGCTCCTCTATGTCTGTATGTGCCCCTTTATGTCTGTATATGCTCCAATATTTCTGTATGTGCTTCTCTGTCTGTATGTGCTCCTCTATGTCTGTATGTGCCCCTCTATGTCTGTATGTGCCCCTCTATGTCTGTATGTGCCCCTCTATGTCTGTATGTGCCCCTCTATGTCTTTACGTGCTGCTCTATGTCTGTATGTGCCCCTCTATGTCTGTATGTGCTCCTCTATGTCTGTATGTGCTCCTCTATGTCTGTATGTGCCCCTCTATGTCTGTATGTGCTCCTCTATGTCTGTATGAGCTCCTCTATGTCTGTATATGCCCCTCTATGTCTGTATGTGCCGCTCTATGTCTGTATGTGCCCCTCTATGTCTGTATGTGCCCATCTATGTCTGTATGTGCTCCTCTATGTCTGTATGAGCTCCTCTATGTCTGTATGTGCCCCTCTATGTCTGTATGTGCTCCTCTATGTCTGTATGTGCTCCTCTATGTCTGTATGTGCCCCTCTATGTCTGTATGTGCTCCTCTATGTCTGTATGAGCTCCTATATGTCTGTATGTGCCCCTCTATGTCTGTATGTGCTCCTCTATGTCTGTATGTGCTCCTCTATGTCTGTATGTGCCCCTCTATGTCTTTACGTGCTGCTCTATGTCTGTATGTGCCCCTCTATGTCTGTATGTGCTCCTCTATGTCTGTATGTGCCCCTTTATGTCTGTATATGCTCCAATATTTCTGTATGTGCTTCTCTGTCTGTATGTGCTCCTCTATGTCTGTATGTGCCCCTCTATGTCTGTATGTGCCCCTCTATGTCTGTATGTGCCCCTCTATGTCTTTACGTGCTGCTCTATGTCTGTATGTGCCCCTCTATGTCTGTATGTGCTCCTCTATGTCTGTATGTGCTCCTCTATGTCTGTATGTGCCCCTCTATGTCTGTATGTGCTCCTCTATGTCTGTATGAGCTCCTCTATGTCTGTATATGCCCCTCTATGTCTGTATGTGCCGCTCTATGTCTGTATGTGCCCCTCTATGTCTGTATGTGCCCCTCTATGTCTGTATGTGCTCCTCTATGTCTGTATGAGCTCCTCTATGTCTGTATGTGCCCCTCTATGTCTGTATGTGCTCCTCTATGTCTGTATGTGCTCCTCTATGTCTGTATGTGCCCCTCTATGTCTGTATGTGCTCCTCTATGTCTGTATGAGCTCCTATATGTCTGTATGTGCCCCTCTATGTCTGTATGTGCTCCTCTATGTCTGTATGTGCTCCTCTATGTCTGTATGTGCCCCTCTCTGTCTGTATGTGCCCCTCTATGTCTGTATGTGCTCCTCTATGTGTGTATGTGCCCCTCTATGTCTGTATGTGCTCCTCTATGTCTGTATGAGCTCCTCTATGTCTGTATGTGCCCCTCTATGTCTGTATGTGCTCCTCTATGTCTGTATGTGCCCCTCTATGTCTGTAGGTGCTCCTCTATGTCTGTATGTGCCCCTCTATGTCCAGATGTGTCCCTCTATGTCCAGAAGACCCTATATGTCCAGATGTGACCCCCTATGTATGTAATTGCCTCTATGTCTGTATGTGCCCCTTTACAGTATGTCCTGTATTGCATCCCACCCCACCCTCTCCAGCACCTATATGGTCTTTATTTTGCTACCTTCTGTTCCATGTTCTGTATTGTGCTTCCCTTTTCTGTGTTCCTCATTGTTCCCCATCTCTATTTTTTTTAAATGTACTCCTTATCTCCTCTTGTATGTTCCTTTTTGAGCTCTTTATTCCCTTACAATGCTCTGCATCCCCATCTTTATATAATTTATTAGTGACTCTGAGCCAGCCATATGTAATGGATTTTGCCCCCTTCCCCTCCTCTCTTCTATCTAGTATGGTCCCACAGAACTCCATAAGGTAGCTCTTCCCCTCCCCTCCTCCTCCTCTATCTATGGTTCCACAGCATTCCAGTAAGTAGCTTACCTTACACTGTACTGTCTTCTCTCCTCAATGAAAGGGCTCAGTCAATAGGCAGCAGCAGTGTCATCATAGCAGAGATGAGGTCAGGTATGTCGATGAGCAGGGACCCATGCGCCTCTGGAGCCAGTCGCCTGGATCACACATCGCTAATTGTGGGCGGCGCATATTCAATTCCAGTTTCTGGTACAATGGAGATAGTTCCGCTCCTTAAGTGACATCACTCAACGTCCCAGCGCAGAGGACGTGCCGGGGCTGCAACAGTATGCAGTGCAAGGGGGGCATGTGAAGCCTACTGCACCGGCATCTCAAATGACCAAAGGATGGAGGGATCCAAATGGGGGGGTGGGGCGCAAGAGTTGGAATGAGCATAATCTCACATGGCCGCTGGTGGTGACCGGATTTTTTTTTTTTTCCCCTGCCAGCACTGTCTCCCAGTGGATCCTTGTGGTGTGGGCCTATTTTCAATGAGGGGCCTGGAGCTGAATCTCCATCCGCCCCATTGTTAATCCAGCCCTGGGCTTTTCTGAGCATTTCATTTTTAAATACTATTCAATAAGATGAATTAAAGTTTTTGTATTCTTGTAGCTTTAAGAATATCTCAGTTACTTGTACTGGAATGTTTCATGGCTATTGACTTCCATGTAAAGTGTTAACAACGATCACATCATATTTTAATTGGAACAAACAGCGACTGAGTCTTGCAGAATATAACATCTACCCACCCAGAGAAATTAATTTCCTATCTAGTTTCATGTACTAAAAGGTCCTTGTGGCTCCCTGGTGTATTTATTTAATTACAAGACATTTGTGAAGAGAAGTTATGTATAATAAAATACAATTTGCTCCGCACAGCGCATATATTTAACGCCTCGCCCATCTGCATTTTCGCTATTTGCTAACACGGACACTTTGCACAACATTTTGTGAATGTTTGGTTTGAGATTTAAACATGTCTGCAGAAGGAAAAATGCCTTCACAAAGTCCTGCTTGTTATCAGATTTATTTCACCTCTTCTTTTGCATTTTTATTTTTTCTTCTAGAACACTGCTCTTTTCAACACCATTTATGTTTTATTTTTTACTCATAGCTTTGTACATTGTAAAATTGTACATCTAATTACTTCATTTATCATGTGAGTTTATGAATTATTTCATGAGAACATCTTTGGGCAGGGCTAATATAGGTTTGTGTACACATGTTTTTATACATAACACAATAATTTGATACCAATCAGTGTGAATATTGGTTAGAGGATTTTCGGGCATAGAAGGGATTTTTCAGGGGAATGTCTTAAACCAGTTTTGAGACTGATCAGTATAAAAATGTAATTTTTTTTTTTCCTAGATTCTTTTCCGATTGGGACTTTGTCATACCAAAACTATATACTGACATAAAAATGGTTTGTGAAACGTAATGTGAGTTAATACTATGTATTTAAGTTTAAATAAAGTTACAAAGTTTTACCAATTTAGATAATTTAAGTGTAAAAATTAAACTTCTATCACCTTACACTGGCCTTATATATCAGAATGGAATGGAGAACCCTGTGATGATAAACTATGACATTACTATGACATATCTCTTCCCTTCATACTTCCTCCCTAGTAGCCTAATACTAAAGATCCAAGCAGACTCCATTTAGCAGTAGCTGCTTGCCATTACTTCTGTACATCAAGTTTACATTGGACCTATCAGTGCTGGAAATAGTCACAAGGGAATCCAGTTAGTTTCCACTACTTCCAGCACTAACAATGTAAAAGAAAATTTTAAAATGAAAAGTAAATGCAAACTAAATAACTAACTTATTGTGTTTATCCCTAATGTAATCACGCACATATTAGATCCTTCCCTTTGGGAAATTATTTTTATTGATATTTGAGCTAAAGTTAATAGGGTTGGCTTTTCATTCTATTGAACATAACTTCTGTCAGAATCTTAGATCACTAAAACTTTACTATGGTAAAAAACTACAACTTAGACCTAATCTATATTTACAAATATATCCAAGTTCTGTACAAACTTTAGTTCCAAAGAATATACAGAGTATAAGAGGCCATTAATTGTGGATGGAATAAACAAGGTTTCGCCATCGGTTTAGTTAGAGGTAATTTGTTGTATAGGTGATTAAGTCGTGTTATTCCTTACCCCTTGAGGTTTTGATGACAAATTCACTAACAGGATTTATAAATTTATCACAATTAATAGTTTTTGAAGCAATGATTAATAAAGGAAATGATGGTGGTAAATGATCGAAGGAATTTATCCGATGGAGTCATATATGTTTACAGTTAATCATGACTGTGCAGCATAGCTATTGATAGGAAGCCTGTATAATTATATCGATATTTCAAATTTGATCTAACCTAAGTTCTGGGCTAAACATGTTTCAAAGTAGTAAAGAGCCTTATTGCTATACCATAGTACATTATTTAGTTTTTCCTTACTGATACACTGGGAATGGGAAAATGCAGGACTTTTGAAGAAGGTATTTAAAAAATTTTACTTTAGAAAAAATTGAAAATAAAATACGATTGAGTCTTGCCAGGTCACACTATCACTGCACTCACTTGCATTTGATAAACTGCTAAACAAAGATCTTTTTAAAGTGTCTCGCAGTCCAGTTTTTGTCCAAGCGACTGACCACTGGTAGCTGTTGCTGTGCAAAACATTAGCCAAGTGGGGGATCACTGTGAGAGCATGAACTACAGTAAGCAGCAAGCAGAGTAATATAATCAGAGTTGGATTTACAGAAGGGGCCCAAGGGCATGAAGACTCCTTAGCTTTCTTTAAAAAAATTAAAATTAAATAATAGCACACCCACAGTATATAAAACCTAGAAAATTTCCTTGTCTGCACATACAAAATAACAGCCAATGAAAATAACATAAAGAGAAGTGGTACTGTGCCACTTTCTTTACATACTCGTACAGCATTACAAAAACATTAATTTCAGAACTGCATAAACAGTGCATTAGTTAGATATAAGAACTAGAACTACAAAAATAAAAGCTATATAAATGTGCTTGAGTATTTTGAATTGTACTAAACAAAGACACAATGTGGCATATCGTAAACAGTAGATTAATGTGAATCCCCACATTAAAGTCTATTTACAAAGCTGTGAAAATAACTATTTCATCCGTCGTGGACTATTTTACAGTATTGCACTATCCAAGCAGCAGGTTACCACATCTATGATTTCTCTTGTGGTCACTATAGTTCGGTATTATATCGCTTCCCACACACAAGTGACTCCCTGGCAAATCATTAAACTATGGTAAGCTCCACTTAATGCAGTTTTAAAAGAAATTATGACACTATCTGAGGGTGGCAAAACAAGTCTCGTTGAAGGAGATAAGCAGAGAAGAGCCATTTCTTCCTGCTTCTTGGCATGTATCTCCTCCCTCTTTTTAGTGTTTACAGCAGGCATTGGCCTGTAAAATTCAAGTATTTATCTGCTAAGGTCCAAAGATGTCCATCTTCTCACAGTGTTTTCTGTAGGTCTCAGCTCCTGAGACCTGACTAAGGTTGTTGAAGAAACAATGCTTGAGGGCATCACTCAGTGGGATCCGGATGCTTAGGAGAAATTCCTGTCTTACATATCAATGAAAGATGGCAATTTACAGGATCTAGTGATTGCAGGGTACAGGAGATTACAGGATTAATTATTGCAGCATATAGGAACCTAGTGATAGCGGTATGCTGGGTGTCATCATTGCATACAACAGCTAGTGCTCTGGCTATTGATCAGGCTAGTGAACGGGCTAATTTTTGGGCTCTGAGCAAGTACTGTATGTATGCGCATGTGCCTCCAGTAATTTCAAGGGACCCAAAAATCAAACAGCCTGTCATCGGAAGATATCGCATCCAGCAAGGCCCTGTTAGCGCATCACAGGGGATCTGACTTTCGACAATAATTCAAACGAGGGCTGAGTGTTCTTAAATTACTATGGTTATTTTTTATGTATTGCATCAATATGATGCAATGCCGCATGTTAATTTACTCAGTTTATAAAATTATTTTGATAAATTGAGCCCTAAAAATGAATCCTCTTTATATGGATCTTACTTTCACATACTAAGGTCTGGTGGTAGTAAATACCATGCTGACAGCTAAGGTTAGCACTGGCAGAATAGTATAGTCTTACAGATGCCCTTATATTCACCCGAGACCACCAAAAAAGAAGTTTGGGCTCACTGCAGAGAGTGCTCTGGTCGTGGCCCTCGGAACTGTCCCAGGTGTGACAAGCTGGTATTAGCAGGCCCATTGATATAGAAAGTGTGGTACAGAATCAGTAATCAGAAGAATGGTCAAACAGACCTGAGCTCTGAAACACTGGTAATCATACTGTATGTAAATACTGAAGTAAGAATGGAGCCCTAAACTCTGGCACTAAGAGGAGCTCAGAGTGCTGCTGAAATAGTTCTGCCTAATTTTAATTTGGCACACTGACAAAACAGAGGGCACTTGATCCTAATTTAGAAAACAGTGAGAAAGCTTCATACCTGTCCAGAGCAAGCAGCGTGCATTGGCATGAAATGGTGAATGCCAGACCCAGTATAAAACACTGATATTGTTTAACTCTGTCTGTACATTACACTTGCCCCTAATTAATGTGTTGCTGCTATAATTAGCTCTGTATGGTGCTCAAACTTTACATTAAGGTAAAAAATGTGGTTCTATTTTTTTCATGTATAATTACCAAGCTATTATTCTGTATATTGGAGTTCAAGTCTTTAAGTTCCTCTTGTTTCTTGGAATTTTCTTGCCCGTGGCTGAATTTAGAATTGCTAATTATCTTGCTTTGCTACATTTGTTATTTCTGTACTGCAATTAGCTGTGGCACACTGCAATATTTCCAACTGCCTGTCATTGCTTGATAGGCTATTCACAATAATGTAGGAATAAAATAGAATGAAACAAAGCATTTTTAGCATTCAATAAAAACATTTTTGCAGATTCTTGTTTGGTTTTTTTTTTAGTAACAAGTACATCACCCTTTCATAAGGAACATGGCCCATTCAGAAGTTAAAACTTGGTAAGCTGTAGAATTACAAGGTGTCTGACTCTGAATGAAGGTAGTAATTATTATCCTTCATACTAAAGAGGGCATAAACGATACAGACACACACACACACACACACACACACACACACACACACACACACACACACACACACACACACACACACACACACACACACACACACACACACACCTGTACCCACAAGCAAATACATATTTTTTTCAAGCATATGCCTTTTTAATGTTACTACTTGTTTTACCCCCTTTGGATATGTCTGTGGCATTAACAACTTTTCTCCTGAGGGAGAGCGAACATGGAAAAATAGGATCCCCAGTTATTTCCCATGTACCCTTTATAACGCCCACTAGACTTTCCACATGTCTCTTATACAGCATCAGACCCATCCACATGCCCCTAATTTGCCATCAGACCTCTATATGAGAACTGTACATGATGTAGTCCATCATTACAGTAATAAAAAATACTGTATTACAATACTAAACATACAGTCATCTGGATTTCTTTTTTTTTTACTCTTTTTATATGCTTTTCTCTCTCTTGTTTTCTTACTCTTTATTTTCTTATATTTTCTTTCTGTTTTTCTTGCTTCTCATTGTCCTGGCTTCCCATGCTTGTATTTCTGTTACTGGTTGCAGGTGCTGCCTTTCACTTGCCCTGCAAGTATGGGAGTCTGATTGATTGTTATAGGCAACATCTCCACTTCTAAAAACTCTCACTTTAGTAAATTTACCCCCTACCAATCTGCATCAGTCCTCCTTCACTTAAAAGACAACTTTAACAAGCTTAGACTCTGTATACCAAGGAATTTCTAGCTATGAATAGAAAAAATGGTCTTTCCTAATTGAAAACAGATAAATGGCGTGACATCTTAGTACATTAATACAGTTCACAGTTAAGTTGGTGTAGTCCTAGGCACCAGATCACCTCTTGTTATTAGAGACCTCCCATACAAGCTTATAAATGACAATAAAATTCTAGAACACTGATATTGGGTCTCAAGAATTGACTCTTCATGCCTTCTATATAATCACACATGTCACACTCTTCTTCTGTATACTGTACATTGTGGCAGCATTATGTCCTGGATATCTCCTGGACTTGTTACTTTCACTTCACTCTCTACAGACTTAGGTTTAACTCTCATGTCATACGTCTTCTAAATTTTCTGAATGAATTACAATGGCAAAGATCAAGATCCATTTGGGACATTCAAGATGCAGTGGCGTAAATTCATTCCAGACACCCGGAAGCAAGATATAATCTGGTGCCCCCCCTAAAAAGTCACACTGGCATGAGAAGCTTCTGAGGAGCAGCGACATCAATGAGCAGGGACAGGCTATAAATAGACGGAAGCGGCATCTGATGGTCTGACACAGAGCCCTCCACTAGTATATGGTTATGGTGGCTTCTCAGGTGCCGGGAAGTGGTGCCATGTATTGGGTGGTTATGACAGTACACTCCATGTTACATATTTACAGCCCTAAGTGGGGTGAATGCATTGTGGGCAATGGAGGAGGTGCCCCTTCAGTGCTGGAGCCTGGCAGCAGGAGCCTCCATTGTCTCCAATAGTTCTGCCCCTGTCAAGATGTACTGTATAAGCGAAAGGAAAGTGGAAAATGAAGCAAAAAACTGTAAATAAGACATAATAAATAATGCATATAACAAACTAGTGTTGCACATAACATGCAAAAGGCTTGACACAAGTACACCCAAATGGATGAGATGGGGGGCAAACAGGAAGACAAGAGGAGAGAGGCCTGCTCTTTATAGCTTACAATTTAATGGTGATGGGTGAGACAGAGACAAGAGCCTAAGGCAATAATAAGAGACTAAATGAGAGATTTTAGCATCACATGTTTACAAGTGAGATCTTATCCTAAATATTATTTAAAGATGGAAGAGACAGGCTTGAGAAGGAGAGGTTGAACTCAAGAGTGACACCCATGCAGAATACATAGAGTTGTTTTTTTTGCAAAAAGAGCTGTAGGGATTTTGGAGACTTTAATGTTATAGCAGAGTCATTTGGACACTGTCACTGGCTTGAGGGTGAAATCCGAATCAGAACCCATGGACTTGACTGACAAGGAGAATAGGAAATGAAATAAACATATCAGATGCTTACTCATGGATCAGGAATTGACACCAACATGGAATATGACCCAATGTCACCAGGGAGGTCGGCGACTACTGGAAACCCCAGCCAGTACCTGGAACCACTTGAAAGGAACTCAACCCTAGCACTGAACACTGGCTGGAGGGTATATGGATACTGGCAGGATCAATAACACTGCATAGTAAATATAACAGACTCACAGGTTTCTGGGCAGAAGCAGGCTTGCAGGTAGCAGGAGCACTGGTTCAGGCAGCTGATCTGAGTCAGAAGGCAAACACTGGAGAGTGAGCACAAAGAAGAAGCTATGTTCCACATTTTTCTGATGGTGTGCTTATGATAGGTGCAGCTTTAAATAGGGAGCTCTTGCAGGGGAAACGAGAGAGCAGTCATATGAGCAGAGCAGACAGGCAGTGACTGGATGTTTGCAATCAACTGATCCAATCCATCATGTCTGCACCCATGCACCTTTGGAAAGCACTTACATTGCCCTGAAACAGGATGGTCCACCTTATAGAAGCACCACCAGACAGGGTATCAGTTTCTAAGTTCCTGGTTTGTGACATACACACAAGTAAGAATCCACACCCTTGCTTACTCCCTGTTCTCATCTTCTCCTATTCCAGCAACATTTCTGACTTTTCTTAATCTTCTTTCCTGATTTCCAAGCCCCAAGACCTTTCCTTCACATTCTCTTGCTCCTAAATCACAAATCTGCTTTCATCAAGTGAAAGCTTGATGCCAGACCCGAGTTCAGCACTGCATTGAAGTCACTGCCCATTAAGATGAGGCCCTGGCAAAATGTATTTAGTGAGGAAAGAAACCTTACAAAAATGTCTATTTGAGGCGTTGAGGGTGGCAAAAGTGATGTCTACTATAGATGGCATAATGGATATCCGTATCAGACATAGTGAAGGAGAATGTAAAATGAAGAGAAGTGCGGAGCAAGAAAGAAACAACTTTGTTCTTGGAGGAACTGCTAGTACAGTATATGTTGGGATAGAGGGCCTGATTCAGAGCCGGACGCTATTTGTGCTCGCTCGTTCAGGAAAAGGGGCCGGCTATTTAAATTGAGCGCTCGCTCTTTGCGGTCTGTTGACGCCTCTAGGTCTGAGCGAGCGAACGAAATATGCGCTCGCTATTTTGTAAAGATGCCCCCTGGCCGCTCGCATCCTACGTCATCTCCGCTATTTATTTGATTAATCGAGTACATCGAAAGGCATCTGAACTGCTCGCAGTGCTTGTGGTAGGATTTTCCTACCGCAATCATGCGAACAGTTCAGGTTAAGAAACAACCAAGTGACGTGGTAAATGACGCTGCTTTGTTAATTATGCACACCCTTAAAACGCCCGTTTTGACCTTTTGGCACGCCTGCGTTCGGATCACCACTCCCCGTTTTCAAGCAGCTTCCCCTGTTACCACCCACAAACACCTCATCCTGTCACTGAAATTAGCAGGCACTCGCTATTTTGCGAGCGCTCGATTTCCGACCGCAATGACTGGTTGGCGCATGCGCAGATGTGTGAACATTGCTCGGAGCGAACGAGCGGCTCTGAATCAGGCCCAGAGTTTGGAAGCAATGGACGGGTGGTCTGAGGCTGTAAAGTGGGTCTCAGGAAGAAAAACGACCTTTGCTTTGAGATCTCAAAGAAGACAATGAAGGCGAGAGTGTTTAAGTGCTTAGTAGTAGAACTAGACTGGATCACTCCCGGGGAGCAGGGCCAGATTCTGTAAGGTGGGAGAGCAGATCTTTACCTACTCTCAGCTCTCGAATAATAGCAGCCTTGCCACCAAGGTCCAGCTAGAAGGGAAATCCCCATCTGTACCGGATGCCACTGTCACGAAGGCCACAGGTGAAGTCCCGACACTGTGCATGGTTATAGATAGGGTTGGTGACTGTGCAGGAGAAAATACATTTCAGATTAAGAAAACCACTGTGGTAGAAAAGATGCACCAAAAGAGTAACTGGTCCATAAATGTACACCCGGGATGTGTGAAGTAGTGACCTCACATGTCTCTCATATCAGCATGCAGTTATAAGAGGAGAAGAAAGGAAGGAGTATATTCAAGCCTAGGGAGGTGCAGTTGTAGAATTTGGAGGTTTGAAAGTACAGGAAAAATCCACACTAAATAGTAAGTTCAGAAAGAGTGATTATAGCAGATACATGGGCCACCATGGACTCACCAAAAGGCATGGAACCACTGAGGGATGGTGTCACCTGGTCATCCTGTCCACCCAGCCTGTTAGGTGAAATGACTGGGATCTTGGAGATCAGCACCCGAGGAGCATCACTGGTGAGAGAGCCAGCGCGGTTGTACCCCATGGCCAGAGTGAGTGGTCACTATCCAGTGATGTCGCAAATGGCTGCATCTTGAACTGAAGCACTGGCAATGTGAGAGGCACTCACCACCAAGAGGAAAATATTCCCATGGGCGTGGAACTGGGACACAGTGGATGTGTCTTTGCAGGAAAGAGACAAGGTTACAGGGCGGAGGTGAGGTGATAAGCAGTGTATGCTCTATGAGAATATTGGTGCCTCAGGCACTATGGCTGCCTCCGGGGGCTTGCAACCCAGGTCAGCTCCATGTGTCAGGAGCTGCACAGAGGGGAGATGGTGATCTTAATGAGTGGTGCAGGGTCTCCGCCGTGGCTGAAATTTTACAGTTGACAACCCAGGCTAGAGTTCTGCATAAGTTTGAAAGACACCATGAGCGGAGCTCAGGATTCAAGCGACCACCGTCCTCAGTCAAAAAATTGGAAGTTAGAACTGAACTGCTTATAATTTACATAAATGCATGTATATGTCCGCCAAGCTCAATATAAAGTGCACGCTCTCTTCCATTTCCTTGAAACTGCGCCTTTTAGATTCACTAAAACTTGCAGTTTTGAGCTACATGAAAATGGAATGTCTCAAACTGCAACAACTTGACTACACATGAGGACCATGCCAATCATTCATTTTAACTTTTCCAATTTTTTAAACTGCTCATTTTAACTAAATGGATGTCTTAAATAAATCATAAGTGAGATGCATAGAGGGAGATGTTGCAAACCTTCTAAAGAGGACAGTTGGAAATAGCTAGCATATGATCGGTTGCTATAGTAAACTTCTATAAGTGTCCTCTTTAGAAGATTTGATACATCTCCTGTTTAGGAGTGAATTTACTAGGAATCGTGTTTGACTTCTTAACGAAAACACTGGGCATCTCCGGCAGTTTAGAATCTCAAAATCATGGATTTATTAAACCGTATATTTGACTATCTATTTAAATTCGATTGTGATACCCACCGGTTCTTTCAGTCTAAAACACTGTTGGATTAGTTTTTTATAATTCACTCTCTATGATAGAAAGAGTGGGAGAGCTACTCCCACTCTCTCTCAGCCAATCAGCACTTCTCCATAGACTTCAATGGGAAGGACTGCAGGTGACCCTGTCATTTGGCGTTAGGCACTATACCATGTACAATGCATGTCCAGCTGGAATTGGGTTTGCATTTTTTTTGTTTTAAGAAGACATATGGGGCCAGATGTAATAGCTCACGATTTTGCAAAACATGCGATTTTTGCGGTAAAAGCGCATGTTTTGCACAACTCACAAATGTAATAGGGTGCATGTACCATCCAAATCGCATGGTTTGGACCTATACTAAAAATCGCAAGGGTAAAATCGCATCCAGATGTTTTCCCATAGAAATCAATAGAAATTGCATATGTGATAGGGTGAGATTTTAGAAATTACACACAAAACCTTACCAAAAATAGCCAGAACAATAGACCAGGTTCAGAGAAGAGATTTTAGTGTCAGAAATACTGACATTGACACATCTGACCCAAATTTACACAGGAGAACCCCATAATCACCAATTACACCCCTATATATACCCCACCTTCATCAATGACACCTGTGAGGGTGTTTGTAATGGTGTATGTGCAGCCAGGTTTGGAGTGGGTTGGCACATTTGGAGGAGTTGCGCAGGAGGGAGTAGAACCATGTCCCTATTTGGCTCCTTGCTCCTCATACGTACCATGCGAGGGTAGACCCGGACTCCCTCTCAGATCAAGAAGTGGTTGGGCTTTTTAGGCTGAACCGCACAAACCTCTTGAACTTATATGAGCAGATGAGAGATGATTTGGAGCCTTTGGCTGGTAGCAACTATGCAGTGCCTGGGCTGCATAAATTAATGTGTGCCCTGCACTTTTTTTTGCCACAGGCTCATTTCAGTCTGTGAGCTGCTGGTTGTTGGGGATTACACATGCTACTTTCTCAAGGCATGTTACTCAAGTTTTACGTGCCATGAATAAACTGTGGCGTATATATATCTAATTCCAAAATTGTGAGTCAGACTGGCAGGACCTGAAGGTAGCTTTCTATAGGTTCTCAGCATTGCTTAATGTGCTGGGAGCCATAGATTGCACCCACATTGGGATACGAATTCTGCAGTTGTAGGGGTATGTCTATGTAAATAGACATGGCTACTACTCTCTCAATGTGCAGGTGGTCTGCGATACTAACCTGCATATTCTCAGTGTGGTTGTAGGTTACTCAGGGTCTTGCCATAATGCCTATATCCTGCACCACTCATCCCTGTCTGAGAGGTTCCAAGGAGGAGACATGCCAGAGGGATGGTTAATTGGTAGGTAGCATTTGCTTCATCCAAAAATATTTTACAATGCTTGTTCAAGGTGTGTTTTGCACATTGACTGCACACTAACATGCAAGCATGTGCTTTTTGTATAGCCCCAAATGTCCTAACTCCACCTGAGTGTTAGGACATTTGATTTGCACAAACCCATGTCAGTACTGTTTCTACAAATACCTTGCAAAAGAGCATGCTACTGTTGCTTTAAGATGAACCATTAACCATGTGTGCTTCAATAGATGCTATTGTGCTAAGTGTTTTTTGCCCACACTAAAAGGTTTTTTGCTCTCACCCCAATAAATACTATAGGTGTTTCAGGATATTGGTGTCAAACACAGGGGATTGAGGGCCTGACTCAGAGCCGAACGCTCTGACCAGAGCGCTCACTCTGAATCAGGGCCCTCCTCCATGAAAATGGAGCGTCCTCCTGGACACTCGCATAGCTGTGGGTGACCACCCACAGCTTATGCGAGAGTCCATGATGATGGTCGCGATGGTTAAGACCATCGTGACCATCGGGCTTGCGACGGAGACCCTGCGGTAGGGTCTCGCTGCCGCAAGCCCTGGAGTGATTTTGGCTCTATCAGAGCCAAAATCACTCCCACTGACATCACTAGTGATGTCAGTGGGGCTGGACCCAGACGGTATGCGTTCCCATGGGAACGCCTCCGTCTGGCAGCCACGCCCTCAGCACGCCCACCAAAGGGGGCGTGCTGTCAATCAACATCAACAGCACGCCCCCTTTGGTGCGAGACCCGGAGCGAAGGAGAGCCCGTCGCTATCCGGGTCTCGCGCATGCGCACGACGGAGCTCCCTCCGTCGTGCACATGCGCAGTGGGGCAACATCGACCCGCTTGCGAGCATCCTGCGCTCGTGAGCGGGTCTGAATGACCCCCTGAGGCCCATCCTTAAAGTGTGCTGGGATCACTATCTAACTCATGCTGGCAAAACAGATGGTAAGTAATTGTACAATGCACACATCCCCTAATAGCTCTATATGTGTTTAAATATACAATAAGAAACCCTAAATAACCATGTTAACATGAACCATTTGTACAGTAAGGATACTGTAAATTCTTTGCAACAACCTTTTAATAAAAAAAAAACATTTTAGTAATTTTGTAAATTAAGAAAAAAAACTACACAAAAATGTGGCAAAAAGGAATTTCCTGTGTTTTGCGAAAAAAAAAATCCAACACATTTTTTAACAGCAAAATGTGATGAAGTGTTACATTTTTGGCCCTGAACTTCCACAGCCCCTACCTAGGCCTTACACTGCTCCTCTTCATTTGTGCAGGCTCTGTCGGGGGGTTGGTAGGTGACGCAGCCTGTTGGTAGGGGGGGTAGATGGCACACTGCTCATGGTAGATACCGATGGCACATCCATACTGGGTTTTTGGCCTAATAAACGTCTTTGCAGGGACACAAGGGCATCAGTCTGGTCCGAATGGCCTCAGTTTGTGCCCTAACTGCTTGAGTTAGGTCAAACAGGTGGGAGTCCAGATTTTTGGCCATGCTTATATGAGTGCCTTCTGCTACATTTGCAATTTTCTTAGTTGGTGACCCATACTGCTTAGCTGCAGGCCCATACTGTGAGGGTGCTGGTCCACATTCTATAGCTGCTGGGTTTGTGTATCCATAAAAGATACCTCTTTATCTCTTAAAGTGTCCAGAGAAGGGACAGTTCATCAGAAGAAGGAGCACGTTGGGCTGTAGGGGAATCTGATGGTGTGCTATGCTGTGATGTGTGGTGTGTTACTAGAGGTGTGCTTTCATTCTCTGTACCGGTTCAGCCGGCTCCAGGATGATCTTCTGCAGTTCGGGGGTGCCCTCTTATGACACTTGGCTCTGCGGAACATGACGTGATGGGCCTGGAATTACAGCAAAAATGGTAAGTAACTAGACTTGTCACACAGACTGAGCACAAACATTTAGACCTGCTAACACGCCTTCTATTCATAACCATGCTTATGCTTAGTTGTTTGCAGTCCAGACTACATAAGAAGGTTTTTGGAAATGGTCAGGACTCACATGTTTGGACCTAACATGGTGGTAGTGACTATTTAAGTGAATTGTGTTTAAAGAAAGCCAGAGTTATTGCCACTTTAACCCAAAACATAAGGCCATACAGGTGTTACATATTGACTAACATTACATGGCTCAATGTGTATGTTTGCAAAAAACTCAGTGATTTTTTTTTTGGTAACTTTAAGAGGTAAATTTACTAAGAATCGCGTCTGATCGACTTTTTTTTTGAAGCTCGTTTAGCATCGCCTAAACTCGGATGATTTGAGGCTTCTGAAACTCACAAATTTAGTTTAGCTGAGAGTGAGTTTACGATGGTGAAGCAGATCGAGATTTCTCCCCCGAGTAGCAAGTTTTGAAGGAGATTACTCACGTGAGATTGCAGTGTCTTCTCTCTGCCTAACTCTCCCGAACTAGCAGCCTGCACATATCTGTGAGATATGTGAAGGCTGCTTGTGTTATACCAGTAAAAAAAGTTTTATTTTCTTTTAAATTATGTAGGGTCCCGCCCCAAAAGCATAACCAGCCCCGGGTTGCTCAGCCAATCCTGATTCCTAAAATTGCAGGGAAAAAAATTTATAGGGTTCCCCCGTAATTTAGGAACCAGCACCTGGTTGCAGGGCCAGTCCTGGTTTTAAATAAATTGCATAAGGGTCCCCCTATATGTAAAACCAGCACTGGACCCAAACTGACCGGGGTGTAATGCCACAGCCAGGGGACCCTATCACCAGGTCTCCCCAGCCAAAGCATTCACACCGCAAGCTAGTCAGCCCAAGCCGGGGATCTCAAGGGAGGTGGGGACCCCCCCAAGAAGGGGTCTCCCCTCTCCCGACACCCCAGGCTTAGGCTGAAGCCCGGGGCTCTTCCCCACACCCCTGGGCTGTGGGTACAGGGGTAATAGTGGTGGAAATAGTTTAAAACTATTGATATTTTACATTGGAACAACAGGTGCCAGCATGTCTGCCCTTTGGCACTTGTGGAACTACAAGTGCCAGCAGGCGGCCAGCACCTGTACCTCCACTGTAAAATAAATAGCTAAATAACCACAAGACACACACACCGTGTATAGTAAAACTTTATTACATACCTACCTAACTCATTCACACATACTTACCTGCTGCCAGCTATTCTGTCCCCTTGTGTAGTATAATCCAATGGGGGTACCCGGAAAAAAGATCCCATACTCATCATCATTTTCACACCGCTCTCCGTAGCATCCCCGTACTTGGCAAAATAAAAAAACAACTGACCCGATCCATGCCCAACATGTGTAAGTATATGTTGTCACATATACTTACACTACGCAAAATGACAGATGACCGCTATCATCTGTATTACCCATGGACTGCTAGCCAATCAGTGGCCGCCTTACATGTAGCAGCCGCCCATTGACTGGTTACACGTGGGTACCAGCCAATGAGTTGAGATGCACTTCCAACAATAAATAGCACTGTCTAATGTTGGTTGCATGTACCTAGTAAACATTTACATTACTTTTAAAATGTGCAGTGTTACTGTGATCATGTTGTGACTATTCCAAGGTACTGTTTATTACAAAAAGCATTCTTTGTTTGATTTGAGCACTAGTGTACGTAATAAGCATGGCTCCTGCTGCTGTGGCACAACACATCCCAGCATGCCCTTAAAATTTACACATTTCTCCCTGGTCTGACAGAGTCACAGCATGTGTTTTTCTCCAGCAGCATATTATTGGGCTCCCCTGGGATACCACAAACATCAAGCAGAATGACTATTCTACACACAGATGTATGTTACTTAACTTTAGGTGTACTCACCAGAATGTTCCGAGGTTGCAGGCGATTGGTGTCATGGATGTGAACCCCTGGTAGGATCTCTGGTGGTATCACTTGTATAAATGCAGTATAATGAGTTGGAATCCTGCGGCC
This sequence comes from Taudactylus pleione, assembly GCA_031769625.1. Classification (NCBI taxonomy): domain Eukaryota; kingdom Metazoa; phylum Chordata; class Amphibia; order Anura; family Myobatrachidae; genus Taudactylus; species Taudactylus pleione. The sequence continues at coordinate 8,305,413 of JAUIMM010000350.1, read as the reverse complement.
ACCCCTGTACTGCGGGGATTCCTTAATTTCTTCAGCCGTCTTGACCTTGACCCAGTGGCGTAACTAGGGGCGGTTGGGCAGGGTGCGTGCCCTGGGCGCCGTGGGACCGCCGGCCACGGTCCGGCCCGCCCTAGTTAGCCACCAGTGTAGCGCCGACCGCAATGAGTGCGGTCAGCGCTACACATTTACACAGGACCGGCGCTAGGCTTCCAGCGCCAGTCCTGTGCTGCACACCTGAGCCCATTCCCTCCCCCTGAGCGCTTGCCCAATAGCGCTAGGAGGTGGGCTCAGGCTGTGCATAACACACGCATCACCTCTACTGGGGTGGGGGCACAATGGGGGGGTGGCTAGTACTGGGGGCACCATTATTAGGAGGACCTCTACTTGGGGGCTATTACTGGGGGCACCATTATTGGGAGGACCTCTACTGGGGTGGGCTATTACAGGGGGCACCATTATTAGGAGGACCTCTACTGGGGGGAGGGCTATTACTGGGGGCACCATTATTGGGAGAACATCTACTGGAGGGGGCTATTACAGGGGGCACTTAATTGGGAGGGGGAACCTCAACTGAGGACCACTACTTGGGGGGGGGGACTACTACTGGGGGCATTATAAAAGGGGCCTACTACTAGGGCCACTGCACTGGGGGGACCACAACTGGGGGCAATAAAAGGAAGGACCACTACAGGGATCACTGGATAGGGGGGGGTCACTACTGGGAGCCTGCATCAGGGGGACCACTACTGGGGGCACTGCATGGGAGGGGGGGGACTACTGCTGGGGGCACTATATAAGGGGTTTACTGCTAGGGGCACTGCGGGGACCACTACAGGGGGCACTAGATAGGGGGGATCACTACTGGGTGCCTGCATAAGGGGGACCACTACTGGGAAACCTGCATGGGGGGGACTACTGCTGGGGGCACTATATAAAGGGCACTGCATAGGGGGGGACTACTACTGGGGGCACTATATAAAGGGCACTGCATAAGGGGATACCACTACTGGGTGCACTGCATTGTGGGGACTGCTACTGGGGGCACTGCATAAGGGGGAACACTACATAGGGCACTGCATTTGGGGGGACCACTACTGGGGGCACTGAGTAAGGGGAACTAATTGGGGGCTGTATAAGGGGGACCACTACTGGGGATACTGTATAAGGGGCACTACTATGGGCCTGCATCAGAGGGACCACAACTGCATACTGGGGGTACTGTATAAGGGGTACTGCTGGGATTAAGGTGCATATGGATAGGAATGTTCAGCGTGAAAATAAAGGGGTGTGTCATGTTGACACGCCCCATTTTTAAGTGACCACGCCCATTTTTTTTCTGCGTGCGCCTTTGGCGCGCACACATATCGGGATGTTGGGGGGGAGGGCTCCCTTTTCAAATTTGCCCTGGGCTCCAAATACCCTAGTTACGCCACTGCCTTGACCACCCTCTTGATATCATTAAAGCGCTTTTTCACATTGGTGACATCACGCTTACAGGCAGTCATAGCATTGACAGCTTCAGCTATAGAAACCCACTGCGCAATTTCCCCAGCAAAGGAGTTGGCGGCTCCACTTCCTCCTCACCGTCCTTTTCCACCTGTGCCTCCTGCTCCGCTTCCTGCATCTCTGTCACAGGAGTATCTCCCTCCTCCTCCTGCTCACTCACAGCCTGCCTCAGGAAAACCTCCTCCTCCATCCTCTGCTGGACCATTGGTCTCCTCTTAGAAGCTATGATGCAGAAAACAAACTCTCCAAAGCCATCTCACAAAAACAACTAACCAGCCTCCTCTCCTTGCAAAACGCCTCACACCCTATCAAAGGAGAAAATGGAGGGTGTGGGGTTTACAAAGCGTGTGTGATGCATAATTTAGTGGACTTTTGGGTGCCAATGGGTAACTTTCTTTCTTGCTCCTGCACTCCTACCATGTAACTTTAAATTCCGGGTTGGTCTAAAAATTGCATGTCTCCTTGCCGATAATATCATGAGAAGTCACATGCGATTTGCGTATTAGACAGAAAAAAAATCGCACCCTATTACATACGCGATTTTCGGATGAAAAGCACGTTTGAAAAGTCTGATTTGGTGCGATTTTACCTCTTCCCCTAACCCCGCTTCTGCTGCCTCCAGTGCTGGTTGTTCCTTAGGATGTTGGACCCCATTTTATCTTTGGGGTCCTGACTCTCCAAGGAATTCCAGCCCTGGCCTGACTAGGTTTGGGGTTAATGTAATGGCCGAGGGCTAATACATTATGTGTCCTCCTACTATGGCATAACCTCCAAGTCTGGTTCAGCCCGCTGCTAGTATTAGGAAAATAGGGGAACCCCACACAGTTTTCCCCCTCGATTTTACGTAGAGGTTCAGAGCTCGCTATTGAATTTGGGGGGACCCCACACACAATTTTTTTTACATTAACCATTTAGTTACTGATTCACACAACAATCCATAATGATGTGATTGCGATTTGATTTTGGTGGGATTTTGATCATGTTAGACAACATGATTTTTAGTAAATCTGTGATTTCTATTGTGTTCAATGTAAAGCAGACGTTTTTCATTACGCATCTCCCTTCACCCAGTGCGGGAGCCGGAAGGTGGAGCTCATGAGTGCATTTGAACGCCATTGCAGGGACGTGCAATGTCATAAGCAGTCTGAGGTCTCATAGTGTGTGTGGTTGTTAGCAATTTCTGAGTAAGGTCAGCGCTTGTGCAAGTGTGCATGAGGCTGCAATGGTACTCGATTGTACCGATTGTTTCGCAGTCTTGCTAAACATTACAGATATGTGGTAAGTAAAGTGGATTTCCTTGTGTAGCGCTGCGAGGGAATAGCAATCGCAATGAATTAGCATACAATCGCAGTTGAACTGTGCGCGTAATCGCTATTGCATACACACTTTAATGTCATCTATTGCCGTCTAAAGTTGTGTTTGACATGTGATTCAATGCAAGTTTGCCTTTAATACATTTCTAAAATGGGGAGTGCATAAAAACACCAAAATTACCAAAATCGAGCTTTAGTAAATTTAGGGTGTCTGTATTGACTACGGGATTGATCCTTAGTCACACGCAAAAGTACACACAGCAACATCTATTGGCATTTGCCCTTCTATGAGTTTATGCAAATGGTTAACAAAAACTTTCCCTTTTGTATGGACGAAATCCCGACCGCCGGCTTCCCGACTGTCTAATCTCGGCAAGGTACTAATGACAGGCATCGAAATCCCAACGCCTGTCATTAGACCTACGCCGGGTGCCCGACACCCGGCATACCGATTGAAGATAAGCCAGGTGCCAGGCACGGATAGCCGCAGGGGGGGGCTAGGTTAGGGCTCCCAATGGGGTTAGGCTGCGGGGAAGGGGGGAGTTAGGTATATGCACTTAGAGGGGGGTTAGGGTTAGGCACTTGGGGGGGAGGTTAGGGTTAGGCACCCCTAAGGAAGGGTTAGGTTTAGGGGGGGAAATAGGTTAGCGATACTTACCAAAAAGAACGATCGGGATTTTCACATCTGCCAGGCTGCCGCTGTTGGGATTAGAACTGCCGGCCATGTGTTTCCGTCGGTAAATCATACTGTTTCCCTTTTGTACATCCATGCAGCTAAATTTGCAAGGACTGAATCACCCAATATTAGTGACCATGCTCACTGTAATAATGATTGGCGCTTTCTTATACACCACCATCGGTTGCACAAGTACTAGGGCAGGTGCAGTTTCTCTGTCTGACCACGGCCTCCTATGCTTGTGGGTGTCTATGAATGCAGTCGCTTGGATTTACACTACAGTTGTGCACTGACCCCCGTGTTTTTGTTTTGGATCTGGATTCATCTTTGTGTTTTAGTTTTGCAAAACTATCCTCAAGTGTTGGTCATCCTAAAATGCCACCTATGCCGGCTGCTGCGCAAGCAGCGGCTTTCATTGACATGAACGTGACATTCCCATAACAAGTCCACTGAACAGACCATTTACTGTATGCATGGATTTGTAGCCAGTCACCGTGCAGTAATGGCCATCACTTTTCAACAACATTTCTAATACCGTGAGCATAAGTAGTCGTAAAAAATCACTCAACTACATGAACATTGACATAGCATGTGGATTGCATGTGTTTCTGAATCAGCCCCTTAGCGTCACTAGGTGCTAACTTGGTCAAAATGGGAGCTGCTGTACACAGGGGCGCTGAGATTTTGATCAGACTCTGGTGCGGGTGCGTGACTAGTGGAGGAGCATGGCTTTACTCTCTTGCTGTGCAGAGAGCACATTGGCACACACTCACCATGTGGCGTGACTACGGCATCATGGGGCATGATGTTTCAGTATTTACAGGGTTAAAATAAACATTTTCCATTTAATCGTTATCTTAGTTATTCCATTTGTTGGTACCTTTTCATGCATGTCAGCTTGTACAGCAACATATTTTCCTCTATTGTCAGATTTTGGAACTACGGCCCTGATTCAGAGCCGGACGCTCTGACCAGTCAACCAGTCAACATCGACAGCACGCCCCCTTTAGTGCGAGACCCGGAGCGATGGAAAGTCCTTCGCTCGCCGGGTCTCGCGCATGCGCATGACGGAGCTCCCTCCGTCGTGCGCATGCGCAGTGGGGAACATCGACCCACTTGCGAGCGTACTGCCACTCGCGAGTGGGTCTGAATGACCCCCTACATTTTTTTTCACTGAATCCTTCAACCCATGCTTTGAATGCTATTAACTGTAGTGGCATACCACTCATTAGTTAGAGCTACAGACAGTTCTGAGTAGGGAAACTAAAATTATGGCCATGTTGCATAATTATGTCTTTTATATCTATATATAATATAATAAATATTTTCACAGTCATCTATCAGAAATGAAATGGCCTCTATACTTTAAATAACTAACATTTGTCTTATGAAAGTAATAATGAGATCCAGCGCCATAGCAGGACGGCAGCATGCTCTGTGCTGCACTGCCGCCCCTCTCGCTCACCCCTCGCCCCCTCCTGAGCCGTAAGCGCATTCCTTTTCGAGCGACAGTCGGGTGGAGGACAGGAACTTCTTTAGCATTGCACTCCTTTGCCGCGTAACACTCCAGGAGGTCTCTTCCTGCAGACCTCCGGAGCCTGGCAGGTAGTGGCCAGTGACCTTCCAGGCTTCCTCCCTGTGCGGAGGAAGTGTCCGCACCACCCTCCCTATGGCCCTGATGAGATCTAGGGGCATATTTACTAAAGTGCGGGTTTTTAGAAGTGGAGATGTTGCCCATAGCAACCAATCAGATTCTACTAAACATTTATCTAGCACTTTCTAGAAGATTATAGCTACAATCTGACTTTCAATAAATATACGTATTGTTGGTTATGAGATTACTGTAGAGTTTAACTAGTAATTATAAAGCAAGAAGTTTTAATGCTTTACTCGGTGTCACAAACAAATTTCTTTGTTTCCAAATGAGAAATATTTATATTAGGAAGAAACATATTCTTTTAGTGACTAGCATTCATTTCATATCTAGTACAACTGAAATTAAGGTAGTGAGCAGGAACAAATTCTGGTGGAATAAATGCAGGGAAAAACAAAAGAAATGAACAAAAGAAAAAGAGCAAAGAAAGAAAAAGACTACATGTCACGACCATGGTTTTGCGGCATGGAGGTTTGCGGTCCTTAGCGGTGAGGGCGCTGTGGCGCAGTCCTTCTGTCGGGGGAGCTGGCATGTGGAGACTGGCATTGGCTGTACGCAGAGGTCTGCCAGCATTGGACCATCCTTGTAAGGGTAAGTCTAGCGGCATCTCTGCGTAACAGGTGTCTGGGTGCCACCATGTTGTCATTGGTCATGTGACATAGCAGGCCAATCGTCTGTAGGTCATCTGCTCTCTCTGGCCTAGCACGTTCCGCTACAGGGTACTTAAGGGTGTTTGGAGGTCCCTGTAGTTGCCAGTGCAACGTGTTCACAGTGTAGCTGTGAGTGAGTTCTCTGCGCTCCTGAAAACTAGATTTGTTCTCCGGTACTTGCCCTAGCTCCTTGTCGGCCTCTGGCCCCCTGCATAGCCTGCACCGCTCTGCCTTGCCTTGCTCTCCACTGAGATCAGCCCTGCATCTTCCACCAGACCCACTCCTTCCTGAACCTGTCTCCTCAGTTAACCCACTCCTGCCTGAACCTGTCTCCTTAGTTAACCCTTTCCTGTGCAACCATCATCACAGCATTACCGGATATCCCCTTCAGCCACTACCCAGCAAACTAGGATATCTAGTTCACTCTCACAGTCTATTTGGATTCATCTCTGTCACTGATCTGGACATTCATTTACTCCTTTTCACTACAGCTCCCTTCAGTCACATATATGTTTGTTTATTACTGGACCTTAGTTTATCTTATTATTCATGTCTACTAACAGTCACATTAAACAACCCACCTTTCAGTTTAAACCTGCTCCGGTGTCTGCTCCTGTTTCCACCTCGACCCAACAACAAACACAGACTCTGACACTACCTTTCAAAGAGAAACTCCAGGTGTTCATTTATTAATTTGTATATATATATATATATATATATATACTGTTTACATTTATTTATGCCCATGCCATGTCCACCCAGCACTGCTTACACCTCCTCCAATAAACACAATAACCCTGTGATAAGTTTCAACCCTTGGCCCATTTGGCCCTTAATTTAGTTGTGTTCCTCTCAACAGACCAGATATTGGTTTTAAACAGTTGATCTTAATTTTTGCTAATTTCTTCTATTGGCAGGTATAAGAGAAAAGACCAAGCATATTTCAGAACATGGTATTTTAAAAGATTTCTTAGCAAAATAGGCCATCCTACTTAACCCATTTAGTGGATGGTGCCATGCAGTCAATAATGGATCGTGCCTTGGTGAGTGCAATTTCATTTTTGACACCTCCATTGTAAAGACCCCCATCCTGCCAAGCCCTTTGCCAGCTCCACTGCAAGTAAGCTCACAATTTCTAGTGCTGCTAAGTACAGCACCTTCACATATCTACATTAGGTAATAGCCATATCCAAGTGACTGGATTTGTACCTGAATCATGAATGAGGAGGTGCTACAGATGTGTCCTGCTACATCTTTGCTCCATACACCATGTACCGCGCCATGCTAAGTCGAGCCCTGCCGTGGAGTTATATATCGCAGTAATGCGCAATGTAACGTACTGAAGCGCTGGAAAATCCGGAGTCCACCAGATATCACTTTCCCTAAACTGCATAGCTCATGCGTGAAATAGCTAAGAAAGCTTTTGTAGCACCATCTGCTAATTGGCTGATGGAACCTGTCATTCATTACACTATACAGTAGTACTGGACTGTATTTTGTCATGAAAGAACAATAGACATCAGTGTTTTTTTTTCTATTTTGTTTTTCTTTTAAATCTTCACTACAGGATTCAAAAAATATCTTTACAGCAGGTAAAGTGTAAAATACTGTACAATAACAGTTTAGCATAAAATGCAGCTGGGTGGTGTACAGTAGAATAGAAATGCCAAGCGGTAGGAAGTTGGGTGCAATGTATTGAGTTCAGTAGAGTTCCTTAAGAATATTGAACTTGAATTGCTCTATCTTTATTTAATGCTGGTTGTGTGTTTTCTGACCAAACTATTTAATGCTGATTGTGCATTTTCTGGCCAACACAGATATGTATTTTTATACATGACAGAACTCACACACCAAGTGAATTATTTTTAATCCTGTAGTGAATATATATATATATATATATATATATATATATATAATACAGATGTTCAAAATGACATTGTCCCTTTCAGGGTCTTTAACCTGGGGCCTTAACCATTCACACCAGCCATATCAAGCCTCACACCTGTTGTGGATGTGATGTTACATGTGCAACTTTACAGCAGGGAATGTGTACAATGTCAATATCGGGCTCAGCATGCGTTGGCATTTAATAGAAGCGAATGATGGTGGGGGATGGTGGTGAGCCATACAATGAGCTCATTGGAATTGAATAGTAATGAGTGATGGTGGGAAGAGGTCATGAAGGGACTTGGGTGGCCTAACACTGAGAGGAAGGGAGGGGCAAAGAGCAGAGTACTGTATTTTAAAAGTATAGAACCTGAAATGATCTCTCTTTATGAAAATCTTCCTGAGCGTCATATGGACAGCCCTGTAATGTGCACAATACAATGTCTACTGTATAGTGGAAATGCCAGGTGGTGGAAAGTTGAGAGCAATGGATTGATTTTGGCAGAGTTCGTTAAGAGTATTGAAATTGAGTTGCTCTGTTTTTATTTAATGCTGGATGTGTGTTTTCTCACCAACACAGATATGTATTTTGATAAATGACAGAACTCACAGACCAAGTGATTTATTTTTTAATCCTGTAGTGAAGATTTATAAAAAAAAATTAAGAAATTAAAGAAAATACTAATGTCCAAAATAACATTGTCCCTTTCTGGGTCTCAAACCAGGGGCACCAAACTCTGTAAGGTGCTCACCTTAACCACTCTCCCACACATGCCAGCCTTATCAAGACTTACACCTGTCATGTATGTGATGTTATGTGTGTGACTTTACAGCAGAGAATGTGTACAATACTGTACAATGTCAATAGCGGTTTATAGTCTAATGAAGCTGGATGTCATAATATGGAGATGAAGGGATGAGGAAAGTGCAGAGCAATGCATAAATTGAGCAGAGTACTTTAAAAGTATTGAACCTGAAATTATCTGTCTTTATGAAAAACTGCACATGCATCTTTAACTAGGCATCTTTACACCATTTAGTGACAGTATACAGTATGGGTGGCCCGTAATGCAGTAAGTACAATATAATGTTTATAGCAGTTTACTGTAGTCTTGACACAAAGTAATCACATCAAGCATGAGAAATGACTGTTTACACTGCCTGAATGTTATTGGCCAGCCTCTTGCGAATTACCGTGCACTGCTACAGTACTGCATTCAGTACTGTAGTTTCGCCACCCAGTGATTAAACTGTGTACGGCATAGCTTGTAGTCTTTTGTGACATACAGTATGCCTCGCCACAACATAAAGCACAGTATCTGCCATAATGCGTACTGACATGCCGTGGTAGGGAAGCCAGAATGCCGTGCTATGAGCAAAGATGTAGCAGGACACATCTGTATGCAGTGAGTTTAATGAATGGTTTAGCTTGTCTTTTTCTGGGGTGGTCAGGATTGTTCTCCCAGGAAATTATATTCCTCTTTTGACCTGCTACTTGTGTTGAAGGAACAGGTAATGAAAGAGGTCCAACTGGGGGCCTTTGCTTCCCTCCATTGCAGGATTTAGTGCTCTCCCCAATGGGCATAATTCCAAAAAGGTGACAGGTAAGATTTGCCTTATTAAACTTGTCCCTTACCATGCTTGTTTATATGTTAACAATGCAATTCCTATGGAATTATATCAGATGGGCTTCCAGGCTTTTAATGAGGCTCTTGAGTTGGTCAAGGAATTGGGGGCCCGATTCAGACCCACTCGCTAGGCTGCGTTCTCACGTAGCCTGCCAATGTTTGCAATCTGCGCATGCGTATAAGACACAGAGCACATGCGCGAACCAGTCCATGTGATCGCAAAGCATTCGCCCCTTGTAGATAGATGCCTTGCTAGAATGAGTGACATGATGAGCCGTTTGTGGTTGGTGTCAAGGTGTGGTCGATGGAAAGGGGAGGTGTGGTGCAAACGCAGATGTGTCTGTGTGTCAGAACTCCATTTCAGGGGTGTGCATAATTAAGACGCAGCATCAGCATACACCTCACATGGCTGATTTACACACTGCAGCACTCGCAGTGCTTGTGTAGGTCAGCCACAAGTGCTGCGTATGGGACTGATGTTACTCGATGTTACCGATTGATTAATACACTTCCTGGAGATGACGTGTGTTACTAAGAGAAAGTGGGCATCTTGTGACAGGCTGGTGAGCGTCTAAATACACAGCGCGATCGCACACCAAGACATAGTGGGCGTGCTAATGTCTTGCTGTGCTATCGCGGGATTTGCATACTTTGGCAGCTGATGGCTGCATGTGAATGCATCTAGCGAGCAGGTCTGAATCGAGCCCTGGGTCCCAATTGCTTGCTGGGTAAGATCAATGTTGAGTCAGCATTCTGTTTACTACTTCTGCATCTGGAATCATTCCAAGTTCATTGGGTTCTGCCTGGAGAACTGGTACTTTATAGAGCAGATTTTGCTTATGGATAACCCTTGTGTGTTTTTCAGAGAGCCAGTTCCTCCATTGGTGTAGTTATTGCAAGGAACTGGAAGCTTAGGGTAGTTCATTACATTGACTACTTCCTTTTGCTGGGCTGGCTGATTCCCCCTGTTGCATGTCCCTTGTATTATCAGTACAGGCTTTATATACATCCTTTTGAGTCCCATAGTGGATGACAAGAATGAGGGCAGTTGGTGAGCTTTGACGTTCTTATGTTTGGCAGGTTAAAAGGCTAGCATGGAAAGGCTATCCCAGTGTGAGATCACCCACAGCACTTTGTGAAATTACAAGTCAGCTTGGGAGACCTGGGAGAGGAATTTGGAAGTTCATGGGCTCTATAAGATAAGATTAATTGTTGCTTTCCTTTACTTGCAGCCCCAGTACAGTAGGTGGCAGCTCTAGAGTTGTTGCTTCCAGATATCTCACCATGATATCTTATTTTGGTCTTCTGTTTGAGAAATTTGATATTAACAAGAGCTTATTGATAAAAAGGGTCTCAAAGGGTTGGGCTAAGGTCCGCCTCTGATAAAATAAGGCAGCAAATTGATGTTTCCATGGATACAAAAGAGACTCCACTTTTTTCTTTAAGAAATGTAAACTTAAAATCGTCCCGCTTTGGCGCTGTCACAGATAAAAAATAATAATGTCATCCCAATCCACAAAAAAAGCAAAGTAAAGTCTGTTACACTCTATAGTGTCAGTGGGATTTGGATAGGACAGATTTTTATTTTCCTTTTCTCCTTCATCCACTAGGGGATTCTGGAGTCTCAGTACAGTGGGGTATAGATGTGGGATAACTGGGAGCTGGCACTTTAATAAATCTGAATAGAAGCTAGCTCCTCCCCTTCTATACCCCCCTACAGGTCAGTCTTAATTTTGTGCCAAGGGAGCTGGTCACATGCAAAAATCAAGGATCCTGGATCAGCAAGAGGATCAGACAGGCAGCTCACTGCCCCTACCTGCCTGCTTCATTGTAGCTGCCGGGGAGACCTCACCGCCGCAGCTTGCAGCATGTGCTGGGGTCTTCAGCTACAGAGACCACTGTCTCTGGGGGGTACCCAGACGTGCTTCATGCGGCGCTCGTCATGGTCCCCTATTAGCTCAGCCCGCCACTGGCAGCATTTGGCAGCGAGAAGGTTAGTGACTCCTGGCACCCTGAGTCAGAGCCGTAACTAGACTTTTTGGTACCCTGTGCAAGAAACATGCATTGGCGCCCCCCTCATTTTTCAAAGGGACATAATGCACCCAAAAAAGGGCCATGGCTTCATGGGGAAGGGCCAGGGAAGAGATAGGAGAGGCCAGGAGATGCTGGGCATGAAATAAGAGGAATCTACAAGCAAGAATGATAATAAACAGAAATTTCACAGGCCCAAACAGCGCCCCCTGACCTGTGGTGCCCTGTGCGATGGCACCGGCCACACTACCCTAGCTACGGCCCTGCCCTGAGTAGCAGGTTGACCAGGAGAAATGACAGGTGGGCATTAAAAAGCAGACTGTTTCGGTGCTGAAAGGCGCCAGAATGGAGGGGGCGGAGCCTAACATGCAGTTCTGCTCCTGCCTTCCAACTGCCCCAGCACTCCCAGAAGGAGGCTGGTGGCCATTTTAGAAGACACAGGCCGCTGACAAACACAGAAGAGAGACCTTTCTGCCCAGATTGTGACTGCACAGTGGGGTTAGACTTTTGAAGAGCAGGTTAGACCGTGTTTACACAGCGATTACAGGTCTCTACATCAGTGCTGGTTGGGCTGGGTTAATAGCATAAGCTCCCTCTATGCCCTTAATCTCTTCTTTCTAAACAGTCTCTCTGTGTGTGTTTGTGTATATCACTACCCTTTCTGTGTGTGTGTGTGTACAGTGAATTGGTAACATGACTTCAAAGGGGTCTAAGGCTGAACAAAAAGCTTTCTCCTGTAAGAATTGTGCAGAGAAGTTTACACAGGGGCTATCATCCAGTTCCCTGTTGTGTGAGAAGTGTGTTTCAGAAACACAGACTACAGCATCCCCACAACACCCTATTTGGGCTAATCAAATTACATCAGTCATGTCTCAAATGTCTGCAGAGCTGGAAGCTTCTCGCAGGGAGAGAGAGGTTGAAAGATCTCAGAGGTCTGCCTTCTCTGAACCAGACTGGGCACGGCCTTTAGCCAGGTCTGCAGAAGGGCTCACAAGGGTTATGTCAGCCCAGGTTCCTCCCATGGCATCGTCCTCTAGTGTCCCTTACATGGAATGATCCAGAAGAGGGCAACATGCTTGATACAGAGGAAGGGGAGGTACAGGACCCTATAGAGGAAGGTGTCAGAGGAAGTGGAGACTGTATCTCAGGGTGTGGAGGTGCTGGTTGCAGCTATACACCAGGTGTTACATGTTGAGGACATGGACCCTGTGGAATGTTAGGCCGTCTATCTTTAATAAGAAACAAAGACTAGCAGCCTCCTTTCCAGTGTATGAGAAATTGGACAAGATCCTTACCTCAGCGTGGAAACACCCAGATAAAAATTTTCAGACCTCACATAAACTTTTATCCTACTATCCCTTTCCTGCAGAGAGCAGGAAATTATGCGAAACACCTCCTTCAGTGGACCCTTCAGTGTCACGTTTGTCTAAAAAGACGGTGCTCCCTGTTCCAGGACCAGTTTCTTTAAAGGAGTCTTCTGACAGGAAGTTAGAAACTACCTTAAAGTCTATGGGGGTCATTCAGACCCGCTCGTGAGCGGTAGTACGCTCGCAAGCGGGTCGATGTTCCCCCACTGCGCATGCGCACGACGGAGGGAGCGCCGTCGTGCGCATGCGCAAGACCCGGCGAGTGACGGGCTCTCCATCGCTCCGGGTCTTGCACCAAAGGGGGCGTGCTGTCGATGTTGATTGACAGCACACCCCCTTTGGTGGGCGTGCCGGGGACGTGCCTGCCAGATGGATGCGTTCCCATGGGAACACCTACCGTCTCAAGCAGGCCCCACTGACATCACTAGTGATGTCAGTTGGAGTGATTTTGGCTCTGATAGAGCCAAAATCACTACAGGGCTTCTGGCAGCGAGACCCTACCGCAAGGTCTCCGTCGCAAGCCCGATGGTCAAGACCATCGCGACCATCATAATGGACGCTCGCTATAGCTGTGGGTGGCAACCCACAGCTATGCGAGCATCCATGAGGACGCTCCAAAAAAAGGTAGGAGGGCCCTGATTCAGAGCGAGCGCTCTGGTCAGAGCGTTAAGCTCTGAATCAGGCCCTATGTACACTGTAGTGGGGGTTTCCCTTTGACCTGCATTAGTCAGCTGTTGGGTCAACAAGGCAGTGGAAGCATGGGCTACGCAGCTTGCTGAGGGCCATAAGACTGGTGTTCCGGCAGAGGATCTGATTGCAGAGTCTTCTTCTTTTCTTGGAGAGACTTCAACAGATATTTGTAATCTTTCCTCTAGATCCTCGGCTTTGGCTGTCTCAGCCCGCAGAGCCCTGTGGCTGAGACAATGGCAGGCGGATGCGGGATCAAAGAGAGCCATGGAAGCGCTTCCATTCACAGGGGAAGCTCTGTTTGGAACGGAACTGGATAAGTGGATATCTCAAGCCACAGGTGGTAAGTCCACTTATCTCCCATTTGCTGCTTCTCCTCCTAGGAAGCCCTTTGCTGGACCATCCTTTCAGTCCTTTCGTATCCCAGGGAGATTCAGGGGCCATGGCAGAGGCCCTCCTGCTATCTCCCGTGGTTCCAGAGGCAAGGGTAGAGCCACTGTATCATCTTCCCAGCTGACTGTCTTCAGTTAAGCCTCCAGCATGATGCGCTCCCTTCTCTCCTGGGGGACCGCAGGGTGGGAGCTCGCCTTAGCAATTTCAAAGAAGTTTGGAAATAATCTTGCCAGGATGTGTGGGTCCGGGACATCATTATTCAGGGGTTGAAGTTGGATTTTCAGATCCATCCTCCTCCTCATTTTTTCATAACCGGTTTGCCGGCACAAACGGGTTGTAATACAGGAAGTAATAGAAAAGCTACTGTCTTCTCGAGTAATAGTGCATGTCCCTATCCATCAGCAGGGTCAAGGCTTTTATTCCAGCTTGTTTGTAGTTCCCAAGCCGGACGGCTCAGTGAGACCCATTCTGAACTTAAAACATCTCAATCCTTATTTGCGAACCTTCAAGTTCAAAATGGAGTCCCTGCAGTCTATCATTGCAGGACTCGAGAGGGATGAGTTTTTCGCATACTTGGACATAAAGGATGCTTATCTCCACATTCCCATTTGGCCTTCTCATCGGGCATTCCTTCGGTTCGCAGTGTGGGCCTCTCATTTTCAATTTCAGGGGTTGCCTTTCGGTCTTTCATCAGCAACAAGAGCATTCACGAAGGTCATGGCAGTAATGGCAGTAATGATAGTTCTTCAGATTCAGGGGGTTACTATCGTTCCGTACTTGGACGACCTGCTTCTCAAGGCTCTGTTAGTCACTCAATTACTGCAGGACATCTGGGTAACACAGAGTCTTCTGTTACAACACGGATGGATTCTGAATTACCAAAAATCTCATCGTCTGCCTTTCCTAGGGATGATTTTGGACACAGTGGAGCAGTAAACCTGTGTATTCGCCTTCTGGGGAAGATGGTTGCGACCTTCGAGTCCATCCAATATGGGAGGTTCCATGCCCATCCATTCCAACTGGACCTCCTCTCTCAGTGGTCAGGGTCACACCTTTTTCTTCACCAGCGAGTTCAACTGTCACCCAGGACTCGAACATCTCTCCTTTGGTGGCTGAATTCCTCTCACCTATTGGCAGGCAAGTGGTTTGCAATGTGGGAATGGATTCTCCTCACCACAGATGCCAGTCTGAGAGGATGGGGGCCAGTGACTCAGGGAAGACACTTTCAGGGCCGCTGGACTTGACTGGAGGCGGTACTGCCCATAAACATTCTGGAGCTAAGGGCCCTGTTCTATGCTCTTCAGGTAGCACATACTCTGTTTAAGGGTCATGCCATCAGAGTGCAGTCCGACAACACCACGGCTGTGGTGTACTTCAACAGACAAGGCGGCACCAACAGTTGGTCCGCTATGAGGGAGGTAAGCCGCATTCTTCTCTGGGCAGAGGAATTTGCTGTAGTGATATCAGCAATTTTCATCCCAGGGGTAGAAAATTGGGAGGCCGACTACCTCAGTCGACAAGACATTCATCCGGGAGAATGGATGCTCAATCCACAGCTGTTTCAACAACTGATTCAGCGTTGGGGTCTCCCTACCTTTCCACCACTCCCTCTTCTTCCTCGTCTGCTTCAAAGAATCAAATGAGAAAAGATAAAGGTTCTGTTGGTGGCTCCAGACTGGCCCAGACGGGCGTGGTATTCCAACCTATGTCTTCTACTGATAGAAGACCCATGGCCTCTTCCTCTGCAAGAAGATCTACTGCAACAGGGTCTGTTTATCTATCAGGACTTAAAGTGGCTTTGTTTGATGGCTTCTATTGAAAGGGCTATCTTAAGAAGAAAGGGTATCTCTTCCAGGGTGATTCCTACTATGTTAAGGGCTGGAAAGGAAGTTACCTCAAAGCACTATCATCGTATATGGAAGGCATATGTCTCTTGGTATGAACGCAAGAGAGCACCACCGTCAGAATTCAAATTAGCCAGGCTGCTTCTTTTTCTACAGGCCGGTTTATCAGCAGGTTTTCTTCTGGGATCTTTGAAGGTTCAAATATCGGCTCTGTCGATTTTCTTTTGGAAGAAACTAGCATTATTACCGGATGTCCAGACATTTCTACAAGGGGGTGTCAGGTTACAAACTCCGTTTGTACCTCCAACGGCCCCATGGGATTTGGTCCTCTCTTTTCTCCAGTCTTCCCTAAATGAACATTTACAGACTGTGGAATTAAAATTGTTATCATAGAAAGTGGTTCTCTTTTTGGCGCTCTCCTCTGCTAGGCATGTGTCGGAGCTAGGGGCGCTTTCTTATTGTCATCCTTACCTCATTTTTCATGAGGATAGGGCTGAGCTACGTACGCAGTTATCTTTTTTGCCTAAGGTAGTGACTGCATTTCACATCAACCAATTGTGGTTCCAGTGTTTAAAGACGATTCTTTGGCTTCCATATCCCTAGATGTTGTCTGGGCTCTTCGGATTTATATTGATAGAACTGCATCCCTTTGGAAGTCGGTTACGCTGTTTGTTCGATATGATATGGCGCGTCCGGGCTGGCTGGCTTCTTAGGCAACTATTTCTAGATGGATTCATTTGACAATCAGACAAGCCTATCTGGCTGCATCAAAACAACCTCCTACTTCAATCACAGCACATTCTACGCACTCAGTGGGTCGTGGGTGGCTGCCCGCTGTGTTTCCCTGACCCAGCTTTGTCGGGCGGCCACTTGGTCAGGCCTGCATACTTCTGCAAAGTTTTACCATTTTGACACGTTTTCGGCATCTGCTTCACAGTATGGCCGTCCTGTTTTGCAGGGTTTTCAGAGCTCTCCCGTCCGGGATGTGAGCTCTGGGACGTCCTCACTATACTGAGACTTCAGTGTCCCCTAGTGGATGAAGGTGAAAACAGGATTTTTGTTTTTACCTAAAAATCCCTTTCTCCGATTCCACAGGGGGCACTGGACGCCCACCCGGCGCTGTTCCACCTACATTGGTTATTGTTCTTCCTGGTTTGGACAGTAATTTTTCTTCAAGGTCTGCTTGATTTGTTTGTATATTTGCTTGTTTGGTCATGTATGTTCTAGCTTCTCTTCTCCTCTATTATTCTATTTTCCAGCTCTCCTCGGACACAGTTTCTTAAGATTGACCTGTAGGGGGCTATAGAGGGGGAGGAGCTAGCTTCTATTCAGATTTATTAAAGTGCGAGCTCCTGGTTATCCCACATCTATACCCCACTGTACTAAGACTCCAGTGTCCCCTGTGGAATCGGAGAAAGGGATTTATCGGTAAGTACCAAAATCCTGTTTTTTCATATGCAAATTCCAATATACACTTTTCAAGATGTACATCTTAATTCAAACATCCAAATGTAAAGAGAAAACAGCCAGAGTAGTGCAATAACGTTTGGATAAGAATGTTACATTTATTCACGCAATGCACTCACATTTTATATAAGATTAAAGGCATATAACACCACCTAGATGGTGGAATACCATTTGGAACCACTTGCAATGAAAGTGCCACAAAGATTGTTAACCCCAGATGGAACTGGTAAAGGGCTAGTAGGTCCTGGACACTCACACCCTCTTTACCCAGTCATAAAGTCTCTGGTCCTCCAAGTGGTCCTTCAAGTAATCAGCTTTCACTCACTTAATGCGGTTCGGACTGAACAGTCCTTCTACAGAACAGTGGTGAATAGTCCTCCCTACAAACAATAAATACCCTAACAAATCAGACAAAAAAAAAGCCCCAAACAAACACAATTTCCTGCCTTCCAGGTACATCCGTAACCAGAAGTGACGTCAATATGGTGACCGGAACAAGATGGCCATCATCCCTGCTTTAAATGTGTTCCACCTTGTGCGTTCCACACAAACACTCTTTCCTGCATTCCGGGTATGTCCGTAACTGGAAGTAACAACAGTGTGGTGACCGGAACAAAATGGCTGCCATCCCTGCTTTGGAAGCATTCCAGCTTTGTGTGACCAGAAGTGACTTCAGAATAAGATGACCCCCAATTTCTCCATTCAAGCGTCCCACTTAACGTTCATTAAAAATCGAGTCTCGGAAGTCATCATATTAAAAATTTTAAAAAACATCAAGTAATAGAATAATATTCACTTTGTAAAAATATAACATAGTACACTTCATAAAAAATATACATGTATATAAAATTACATAAGAAAATACATATACATATATAAGAAATATATAAAATATTTAATATATGTAGAGGAAATTATTCATAAAGACACATGTATAATTTATGTAATATATAAAGGAAGGAATCTTAAAAACCTTTTTAACTCAAAATCCTCATTGAGTCCATTTGGGACTTACGGTTTTGATTTATAGATCCACCACTTTTCAGATTGAGATAACCTAATCTCTATATCTTTTGATCTCCAAGTGGAGTTAATTGGATGACCCAAAATGATTTTTGCTGACAAGCATTGGATTCATGTTAATGCTTGAAATGTGCTGATTCTGTGTGTGTCTCCAGCTTCTAATATTGTACACGTGCTCTACCAAATGTATTTTCAAATTTCGACTGGTTTTCCCAATAGTATGTATTAAACCACACTTGCATTCCAATGCATAAAAAATATTTTTAGAGTTGCAGGTGATATATTATTTTATGGGATAACTCACCCTATTAACCTGAAACTTTTTATCTTACTGGGTCCCTTTACTGCTCAGCACATTACACACATACATCATCACTGGAAACCAATACTTCTACTGCTCGTTCTCTTATTCGTTTCAATCAAGCTTCTCACTAATTTATCTTTGACCTTGTCAGGTACTTTACCACCAATCACAGTGTCTTGATTTAAAATATTCCAATGTTTCCTAAAAATGGATTCTATTTCTTTATATTTGGAATTAAAATGATATATAAAGGACCATTCAAATTTATTCTCCATATTTAAATCCTTTTTCTTAATCCTTTCTTTCCACTTTATTTGCTCTATCATGTGCTTTCTTTATGATTTCTTTACTATAGCCCTTATCTAGGAAATGTCCAACGAACCAGCCAAAGGGAATATCCTGTAGCCAGTTCTTGTGGTGCTGACTTTCACTTTCAATATAACTATTTCAATCAGTCTCCTTTCTATGGGTCTTAGTTTGCACAACTCCATCTTTAATATATATATATATATATATATATATATTAAAATCTAAAAAAACCCTCTCTTTACTTATAGAAAAAGTCGACTACATATTAAAATCATTATTTTTGAGAGCCTGTCAGAACAAAAAGAGTTCTTCCTCTATACCGCTCCACATTAATAAAATGTCATCAATAAATCATTGCCAAGACACCAGGTTTGGCACCAGCTGATTATTCTGCCCAGTCATCTGGTCCTCCTAAAACACCATAAATTGGCATAGCTGTGGGCAAACCTGGTGCCCATAGCCACCCAACTTGTTGGAGATAATAGGAACCATTAAAATAGAAATAATAATTTGTTAAAATAAATTTACTGCTTTCAAGAATAAATTCCTTTACTTCCAGAGATAATTCTGATGAGTCTAAAAAATAGGATACCGCCTGAAGGCCTGTTTCAGTCTTAATAGTATATAAAGTGGAGACATCTGCATTAATCAGTATATAATTATTCTCCCAACATTTTTTTCTATTTTATGCAACACATCACCAAAGTCTCAAAGATAAGCTTTTGTCTTTTTTTAACCAGCGGTTGTAAATATGAATCAATCACTGCAAATAGATTCAAAAAGATACTATTCATTCCTGAAATTATAGGTCTTCATAGTGGGTGGAGGGGGTCCTTTTGTATTTTTGGGAGTTGATGGATACATTATATTGATAAAATCATATTCCGGTTTACTCAAAACCCCTTTCTGTAGGCTTTACCAGTTATTTCTAAAGTTATTTTGTGACTTTTATTGTGGGGTCACTTTTAAGCTTTTATTTTATTTAATTGATTATTTATATTTGCCATTTAATCCTCCTTATTCATAACCCCTTACACATTTATCAGCCGGTTTCATTATTAACTCTTCTTTCAAAGATTTTAATTCCAAAAACTCCTTTTTTGTTAGATTACAGTACATTTCTTATTTTTCTTCTTTAAACCCTATTTAGTTTCCTCATTCACAATTTTACTAAAGCGATCAATAAAGCTGCCTTTTTAATGAATTGGGTAGAAGGAAGATTTTGGTTTGAATGAGGACCCATAGGGACCTCTAGTCTTCTCACTCTCCCCATCCTTCTCACACTTGTTTAAGAATAACCTTTTAACATGGAGGTATGGGTCAATGCATGGTCAGGAAATGGTAGAGGATGTAAGGGACCCATAGGAGCTTGAGATGGAACTTTGTGCTGTGTGCAGGTAGTAGAGGCTGCCACATAGTTAAAAATGGCTGGTGCATTATTTAGGCAGAAGGGCATGACCAAATACTTGTAGTGACCTTCACGGGTGTTAAAGGCCATCTTACATTTATCTGCTGCCCTGAATCTGCTTAAGTTGTAGGCCCTGTGTAAGTCTGATACAGTGAAGACTTTATCCCCTTTAACCTGATCAAAGAGCACAGAGAGCAGGTGTAAGGGATATTGATTTCTAATGGTGATGGCATTCAGCCCCAGCAGTTGATACAGGGTCTAAGACCCCATCCCTCTTTTTAACAAAAATGAGGTCAGTTCCTGCTAATGACTTTGACTCCCTGATAAAGCCTCATTAAAGGTTCTCTTATATATACTCAGACATCGCCTGAGTTTCAATTATCGCGCTCATAGTGCCCATTCTAATATGTAGCCATATGTGGCTACATATTAGAAAGGGCACTATGAGAGCAAGAATTGATTGAGCATGAAGGTGTTCCCTGGCTGTCAATAGATAAACTGTCTACACACCTGGCTTGTACTTTGCCTTCTAAGGAAACTGGGAGCCACTTGACCCGGAGAAATGCTTCAAGGCTATTCTGGGATTGCTGATATAGGCACTTAACTCAAGCCTCCAAGTCTCTAGCACTGTGTATCCACTGCCATTTTTAACAGAACTCTCCTATTCACTGCAATTCATCCAGCATTGCTATCACTGGGCTGCATGGCCACTACATACCATCTTATATGGCCCAGGCTTCCATTCCTGTAGCTACACTGATCGATCTCTCTTTTGAGCATATCCGGCACACCGCAAAGGATTTGTGGTCCGCTCAACAACTAATTTAGGAGGATATCTACGGGTCTACAGCTTGCTGTTTATGAGTACCACCTCCAATCTATGGACCAAATAGGAGCATTTATTGCAGCTTAAAACAACATATATAAATCAGTGAATATTACAATTATCATCTTTAAACTTACCTGTCATGGCTATAAAATTTTCACTACAAATGGGACATATACAGCTTAGCGCACACCTAAAAAGGTCAATATGTGGTAAAAAAAATCCATCTGCTACCAATATATTACCACTCTTTGGGCGGACTGGCTGTTTACTAATCAAGAACTACAGTGTGTCATTGTATAACAACAATACAGATGTTATAACAGTGACACTTTATTAGATACAGTACTTGTTTGGCTTGGGGAACATTATTGCTTTATTGTATCTATCTGATTTGAATGTGATGTTTTGTATGAAATATACATTTTACTGCTAATTGTTTTTTGCACATCTACTGTGTTTGAACTAGCGCTCACATCCTTCTTTTTTGTATTGAACTGTGCCTAATTTGACCATCCCATTATCAATCAGGCTTTTTTGTTTACCGGACACTTGGGACAACTGGTGAGAATGTCTTATTGGTCCCCACAATACAGACAAAGCTTGTTTCTAAACTTCCCTTCTCATTCCTCAGGAGGGTCATGATTTCCCCAGTTACATGGGTTCTTTGGGAGATACAAGAGGAGCTGAAAACTGAGGAACCAACTTCAAATTGGTTGCTTCCTTTCTTGGGCTCTCTCCCTATGGTGCAGGTCTAGTTTAATACAGAGTGGTATTAATTCATCCAACAATTATGGCAGCTCCCTGGATGCCAATTTATCCTTAACTCAGTCCGACAACCCATGCAAGAAGACTTCTGAAATGCACAATGTTTTGACCCATGGACTGGGATCCCTGTATTAAGTGCAAAATGGCAGAAGCTGCAGATGTTACCTGTACTGGTTCATCAAAGACCTTTTAAAAGGTGTCTAAGAAATTTGCACTATTATGCACTAGAAGATTATTCCTTTCCCATAGGGGGAGGCCCAGGCCAAGGCCTGTTTTGACAATATAGATATTATATAATCCAACTTCTTTCTTTCAGTGGTGAAATTAGACACTTGAATCTCGAATTGTATCAATCACTGGTTCAAAGAACCCTGACAACTTTTGAGGCCCCCATCAACCTTTGAAGGGATAGGAACCTGTGCTACAGAAGGTAGTGCAGGCTCTGCTTGAAGAGGCTAAATAGCGTCAACTCACTGAATGAGAGTCTGCAGATACTGCATGATTTGGGTTTGGTCATGCTCTTGTTTCTCCACTCTAGTGATCAGATGTTCTAGGAGTTCTGTGGGTGAGGGATTACCAGTGCCAGTCATGTTTTGGACCAGAGTATACTGTCACCAACTTTGGGTGGATAATGTCTATGCTGGCTGTACACTTGGAGTTGGGATACACCCAGGACTGAGGTGCAGAGCCTAATGTATGGGTGGCTTTCACCAGGAACTTCCACAAGGGGATTTGGACTTTGCTGTGCATGATACTCTGGTGGCGGCCTTTAGTCAGGGTTCCAAGGCATGGACTGGTGGTTTAAAGGAACTGAGAAAAGGTGGAGACTGGTCATTTTGGGGTGAACTGGAGCATAGTCATCAGGAATGGGCCAGCCAGGCAATGCAGTACTAGGGAGCAAGCAAATCAGGTCTAAGGAAAACGCAAAAAATTCAATACCAGGAATCTCTATAATATGCACTGGGGCAAACTCTGGAGCTAGATTATGAGCCTAATGCTCTGGCACTGAATAGTTCTCAGACCTCTCTTTATAGAGAGTGATTCATATTTGGTGCCAGTGTGATGTCACGCTGGTGGTGTGCTTGTGCCTTTAAATTACAAGCAGAGTGGCACATACCACCTGTGGGAGTTGTGACTGCCTGCATTCTGGAGGCCCCTGCAGCAAATGGGGAGGAATTACCAGCCAGTAGGGAAGATTACTGTTGTGATTGCTGACAGGCACCTCTCCACACTGGGACCACTGGGACTATTCCGAGAGACCAGGGTGGCTGGACCCAGTTAGTGAGATCTGGGCCTTGTCGTGCTATGCCAGTCTGTAATTGGAGCACACTTAATTATGCCAACTCACCTAGCAGTTACTTCTAGGTGATTGTTCTGTAAACCTGCAGTTGTACCCACCAGGTGAACCTTTAAATGAGACAACTGCTTCTGACCATTGGCTTGCTTCTAAACTACTCTCTTGTCTGCTATTATTGGATTTCTGTGTACTAGGCTTGTTATCTGACCCTGATTTGGTAATACCTTTGTCTGGTAATACCACTGCTCAGTACCAAATGCTGTAATTGTTGCTTTTTCACAAGATTATTTCATCACTGCTCTTTGCTATTACTTTTTCTGTTCACCAACTCTTCTGTATTGGACCTTACTTTGTATAACCATTGTATGCTGATCTCTGCTGTGTACTGATAATGCAAGAAAGGTGAGCTTGTGAGACTTCATAGCAAGTCTCACAAGCTTGCGTTTTGAACGGAGTAAATATGAAGTATGGTAGCACCATGCAAAATCCTCTTAGGCAGTGATAACTCTCATTAAAGTATAGTAGAGACAACATGCTGTACATATTTAATTTAAGTTGAAGTTAGAGATGTGTGCATACCCCTATGTTTTGGTTCTAATTCATTGTTGTGTTTTGGTTTTTTTATTGATTAAAAACAACTAAACAAATTTAATTCAGGTCTGTTTTTGTTCATACAGTATTATAAACCTCAATAACATTAATTTTCAGTCATTTCCATTCAATTTTGACCACTTCTCAGCTCACAATATTGTTCACCAATATTTGTCAAAGGCTGGCTGGCTAAACTAAGCAACAGAGAGCAGCACAGACACACAATTTAAAAGAATATAGCACATCTATGAAACATTATGGCACAGCGGTGGCAGACATAATGGCAGCTTAACAAACTATATAACCCCACAGAAGAATGTTTTAATTTATCAAGAACTAGATCAGAGGCCCGAGGGCAGTACAGTGAAATGGAGGTGGAGTATGTACTGGAAGGCAGGTAAAGCATATGTTAGTTGAATGATTAAGACAATTTAATTTGATATGTGGTCTTATGAGAGCTGTTTTTCAGCAACTGAGGGCAAAGGTAAAAAAAAATACAATGTTAATATAGCCAAGGCATCCTGACACAGGTTGCAAGATAAGCCTGCCATATTACCCCCACCACCACTCCTCCTTTCTTCCTAATTAAGTAACAACCTCTATAGTACATTTATAAGGTGCATCAGAGAGTCTGAGTATTAGGGGAACTTGCTCAGAGGCCAGAGTGCAGTATTGGGAACTCGAGGAGCATGTAGTGGAAGGCAGATAAAAAAAGAATGATCAATTGATTAATTTAAAAAATAATAAAATTGAGACCTGGCCTTGAATTTTCTTGTTGATATTACTAGATAATACTAAATGTGCGCCACAATTGTTATATTTTGTGAGGCTCCACATTATTTGTGGTTAAAATATGTGTTGCAAATGAGTTAATTGTTAGAGCAATAACCAATAAAATCTTTGTCTATGCAAAAAAAACCCATCACCAATGTCCCCAAACAGTATACAATATTCCAAAAAAAGAAAGTAATAACTCGCGACCACAGACCGCTGCTGTGTCTTATCTCTGGTTTACCCAAAACAACCTGAATACACAATTTCAATTAAAAAAAAATTAAGATAGTGTCACTGGCGCAGTCTGTATAAAGAGGTCTATAAGGTATCCACCTTCCTCTTGCAGTGTATCTTCACCACTGCTTCATTCCAAAATCGGAAGACCTGTAATGGATAGAACTCACCGCAGGCATTCAAATACCATTCACTGAACGGTTTCTTTAACACCTCCTTTTCTTTATACAAATCACACTCCTTAAGGGTCTATGGACAGACACTCACCTTAAGTCCCCCTTGGTTCCTGCATATAAAGGTTTCTTTGTTATGACTCTCCTTTTCTATCCAGCTGATATCAAAAAAGGTGGTCGGTTTTATTCAGAACGATTATTTATTCCAAACTGGAACCATGAAGGACAAAAACGATCACATCACATAAAAAATAATGAAAAAAAGGCACATGAAGCAATATTGAGACTGTAGGTGGCAATCGGATATTCACAATATGGTTTTAAAAACACATCTCTGACAACCCTGGAATAGTCAGAAATGAGAATCCAACAAGATGACATACGAAGGAAAAAACCATAAAGAAAAAAATCCAAAAAGATGATACAATACCGCCTATAGGCCCTGATTCAGAGCCGGACGCTCTGACCAGAGCGCTCGCTCTGAATCAGGGCCCACCTCCATTAATATGGAGCGTCCTCCTGGACGCTCGTATAGCTGTGGGTCACCACCCACAGCATATACGAGCGTGCAAAATGATGGTTGCGATGGTCTTGACCATCGGAACTGCGAGTAAAAGCCTGCGGTTGGGTTTCTCAACCGCAAGGCCAGGAGTGATTTTGGCTCTATCAGAGCCAAAATCACTCCCACTGACATCACTAGTGATGTCAGTGGGGCCGGCTTCAGACGGTAGGCATTCCCTTGGGAACGCCTCCGTCTGGCAGGCACACCCCCGGCACGCCCACCAAAGGGGGCGTGCTGTCAGTCACCATCGACAGCACGCCCCCTTTGATGAGACACTCCGAGCGAAGGAAAGTCCTTCACTCATCAGGTCTCGTGCATGCGCACGACAGAGCTCCCTCCATCGTGCGCATGCGCAGTGGGGAACATCGACCCACTTGCAAGCGTACTGCCGCTTGCGAGTGGGTCTGAATATCCCCCATAGTTTGCTTTCTGCTCCTTGCTCCACCATCTACGCGATTCGGACTAATGGTCCTTCCTCAGGATGTGGAGCTATGGACCAGGAAGGGCTTAATATACCCCTCCCTAAAAATGGAGATGATTAACTAATCATGCCTAAAATAGTAAAAGAACCTCAGATAAACCACACTGTTGAGCTTCCCATTGCCATCTTCAATCCCTCACAAAGTATAAAACATACTAAAAATAACATAGACAATAATCTCCCAACGTTTTCTAAAAGAAACAACATAATAAAGCATAATATACATCAATTGGGCATCTCCGAAATCCTGGACCATAATCCACCACCCACCATAATTGAAGGGCTGTATTCATTACCCTTTACTATACCGCGTTTTCCAATTCACATAGCGCCACATCCTGAGGAAGGACCATTAGTCCGAAATGCGTAGATGGTGGAGCAAGGAGCAGAAAGCAAACTATAGGCGGTATTATATCATCTTTTTGGATTTTTTTCTTTATGGTTTTTTCCTTCGTATGTCATCTTGTTGGATTCTCATTTCTGACTATTCCCGGGTTGTCAGAGATGTGTTTTAAAACCATATTGTGAATATCCGATTGCCACCTACAGTCTCAATATTGCTTCATGTGCCTTTTTTAAATTATTTTTTATGTGATGTGATCGTTTTTGTCCTTCATGGTTCCAATTTGGAACAAATAATCGTTCTGAATAAAACCGACCACCTTTTTTGATATCAGCTGGATAGAAAAGGAGAGTCATAACAAAGAAACCTTTATATGTAGGAACCAAGGGGGACTTATGGTGAGTGTCTGTCCATAGACCCTTAAGGAGTATGATTTGTATAAAGAAAAGGAGGTGTTAAAGAAACCGTTCAGTGAATGGTATTTGAGTGCCTGCGGTGAGTTCTATCCATTACAGGTCTTCCGATTTTGGAATGAAGCAGTGGTGAAGATACACTGCAAGAGGAAGGTGGATACCTTATAGACCTCTTTATACAGACTGCGCCAGTGACACTATCATAATTTTGTTTTTTATTGAAAATGTCCCCAAACAGCCCATAATAAAAATGAAAGTGGTCTACACTGATATGTGGGCTCATCCACCTACCCTTGTGTTGCATATTAAAAATGACATGTACAGTTTAATAAACCAAGCAAATCAGCAACAGGGACTGACACTTTTGTGGCTGAAGTGCTTGATTTGTTTGGGCCCCAACAAAACTAGGCACCAATGGGCTTAAGACAGCTAACAGCATTGTTAATCATCTCTACACTGGAAAGATGTCATTATCATCCTCATTCTCCTCACCCTCATCAGTGTTAACATCATCATTATAACACAATATTAGCTCATCCCCATTGGAATCCACCATTACAGAAATCTCTGTGCTTTGTTGCAATTGGCCGCAAAGGTCTTCCTCATAGAATTTGATGTTAATTTTTATGAACATCAGTTGCCTCCTACTTTGATTGTTTACAAGGGTTCCGGCTCTACTATACACTCTTTCCAAGTATACGCTGGAGGCTGGGCAGCTTAAGTACACCAATGCTAGTTTGTACAAGGGGCTCCAAATTGCCTTTTTTTCCTCCCAGTAATCAAAAGGACTGCAGGACATGCTAATTTGTACATTGTGGTTAAAATAAATCCTCCACCATCCTATTGATACTCTAGTGTTTCAGATTGAATCAAGGTAAAGTGTCAATAATTGTGGGAAATTATTTTAAGCCTACCCAGATGTCAAAATGGTGTTTCTCTTAAGTGCACTGAGTAGATTCATCATCTACACCCCCAGTGGGTCTCTTGGAAAGGGTCAGTTTATTCCTTGCAGCAACATTTGCAGGAGAAACTGAAGTAGGTGATGCCATTGTTTCATGTGCCATTTAAGCTGACAATTTACTGATAAGGAGCTCTTTGCATTTCTTAAGATCTGTGTCAGTTGAAAAGACATTATATCTGACTTAAACCCAGGATCAAGCATTTGTTGACAAACCTTAGATCCTGGTGAAGCGAATAAAGAAATTGATCTACAAGTCCAACATACTTGGCAGAATCACTTTATTTATCTTCTACTTCAGTTTCTCTAACTGCTTTTCCAGTAGTTTTATTAAGGGAATCACCTAACTCAAGCTTGCAGTGTATGAATTGACTTCATTAGTTACTACTTCAAATGGTTTTAGTAGCTTGCATAAAACAGAGAGTATTCTCTAGTGTGCTGGACTAAGGAAATCCACCTAGTCACTACCAATTGCTTCAGTTGGTGGCATGGCAAATTGAACTGTTCTTGCAGCAGCTGCAATTTTCTACATGTGATTGCTGAATGCTGAAAATGTCCAGAATAATTTCTGGCCACAGACTGCAAGCTGCTTTAATTATTATTTTTTTTTTTAAATTGAACCACCAAGTTTATAATGTGGTAAAACATGGAATGTGTTCAAATTCACCCAGTTGTAATGCTCTCACATTGTTATATGCATTATCGGAAAGGACAAATCCTGAGGAGAGTTCTAGTAGGGTAAGCCATTTTGCTATGAGATTTTCTAACAGGTTGACACTAGTATGCCTCTTAGTAAAGCCAGTGATACAGAGAGTAGCATGTCTGTGAATGAGCTGGCATTGTGTATTAGATGCTGTTGCTGAATGTGATACATGCACCCGGTGGGCTGTCACAGTCATGTAATCTTTCATTTGACCAATTCCGTTTGTCCACATATCTGTGGTTAAGTGTATAGTGGGTAGAATGGCATTTTCTGGGCCCAGAACTAGTTTTTTTTAACATCTCGGTACAGGCAAGGAATTGCTGTTCTTTTAAAATAGAATCGAGATGGAAGTTGGTAGCGGGGGCACAGGACCTAAATTAACTGTCTAACCCCAAATGCATTGACGACGGATATTGGACGCAGATATACAGTAATGCTAGCATAGCCGTGATGGCTTCAGTGATCCACTGTGCAACTGGATGGCTGCTTTCATACTTGCCTCCTCTTGCAAATTATTGTTTCACAGTCAGTTGTTGTTTAAAACTAGTCTTCTTGGTCCCCTTCACCCCCAGCAGCAGCAGCAGCCCTAGAGTGTAAGCATTCTTCTGGGGAATCCTAGATAGGGGAGAAGTCAGTTAACCTGCGCAAATTGGGCACAGGAGGACTACCTCCGATGAGGAGTTTGATGTTGAAGGTGTTGCCTTTGGAGACTGCATAAGCTGGGATCTGAAGCTGAGAGCTGGAAACTAGTTGATACTGGACTGTTTGTTATTAGAGTATTTTACCAGATTTTTCAAAAAACTTTGCATGAGCTATCTGTAACTGATGTAACAGGGAGCAGGTTACTAGATGGTTAACATTCCTACCTTTACTGACTTTGGCTTCGAAAACTGTACAAATGGCTTGACAAATGTTCTTAGTATTTGGGTAAAAATAATTCCACACACAAGATTTGGCTTTTTTGGTCTTCTGCCCAGGCATGACAATGGCCTTCTTTTTTTTTGTCTGTTTTTATTGAGGTTTTCACTAAAAAAACAACAACACAAAAATACGAAGACAATATAGCACCACAAACAAAGTCGTACAAAGTAAACTATGTATGAACTATCTACGCGTAATGGATATTATTATGGCGCCTCAAAAATTGGCTAACGAAGTTCAATATAAATGAAAATAGTAAGGTTATATAAGTCAGAGATTGGGTTCACATTATAATGAGAGGATTTTGAACCTGTACCTATAGATGAGCTAAGGGGATAGACATTAGACACTAGACAAACCACACAGACACAAAAGGCACATCAAGGAGGAGGGAGGAAAGAAGGGTGAATCCAAGACAAAGTATATGTAAGTATAAGCAGAGATTTTATTGTTGATGACAAAGTATTAGAAAATAAATTTAGGACCAATGATACAGCAACTTATAAATTCACATGTATAGATGAAAATATCAGGCTTATTCACAAAATACAGGTCTAGCTAATAAAGGTATTAATCTGCGTTAAAATTTGATTCTGTTCTGCAGAAGGTAATACGTTTATATATAAACCCCATTTTTATAAAACTTTTCAACTCCCTTATCAACGTCAGGGAGGGTGGCTCGCCTATCTATAGCAGTTGCAACATTTTTTGTTAACCTCGGGTATGGAGGGGGAATTTCTAGAGGTCCAGTGAATTAGAATAACCTCTATAGCTACTGCCACTAGTATTGTTAATAGAGGAATTGAGTTGTTTTTTTCTTTACCTAAGGACCAGTTAGAACATAAACAAGCTAACTGGTCAGGTTGTAGTTGAAGAAAACAAATGACATTAATAAAGCCAACAAGTGTATTCCAGAACCTCCGGTTCATTCCACAACCGCAAAAACAATGGAAAATGTTAACATTAGATTAGCATTAGATGCATGACATTTGCAGCAGTCACCCAATTCAGATGAGACTACATGCTTACATTGTCCAGGAGACATATAAGCCCTATGTATTGTCTTGATATGTACTTCTTGTAAGTAAGTGGATTGTAAAATCTTTAAAATGACATTAAAGTGTTTCAATAAATCTGATATATCTCAAATTGTAGGAATGTCAGCTTGCCACGACACTAGAAGATTGTCCATAGCAGGGAGAGCTAACACGCTTCTAAGATCCAGGTATAGGTGCCTAGTTTTATAAGGCATGAAAGTGGAAAGTGTCAGCAGTGTAAATATATGATCAGGAAGGGATGGTGGAATAGTAGTTAAGAAATGTCTGTTTGTAATTACATGTAAAAATCTCTATGAGGTAACTGATATTGTTGTTATAGAAATGAAAACGAAAGCAATAAACCCCCTGGATCAAAAATTTTAGATGTCAGGTTTAGGCCCGTATTCAAATAGAAGCCAAAAGTCCGTTGCCGGACTTTTCGCCGTCATCGCTGGTTTCAGGTGTGAAAAAGTATCACGTGCGTCCCCGCGTATCCCCATATTCAATACCAAATCGGCGAAAATGGGACCCGGCGAAACTGAAATCGGCGAAAAGTTCTGTCAGTTTTGGGGAAATCAGCCTGACACCCCCCCCAAAAGATGCACTGACATGGGGGATTACTATGGGTACCCCCGAATAGCCCTGCCAAAGGTATTTGGGGTTTTTAATGGTATCAATAGGTGCTATTTAGCGTCTTTCAGCACGTGGTGAAGAATAAAATTTTGTAACTTTTTTGGGGGAAAATAAGTATTCCCATCAAATTTGGCGTACATAAAAATCGATGCAAGCATATTTTAAAGTTGCTAAAGTCAAACATTAAAAAGTGCCAAAAACGCACCTTCAGCAAACACCTGCAATCCAAAAAAACACCTCCCCCATACTTGCAGACCCCCCCCAAAGGCTATTTCGCTTGTTTTTGCGTTTGTACTCCCACTTTGATTTTTGTTTGCCCATTTTTTCAAAGTGCTATTTGGGGTGTCCTTTGTGGGGTTTTTTACATTTTTTGAAGCAGTTAGCATCAGGGGGGTGTTCAAACGGTGCAGGGTGGTTCCCGCAACATTGCACCCAAAACCCTAATTCTGCACTTTTTTCCGCCAGGTATTCATAGGGGAAACTCTGTTGCCTATTACATTGCATTGTATTATCGCGCAATTGAATAAGGGGTTAAGTTGAAACTGGTAAAAATGACGTCATCGGCGAAAAAGTGTCGCCGAAACGGACTTTTCGCTTCTAATTGAATACGGCCCTAAGTCCCTTATCTCGCCAGGAGAGGTAGGTGGCATTATACAATGAGGGTAGAAAGGATGGATTTCCCCATATATGAATATAGGGAGTATAGAGATGAGATCTGGAAAAAGTTTTATTATGAATCTTTAAATATAATGTGGATCGACAGGTGTGAGGGAATATCAGTGAGGTGCCAGGAGAATAAAGAGCAAATAAAGCACAGTCAAGATCCCAGTCAGTAAAGGAGCTTTTCTCAAGTAGCCAGTCTTTGATGTAGCGTAAAAAAATAATAATAAGTAGTATGAGGATAAATCATGGACTCCCATTCTTCCCAATTTACGAGTTGCCAATAATCTGGCAAAAACAATCTTTGTATTTTTTTATTTATGATTTTTGTGAAGATTATACTTTTTATTACTGCATTGCTACCTAATAATGAAAGGGGCATACGTTTCCGGTTGTCAAGTAAAGTAATAATTTTATCAACAACTGGAGTAAGAGTCAAATTGTATAATTGTGTGAAATTGGAAGGTATAAATACACCAAAATATTTGATATGAGAGGGGGTCAAAGTAAGAGGGATAGGAATAGAGGCAGTAGTAAAAGTAGATGGGTGCTTGTCCAAAAGTAAGAATTCAGATTTCACAAAGTTGATCTTATATCCAGAGAACCACCCGAAATCAGTAATAATGCAGAAAATCTATGGGAAGGAGGAACAGGGATTGGCAATAATAACATGTTATCTGCGAAAAGTGCTAGTTTAAGATCAACTTTGCCAATGCGAATTCCACTGAACAAACTGGAGGAATGGAGGGCTATAGCTAATGGTTATTAGCTATCGCAAAAAGGAGTGGAGACAGCAGGCATCCCTGTCTTGTTCCCCTCTGTATAGGAAAAGAAATAAGACAAATGCAGGAAACTTGTGAGATAGGTTGGTGATAGAGTGTCTTCAAAATATCAATGAAGGGCTCAGGAATTCTGAAACACTCCAATGTTTTGTGAAGGTGTTGCCATGAAATAAGGTTGAACTTTCTGCCTCTAAACAGAGGATCATATTTGTGCTAGGAAACCCAGAGTCCCTCACATTTTGAATTGCTGATAACACCTGTCTGACATTGACAACCGAGTGTCTACCCCATATGAAGCCCATCTGGTCTGAGTGGATGATATGTGGGAGAACAATCTTTAAACGTTCGGCAAGAATTTTAGTGAAAATTTTGTAATTTAAATTAAGAAAAGAAATAGGTCTATAGGATCCTGGTTTCTATAAATATCTTCCTGGTTTGGGTAAGACCTTGATAACAGCTGCATTAAAATATAATGGGATGGTTTTGGTAGAGATAATGTACTTATAGAAAGCAACAAGTCTTTCCCCTTATGGTTTTGAAGAATTTTATAAAAATCTCCACACAGGAGCTTTACCGGGTTTGGCCCTAAGTACCTCTTGTAATGTTACAGGAGCATACAGTGCAGATATCATGTCAGGGGACAGATTTGGAAAAGATAGGGAATCCCAATTAACAGAGCAAAAAGTGGAGGAGGAAGGAGGATGAGAGTCGTCCGTCAGAAGGTTAAAAAGAGGTGAAGGAGCATCAGGTAGTGAAGGAGAAGGTCTTGAGTCTGATTGAGTTTTTCATAAAATTTGCTCATTATCTCTGCAATGTGAGCATTGGAAGTGGTGAGGGAGCCATCTTCTGTGCAAAAAGGGTGAAATAACACTGGACTGCGAGTGAAATTAAGGAGGTTAGTTAACAGTCTACCAGTCTTAGTTTCAAATTTGTGAAAGTGAAAATTACAAAAAAATATATTTGTCCCCCATATTTTATATGAAGAAATTCATCAAAATGGGTTTTATCATTAAATAAGACTGGTTAGTAGTGGGGTTAGGGCACTGTTTATATTTGTGATATGCCTCAGTCAAGGAGGTTTGTATGGTCAAATAAGAGCTAGAATATTTTTTATTTTGTGCCAAAACATACTGTAAGAGAGGATGGCCCGCCTAAGAACCACTTTAGCCATTTGATAGTATATAGCTGGGTCATTCTCCAAATGATTGAGATTATCATTCTTAAATTCTCAATAGCCTTCTTTTTATCATGGGCAAGAACTGCTACCACTTGTGGCTAACTTACTTTAACACAAACAACATCCTCATAGTCAACATCCTCATCAGTGTCAGATACACAAATATTCCTCTCATCCTGCTGCACTTCCACAGAAGCATCCACAATTTCTATGTCACCATCTTTACCTGTGCTGCTCATCCTCACATTTGAAGAATGTGCAGAAATGGTGGAAGGAGGCTTCTCTTGGAGTACAGTGTCAGAATGTCAGACTCTCACACATAGCTCTCTTGGACACACTTAGACTCTCCTCAGGGATTTGTAAAGCTTGTGAACAAATACTTTATTCTTCACCTTAGTTTTGCCTTGGTGAACTGATTTGTCTGTTTTAAATATGATACATATAGCTTAGGGATAAATTTACTAAGGGTCAGTTGACTTTCATTTTGTAGTTCGATTTAGCTCACCCCAAACCGATGCAAATCGAAAGTCCAAATCCCTCTTCAATCCCTCATTTGCAAATATTCAATCGGAGAAGCATTTCTCAAATCGAATTCAAATTGGTTCGGTTTGGAACAGTGATTTGCTGTTCAATTTGGCATGCTCATGTACAAATCATGCAGCAAATCCCACTTCGAACTGAACTGCAAATCACTGACTGAATCGAACTACATCATGCTTTCACTTTCAGCATGAGCAGTTCGTTTTCACACAGATACATGCATGCATCAGTGAGATGCATGCATGTATCTTACTGTAACAAGCTTATAAATAGTTCAATGTTGTAAAAAAAATGTCGTGGGTTCCCCCCCCCAAAACAGAACCAGTCCCGGACTTTTCATAGCCAGTCCTGGTTGTTTAAGTACAGGGGAAAATATATGTAGGGTTCCACTGTACTTAATACAACCAGCACTGGGCTCTGGGAACCCGTCCTGGTTCTGGATTTACAGGGAAAACATTGTGTAGGGCTCCCCTGTAAGATCCAGAAACAGCACTTTCTAGCAGGGGACAGATGCCACAGCCAGGGGAGCCCTATCACCAGGCCCCCCCGCCGCAGCATAAGCCATGACCGCTAGTTAGCCCAGGACAGGGATCCTTGGGGAGTTGGGGACCCACTCATTGGATGCTGCCACATCATTTTTTTCTAACTTTAACTCTTTCTTGGCTTTTTACAGTAATATACAAGTATGCATCTCACTTATGTATGTATCTGTGTCAATCCGAGCTGCTCATGCTGAAATTGAAAGCATGAAGCAGGTCTATTCATCTTGCGATTTGAAGTTCGATTTGTTGTTCAATTTAGGGTTCAATTTCAAATTGAATGATAGTAAATAAAGTATTTGTGTGTTGGTCTATGTAAAAGTACCAATGTTTTTCTGATGTTAGTTTTGAGTTTGATTTGAGTAAAATTTGGTTTCAAATTCGATTTCACATTCAATTTGACCTTTAGTAAATACCCAAGTGCAAAATCAAATGCAAATCGAATGCCAAATCACTCAAAATGCAAAATCAAAAGTTAGTAAATATACCCCTTAGAGTGAGAAAGTGTTGCATGTGAAGTTTCAGAAGATGGCTGACTATGTTTAGCCCCAGCTTCCAAAATAGGCATTCTAGTACATGAAACATCAGTAGTAGGACCACCACTTCAAAAGGAAGACCATGGCCTGAGCCTTTCCTTGCCACTGTGTGTAGTGTATGTTTTTCAGCAGTAATTTTTCCCTTTCTTATTAGAGGTGATGTTTTTTTAACATTGTGAAATATTGTTTAGATTTCAGGTGTCCTTTCTTAAACTTGAATTCCCCTTGACCACCCTTGGTAGATGTTGAAGTACTACCATGACTGCTGGCAGCAGCTGCAGCACTAGTACTGAGTTGCTGCTCCTGCTCTTCTATCGACTGATCCATAGCGACTCATAGAGCTCCTCTTATAAGGGTGGCACCCTACTGACATTATATTTTTAACACACAAGTTTTCTATTAATATTTTATTTAAGTGCCTGAAGGTCCTGAACACACAACAAACTGCCTCACTACGCCCCTAGTAAGAGTGGCACCTTAATAATGACATTATATTTTTGAACACACATTTTTTATTGTTACATTTTTTTAACAGTGTCTGAACACACAACAAACTGCCTCACAGCATAATGTTATATTTTTTAACAAAGAAGTTTTATATTATTTAATTTAACTGTGCCTGAAATCCCTGATCACAAAACAAACTGCCTCACAGTGCCCCTAGTATAAGCCGAATGGCACTCCAATATGGACATTATATATATATATATATATATTATATATATATATATAAATATTTTTTTCTTTTTTTTTTACTTTTCTAGATTTTTTTTTAATAGTACCTGAACACACATCAAACTGCCTCACAGCGCACCTAGTATAAGGGTGGCACCCAAATGATGTTATAATTGTTTTTGCTTTTTTATAAAAAGTACCCCAGTAGGCTTTTTAAGTAACACAGAGCTACTGTCCACTACTTTAAGAGTGCTCCTAATCATTTGGGGGTTTTTTTGTATACAAAGTGCCCCTATACACACACCCTCTGCCTCCAGGCTCCAGTGTGAAATGGCGCCCGATCACGAGGGAGGAACTCATTTTGCAATCCAAAACACGCAAGATTCAATGCCGGGAAGATGACTTTTTGCCTCGTTTTGAGTTCCGAACAAGGTGGGAAAACCTGAGCCCCGGCTTGGTTCGACTTGGAACCCCTAAGTTCGGGTGTGTAGGGATTTTTAAATGCTTTTAATTCACATATATGAGTGGCTTTACTTGGTATTGAACACATATTTGGCAGCATCCATGTATTCAGGACAACAAGAAATAAAACTTTTAGGTTTATTTTCTGGGTTTACGCTAAATATTTAAAATTAACTGTTGCACAAATTAGGGAAATGTATAGTTTTGCTTTGTGACTTTTGTCTCTTTGTTTCCCTTGCTAACAGACAAAATAAAAAGCTATGGCCCCCATTTATCATCGATCGTAAACACCAGCGCAATTTTTTGTTCAGTATGACTGTGATACAAACTAAAAATGTACTGGTATTTACCAATACTTACCCCTCTGGTGAGGTACCACTAAGTCCTCCACCTCTGCGAGGTCCTTTGCTGGGCCTAATGCTACCAGCGACGGGGCTCCTGTGATATGCGCAACATGTGCATGACCCAGCAGTGCCTGGAAGGCTTCGCTGAAGCCGGAAAGGCACCGCTGGGTTTCTGCTGGCAATAGGGACCGCATCTCTCTCTCACCATCTAAAAGATGGCAAGAGCAATGCTTGACAAACAGCGGTAATCAAGGATTACCGCTGTTTGCTAAATCCCCAAAGGGTGGCACAACCCCTTTAGCGAGCGCTAAAGGGATTATGCTTCGATGATAAATGGGGGCCTATTTATTTCAATATGATAGCAAAAATAGCCTATATGTCCTGAAAAAGCAATATAAAACTTGCTTGTGTAGAATGATAATCAAACAGTTAACGGCATACCATAACAGCAGAAAGCCATGACAGGACCTTGTCCTAGGAGGTGTAGATTACCTCTGATCTTAAAACATTACTGAGAGTAAAATAACAATGAAAAATGTTAATTCATTATAATGTTAAGGTAAAAAATACAAGATATTCTCCAATAGTCCAATCAGATTTCCATGCCATTTCTTTAAATATGCCTAGCACTACTTTCTGTGCAGAGGTTCATACTAGATTCATCTGCCTGTTAAAGATTGCGTAGTAAAAATAATTGATGAAGCCTTCAGTCTTCTTTTGTGTTACAAGATAGCAAGTCCAGATGATATGGATTTCTCATTAAATGTATTTGAAGGAGCCTTGTTAATACACTGTAATGTGATTTGGATTGGGCAGATAAGCAGTAAATGGCATTGCTAAATATGTATAAATCTTTCTCAATCACAGATAGGAGTTGTTTTCAGAACAAAAGATTATTCCCCTATGGATATCCATAGTAATATCCACATTCCCCACACATATTTAAAAAGAAAAAAAAAACAATTACAGAAATTAATTTCATTCTTGCACTAAAATATTATCTTTTAAAACCAATGTAATGCACAACAGTATATGTTATACACATCTCATTCTTGATGGATAGAAAAACAATAAATAAATGAGTGCAACTAGACCCTTGCACACTGGCATTGCTGTGTTAATCCATAGATGAAATGTCAGTGTACATGGACAGAGAAATCAACCTTGCAGCTCTCGTTTATTTGGATAAATGAAAATACTGTATTCACACAGAATCGTCTTTCAACGTACAATAATAGTATACACTTGTACAATATACTTACTGGACATCTATAGAAAACTTTTATCATAAGCAGTTATTTTTTTCATCTCTAGGGTCAAGGAAGAGTAAATTAGGGTTCACACAGAGTAGAGGCAAATCATAAAACAAAAGCTTCACATGAGGGTGGCTTAATGTTTGGTATGGGAAGGTAATTGCCATTTAGGGCCGTATTCAATTTGAGGCGAAAACCCATTATCGATGACGTCATTTTCACCTGTTTCAATTATCCCTGTATTCAATTTCAAAGTCTTTCTAAAAAAACGGGGATAACTTTTCTCCACACAATAGGTGGCGAAAAAAAGTGCAGAAATGGGGTTTAGGGGTGCAGGCTTAAAAAAGATAGCCTGTACCCCTGGGAATGTCCCCTAAAATTAATGTGTGTCAAAAAAAAGTAAACAAAGAAAAAACGGGACACCCCCAAAAAATGTACTTGAATTTTGGGGTTAAAGAAACAAATATGGGGGAAAAATTTCAAAACTAGCACAATTTATTCCTGAGGTGTCCCCATGTATGTGGCAGGTGTTTTCTTCATTGCGGGTTGTAGTGGCAGGTGCATTTTTGAAGAATTTTTTAATTTAAGGGACTTAAAAATATGCTTACACCCATTTTCATGTACCCCAAATTTGATGGAAGTATTTTTTTTCTTTCCGCCGGGTCCCGATTCCGCAGCTTCTGGAATTGAATATGGGGATATGCGGGCACGCACCCGATACTTTATCCCCTGCCAAACCTCCGAAGTGGAGCGAAAAGTCCGGCATGCGAAAAGTCCGGACTTTTCGCTCCAAATTGAATACCACCCTAAATCTTTGCTAGTACTTTCTGTAAATTAAAAATGCTAATTTACTTTAATTACTTTTGATAACTTCTGGCTACCTTTTAGAGACCATCCTCCTTCTATTTACTATTTGATCTAAGGTCACCTGGAGACATCTTTAAGAACCAAGACCAGACTGGGACCCACAAGGTTTTTGCGACTGCAGCTCACACATTTTGCTTACTGTGGATGTGTCTTCCCACCCCCACTCCACAAGACAAATAGCATAACACTGGCTAGCCATAGCATAGTAAGTTAGCCAGCCAGTATTTATTCACTTACAACTAGACTAAGGACCAATCCTTATACTTGGATCTGTGCAAATCATTACCACCTCTCTTGCTGACCAATAATTGATTTTAGATAGGTGAAAAGTAGAGGTGAGCGGGTCTGGTTCTCAGAGATCCGGACCCACCCAAACTTCCAGATTCGAGGCGAGAACCGAGCTTGGCTCGGGTTTTCCCGTCTGACTCGGATCTCAAAACGAAGCAAAACATCATCCTCCTGCTGTCGGATTCTCGCAGGTTTTGGATTCTATAAAGGTCCCGGTGATTGGCGCCATTTTCACTCCGGCAGTGGAGAGTGAAGCTAGAAGACGTGTGCAGTCAGTCTCACTAGTGTAGTTAGGCCCTCATTCAGAGCCGTACGCTCTGAGCAGAGCGCACGCTCTGAATGAGGGCCGGCCTCCATGAAAATGGAGCGTCCTCCTGGACGCTCGTATAGCTGTGGGTCACCACCCACAGGCTATACGAGCGTGCATTGTGATGGTCGTGACCATCGCGATTGCGAGCCGGAGCCTGCGGTTGAGGTTTTCAACCGCAAGCTCCGGAGTGATTTTGGCTCTATCAGAGCCAAAATCACTCCCACTGACATCACTAGTGATGTCAGTGGGCCGGCTTTTGACGGGAGGCGTTCCCGTGGGAACGCCCCCGTCAGGGAGGCACGCCCCCCAAAGGGGGCGTGCTGTCAATCAACATTGACAGCACGCCCCCTTTGATCAGACACAACGAGCAAAGGACTTTCCTTCGCTCGTCGCGTCTGGCGCATGCGCACGACGGAGCTCCCTCCGTCGTGCGCATGCTCAGTCCATAACATCGACCCACTTGCGAGCGGACAGCCGCTCGCGAGTGGGTCTGAATCAGGCCCTTAGTTACATACAACTTGTCAACTTACTGTGCTGTCTGGTCAGGGTCTGCGGCTGAAGGCTGCTGCTGTGTTGTCCATAAAGGGGCTGGGGCTGCAGTATATAAAGGGGGACTTCAGTGGGTGCTGCAGCTGCCGTGTCACTTTTCCTGTCAATCACGGGGCTGCTGCTGTGTTATACTGTACATAACAGCTGCTGCTGTGTTGTTGTCCTGTCCATCAAGGGACTAGGGCTGCAGTCCATAAAGGGGTGCTGTGTTGTCCAGCAGGGGTGCTCTGTCAATCAGGGGTGCTCTTCCCCAGTGTAAATTTTCTTCTTTTTTTCTTCTTTTTTTGTGTGTGTGCACTGTACTATTATTGTGTGCAGGGCCGGCCCTAGCCCAAATTTTATGGTAAGCGAATACATTTTTTCTTGGCGCCCCCAGGCATATTGTTGCCCGCGACAGAAAATATTAAGGGGCGGCGGTGTCATGGAAAAAGCCATACCCATGAGCCAAACCCCATTTTTGTCACACTGGATGCATGCCCAGCACTCCGGGAGCAACTGAGCATGCCCCCAGACCCCCTCTCCAGTGTATAGATACGGCGAGCATGCGCAGCTACCCCCCTTTTGTTTTTTTACTGAGGATAGATAAGGCTATTATGAAGGTGTATAAAATTCACCCATTGTCACACACACCAGTCAGACGTTGTCCTACGTACCTACAGCAGTCATCCATTGTCTCATATGCACACACACACACACAGCAGTCATCCATTGTCTCATATGTACACACACACACAGTCACCCATTCTCTCTCTCACACACACAAAGTCCTCAATTCACACAGGGCCTGATTCAGACCCGCTAGCAAGCGCATAGCGCTCGCAAGTGGGTCAATGGTGGGCCACGCGTGACCCCCGGAGTGCAAAAAGCACTGGCTCCGGTGCTCGCAACAAACGGGGCGGTTGTCGATGTTGATCAACAGCTCGCCCCGTTTTGTAGGCGGGGAGGGGGGTTGCTGGGCAAACGGAGGCGTTCCTGCAGGAACGCCTGCCGTTTGTGGGCGGCCCTACTGACATCACTTGTGATGTCAGTAGGTGGACTCCCTGCTCTATTAGAGCAAGAAGTCCGCTGGGGCTTGCGGCCACGAGACCCTACCGTAAGGGTCTCGTCACAAGCCCGATGGTCTTGTCCATCGAGACCATCACCTGGCCACTCGCATAAGCTGTGGGTGGTCACCCACAGCTATGCGAGTGGCCAGGAGGCCGCAACT
This sequence comes from Taudactylus pleione, assembly GCA_031769625.1. Taxonomy (NCBI): domain Eukaryota; kingdom Metazoa; phylum Chordata; class Amphibia; order Anura; family Myobatrachidae; genus Taudactylus; species Taudactylus pleione. The sequence goes on along the minus strand of JAUIMM010000350.1, from coordinate 8,264,363 downwards.
TAAAAAACAAGCGCCCGCCCTGATTCAGAGCGAGCGCTCGCTTTTTGCTAGCGTCTCTCTCTCTCTCTCTCACACACACACACAGTCACCCATTCTCTCTCAATGTAGTGTAGCATTGAGCACTACTACACTACACATTACTGTGCATTACGCTATACACATACACGTGCAATGTACAACATGCAGAGCTCACACATACACAGTACTATGCATTACACTACATACTGTACACATACAGTGCAAATTACCCACCAATCCACAGCCACAGTCGACTGAGCCAGAAGACTATAGTAGTAGGGCTACATGAGTCTTGTGCATGGGGGTATATATGTGTATATATATATATTGCAACATACATTATATATTTAAACATTTTAGACACAGGCAATAATAAGATATGAGATCATACACAGTGTCCACAGGGGAAGGGGTGAGTGTAAGTTCCTCTACCCCTCTGGAGTACTAAATGATCTTGTTAACACTGTACATTCCAGGTAAGAGTAACAGGCTAGTGAGGATCCGTCACTGGCCCCGACAGCAGAGAGTACATTACAGTGCTGAGAGCATGCAACTTACCTCTTCACCCCACAGTGACACTCACAGTGTGTGACAGATCTCAAGCGACCCGTGCTAGCCGCCTGCATTGCTGTCTGTGTCCCGACTCCCTCCCAGTCCAGAGCCCAGGGGAAGAGGGAAATAGAGAGACTTGCGAGATGATGATGTCATCATCTCGCGAGACCTGTAGCTCCGCAGCAGCGCGGAGGCTGTGTGGAGGAGGAAGGGTCCTATGACTGGACCGGAAACTCCCCCCTGCTCGTCATAAACCTCCATTCTCCCGCAGCAGCTAGGTACTTTTGTGTTCCGGGCCTCCCTGGCATACCCGCTCCCCCCCCTCTTGGCGGGCTACAGCTGTCACTCCCCTCCCGCCAGTCCTGTTTGCGCTTGCAGCCTGCTACCTTGCGGTGTGACGTCATGACGTCACGTCGCCGCATTCAAGCCAACGGCCAGCTGCCCATTAGAACCGCGCTGCAGCTGTGTCACAGTGACAGTCTGCCCGCGGTCAGCCTGTCCGCTGCTGGGTGCTGGCTAGTGGTAAATTAATTAATCACATGGTCGTGGCCGCGGTGCCCTTCACTATGTGGCGCCCTGCGCGGCCGCGTACCTTTCGTAATCATAGAACCGGCCCTGATTGTGTGGTGACACTGCAGGCCAGACTGCCGTTTACCGTCCACGTTTTTGTGACTCTGCAGGTGGTCTGTCCACACTCGGCAGGGGTGCTTTGTTGTCCATAAAAAAGGGGTGCTGTTCATCAAGGGGCTGTTGCCTCATTCAGGGGTGCTCTTCCCCAGTGTATAAAAAGTAAAAGTGCTTTTTTTTCTGTGTGTATACGTTAGCAACTTAGCTGCGCTAATATTGTTTGGTGACACTGCCAGTCAGATCGCAGTTTATCGTCCACGTTTTTGTGACTCTGCAGGTGGTCAGCAGGCGTGCTTTGTTGTCCATAAAAAAGGGGTCTGTCTGTGTTGTTCATCATGGGGCTGCTGCATTGTCCAGGGGTGCTCTTCCCCAGTCTTAAAAAAAATATTGTTCTGTGACACTGCCGGTTAGACCGCAGTGTAAGTTTGTTGATATGGAGGATGATCAAATGAGACCACATGCCAGTCTTACCAGTTATGATGAAGATGCAAGGCCGTCATCTACGAAGGTTGATGCCCAAGGGCTTAAGCCAGGGCATTTAAAATCAAACAAGCAATGTTTTACAGTGTTAAAGAAAAAAAAATTAAAGCTAAGTTAGCTGCAGAGAAACAAAAAATTGGCAATATGATATTTACTACAGTGGCAAGGAAAGGATAAGGCCTTGGTCTTTATTTATGACTGGTGGTCCTGCATCTCATGATGATATAAGCCCTTCTCCCTGTAGAAGTGTAAAAAAAATTAAAATCGCTAAGGCACATGAACCAACTGTGTGCTTAGAAATGTTACAGATCCCCGAGGAGAGTCCAAGTATGTCCGCGGTTGCAATGTGTAAGCCTGACCTTTCTAATACTCTACTTGAAGAGGATCCTCCTTCCACCATTTGTAAGCCCTCTGCAACTGCGGGGATGAGCAGCACAGGTCAACATGCTGATGTAGAAATCGAGGATGCTTCTGTGGAATTGCACCAGGAGGAGGAGGAGGATATTTCTGTGAGAATGTTGATGCCGAGGATGTTGTTTGTGTAAATTGGGCAACAGTTGTTGCCCATGGTATGAAAAAGCCCATTGTTGTCATGCCGGGGCAAAAGACAGAAATATCCTCTTCTCATGTGCGGAATTATTTCCACCCAAATCCGCACAATAGTTGTCAAGCCGTCTATAACGTTTGCCAAGCAAAAGTGAGTAGAGGTAAGGACCTTAATCACCTAGGAACCTCTTCCCTGTTACGTCACTTGCAGCACATTCTTCAAATTCCAAAGTGTTTGCAAAATTCAGAAACTTTGGCTAAAACTTAACAATCACCCAGTGTTACCTAGCTGCTTCCTTCTCTCTGTTAGATCCAAGCGCCTGTAATCTCCACCACCAACACCTACATCATCAACATCCTCAATCGTGATCGGAAGTAGTCCTGCTGCACCCAATTTCATACGCATGACTGACTCCTCTCCTAGCCGTGATTCCTCAGAAGGATCCTGAAGTGCTACGCCTGTTGTTGCTGCTGCTGCTGTGAATGGATCTTCTTCCCAGAAAGGGACCAGGAAGAAGACTACTTTTAGTAGTTTAACAAAACAATTGACTGTCAAACAATCCTTTGCAAGGGGGAACAAGTATGACAGCAGTCACCCAGTTGCATAGCAGATTACTGACGCCATAACAGCTATGCTGGTTTTAGATGTGTGTCCAGTATCCGCCATTAGTGCAGTGGGTTTTAGACAGCTAATTGAGGTCCTCTGTCTTCGCTACCATGTTCCTTCTAGATTCCACTTCACTAAAACAGCAATTTCTAGTCTGTACAAGGACATTAACAAAAACCTTATTAGTGTCCTCCGAAATGCCGTTGTACCCACTGTCCACTTAACTACAGATATGTGGACAAGCAGGACAGGGCAAACTAAAGATTACATGATTGTAACAGCCAACTGGGTAGGTGTATTGCCTCCAACAGTGCAAACAGCAGCAGCAGCATCTAACAAATGCCAGCTCATTCAGAGGCAGGATACTCTGTGTATCACCGTTTTCATTAAGAGGCAAACCGCTGAGAACCTCTTAGAAAAACTCAAGGAAAAATTTGCAAAATGGCTTACCCCACTTGGACTCTCCTCGGGAGTTGTGATTTCTGACAATGCCACCAATATTGTGAGAGCATTACATCTGGGCGAATTTGAACACATCCCATGTTTTGCTCACACTATTAAATTGGTTCTGCAATATTTTGTAAATAATGACAAGGGTGTATAGGAGATGCTCTCGGTGGCCCGAAGGATTTCAGGACATTTTCAACATTCAGCAACTATGTGTCGAAGATTGCAGCACCAACAAGTACTGTTTGCCCTGCCATCAGCTGAAGCAACAGGTAGTAACTAGGTGGAATTCTACCCTCTATATTCTTCAGCGGATGGAGGAGCAGCAAAAGGCCATCCAAAGCTACACAACAGCCTATGATATAGGGAAAGTAGTGGGAATGCACTCTGTCAAGCATGGTGGAGAATAATTTTCATGTTGTGCAAGGTTTTGAAACCCTTTAAACCTGCCACATGTGAAGTTAATTCAGACACTGCCAGCTTGAGTCAGGTCATTCCACTAATCAGACTTTTGCAAAAGCAGCTGGAGAAACTGAAGATGAAACAGAGTGATTCCGCTAAGTATGTCGGACTTGTAGATTAAGTCCTTCATTCGCTTTGCCAGGATCCAAAGGTCATCAATCTCTTGAAATCAGATCACTATATTTGGCGACCATACTTGATCTTAGGTTTCAGTCATACATTGTGTCTCTCTTTTCAATGGACACAAATCTGAAGAGATGCAAAGAGCTGTTGGTGAAACAATTGTAAGCTCAAATGGCACGTGACATGGCAGCATCTCCTTTTTCAGTTTCTGTGGCTGCCAGGAAAAAACTAAATTTTCCTAAGAGACCCACTGCTGGTGATGCAGATCAGTCAGCAAAACCTAATGACATCTGCTTGGGTCTGAAAGAATTGCCTACAATTAGTGACATTGTCTGATATGGTCACCATTCAGAGAATAGTTGATGATTATTTTAGGGATAGCATCCAAATAGGCATATCAGACAGTCTGTTTCACTACTGGCAGGAAAAAGAGGCAATTTGGAGTCCCTTACACAAACTGGCTTTGCTTTACTTAAGTTGCCCACCCTCCAGTGTGTAGTCTGAAAGAGTTTTCAGCGCAGCCAGGAACCTTGCAGTGATCGGCGTAGGAGGTTACTTCCCTAAAATGTGGAAAAGATGAATTTCCTCAAAATTAATTACAAATTCTACCAGGAAGGCCTTTACCAGCAATTAAGTAAAAAAAAATACAGAGGCGCATGCAATGGTGGATTCCAGCAAGAACAAATTAATATTGTGTGAAGAAGAGGAGGATGCACACACTGATGGGGATGACGATGACGACATCTGATCTTACCTATGTTGTAAAGTCAGTTTGTGTATGGTATCATTGCCACTAATGACTACTGCGCATTAGAAACATAGAATTTGAAGGCAGATAAAAACCACTTGGCCCATCTAGTCTGCCCCTTTTCATGTATCCTTTAGGCAACTTTAACCCTATTTGTTCCTTACATCTCTCTTAAGAGTCAGAAAAAGTGTCTTCAGTGTCCTAAAAAATATGGTTGTACCCAATGTCCACTTCACCACGGACATGTGGACTAGTGGAACAGGGCAGACTAAGGACTATATGACTGTGACAGCCCACTGGGTAGATGTATCGCCTTATGCAGCAACAACGACAGCAGCAGTAGCAGCATCTCAGAAATGCCAGCTCATTCCAAGGCAGGCTACGCTGTGTATCACCGGTTTCAGTAAGAGGCACACCGCCGACAACCTCTTAGAGAAACTGAGGGAAATCATCGCCCAGTGGTTTATCCCACTTAGACTCTCCTGGGGATTTGTGATATCTGACAATGCCACCAATATTGTGCGGGCAATACATCTGGGCAAATTCCAGCACGTCCCATGTTTTGCTCACACAATAAATTTGGTGATGCAGAATTTTCTGAAAAATGACAAGGGCATGCAGGAGACACTTTGGGTGGCCTGAAAAATTTCTGCCCACTTTCGCCATTCAGCAACTGCGTGCCAAAGACTGGAGCACCAGCAAACACTCTTGAACCTGCCCTGCCATCACCTGAAGCAAGAGGTTGTGACATGGTGGAACTCAACCCTCTATATGCTTCAGAGGATGGAGAGCAGCAAAAGGCCATTCAAGCCTATACATCCACCTATGACATAGGCAAATGACATAGGCAAAGGAAAGGGTATGCACCTGACATCATTCTCCTCATCAGGCTTTTGCAGAAACAGCTGAAGAAAGTGGAGGAGGAGCTAAGACAGAGTGATTCCGCTCGGTATGTGGGACTTGTGGATGAAGCCCTTCATTCGATTTGCCAGGATTAGAGGGTGGTTAATCTGTTGAAATCAGACCACTACATTTTGGCCACCGGGCTCGATCCTTGGTTTAAAGCCTACATGGTGTCTCTCTTTTCGGCGGACACAAGCCTGCAGAGGTGCAAAGACCTGCTGGTGAAAACACTGTCAGCTGAAGCGGAACGTGATATGTCAACAGCTCCTTCTTCATTTTGTCCCGCAACTGGGGCTGCCAGGAAACAACTTAGGTATCCTAAGCAACCCGCTGGCGGTGATGCAGGACAGACAGGACCAAGTTTGGACATCTGGTCTGGACTGAAGGACCTGCCAACAATTTCTGACATATCTACTGTCACTGCATATGATATTGTCACCATTGACAGAATGGTGGAAGATTACATCGCTGGCAGCATTCAAGTAGGCATGTCAGACAGTCCATACCTGTACTGGCAGGAAAAACAGGCAATATGGAGGCCCCTGTACAAACTGGCTCTATTTTACCTAAGTTTCCCCCCTCCAGTGTGTACTCCGAAATAGTGTTTAGTGCAGCCGGGAACCTTGCCAGCGAAAGGCATAGGAGGTTGCTTCCACAAAATGTGGAGAAGATGATGTTCATCAAAATGAATTATCAATTCTTATAGGAAGAACAGCCTCCATAATGTACAGAGGGACCTGTGGTGGTGGATTCCAGCGGGGACGAATTAATACTCTGTGAGGATGAGGACAACACTGAAGAGGGTGAGGAATCAGTGGATGAGGAGGATGACATCTTACCTCTGTAGAGCCAGTTTAAGCAGGGACAGATCAATTGCCAGCTTGTTTTGTGGAGGCCCAAACGAACCAATCATTGCAGCCACAGTCATGTGGCAGACCCTGGTGCTGAAATGATTGGTTTGTTAAAGTGTGCATGTCCTGTTTATTCAACATAAGGGTGGGTGGGAGGGCCCAAGGACAATTCCATCTTGCATCTCTTTTTCTTTGCAGTATGTACTCTTTGGGGCCTAGTTTTTCAAACTGCCATCCAGTCTGCCACTGCAGTGCCACTCCTAGATGGGCCACATGTTTGTGCTGCCCACTTGTGTCGCTTAGCATAGTCATCCAGTTACCTCGATGCAACCTTTTTGCCTAAAAACAATATTGTGAGGTGTACAGAATAGACTGGAAATGAGTGGAAATGAATGTTATTGAGGTTAATAATAGCATAGGAAAAAAAAATTCTGTGATTTTAGCTGTTTTTATGCTTTTTTCCCCCCAAAAAAACAGTTCCAATACACAAAACCCAGAACACAAAACACGGAAGGGTGGTATGGTAAAACCAATCCAGATCTAAAACACGAAGAAAGATCCAGATCCAAAACACAAAAAGTGGCTGGTACACACCCCTCATTTACATGGTACACACAGTGCGTAAAGCAGGCTGAGGTAACCTGAAGCATTCCACCTGTTGTTGACAAATAACTTACAGTAGGCCCAGCAAACATCACAGACACTGGGAGTTCTAGTTCAGTTGGAGAACTACAGGCTGCTTTCCTCTGATGTAAACAGTAAGTCTTCGTCCCATTGTCCCTAACAACCTCCCTGAGTACAAAGTAACATGTTTACAGTATGTTTTAGCAGCACCTCCACAAGCAAGGCCACCTCATTTCTATTAGATTTATAAAAATTAAAAAACTTCCTCCAGATCAAAGATGTCTTTTAGGAACTGAAGAACTTGATACTAGATTGATCGTCCTTCAATAAATTATCTTAAGAATCAAAACATTAAAATAAAAAATAAATTAAAAACTAATCAATCCTTCCATCCTTTCCCTGTCTTCAGCCGATAAACGTATTCCAATTATTGGGTCTCTGACATAGTTCTTGGTTAATGAAAATACTCTTGGTTTTTATACTTTCTAGGGGTCGTATAGTTAATTAAACTACCATCCTGTCTACCACTGCAGTGCCACTCTGTGCCATGTTGGAAGCTGAACTGCTACATGTTTGTGCCACCCACTGCTGTCGCTTAGCTTAGTAAGTCAGCTAGCAGGATGCAACGTTTTGGCCTAAACTAGATTAAATCAATATTGTGAGCTGGTCAAAATTGACTGGAAGTGACTGGAAATAAATGTTATTGGGGTTAATAATACTGTAAGAACAAAAACAGCCCAACTTATGTGATTTTAGCTATTTTTTTATATTAAAAAAATATATAGATCTAAAATCAAAACACGCAAGGGCAGTTTTGGCAAAACCAAATCCAGATCCAAACACAAGGAGATACAGATCCAAAACCAAAACACTGGGGTCGGCTCACATCCCTACTCAATGTTTTGTTTTTTGCTTATAGCTGATGAGTTCTCTCCTTTCGAATGTCTTTGCTTCCTGAAGACTTTTTCTTAAATGTTTTTCTGAGTATCCCTTCTTATCCAATAGTCTGAACAATTTCTTCGCAATCTTCTAAACTGCCATCCTGGGATATTGGCAGTCCATTTGTAATGGTGAATGCTGTTGGCAAGTAGCATTGTGTTACAATCAACCTCTTTTTCATGTGTTCTTATCTTAACGGTGCTGTTTTCTATATAAATTTCCAAATCTAAGAAAAACCACCATGGTCATACTTATGGTTGTGGTAAAGTCCAGATTAATGTGGTTATTGTTAATGTAGCTGATTAATTTGTTACATTTTTTTTTGTCCATCACTTATAAAGAGCACATTGTCAATGTAGCATTGCCAGCAAATAAGGTGTGCTTGAAGGGGTTACTGCTCCAGATGTTGTTGTCTTCACACTTTGCAATAAACAAACAGGTTTGTGTAACTTGGTGCAAAAGGGGTTCCCATTGCAGTTACATTGACTTGTTTATAGAAATCTCCCTTGTACCAAAAATGTAATATGTACTCCATGCTGTCCACTATGAAGTTGATTGTCTTTTGGGTATATTATTCATTGTGGAAAGGTATAAAATGTTTGCATCCTATGTCATGTTAAATGCACGTATAAAGGGATTTTATGTCACTAGCGCAGAGTATTTAAAATGCCTTCTATTCCAGATTTTGTAAAAGCCACCCCATGGTGTGTGCAGTGCGGCCAATGTCGGGACCCAGGACTGATCAAGACTGGTGGGTCTCGGGGAAACTGCAGTGCCAGCTGGCAGCACTGGCAGTGCTAACTTGTGGCCCAGCAATGTTGGTATCACAATCTGTGCAGTTCCTCCTCCTTGCCTCTGGTGTCATTCTATGCCTGGGTTATATCTAGCACATTCCACCCTGGCTAGTCTATGATATTGCAGTCTGATTTCTTTATCAAGCAACTGTAGGCTGCACCTGGGGGACTGGCTATTTATCACTGCTCAGTTTTGTAATCATTGCCAGATCATCAGGTCAACCACCGTGACTGTGCTCCAAGTTGCCAGTTTCCAGGCTATTATCCATTTGTCTGTTTGCTGCTTTTGGATCCTGGCTACCTGCAACTAAGTTTCTTATTGTGCTTCCCTGTGTAAATTATCAGGGACATTATTAATACATCGTTAGTATTGTTTGCATTTCACCAGCTTTCCAGGACTTGGTTTATCACTGCATATCAGTTACTCTGGACTTGTTATTATCTGCATTTACCACATCTGCCTCACATCATCAGTGTACAAGAGTCAGTAACTACTTATGTGATCCATTGCTACTTTGGACTTTTGCATTTCTTCCTGCTGTTTGTATCCAGTCTGGTTCCTTCCGATACAGCCAGTATACCTTCTTATAGTGTTCTAAAACTTCCTGTTATTATTATCCAAATTAAGAACTCAGTTTATTCCCAGTGATTGTTTATCTGCATCAGCAATCAGAACTCTGTTAATTTCCAGCGATTTTCTATCTGTACCTAGCATTTGCATATTCAAGTATTATTTCAGTTAATGTTCTGTTCAAACCTGACCATTTCATGATTCCTGAGTATACCCTTGTATGCTAAATAAATCTTATTTCATTACATCTGGGAACAGTGGGCCTGATTCAGAGCCGCTTGTAAGCGGCCGCTCGTTCGTTCCGAGCGATGTTCGCACATCTGCGCATGCGTATGGGTTGTAATGCGCATGCGCGAACCAGTCAATGCAGTCGGAAATCGTGTGCTCGCAAAATAGCGAATGCCTGCTAATTTGAGTGACAGGATGAGGCATTTGTGGGTGGTAACAGGGGAAGGTGCTTGAAAACGGGGAGTGGAGATCCGAACGCAGGCGTGCCAAATGGTCAAAACGGGCGTTTTAAGGGTGTGCATAATTAACAAAGCAGCGTCATCGACCACATCACTTGGTTGTCTTTTAGCCTGAACTGCTCGCATGATTGCGGTAGGAAAATGCTACCACAAGAATAGCGAGCAGTTCAGACGCCGTTCGATGTACTCGATTAATCTAATAGCGGAGATGACGTATGATGCGAGCGGCCAGGGGGCGTTTTTTCAAAATAGCGAGCGCATGTTTCGTTCGCTCGTTCAGACATAGAGGCATCAACAGACGGCAAAGAGCGAGCGCTTAATTTAAATATCCGGCCCTTTTTTCAGAACGACCGTCCGCAAATAGCGTCCGGCTCTGAATCAGGCCCAGTGTTAACCTCATTTCAACTTCAAGTACATAATGCACACACACACAAACACACAGGAAACCCTTGGGAATCGTGACAGCTGGGCTCTTCCGGCTGGCTCAGATGAAGTGCGAACCATGACCAATGGCAACACAAAGGTGTGACATTATAGGTCATGCAGCCACATGCCCTCCTGCACACGCAGTGACTTAGGGACCTATTCATCATCAGGGGCCATGGGGGAAACTTTTTAGTGTCTTCCTTGCCGTGGGGGATACTTAACAACAGAGAAATTCATCATTGTTCTGGTGCAGGGACAGATGCTCTGAAAAGCAGCCATCCCTGTGGTTAGTAGCACAACTACAGAGGTAGCTGCGTTACCTACTTGTCCTTGCGGCTGGCTTCTGCGCATGCGTGACCTGAAGTCACGCATGCGCAAAGCCGCTGGCTAGTCAGTTTGTCAGTGAGTCTTCACATCCCCGGAGCTCCTTCCCATTGGAAGGAGCGGGGCTACGAGAACAAGCGCCATCTAACAATGGCGCTTGTTCTTGCAGACAAACTCTGAAAACTTTCAGTTTTCGGAGTTTGCTGAATATCAGGTGGTCCTATTCTGACCCCTGATGATGAATGGCCCTGTAACTTAAGTATGTGGAAACTAGCTTTTCCGTATGATTAACGGGACATTTTTCGTATGATGAATGAGCCCCTTTGTCACTAAGTTGGCCGCTCGTGGCTGAGGTCAAGTCAGTTTTCTGTAGGTGGCTCTAGCAATTAATGTATGTTTTATTTCTTTCCTGTGTGGGTCAATGTGTTTATATTTTTCCATGTGGGGGTTAATGTGTTTATTTTTTTCCATGTGGGGGCCTACAGTATGTGTATGTGTTTGTCTTTCCTGTGGGTGCAATGTATTTGGGTTTTTTTTCGGTAGGGTCCAATTTTTTTTCACCTGTTTGGGCCAATGTGTGTGTGTTTTTTTTCTGTGGATAACAATGTGTGTGTTTTTATTCCTGTGGGTGACAATGTGTGCGTTTTTTTAATGTGGGGGCCAATGTGTTTGTTTTGTTTAGTTTTTTTTACCTGTGGGGGACAATGTATTAATTTTTCCTGTAGGTTATGTATGTGTTTTTTTTCTGTGGGTGACAATAATGTGTGTGTTTTTCTGTGGGTGACAACATATTTGTTTTTATTCCTGTGGGTGACAATGTGTGTGTTTTTTTCATGTGGGGGACAAAGTGTTTTTTTTCTGTGTGGGGGAATGTGTTTGCTTTTTGCTTCATGAAGGCCAATGTCTGTTATCTTTCTTGTGGGACAATTGGTCTCATTCAGACCCGCTTGCAAGCGCCTATGCGTTCGTAAGCGGGTCGAGGTTGAGGCCCTGTGCATGCCCAGAGCGAGGGAGAAATTCTCTCGCTCCGGGACTCACTACAAAAGGGGCGGCTGTCGATGGTGATCGACAGCTCGCCCCGTTTTGTAGGCGGGGCGGTGGCTACACAAATGGAGGCGTTCCCGACGGAACGCCTGCCGTTTGGGGGCGGCCCCACTGACATCACGAGATAGAGCCGAAAGCTCACTGGGGCTTGCGGTAGACGAGACCCTACTACAAGGGTCTCGTCGCAAGCCCCGATGGTCGCAATGGTCTTGACCACCGCGACCATCAACCTGGCCGCTCGCTAAAGCTGTCACCCACAGCCTAACGAGCGGCCAGGAGGTTGGCTCTGAACTTAGAAGTGGCTGCCCTCATTCAGAGCGAGCACTCGCATTTTGCGAGTGGCTCTGATTTAGGTCCAATGTGTGTGTATTTTTCCTGTGGCAGACAAGATGAGAAGAGAGCTTCCTAGGCTTAAGGATATGTAAGAGTCCTTAGTTTTTTGTAATTGGATAGAATTTGGTCAACTGTTGCTAGGTAGACTAGTTTAGGGAGATTATTTAGTTGGTTGTTTTCTGACCATGTGTTAGATATTCGGAGTGACTATATGTGGGCTTTATAAGGCTGGTGTACGCCCAGCAACTTCCTTTCTGGACGGAGTTTGTCCCTCGGTGCACATCTGGACTGTAACCGGTGTTTCCTTTCAGCCCAGAGTTTTTTCCCTGTCCTTGAGCTCAGTCACGCCCCCGCCACGTATGTTTTCGTGGGCTCAAGCTGAGCATCCTTTTTCCCTGGGCAAGCCGCATCCATAACCCCTGGGGTCACTGCTTGCCTTGGCCCCCAGCATGCACCATTGCTGCCGTCAGCAATGGGTGACTCTCGCGGAGACATGCCAGCAGCGTCTGGGCCGGGATGTGGCCCTTTCTTCATATCCCCCCCACAGTATCAAGCTACAGAGTCTGGTGCATACATTGCTGCCGCAACTCACCCCCCTTGTGGGGGGCTGCCCAAGCCACAACAGCCATTTTCTGGCTTTCCCCACCCCACCTACACGCAAGTCACCCCCTTTCTCTTCTCTGGGGATCCTCTTGCTGAGGGGGTTCCTTTTTCCACCCCCATTTTCCCATGGGGGTGGCTTAGCTACTGCTCCCATTTCCTATGCCCCTCCATTGAATGCCAGCCTGCATCCCCAGCCTTTTTCCCCCCTCCCTCTTTTATCTTTTCCTCCAGTCCTCCCATCTTTCCCCACCCTGCCCTCTTTTCTAATATCCCCCCTCCTGGTCCTCCCAGGTTTTTTCCCCCTGTTCTTCAACCCCCCCCCCCCCAGTTTTCCCACCTCACCTTGGTCTGGTTTCCCTTCTTATATTTCTCGTCCGTGGCTCATTTCCCTTTTTGGCAATCCCCCCTTTTTTCTCACCCTTATCTTTTTTCGCATTATTCTGTGCCTGTTTTTTCTGGTTCCTTGCCCTCTGGCCAGTCCTGGCCGCAGCATTTTGCTTCACAACAGGCCAATGGCATAACTAGGGTATTTGGAGCCCAGGGCAAATTTGGAAAAGGAGCCCCCCCCCATGTGCGCACGCGGCAAAAAAATGGGCATGGTCACAAGGGGCGTGGCCACTGAAAACTGGGGCATGTATGCATGACACACCCCTTTCTTGTCACTGGGAACATTTCTTTCCATTTGCACCTTAATGCAGTGCCCCTTATACAGTCCCTCTTATGCAGTGCCCCTAGTAGTGGTCTCCCTTATGCAGGCCCCCAGTAGTACCCCTTACATAGTACCCCCAGTATACAATGCCCCCAGTAGTGGTCCCTCTTATGCAGGCCCCCAGTAGTGCCTCTTATGCAGGCCCCCAGTAGTGTCCCTTATACAGTACCCCCAGTAGTGGTCCCCCTTATGCAGCCCCCAATTAGTTCCCCTTATACAGGCACCCAGTAATGATCCCCCATATGCAGTTCCCCTTGTAGTGGTTCTCCCTTTTCAGTGCCGCCTGTAGTGGTTCTCCCTTTTCAGTGCCCCCTGTAGTGGTTCTCCCTTTTCAGTGCCCCCAGTAGTTGTCCCCCCTGTGCAGTGCCCCCAGTAGTAAGCCCCTTATACAGTGCCCCAGTAGGAGTCCCCCTTGATGCAGTGCCCCCTGTAGTAGTCCCCAGTAGTGGCCCCCCCCAATGCAGTGCCCCCAGTAGTATCCCCCCCAGTAGTAGTCCCCCCCAATGCAGTGCCCCCAGCAGTATCCCCCCCTGTAGTAGTCCCCCCCAATGCAGTGCCCCCAGTAGTATCCCCCCCTGTAGTAGCCCCCAATAGTGGTCCCCCACAATGCAGTGCCCCAGCAGTATCCACCCTGTAGTAGTCCCCCCCAATGCAGTGCCCCCAGCAGTATCCCCCCTGTAGTAGTCCCCAGTAGTGGTCCGTCCCCCAGTGCAGTGCCCCCAGTAGTAGTCACCCCTCCTCCTCCCCCTTCTCCCGCTCCCAATAAATACACACAGAAATTAAATAAAGAAAAGAAAAATTCTTACCTGAATCCACGCTCCCGCCGCTGCCGCCGCCTGCACATCAGTCCTCCCGAGCTGACACGCTCTGCATTATGGGAGAGACATTATGCTGTCATGACATCTCTCCCATTACCCACTGCAGGAGCCGGAAGGGAGCCGGCTCTTGCAGTGGGCGCTGCGGCTGCAGCAGTCAATAAAAAACGCTGGCGGAGATGTGTGTGCAGCAGCAGCCAATGAGAGTCAGATAGACTCTCATTGGCTGCTGATTCACACACACATCGCTGCTGCTCGGCAATGATGTGTGTGCAGTAGCAGCCAATGAGAGTCGCCTGACTCTCATTGGCTGCTGGTTAACACACACATCGCCGCCAGCGCTGGTGGCGATGTGTGTGTTATGCACAGCATGAGCCTGCCTGCCACCCTCCTCCTGGCGCTATTGGGTAAGCGCTCAGGGGGAGGGAAGGGGCTCAGCTGTGCAGCACAGGACTGGCGCTGGAAGCCTTGTGCCGGTCCTGTGTAAATGTGTAGCGCTGACCGCACTCACTGTGGTCGGCACTACACTGGCTAACTAGGGCGGGCCGGTACCGTTGCCGGCAGCTCCCCCCGTGACGCCGGTCCCACGGTGCCCAGGGCATGTACCCCGCTCACCCTGCCCTAGTTACGCCACTGCAACAGGCTGCAGCCCCTCTCCCACCTTTACCTTCCCCACAAGATGTAGTTTTCGCCACCCCTCCCTCTTTACCTCCTTCTCTCGCTGCACCTTCTCTTCCTGTTTCTGCATTTCCCCTGGGCTCCTGTTCCAGGTGCCCCTGCTGTGGTGTCCAGTGAGGTAATATTGTCTGTGTTTCGCCGTAGTGTTTCGCCTAGCATTCCCACAACGAGTTCTGGTGGTGATGTTATCTGGAGCGGAAGCGTAGTGGCTGATCTTGCCATGGGCTAATGGTGATGGTTACTGTTCTTCAGGGTCTAGCGATAGTAGTTCTTTGTCAGGGTCGCTGGCATGCCCACGTAAGTTGGCTAAGCTAGTTGCACGGCATTTGTTTAAGAAGGTGGCTAAGCATCAGTCAGCTCCGCTTGCTATTGTGGCACCAATTGAGGATTCTGGTATGTTTCCCTATGCAAATGCGGTAGTGGACAAGGGTTTGCATAAGTGAGTTGACAAGATTTGCAAGGGTAAATTTGTGGATGTTTTTTCACTTATGGATGACATATAGAAATCCTTAGACAAGGCCGAGGAACCTTGGGAAAGTGGGTGAGGATTCTTACCGTAGCTATCACTGTCATGCCTTAGCATAGGGTTGTTATGTTACACTAATTAGCATATTAGCAGCCCCACCTAGTGGTCAGGACAGCAGCAGTTTAAATCTGATCCATTTTGACCTTCTTAACATTCCATAGCAGTCTAGCAGTGCATTCTGGGCTAAAGGAGCTGTAAGCAGCCATTTCCTTTCTCGCATGGTCCCAGACAGTCATCATTACATATGCTCAACCTGGTACAGCATCCGATGGTGAGTTCTAAGCTTCAACCTTGCCATCATATTGTAGATCTGTTTAGCCAGTTATGTTATGCATGTTAGCTGTACTATGTGACAATACAGTCTATACTTTGCATACTGTATGTTTCATGTTGTTGGCATATTCCATGTTATGTGTATGTTTGCCTTGCATTCCCATGTACATATAGTAATTGCCTTTATTGTTTGTTTACAGTTTTACCATCACTTGTCATTACTTATCATCACTCATCACATCACATGCGCAAACATGTGCACAGTTGTTTATACGCATCGATCTGTGTACATCTACGCAAGTTCCTCTATCGAATAATAAGCTCAGGGCCTGATTCAGACCCACTCGCGAGCGCTGAGCGCTCGCAAGTGGGTCGATGGTGCTCGAGTGTGCATGCGCACGACGGAGGGAGCTCCGTCGTGCACATGCGCGAGACCCGAATAGCGACGGCCAAGCCGTCGCTATGGGTCTCGCACCAAAGGTGGCGTGCTGTCGATGGTGAGTGACACCACGCCCCCTTTGGTGGGCGTGCCGGGGGCCTTGCTGCCCAGACTGAGGCGTTCCCATGGGAATGCCTGCCGTCTGGGGCCGGCCCCACTGACATCACTAGTGATGTCAATGGGAGTGCTTTTGGCTCTGATAGAGCCAAAAGCACTCCTGGGCTTGTGGCAGCGAGACCCTACCACAGGGTCTTGTCGCAAGCCCGATGGTCGCGATGGTCTTGACCATCGCGACCATCTTTTTGGCCGCTCGCATAAACTGTGGGTGGTCACCCACAGCTATGCGAGCGGCCAGGAGGCCGCTCCAATTTTAGGTAGGAGGGCCCTGATTCAGAGCGAGCGCTCTTGTCAGAGCGTCCGGCTCTGAATCAGGCCCTCAGTTCTTCAGATCACATCTGACTGGATTATTGGAACATAGAGTATTGGTTATGCTGGCTGCTCCAAATTTGTCAGACACTTAGTGCGGGGCAGTACAATCACCATTGGCTCAGTGGCATCCTGGTTTTTCGGCCTGCTACCTCGAAACTGGCCAACAAAGCACCGTAATGTTATTAAATATATTCATTTGGTGCATGACATGTTCGCGTACTCTGAGGCCTTTGTTTGGAGAGATTATGACAAACAGCTTCATAGGAAGCAGGACGGTCAGCTGGTTATGCTACCGGGCCGTTAAGATGTTTAGGAATGGTTAGCAGTTACCCAGGAGGCTAAGACGTCTGCGGACGTGGTGCAAGACAGGAAGGCTAAACCTCCTTCCTGTGCAGGTGTGAGCGCGCTTGCCAAGGGGAAAGGTTTCCCTTATAGTGATTCTCGGTGTTCCAGGGGAGCTGGGTGTCGTTTTCATACCTACTGCCACATTTGTAATGGCAGTCACCCTGCCAAAGACTGTACATCAGGATCAAAGGGCAGTTCAGGGGGCAGGGATGATGTTTCCAGAGTTGATAAATAAGGTCTATTCTCCTGTGGTATTAGATGAGTTGTCTAAATGTTTGGGCTGGTGTCCTTTGAGGGTAGATTCCCAATATTTGCTGGAGGGTATTAGTGCGGGTTTCCGGTTACCTGTAGCTAGTGCATTGCATGTGGTCGCCCCCCCGTATTTGCGTTCGGCCAAAGAGCTCCCCATGTGGTACGACAGTGTTTTCTAAAGTGGCTTTGGGCTGTATGTCCGGGCCTTTTCCGGTCCCTCCTTTGCATTTCCCCTCTCGGTGTCATGCCCGGGTTTAATATCATTTATTCTGCATTTGTCTGATCCTCATGGGGGCTCTGTGAACGATGCAATCCCCCACTTACTTGTCAGGTTTAGTACCAGTTATGTGATTAGGTGCTCGCGCTGATAGGGATTTTGGTCCTGGGGCTTTCATGGCAAAATTGGATGTTGAAACTGCTTTTTTGCCTGCTGCTGTTTCACCGTCAGTCCCCATGTTTTATGGGTTTTAGGTTAGATGGCCAATTTTTGTGGACAGGTGCCTTCCCATGGGCTGTGCCATCTCGTGTGCATATTTTGAACAGTTTAGCACTTTCTTGCATTGGTGTATCCAGGCTGGTACAGGCCATGCAGGAGTTGCACATTATTCGGACGACTTTTGTTCCTCAGCCCATCTGAATCCACAGTTTGTTGAGAGATTTTTGTTTTCTGCGCTGGCCCCCTTATCCAGGTGCCCGGCATCCTTGTTTCCTAGGACAAGACGGAAGGCCCGACTTTCTGCTTGTCTTGCCTGGGAATTGAAGTGGATACAGTTGCCGGGTGCTGCTGGTTGCTGGCTGATGTGGTGCAGCAGTTGTTAGTGCAGATTCAGTGTTTGGCTTCCTGGCGGGTTAACTGCGTCAGGTGCGGTCGGTCCTAGGTTCATTTCATTTTGCTTCCAATTCTACCGGCAGGGCAGGTGTTTTGCCGTAAGCTAGCACGTGCTATTGTGGTGGTCTCCTACCCGCATTTCAGTGTCCACCTATTCAGGGAAATCTTGGTGTGGGCTTAGTTTTTGGTTGATTTTAATTTGGAGTTGATTGGCCCTTGCAGCTGGTTGACTATGCCAAATTACTGTTGTTCCCCGATGCTGCTGGTTCACCTGGCTTGGAGCATTTTTCAAGGGGACTGATGCACTGCTCCATGGCCTGTATCATGGATATCATGTGGCGTTTGGCCCAACCTGCAGTTATTGAAAAATGTTCCAATGATAGTGGTTGTTGATTTGGGGGCTAATAGGTTGTCTAGCTAGAATATATTTTTGGTGTGACAACCTGGGAGTGGTGCATGCTGGTAATAATCAGCATTTCTCTTCCCATTTGGCGCTGCATCTGTTGAGGTTCTAGGTTTTGAAGTGTTTACAGGTGAATATTGTTTTTAGGGTGCAACACATGCCGGGCATTGAGAATGGTTTAGTGGATTCCCTATCCCATTTTCAATTTGACAGGTTTTGGATGTTGGTCCCTGAGGCCTACCCGATTGGGATGACTTGCTCCATCTTCTGTCTGGCAGATTGTCGAGCCAGACTAGATGGCCTGGCTCAGAGGTCCCTGGCTCTGCCCACTTTGCAGGTTTTATGAGGCAGCATGGCGTTACTGGTAGACTTAGCAGGTTAGGCATCCTGCGGGTAAGTGTTTGGATCAACACTTGGTTGAGTTTGTGCAGGGCCATTATCAGAGGGGCCGATCTAAGGTGGCCATGGCTTCCACCCTAGCATGTGTCTAAGGCCCTTAACGGTTGGGCTAAAGTAAGCCCCATGGTAGGGGTTTCTCGCCACCAATTGCTGTGGCACTGCTGCAGTGTCTGGTGGGGGTAGTTTTGTTGACTGCTTCTTCTGACTTTGTATCTATTTTGTTCCAATTAGCATTTATGCTGGCTTTCTTTAGCGTATTTTGGTCTATTACTTAAGCATGTGGTACTTTAGGCTGGGGCTGTCCTGTGCAAAATCCCCTGTTCTAAAACTGATCAGTTAGGGTGCGGGCATTGGGTTACCATTGAGACTCATCCTACTGCTGAGATTTGCCCTTTGTGTTTAGCTGGTTTATATGTGGGTCTGTGCCCGTTAGTCGGCCTGCAATGGTTTGTGCATGCGGACTCCTCCCCCTTGACTAAATTCTAGTTTGCTGTTGTGTTTAAGTGCTATTTGGGTCAGTTGGGTTTGGATGTTGCACAGTATGGTACTTGCTCTTTCCGTATTGGCGCGGCTGCTTGCGCAGCTGCCAGCAGGTTGCCTCCATCTGCCATTCAAGCTATTGGTAGATGGAGGTCATCCGCCTTTGGTCAAATGTTAGATGTGATAAGCTCTAAGTTGTGTTTTTTCCTACTCAGAAACGTTGTTTACCCACCAGTTTTTGAATGGCTAGCATTAAAAAATTAAGGGTGTGAAGGGATTTTTTAATTTTTCCTCCAAAAGGGCCTCAATTCAATTGGCTTATTATTTACGGCTCACGGGAGCTTATTTTGGATTTTCTCCTTCGCTTGGGTATTGATACTAAAATTCTCCTTCTTGGTTACCTCTCTATCCTTTTTGTTATATATGTTCTGATCACTGACGTTTTAGTTCTGTTTGTTCATTTACAGCTTTGTCCGTATCTTCTGAGCAAGTTTGGCTTGTGGGCCATTTCATTTATTTATTGGGCTGAGAAGCACAGGATGGCAAGAGGGTCATCCCTGTTATTAGGTGGTCGTCATTTGGGTGGTTTGGTGTCTGAGGTATGCATTGGTCAGCTCTTTTGGACCTTCTGTGTCATCTTAAAGAAGCGCTGTGGGCGCCCGTCAGGGTTGGTGAATCACCTTGGAGCCAATGATGTTGGACAGTCTAAGGGTGTTGATCTGATCTTGTGGATGAAGGCTGACTTGGCCGCCCTATGGTCGCGGTGACCTGAGGTGTACTTAGTGTGGTCGAAATTGTCACTTGCCTTGTATGGAAGGGTTCTAGAGACCTTTTGGTCTTGGATTAGGTTTTCAGGAGGATTAATAAGGCTGTTTTTCTCGTTTTGTCTCCAGGTTTGTTGGTGCAACAACATAGTTGGCAGCTGGAACAGGCAAAATTTTTCGCCCTGATAGGGTACATTTGTCAGAGTTAGGTGTGTTTTTGGGTACTGTTTTTTTCTGTTTTGGATGCGGTCTAGTGTTTTGGTTTGGGTGGCAGGGTGTGGCTCTTACTGTACTGTATGGATGCCTTAGATGAGACAAGAGCTGCCTAGGCTTAAGGATATGTAGTTTTTTGTAGTTGGTTAGAATTTGGTCAACTGTTGCTAGGTAGACTAGTTTGGGGGGATTATTTAGTTGGTTGTTTTCTGACCATGTGTGAGATATTGGGAGTGGCTATATGTGGGCTTTATAAGGCTGGTATACGCCCAGCAACTTCCTTTCTGGACGGAGTTTGTTCATCCCTCCCTCCCCTATCTCTTTCCTATACTCTTTATTGTGTTGTGTTCCTACTAACACTATGTGTTATTATAATTTTGTGCGAGAAGGTGCTATAAACCAGCGGCCACGTAAGGTATAAGAAAACATTGTGGAGCACATATCCTTTGAAGGGTCATAGTATGGCCTACCTCTGCGGGAGGACTTTGGGCGTCCATCTCTGCGGACACACTCATACTATGCAGTATTATAGAGGGTTGTGAGACTTCACAGCTCAGCTTACAATGGCCACAGTGGGGGCATGTCAGTCGCTCCCTAATATTGGTTAAGTAACATATGGCTGGAGCTGAGTGTTTGTAGCATCCTTCTTTGCCTCCCAAACTTAAATTAAAAGCTCAGGGTCATATCTTTAATAAAAGTAAGTTATGACCATTTAACCAAATGGTCATAACTTTGTCCATGTCTTTATTTTAGTATAAGTTAGTTGTCAGTTGTTATATTGTAAGTTGTTATATTGTCTTTAATTGCAATAAAGTTATGGACGCCTTATGTGTATTTTTTTTTCACAATAAAAATAATAATAATAAAAGTATTAATCAGGGATTTAATTGGATTGGGGGCGTTGCTCCATTATTTCTAGCACGGGGTGATAGTAGAACTGGAGCCGACCCTGACTATAGTATATCACCCACATACACTAGGTCCATGTAGGTACGTTCTGTTACAGATTATGTATTTTTCTGTTTTTTCTCCAGTTTGTTCATTTCTGCTCTTTCATTCCTTTATCTCCAAACACCCTGCCTTATCTCCCTCCCCAGGCTCTCAGTACAGCTGTTGTACATCAGACTGTGGAATTTTTGGTGTTTGCTTTTTTTTTTTTTCCTGTGGAAGACAATGCGTTGTTTTCTTTTTCTGTTTGAGACAATGTGTGTGTGATAACAATGTGTGTGTGATTTACTGTGGGGGCCAATGTGTTATTTTCCCAAGTGTGTTTTATTTCCTTTGGGTGACAATGTGTGTATGTGTGTTTTTTTCATGTGGGTGAGAATGTGTGTATTTTCCTATGGGGGCCAATGTGTTTTTTTTCCTGCTGGTGATATGCATGTATGTGGGTTTGTTTCCTGTGCTGGACAATGTGTTTTATTTTTTCCTGTGGGTGACAATGTGCATGTTTTTCTTTTCCCTGTAGGAGCCAATGCGTGTGTTTATTGTTCCTGTGGGTGACAAAGTGCATGTTTTTCTTTTCCCTGTGGGAGCCAATGCGTGTGTTTATTGTTCCTGTGGGTGACAATGTGAATGTGTTTTGTTTTTTTCCTATGGTGGACAAATGTGTGTGTACTTTATCCTGTGGTGGTTTTTTTTTTCCTGTGGGGGTCAAAGTGTATTATTGCAATAAGCAGATTATAAGTACCACAATGAGAAAGCCAATAGTGATAAACTCCTCAGCAGTGGTCGAAGTGGAAATTTTGAAGTGGGGGTATGGAAATATCAGGGGGGCTTTACTTAGACAAGCCCAATCCTGAGGCCCTTATATTTCCATACCCCCACTTCCTCCAATCACAGCTCACCTAAACTCACGTCTCACATTACAGCTTCCAGCTCACCTGCCCTCCCACCTCACAGCACAGCTCCCAGCTCACCTGCCCTCCCAGCTCACATCACAGCTCTCAGCTCACCTGCCTGCACATTTCCCAGCTCACCTTCCCTCTGACCTCACAGCACAGCTCACCTTCCCCCCCACCTCATAGCACAGCTCCCAGCCCTCACATCTCGCCTACCAGCTCACCTGCCCTCATACCTACCAGCTCACCTGCCCTCACACCTCCCAGCTCACCTGCCCTCACACCTCCCAGCACAGCTCCCAGTCACCTGCCCTCACACCTCCCAGCTCACCTGCCCTCACAGCACACCTCCCATCTCCCAGTACAGCTCACCTGCCCTCCCAGTACAGCTCCCAGCTCACCTGCCCTCACACCTCACCTGCCCGCACAGCTCCCAGCTCACCTGCCCTCACACCTCCCAGCTCACCTGCCCTCCTAGCTCCCAACATAGCTCCCAGCTAACCTGCCCTCACAGCACACCTCCCATCTCCCAGTACAGCTCGCCTGCCCTTACACCTTAGATACCAGCTCACCTGCCCTCCCAGTATAGCTCCCAGCTCACCTGCCCTCAAAGCTCCCAGCTCACCTGCCCTCTCAGCTCACAGCATAGCTCCCAGCTCACCTGCCCTCACAGCACACCTCCCAGTACAGCTCACCTGCCCTCACAGCACAGCTCCCAGCACACCTCCCAGTACAGCTCACCTGCCCTCACACCACAGCTCCCAGCTCACCTGCCCTCCCAGTAGAGCTCCCAGCTCACCTGCCCTCCCACCTCATGGCACAGCTCACCTGCCCCCTCACAGCACAGCTCCCAGCTCACCTGCCCTCCCAGCTCACATCACAGCTCACCTGCCCTCCCACCTCCCAGCTCACCTGCCCTCCCACCTCCCAGCTCACCTGCCCTCCTACCTCACAGCACAGCTCCCAGCTCACCTGCCATCCCAGCTCACATCACAGCTCTCAGCTCACCAGCCCTCTCACCTCCCAACACAGCTCCCAGCTCACCTGCCCACACATTTCCCAGCTCACCTTCCCTCTGACCTCACAGCACAGCTCACTTTCCCCCCCACCTCATAGCACAGCTCCCAGCCCTCACATCTCGCCTACCAGCTCACCTGCCCTCATACCTCCCAGCTCACCTGCCCTCACACCTCCCAGCTCACCTGCCCTCACACCTCCCAGCTCACCTGCCCTCACACCTCCCAGCACAGCTCCCAGCTCACCTGCCCTCACACCTCCCAGCTCACCTGCCCACACAGCACACCTCCCATCTCCCAGTACAGCTCACCTGCCCTCCCAGTACAGCTCCCAGCTCACCTGCCCTCACACCTCACCTGCCCGCACAGCTCCCAGCTCACCTGCCCTCACACCTCCCAGCACAGCTCCCAGCTCACCTGCCCTCCTAGCTCCGAGCATAGCTCCCAGCTAACCTGCCCTCACAGCACACCTCCCATCTCCCAGTACAGCTCGCCTTCCCTTACACCTTAGATACCAGCTCACCTGCCCTCCCAGTATAGCTCCCAGCTCACCTGCCCTCAAAGCTCCCAGCTCACATGCACTCTCAGCTCCCAGCTCACCTGCCCTCACAGCACACCTCCCAGTACAGCTCACCTGCCCTCACACCACAGCTCCCAGCTCACCTGCCCTCACAGCACACCTCCCAGTACAGCTCACCTGCCCTCACACCACAGCTCCCAGCTCACCTGCCCTCCCAGTAGAGCTCCCAGCTCACCTGCCCTCCCACCTCACGGCACAGCTCACCTGCCCCCTCACAGCACAGCTCCCAGCTCACCTGCCCTCTCACCTCCCAACACAGCTCCCAGCTCACCTGCCCTCCCACCTCACAGCACAGCTCCCAGCTCACCTGCCATCCCAGCTCACATCACAGCTCTCAGCTCACCTGCCCTCCCACCTCACAGCACAGCTCCCAGCTCACCTGCCATCCCAGTATAGCTCCCAGCTCACCTGCCCTCAAAGCTCCCAGCTCACATGCCCTCTCAGCTCACAGCACAGCTCCCAGCTCACCTGCCCTCACAGCACACCTCCTACCTCCCAGTACAGCTCACCTGCCCTCACACCACAGCTCCCAGCTCACCTGCCCTCCCAGTAGAGCTCCCAGCTCACCTGCCCTCCCACCTCACGGCACAGCTCACTTGCCCCCTCCCAGCTCACCTGCCCTCTCACCTCCCAACACAGCTCCCAGCTCACCTGCCCTCCCACCTCACAGCACAGCTCCCAGCTCACCTGCCATCCCAGCTCACATCACAGCTCTCAGCTCACCTGCCCTCCCACCTGACAGCACAGCTCCCAGCTCACCTGCCATCCCAGCTCACATCACAGCTCTCAGCTCACCTGCCCTCTCACCTCACAGCACAGCTCTCAGCTCACCTGCCCACTCACCTCAAAGCACAGCTCCCAGCTCACCTGCCCTCCCAGCTCACATCACAGCTCACCTGCCCTCCCACCTCACAGCACAGCTCACCTGCCCTCTCACCTCCCAACACAGCTCCCAGCTCACCTGCTATCCCATCTCACATCACAGCTCTCAGCTCACCTGCCCTCCCAGCTCTCAACTCACCTGCCCTCTCACCTCCCAACACAGCTCCCAGCTCATCTGCCCTATCACCTCACAGCACAGCTCCCAGCTCACCTGCCATCCCACCTCACCTGCCCTCCCACCTCACAGCACAGCTCCCAGCTCACCTGCCCTCACATCCCACCTGCCCTCATACCTCCATTTACAGCTCCCCTGCCCTCCCATTACAGCTACCGCTCACCTGCCCTCACGCCACAACTAACAGCTCACCTCCAAGTCCCTCGCAGGTTATCTTCCAGCACACACCACTCCGCTGATCACTGCCACGCTGCACTCGCCTGACCGGAGCTGCACCTTGCTAACAAGTGACGCTCTGCACTCTTCAAGTTCACCGGCGCTGCTCCCGCCTCTTCTCCTCACTCCTCGTCGACGCGACAATATGAGATATGGTAAGAACTTACCCTTGTTATCTCTATTTCTACGAAGTCCATAGGGTTCCACAGGATACCTTGGGGTATAGGTGTGACGTCAGTCGCAGGGCACCAAAGAGTTAAGCTTTCAGCCTCCCAGGATGCACTAGGTCCCCCTCCTATACCCCGCCCCCAGGCCAAGGCACCTCAGTTAGTTACCAAGCCATAGGCCGGAGGAGGAGAAGGAAGAGAGAGAACAAAGATCTGGACACATACAAGAATCACATTCTCACCAGAGGGAGACGGAAAACCGGTGACCAGAGCAAAGCCCATCTGCAGCACAGGTGCGACAGGGCGGGAGTCCTGTGGAACCCTATGGACTTCGTAGAAATAGAGATAACAAGGGTAAGTTCTTACCATATCTCATATTTTCTACTTCAGGGTCCATAGGGTATCCACAGGATACCTTGGGGATGTCCCAAAGCAGTATCCTTTAAGGGTGGGGACGCTCCTGTGCAGAAAGGAGAATCCGCCGCCCGAAGGAAGCATCCTGAGAGGTGAAGGTGTCAAACCTGTAATACCTCACGAAGGTATGGACAGAAGACCACGTAGCAGCCTTGCAGATCTGAACTGCCGAGGCACCACGTCAAGCTGCCCACGAAGGACCCACAGACCTAGTGGAATGAGCTTTCAGAGAAGGAGGGACCGGTAGGCCCTCATGAAGATAAGCTTCAGAAATAGCCATACGGATCCAGGCTGCCAAAGTTTGCTTTGAAGCAGGCCAACCCTTTTTACAGAAGCCATAGAGGACAACAAAGCGTCCGACTTCCTAAACAAAGAAGTGCGGTCCACATAAGTCCTTAAGGCCCGCACAACATCCAAAGAGGCCTCACCCACGGAAAGACCCGGTGAGTTAAAGGCCGGAACAACTATTTCCTCGTTAACCTGAAACTGGGAAACAACTTTGGGGAGAAACTCGGGCCGAGTGCGGAGCACTGCCCTGTTCCCATGAAAAAACCAAGAAAGGGGGTCTACAAGAAAGAGCCCCTAACTCAGAAACACGTCTGGCTGAAGCAACGGCCAGAAGGAAAACAGTCTTAGCTGTTAGCCATTTAATATCCACTGAGCCCAGTGGTTCAAACGGCGGTCCTTGGAGAGTCCTCAGGACCACAGCCAAATCCCAAGGCGCCACAGGTGGAACAAAGGGCGGCTGAATACGGAGAACACCTTGCATAAAGGTGCGCACATCCGGGATTGTAGCAATCCTACGGTGAAACCAGACAGATAGGGCCGAAACCTGTACCTTCAAAGAAGCAAGGCGAAGCCCATGATCTAGTCCCGCTTGCAGGAAGGCGAGAATCCGAGACAGACGAAACTCCCGCGGTGCATAACCTCTCGGTCGACACCACTGGAAGAACGTATGCCACACGCGATGGTATATCCTCGCGGAAGACGGTTTCCGAGCTCGTAACATGGTACACACCACAGAGCTGGCAAACCCCCAGGACCTCAGCATGGCCGTCTCAACAGCCACGCCGCCAAAGACAGCCGAGTCAGGTCCGGGTGAAGACAAGGACCCTGAGACAGAAGGTCCGGTCGTAGCGGCAACCGCAGAGGACTGTCCACGGACAGACCCTGAAGGTCTGAGAACCAGTGCCGTCTGGGCCACGCGGGAGCTATCAACAGGAGCGTCCCTCCTTCCTGTTTGAATTTCCGGATTACCCGTGGAAGAAGGGAGACCGGAGGGAACAGGTATGCGAACCTGAACGTCCACCGGACGGACAGAGCATCCACCAGAGACGCCCCTTCGTCTCTTGTGCGAGACCCGTACACCGGCAACTTGTTGTTGTGCCGGGACGCCATGAGGTCGATTTCTGGAAGACCCCACCTGTCCACCAGTAGTTGAAAAACGTCCGGGTGCAGGGACCATTCCCCTGGATGAACGTCCTGGCGACTTAGAAAGTCCGCCTCCCAATTTAGCACTCCCGGGATGAAGACCGCTGATATGGCCGGAAGATTGCGCTCCGCCCAAACCAGGATCCGAGAGACCTCTACGAGAGCCGCCCGACTGCGAGTTCCTCCTTGCCTGTTTATGTAGGCCACGGTGGTAGCATTGTCCGACTGGACCTGCACCGGGTGACCCTGGAGAAACCGCTGTGCCTGCAGGAGAGCATTGAAGACCGCACGGAGTTCCAAGATATTTATTGGAAGCTCCGCTTCTGTCGGTGTCCACCTGCCCTGGAACAAGTGTGGACCCGAAACTGCTCCCCAGCCCCGAAGACTGGCGTCCGTTGTCAACAGGACCCAATTTGGAACCCAGAACGGACGTCCCTTGTTGAGGTGGGTCATCTTTAACCACCACGCAAGGGACAGGCGAACCTCCGGGGTGAGCACAATCGTCTGGAACTTCAGAGACTGAGGCAGCCCGTTCCACTTGGACAGGATCAGGTGCTGCAGAGGTCTAGAGTGAAACTGGGCGTATTCCACCATGTCGAACACCGACACCATGGAGCCCAGTAACCTCATCGCCGAGTGTAAGGACACCCGGCGGCTGTGCAGACAACTGCGCACCCTTGACTGTAAAGCAGAGATCTTGTCCTCCGTCACGAAGATCCTTTGCTGTCCCGAGTCCAATAAGGCTCCAAGATGCAGAATCCTCCGAGACGGGATTAGAGTGGACTTCTGCCAGTTAATTAGCCAGCCGTGCCGTTGCAGCAGTGCAATGGTCAGGTCCAAGTGGTGTAACAGGAGCTCTGGAGATCCTGCCACCAATAACAGGTCGTCCAAGTACGGCAACATGCGGACTCCTTGCAGCCGCAGAGAAGCCGCCATGACCGCCATAGCGTCCTGTATGTCCAATGACACCATGTAGTCCCCAGGTTCCAGCGCCAGAATGATGGACCGTAGGGTCTCCATCCGAAACTTCGGGACCCGCAAAGACTTGTTGAGTGCTTTGAGGTTGAGAATCGGACGATATGACCCATTGGGTTTCTGTACCAAAAATAGATTTGAATAGAAACCCTGGCCCCTCTGGGAGAATGGAACAGGCACTATAACTCCAGCCTGGAGCATAGTGTGCAATACCTTCCGCAGCTCCGTAGCCTTGTTTCGGTCTGATGGTAGACCCGTGGTGAAGAATCGAGCCGGGGGTCTGTGCCGGAAGGAGAGGGCGTACCCGTGAGAGACCACCTCCAGAACCCAAGTGTCTGTCGTAGTGAACGACCAACACCGGGAGAACTGCAGCAGGCGGCCTCCCACCCTGGGATCCCCCAAGGGGAGACCCGGACCGTCAGGCCGCAGGCTTGTCATCTGGCTTGGGGGCCGGACGTCTGGTACTCCATGCCTGTTTCCGGGGCTTGCCCGATTTCTTAGGGCCAGCCTGTCGAGGAAACGACTGTGGTTTGGGCCTGCCCTGGGCCCTAGATGACCGAAAGGACGATGGTCCAGAACCAGAAGGAGCAGCGGCCGACGGGAGACAAGCAGATTTGGCTGCCGCCAGCGTGGCCACAATCTTATCCAGATCCGGACCGAAGAGAACTTCTCCGGTAAACGGCAACGCTTCCAGACCTTTCTTGGATCTGCGTCCGCCTTCCAGGATCGCAGCCACAAGGTGCGACGAGCAGCTACCGCTGCTGAAGAAATTCTAGACACCAGAGTACTAATGTCTAGAGCCGCCTCGTTGATGTAGGTGGCCGAATCACGGAGATTGCCAATCAACTCCGCTTGTTCGGCCGGACAGTCGGATTCAAAAGAAGCCTCTAATGAATCCGCCCAGCGCTCCATCGCTCTGGCAACCCAGCAAATGGCCATAGCCGGCCGTGCTGCCCCCCCTGCAAGGGAATAAGCGGAGTTCAGGCAGATTTCTACCTTGCGGTCCGTAGCATCCTTAAGGGAGGACATGGATGGCATCGGCAATGTGGCACTACGGACAAGACGGGTCACGTGAGAATCCACCTGTGGAGGGGATTCACACTTAGCAAAATAATTATCCGCGAACGGATAAGACACCGCCAGGCGTCTCTGCGGCTGGTATCTTTTGCCAGGTTGTTTCCACGCCTCCTCTAAATGGTCCACCCGAAAGAGGAAAGACTGTGGCATCGCCCTTCACATGTTTGAAAAAGGCATACTTAGATTTAGCCGCTGGGGGAACTTCGTCCTCAATCACCAAGGCTGTGCGGACCGCCCGAATAAGTCCAGGAATATATACTTTGGACTTAGCATCAGCGTCCTTAGTATGGAAAGGTTCCTGATCGTAAGGATCCAGAATCTCCCCATCATCAGACGTCCCTTCGTCATCCTCATAAGGAGCGGACAGAGACGCCACCGGCCTTTTATGAGGCCGCATCACAGACTCCCCTTGCAATACATCCGACAAGTGCTGTAAAGAACTCGTCAGGGAGTTAACCCACGCTGGCTCCTGAGAACCCGGGAGCGGAGAAATAGGGAGACTGTGGGGTACCACCAATTGTCGTGGGAACCCCTGCATGGGTGACGACACCACAGACTGCTGGGACAAACCCATCGGAGTAAACGCGGGCTGCGGAGCTAACTGGCCCACTAAAGCTGTTAACGCCTGAGCGAAACAAGCCCAGGGCGGCTCCTGTACCGGTGCTGTAACCGTAATAGGCCGCGCCATGGACAACACTGCCGGCAAAGGCCCTCCGCGCTACCCTCCCCCTCCGCTAACGGTACTTTGCACGTGGTACACTGTAGCCGGAGGGGAAAATCACTTTCAGACATGATGGCACCACGTATGTGACCTCTCTCACCAATTAAGTATTAAATAGGCGAGAGACCACCCTGCAGCACCGCACCGCAAGGGCTTTAGCAGAAAGAACAGGGACAGTAATAAAGCTGACAGTTTAGTGAAGAATAGTTACAGGCAGCGCTAGCACAGTCACATACAATGCAGAGAAATAACAATTCCTGCACTAACAGCGCTGATCACTCAACTACACAGACACAGGGCCTGGTAGGACACAGCGCTGCATACACAGACCTGAGCCACAGCGGAGGAGAGGTATGCGGGGGGACCCAGACCACGATGCTTCCTTCCAGACTTCCAGCAGCGTTCACCATGCGTTGCAGAGAAGATGGCCGCCGAGGAGCAGAGAGAAGCTGGCCTGGGGGAGGAGCGCTGACACAGGACCAGTCAGCACAGTGCAGAGAGGGCTGTGTGCAGCGGGGGAGGCGCCGGCTGTGAGACAGGGAAGGCGCGCTCCCCTGGCATGCATTTAACCCCTGGGACGCCGCAGCGCTACCGCTCTGCTGCGGTCCGCTGTCCCAGGGGGTAGTGGAAGCGCAGGTTGGTCGCCTGGCTCCACGCTGCAGCCAGTCCCCAGGGAGCCCCCTGCCTGGGGACTTAGGACCATGTGATCAGCGGGGACCCACCGCGGGACCCCGCTGCTTACCTCTGTCCCCCTTGAATCCGGCCATGGTCCGGAGCATCTGGGGTCACCGCTAGCTGTGACCCCAGACGCCCACCAGCATCCCCGGATCAGTACCGGCGTTCTGGTACCGGCGGGGTGTAGGGAAGACAGCATGGACGTCAGGACTGACTGTCCATGCTGTTCATCCAGATGTGCAGCCACAGCTGCATGAAGAAAAAGCTTCAGGGGCTCTTCTAGCCCCCACTCCAACAGGTGCACCCGACTCCGGCCGGGCACCAAACTAAACTGAGGTGCCTTGGCCTGGGGGCGGGGTATAGGAGGGGGACCTAGTGCATCCTGGGAGGCTGAAAGCTTAACTCTTTGGTGCCCTGCGACTGACGTCACACCTATACCCCAAGGTATCCTGTGGATACCCTATGGACCCTGAAGTAGAAATATTGAATTTAGCTCCAGCCGTGGACCGGCAGCCAATTAGGGGCGGTTATGTGGCCGTCCCAGATTGGCTTGCGGCCGGCGCCAAATTCAATATGCCGCAGGTCGCTGCTGATTGGCCACCGGTCCGCAAGCCATGATTGGCTTGTGGCCGGAGCCAAGTGTAAACAGGCAGCTCAGCCGCCCACTTGTTAACTAGCTCTGGGTCCGGGACAGTGACAGTCTCAGCACCATGTGCCGAAGTGAAGTGCCGATATGACATACCGTTTCATACCGGCACACTTCGAGCACTGCTCCTCAGAGTATTTGCTGCCCTAAAATTCATGCAAAGGAATGGCCACAAATTGAGGCCTAATGTATGTATTTTAAGTATCATATATCTTGAAATACATGTTAGTCAAAATCTGAAGCAAGTATGCAGCCACATCATACCCCTACTTACTGCCCATGGTGTGGCCAGCCTCCAACTCTGCAAGCAGTGTCTGACTATACAGAAGTGAGGCTGTGCTGTAGCTGCCTCATCTCTCGTCTCCCTACAGCACACCTCCCAACTGTCCTGATTTACAGTGGGACAGTCCCATTTTAGAGGCACTGTCTCGCTGTACCACCTGCGGGCCGAAGTGTCCCGCAGGTGGGGCAAGTTGGGGAGAACACTGTCACACCACTTCTCTGCAGAGGTGAGCAGTGGTGACTGGATACATCATCCATATACACAGTGCCAGCTATATTAGAGATTGGGGGCCTGTCCAGCAGCTCCCGGACCACTAAGCAAGCCCGCAGCATGACGATAATGGGGGCGTGGCTCGTGGACAGCATTTCCCGTGAGGTCACGCCCCTTGTTGATAGGCCACGCCCTTAATTTCTGGGCATGCGCCTTCGTCGTGCTTGGTTGTCCTTCTTTGCTGGCTTCAAAAGTTGTGTGGTATGCTACAGTCACAGAGAGCTCCACAAAGCTGGTGAGTGTTAACTATAAAAATTATTACAATAAACATATATGTTTATAAGTTATAAATATCTTCACTGTATTATTCTAATAATTTTTATATCAAATATCAGTAGTATGACTACACGTCCCTGCTTGTACAAACCTAATCCACCTCGATAGACATAGGGGGCCACAAATACAAGTACTACTCAATTTAAAATTCTGCCTTGCATATGCAGTAAAATAAAGCATATTTTTGAGGGTGGGAGTGGACTTTCATCCAAATCTAAATCAGACAATATGGGGCTTATGATGATTGGAAAGAATTTGTCTCTAAAACACAAGTGCAAAATGCGGCTGGGAAAACAGCGCACTTTGCTAATAGTACAGGCTGTCCACATTTGTATGATGCAGTATGTGCTTGGTTTATGCCAACAGATGTGGCTTCACAGTATTAGTAGTAATATATAAAATTATAAAACAAAAGGTTATTAATAACTAATAAAGTTGCATTAAACATATAATAGGACAAAGTTGTACGTTTTTCTTATGTTCTTATTAATACGCACATCAGTCGCCTTCTGATTTAAGATGAAATGGAAATATGCTTTATTACTGCAGACTGATTGCTAATATCATTGTAATAATATGAACAGATTGCAGCATCTACATTATTAATGAATTAGCATAAGTGCATGGGGTTCAGGCGCAATCAGCCAAACAGAGGTAAATACCGATTGTCATCTTATGGGGGGCATCCACTAGACGATTTTATCCCTGTCCAACCTCTTAACGATTTTCCCTTGAAGTTTCCCTTGAAATATGATCTTCCACTCTGAACAATTTGCAAAGGATTTGCAAAAGATCTGCAAACGATTTGCAAAAGATCTAACAATAAACTATGTTGTTTTAATCTGTAATTGAGAGCTTTCAGCTATAGTGGGCAGACAGTGGTTCATCGTTTGATCGTTCAGCATGAACTATGTGTAAACGATGTGTAAACGATGTGTAAACGATTTGTAAGCAATCAAGTGAAATTGACCTGCATGTTCAGTCGATGGAGGAGACGATCAAACGACCAGCGGGAGCGCGCATCGTACATCGTTAGAAACAATTACTGCACGATTTGCAAACGATGTTCAAACGATGTTTGAACGATTATCGAACGATTTTGTCATTATCGTTCAATCGTTCAACTTTATCGTCTAGTGGATACCCCCCTTTAATCAGTTCATAATTTATACAAGGAGTCAGGCACCTGCATGTGATCACCTCCAGGTATTTATTCTGTCATCAGCATGGGAAGCATTCTGTGTGACAACGCTCATACAGTACTTTGGGTGTACTTCATACATGCCTACTCTCCCGCACCCCTGGTAGAGTAGGCATTTCCCCGCATTCTGCCCACTTCCAAGAGTTTTTAGTGTACATGTGCAGTAGAAAAAAATAGCAATCTGCAGGGAAAAAAGTGCAACTTTCTTTTATGTCCAAATAAGCATAAATAAACCCAAATATATTTTTCCTCTTATTTGCAAAACTTTCAATTAATAGATTTTAAATAAGTAAACAAAAGCTTCACGCATTGGGTACAAAGACCACTACATAATCAAAACAGAAACGTAGACATCGCAAAAATACAGAAATGCGCTTTGCCCTATTACTGCCACTTCCATAGGATTCTGAGGAATGGTTGTTTCTCATTCAGGTAGACAATGTCATAAATCCTAGCTCAGCAGGCAGGTGCTAGATTGATGTCCTTAGTCTCTGCCAATGTAGAGTACACAATGCTGCAGATTCTTGCTGACCAATTTTAGCAGGCCATAGCAGGAGCTATAATGCTGAACTCACAGCTCAACCAGTTTCATTTTAAGTCATTATTCACATATATATGGAACAAAAAAGGTGTTAGTAAAAAATGGCTTTGTAATGTTACTAAATGGCTACCTCTCAGCTCTTCAATCATGCAGGCACTGTTGCTTTGCCAAGGCCGCCATCAGGGGGGGACTGCCGGTACTGGAGTCCCGGGCCCGAACACTTGGGGGGCCCGCCCGCCACCTGCTAGTGTCCGTTCGCCCGCTACTACCCCCTGACAGGACCAATGGTAGTACACTGCAGTACACTGCAGGCATGCAAGTGCCCACCGCTATTCCCCCGGCCGCCCCTCCCCGGAGCCCTGGCTCCTTTAGGGCGCCGTTGCGTCCCTCCTATAAAAATACCTGCCTCTAAAATGTTCTTTATCATAGTATTGGCGGCGGCACCAGAAGGCCCTAGCCACCGCCCGCTATTCCAGGCCCCACTGTGCTTTATCCCCAGCTGGATAAAGAGGGCGAGTACCAGTACCTACCTCCGGGCGCCCCCGACCGGACCTGCTCCCTCCCCTCCTCCCTGAAGAGGAACAGTGCACTCACTGCACTGATTATGTCCGGGTTCCCAGTAACGGTTGGTGAGGCATGGAGCTGTGATCATGTGACCCGGCACAATAAAGTTTTTTTTTTTTTTTTTTTTCGAGCCTGCGCTGCGCGCGTGACGTCATGGGCACGCTGAAGACTGGCAGTGAGGAGCCTGCAGCCGTGACTGAGGAGGAATAAAGATAAAGAGAAGATTCAGGTAAGTGAGGAAGTGACACAGGGAGGTTCTGGAAATTATGGAGACACAAAGATGGTGATCCGACACTATAGAGATACACACAGGGGGAGGGCTGACACTATAGAGACACACAGAGGGGGAGGGCTGGCACTATAGAGACACACAGAGGGGGAGGGCTGGCACTATAGAGACACACAGAGGGGGAGGGCTGGCACTATAGAGACACACAGAGGGGGAGGGCTGACACTATAGAGATACACAGGGGGAGGGCTGGCACTATAGATACACACAGAGGGGGAGGGCTGATACTATAGAGACACACAGAGGGGGAGGGCTGGCACTATAGAGACACACAGAGGGGGAGGGCTGACACTATAGAGACACACAGAGGGGGAGGGCTGGCACTATAGAGACACACAGAGGGGGAGGGCTGGCACTATAGAGACACACAGAGGGGGAGGGCTGGCACTATAGAGAGACACACAGAGGGGGAGGGCTGGCACTATAGAGATACACACAGAGGGGGAGGGCTGGCACTATAGAGACACACAGAGGGGGAGGGCTGGCACTATAGAGACACACAGAGGGGGAGGGCTGGCACTATAGATACACACAGAGGGGGAGGGCTGACATTATAGAGACACACAGAGGGGGAGGGCTGACATTATAGAGACACACACAGGGGGAGGGCTGACACTATAGAGACACACAGGGAGGGAGGGCTGACACTATAGAGACACACACAGGGGGAACGCTGACACTATAGAGACACACACAGGGGGAGGGCTGGCACTATAGAGATACACAGGGGGAACGCTGGCACTATAGAGACACACACAGGGGAAACGCTGGCACTATAGAGACACACACAGGGGGAGGGCTGACACTATAGATACACACACAGGGGGAATGCTGGCACTATAGAGACACACAGAGGGGGAGGGCTGACACTATAGAGATACACAGGGGGAACGCTGGCACTATAGATACACACAGAGGGGGAGGGCTGATACTATAGAGATACACAGAGGGGGAGGGCTGACACTATAGAGACACACACGGGGGGAGGGCTGACACTATAGAGACACACAGGGAGGGAGGGCTGACACTATAGAGACACACACAGGGAGGGAGGGCTGACACTATAGAGACACACACAGGGGGAACGCTGACACTATAGAGACACACACAGGGGGAGGGCTGGCACTATAGATACACACAGAGGGGGAGGGCTGATACTATAGAGATACACAGAGGGGGAGGGCTGACACTATAGAGACACACACAGGGGGAGGGCTGACACTATAGAGACACACAGGGAGGGAGGGCTGACACTATAGAGACACACACAGGGGGAACGCTGACACTATAGAGACACACACAGGGGGAGGGCTGGCACTATAGAGACACACAGGGGGAACGCTGGCACTATAGAGACACACAGAGGGGGAGGGCTGGCACTATAGAGACACACAGAGGGGGAGGGCTGGCACTATAGATACACACAGAGGGGGAGGGCTGACACTATAGAGATACACAGGGGGAGGGCTGGCACTATAGATACACACAGAGGGGGAGGGCTGATACTATAGAGACACACAGAGGGGGAGGGCTGGCACTATAGAGACACACAGAGGGGGAGGGCTGACACTATAGAGACACACAGAGGGGGAGGGCTGGCACTATAGAGACACACAGAGGGGGAGGGCTGGCACTATAGAGACACACAGAGGGGGAGGGCTGGCACTATAGAGAGACACACAGAGGGGGAGGGCTGGCACTATAGAGAGACACACAGAGGGGGAGGGCTGGCACTATAGAGACACACAGAGGGGGAGGGCTGGCACTATAGATACACACAGAGGGGGAGGGCTGACATTATAGAGACACACACAGGGGGAGGGCTGACACTATAGAGACACACAGGGAGGGAGGGCTGACACTATAGAGACACACACAGGGGGAACGCTGACACTATAGAGACACACACAGGGGGAGGGCTGGCACTATAGAGATACACAGGGGGAACGCTGGCACTATAGAGACACACACAGGGGAAACGCTGGCACTATAGAGACACACACAGGGGGAGGGCTGACACTATAGATACACACACAGGGGGAATGCTGGCACTATAGAGACACACAGAGGGGGAGGGCTGACACTATAGAGATACACAGGGGGAACGCTGGCACTATAGATACACACAGAGGGGGAGGGCTGATACTATAGAGATACACAGAGGGGGAGGGCTGACACTATAGAGACACACACGGGGGGAGGGCTGACACTATAGAGACACACAGGGAGGGAGGGCTGACACTATAGAGACACACACAGGGAGGGAGGGCTGACACTATAGAGACACACACAGGGGGAACGCTGACACTATAGAGACACACACAGGGGGAGGGCTGGCACTATAGATACACACAGAGGGGGAGGGCTGATACTATAGAGATACACAGAGGGGGAGGGCTGACACTATAGAGACACACACAGGGGGAGGGCTGACACTATAGAGACACACAGGGAGGGAGGGCTGACACTATAGAGACACACACAGGGGGAACGCTGACACTATAGAGACACACACAGGGGGAGGGCTGGCACTATAGAGACACACAGGGGGAACGCTGGCACTATAGAGACACACACGGGGAACGCTGGCACTAGAGAGACACACACAGGGGGAGGGCTGACACTATAGAGACACACAGGGGGGGAGGGCTGACACTATAGATACACACACAGGGGGAGGGCTGACACTATAGAGACACACACAGGGGGAACGCTGGCACTGTAGAGACACACACAGGGGGAGGGCTGGCACTATAGATACACACAAAGGGGGAGGGCTGATACTATAGAGATACACAGAGGGGGAGGGCTGACACTATAGAGACACACACAGGGGGAACGCTGGCACTGTAGAGACACACACAGGGGGAGGGCTGGCACTATAGATACACACAAAGGGGGAGGGCTGATACTATAGAGATACACAGAGGGGGAGGGCTGACACTATAGAGACACACACAGGGGGAACGCTGACACTATAGAGACACACACAGGGGGAGGGCTGGCACTATAGAGATACACAGGGGGAACGCTGGCACTATAGAGACACACACAGGGGGAACGCTGGCACTATAGAGACACACACAGGGGGAGGGCTGACACTATAGAGACACACACAGGGGGAACGCTGACACTATAGAGACACACACAGGGGAAGGGCTGACACTATAGAGACACACACAGGGGGAGGGCTGGCACTATAGAGATACACAGGGGGAACGCTGACACTATAGAGACACACAGGGGAAGGGCTGGCACTATAGAGACACACACAGGGGGAGGGCTGACACTATAGAGACACACACAGGGGGAATGCTGGCACTATAGAGACACACAGGGGAAGGGCTGGCACTATAGAGACACACAGGGGAAGGGCTGGCACTATAGAGACACACAGGGGGAGTGCTGACACTATAGAGACACACACAGGGGGAGGGCTGACACTATAGAGATACACACAGGGGGAATGCTGGCACTATAGATACACACAGGGGGAGGGCTGGCACTATAGAGATACACAGGGGGAACGCTGGCACTATAGAGAGACACAGAGGGGGAGGGCTGACACTATAGAGATACACACAGGGGGAATGCTGGCACTATAGATACACACAGAGGGGGAGGGCTGACACTATAGAGACACACACAGGGGGAGGGCTGCCACTATGAGACACACACAGGGGGAATGCTGGTACTATAGAGATACACAGAGGGGGACGCTGGCACTATATAGACACACAGAGGGGGAGGGCTGACACTATAGAGATACACACAGGGGGAATGCTGGCACTATAGATACACACAGAGGGGGAGGGCTGACACTATAGAGACACACACAGGGGGAATGCTGGCACTATAGATACACACAGAGGGGGAGGGCTGACACTATAGAGACACACACAGGGGGAATGCTGGCACTATAGATACACACAGAGGGGGAGGGCTGACACTATAGAGACACACACAGGGGGAGGGCTGCCGCTATAGAGACACACACAGGGGGAATGCTGGCACTATAGAGACACACAGAGGGGGACGCTGGCACTATAGAGACACACAGAGGGGGAGGGCTGACACTATAGAGACACACACAGGGGGAGGGCTGGCACTATAGAGACACACAGAATGGGAGGGCTGGCTCTATAGAGACACACAGAATGGGAGGGCTGGCACTATAGAGACACACATGGGGGTGGGCTGACACTATAGAGGCACACGCAGGGCTACAGCTGGCACTATAGAGACACACACGGGAAAAGCTGAAACTATAGAGACACACATACAGGGGGAGGGCTGACACTATAGATATACACACAGGGAAGGACGCGCCCCCTTTCCATAAGCGCACGCGCCGAGGAACGCCATCTAATAAAACTTTTTTTTTGTGGGGGGACGCGCAACTAGGAACTTTCGCCCTGAGCTCCACAATGTCTAGAACCGGCCCTGGTGGAGAAGGGATGGGGGCCCTGCCTAGTTCGTCAGTCCCGGGCCCCATAATTTCTGATGGCAGCCCTGTGTATCACCTACAGTGTAAAGCAGCATTGTATTGCTATGTGTATGTACATATATTTGTATGTCTGACATGCACATGATGCAGGAATACTGCTGTTTTTGAGTTGTACAAAACATACACACATACTGTAAGTACTTCTCTTTTTTTGCAACAGAATCTTCAGAAAGCAAAATACTTTAAATTTTAAATGTTACAAACAGTGCATGTGGGTATGACAGGATCCCAACACTTCATTTAGAAATGAATACACCACAGAGCCAGGCCCATGATTATACAAGAGCAATGCTGGATACTGTAGTCACCAGAGATGTCGGGTCCTCATTGAGTAGCTGTCAGAGGTTTCACTTAGTGTTGTTTAGTGACTAGAGATAGACAAAATAATTCAGCTTTTTCAAAATCTCAGAGAGTTATCAGTTATTTGCAAATCAATCAACCTCTGGAGTACTAGGCCAGTCCCAGTACATGGAAATGTCCCATGTCTATATCTTTATATAGGCAGCTTACAGACCGTTTGACATTCATATTTCCTGGATTGTCAAGGGGAAATACTAAATCCGATTGTTGCTATAGGTTTCAGCCATGACTATTGTATTCTATTCTATATCTCTTCTGAACACCGCACTACCCTATTGCCTGCTTTGTCCATTTCTGTATTTTACATTCAACTTACTGTAGTTAGCGCTTTAGTGACTCATAACCTACTGTCCAATAGATCTGCATAGTTTTTTTTTTTGTTTTTACTGTAGCTCCTTACCTGCTGGATACATGTGCATGCCTGGGGACTGGGGGTTAGATAACTTTACAGGTTAAGTTAAATTACACCTCTCCTCAAATGCAGTCCCATCCATCCTAGTTGTGTTCTGTCTTCAGTGCTGTAGCTCTTGCCAAGAACTACCAGGGGTTGACTCGGGAGACTGCTGCCTGGCTCACAATAAATCATCGGTAATGACTCACACCAGGTAAAAAGGGAAAAGCCATTTGGAACTTTATTAATTGGCCTGACAACTGAAAAGCCAGAAAATCGATGGCTAACAAATAGAAAATGAGCAACTTGCCCTCAGATATTGTAAAGTGTCTTAAGCAACTATAACAGTAGAAAACAGGTTGCATACAATGTGACAATAGTATAAATTGGGTACAAAATATTAGCATTAAGATAAGCCGACTGCATGACTTTCATTAATTACATCAATCAGCATAAACATTGACAATGGAATATACAGTATCAGCTTACAATAATAAAATCTTGCATATAACCTTGCAACTTGTGTCAATACAATTTTAAAGCCTGAATTCTTAGCATGTAACCAGTGGAATTTAGAGTTGGGTCACATATGGTCACATCAGGACCTACTGGCACACACCATGAACATCTACTGTAAATACACACAAGAAGGTAACGTAATGAAAAGTACTGCGATTAAGGTAATGAAACAATCAATATGAATCATGAAAAATAGAAGCAGGTACTGTAACTACACAATTGTAGGACGGACATTAAGGGCCTGTTTCAGAGGTGCATACTATTTTATGTTGCAACCAAGCAGACAATGTTTTCAGTCTGCTCATGCTTCCAAGTTGCTCTGCTCATGCCTCCCGATGCTTACTGCCAAAAGCTGCAGAATAAATTTGGACACAGAGAGAGGCAGTTTCAGTGGACATTTCTGGGTGGTAACAGGAAGATGGCTAGCCAGACGTGGGTGTGTCAGGCTTTTTCCACCGTTGCACTGACATTAGCAGCCATGTTTACATGGAAAATCTGCACCTCCATAGGGATGGTGCAATCTCCAATTGTGTGGCCAGCGGTGTGACTGATGCAGCCAATGGTGCATCTTAATATGCACAGCGGCAGATTAGCACCTCAACAGGTGGATGTCTTTGTACAAATCCCATCAGCTGCGGCATTAACATAAAGACGCAGTCACACTGCGGCAAAATACACAGTTGCAACTACAATAGGGTGCACCTCTGAACCAGGCCCTAAAGTACACTAAATCCTGCCCTGAACATGGGGGATAAGACTGATATACTGTATTTCTCTCATAAAGAAGAAGATGGATCAGTGTTCCAACAATAATTCTAAAGGTTTCATTTAAGACTGAACCATAACCCCTTTTGCACTAACTAAAGGGGTTATGTCCTCAGATCTGTATTTAACAAACAGCAGGAAACTTTGGCATACCCCTGTTTATCACTGTGCCACTTATGGCATCTATAGAAGGCATTGGTGGTATTGCTCCCTTTGTTAACAATGGGTACTCAGAAAATGTCTTTCTGGCTTCAGTGAACTCTTCAGGCTTTGCTGAGACTCCACCAAGTGGAAACTCAATGCACTTGTGGTGCATTACTCAGCAGTCTGTCACTGGCAGAGGTAGGCTGTCAGGAACAGAGTGGAAGAAGCCACCAAGGCGGAGGTAGTCACTAGACCTCGTGGAGGGGTGAGTCTTAAATTCCAGTGGTTTATATTCACGAGTATCACTGTGACACTAAATGAAATATGCTGCCATTGGTAAGTATCAATATTAAATTGAGCCCTAAAATACCGTATGACCATGTAAATTGATGAGCGGTTCGGTTTTTCTGAAAACGAACACACCCAAACTTAGTGGATCCAAGTGAATCAGAGTCCCAGCTCCGATCTCCCCGCCAAGTTTGGATCTCAGTACAAGGCAAAACTTAATTTCCCGGAAATATCAGATCTCACGTGTTTTAGATCCCTCGTGATCAGGTACCATTTCACACAGGAGAGTGGAGGGAGAGGCTGTGGAACTGTGGGCTGTGCATAAGAAGCACCATTAGGACAGAGAGAGTTGTAGTAGGCAGATAGAGTGGGTAGGAAGAGTGACCACAGGCACCTTTGTCAAATGTGTATATGTGTTTGTTTGTCGGGCACAAACTGCAAACTGCAAACAGGCTTAAGTGGCACATGCCATGACAACATCTCCTGCTTCAGTTTCTCCAGCAAATAATGCTGCCATGAAAAAACTGACCTTTTCCAAGAGACCACTAGTAATGATGATGAGTCAACTCAGTGCACCTGAGTGAAACATTATGACATCTGGTCTAGCTTAAAAGAGTTGCTTACAATTATTGACACGTCTACTGTGACTGAATCTTATAGAGTAAGCATCAATGAGGGAGGATTATTTTGATGACAATTTACAAATTAGCATCTCACACAGTCCCTTTGAATATTGGGAGGAAAAAAAGCAATTTGGAGCCCCTTGTACCTTTGTAGCTTTGGGTTACTTAAGCTGCCCACCCTCCAATGTATACTCAGAGTGTTTAGCACAGCCAGGTGCCTTGTGAGTTATCGGCATAGATGGCAACTTCCACAAAATGTGGAAAAGCTGATGTTCATAAAAATGAACTACAAATTCTATGAGGAAGAACTTTGTTGCCAATTACAGCGAAGTACAGATACTTCTGTAACTGTGGATTCCAGGGGGATGAGCTAATATTGTTTGATGAGGATATACCGTATATACTCGAGTATAAGTCGACCCAAATATAAGCCGAGGTACCTAATTTTACCACGAAAAACTGGGAAAACTTATTGACTCGAGTATAAGCCTAGGGTGGGAAATGCAGCAGCTACTGGTAGTAATCCCCCCCTGGTACTGTCCCCAGTAGTAATCCCCCCCTGGTAGTGCCCCCAGTAGTAATCCCCCCCTGGTAGTGCCCCCAGTAGTAATATCCCCCCCTGGTAGTGCCCCCAGTAGTAATACCCCCCCCTGGTAGTGCCCCAGTAGCAATATCCCCCCCTGGTAGTGCCCCCAGTATTAATCCCCCCCCTGGTAGTGCCCCCAGTAGCAATATCCCCCCCTGGTAGAGCCCCCAGTATTAACCCCCCCTGGTAGTGCCCCCAGTAGCAACATCCCCCCCTTGTAGTGCTCCCAGTATTAATCCCCCCCCTGGTACTGCCCCCAGTAGCAATATCCCCCCCTGGTAGTGCCCCCAGTATTAACCCCCCCTGGTAGTGCCCCCAGTAGCAACATCCCCTCTGGTAGTGCCCCCAGTACTCCCCCCCTCCCTGGTAGTGCCCCCAGTAGCAACATCCCCCCCTGGTAGTTCCCCCATTATTAATCCCCCCCCTCTGGTAGTGCCCCCAGTAGCGATATCCCCCCCTGGTAGTACCCCCCGGTAGTAGCCCCCCCCAGTAGAAAGAAATGTAAAAAAAACAAACTTACCTGTAACCCCGCTCCTGGTCCCAACGCTGCTACAGGCTCCTCCGCCGCTTTGCATAATGGGAGAGACGTCGTCATGACAACGTCTCTCCCATTACCCACTACGGGAGCCGGAAGATGGCTCCCGCAGTGGGAGCAGCTGTAGCCGCTGAGAGTCTGACAGACTCTCAGCGGCTGCTGATTATACCAAACACATAGCTGCCGGCTCCGGCGGCTGTGTGTTTGGCAGTGTGTAGTGCTGACCGAACTCCGTCCGGTCAGCGCTACACACGCGGTGCAGGCTGTGTCACAGTGACACAGTCTGCACCGCGGCCCGCATGGTACACTACTCAGCAGCGTACCATGCGGGCATGACTCGAGTATAAGCCGAGGGGGTGCTTTTTCAGCACAAAAAATGTGCTGAAAAACTCGGCTTATACTCGAGTATATACGGTAATAACAACAGTAATGAGCATGATGATAATGATGATGGTAATGACATCTTTGAGCTGTGACGATGATTAACAACACTGTTAGTCGCCTTAAACCCATTGGTTGCTTAGTATGTGGGGGCCCAAACAAACTAAGCACTTCAGCCTTTAAACCACTTTTCATTATGGGCCTTGCCAAAATTGTGTGTGTTCGACAGGCAATGTATATTACTGTATTTTACTGGGACGTTCATGTTCTTTTGTATCTTGCAAGGCTATTCATCACCAGCTTCTTATCCAGGCATATATGCCACATTTCTTGCAGCTACTCCACAGATACAGAGTAGTATGAGCAAGTTATATAATCATATAATTAATAATTATCAACTTCGA
This sequence comes from Taudactylus pleione, assembly GCA_031769625.1. NCBI lineage: Eukaryota > Metazoa > Chordata > Amphibia > Anura > Myobatrachidae > Taudactylus > Taudactylus pleione. The sequence goes on along the minus strand of JAUIMM010000350.1, from coordinate 8,220,577 downwards.
CTATGCTGTTACTCCACCTTGAATCTCTTTTATTGTCCTAAGGCCTGTGATTTGATGTTTGGATTCAGTTTCCACTTTATAAACCTCATTTAGATTTTGGATGCTTGTTGTTTAATAATTTTTTCCATGTCTCCAATGTATTTTTCTTTATAGCTATTAGTACTGTTAGTAATCAAACCTTTACCTGGTTTCCACTAAATACTCCACCTCTTTTTATCTGGGCTGGCCTTGGGCCTCTGATCTAGTTCATCAATAATGAAAACATTCTATAGGAACACATAGTTTATTAAACTGACATCCTGTCTGCTACTGCAGTGTCACTATGGAGGTATCCAATTAGCCGCGATACTTAATCTTCAAATGTTTGCACAGTTATGTTAGCTGTTTAAATTTAAAAAACATCAAAATTACTATAACATGTAGCCATTTACTCTTTGGCCGGCAGCAATTTATAGTATAGTTTACATTTGGCATATTTTGCAAACTCTGACTTGAGGTTTACTATTCAAGGACAGGGCAAACACAGCTATCAAATCTAAATGTATCCTGTCAAAATCATGATTTTAAATCAGATTTTAACTAGTTTACATTAAGGTCAGGATGCCTACTAAGGATAGGACTAACACAGAAAAATATTGCAAGAGAACAAATACAGTAGCTCATAGTCATACATTTGCTCTTAATTTGGTTTACCTGTAGAATTAATACTAGACATTATTTTTTTCCCCAATGTCAACGGGTAACACACATATCGATCACAATGAGAATTGATTTGTCCACTCCATCCATTTAATCATTTTCTTTCAAAACATGTAACAAGGGATGTTTTTGGTCAGTTGCAATTGCTTGTCATTGCTGTCTCAGATTGTGTTCTCAATGCACAGCTAATTAAGGACACAAATTTACACAATTGATCTTGATCTATTTTAACACAGTTACTACAGTTTTTTTTATTTAGCCGTCTATTTATTTATCATCTACTTTCCCTTTGTCCTTTCTTGATAATTAGCCCTCCCTACCTAGTGTCTCCTCATTCTCCTGTAAAGGTTTTAATTATTCTATTTTCTCATCTTGTATTGATTTTTATCGATGCTCTAATTTCTCCTGCTTGTATTTGTGTTTTGTTCTGTTTATATTTTGTAGATTGTATGGTGCTTTATAAGTAAAATATGATGATGATTAATTTCTGCTCACTGGCTATTAGATAACACAGATATTGGGATGTTTGTGGTAATGCTTACTAGTCATTATAATTGTCTCCTTATAACTTTGAGTCACAAAGGAGAAGGCTTTTATTATGAGGAACTCATATTTGCTGGGGACCTTATTTTTTTCATTAAAACACAATTTTAAAATATGAAGGGTTGTTGGTTCCCTAACTATCTACAGTAACATCTGTGAGGTCCCCACATTGAGCTCACACCACTGGAGTCACTAGTGGGTGTGGGCCGCACTGGGTGACACCATCCGTCGGATAGTGTCACCTAGAAGCCAGAACACGGAGAGAGGCAGGGAAAAGACTGTGGGCTGCCCCAGCAGCTGCTGGAGCCCTGGGTAAGCCCACTGTGTGCCGAGAACGGGGGCGGTAAAGCCCCTAAGATTGGCACACATAAGGGGTGTGGCTTCTCAGATCAATGCCACACCCCTCCCATGAAGCCATGCCCTTAGTGCGTCTAAGGCACTCGGAAAGACTCCGTCCAGACGCACCAGGTATCTTCCAGCTAAGTGGCGCCTCTAGCTCACACCCTTAAGGGTGTTGGTGCGCAGTTACATCTGATCCACAAAGGCGTTTGTTATTCAACACCGTTTTTATGATGTAAGCAATTTTACATCTGTATATCATTTTATCATGAATAAATATTCTGATATTTACTTTCAAAAGGCCTATTGAACATCCTTTTGGGTGATTTGTTGGTGAGAGGGTGTGATTGCAGGACATTCTGCTCATCATATAAGACCCTTTATGTTTCAATCTGTAAAAAAAAAAGTTAATGTATTGATCAATGAGACTGCATCAATATATATATATATATATATATATATATATATATATACTGTATATATATATTCTATGTATGTCCTGATGAAAAGGCCTCCGCGCCTTGAAACGTCGACACCTTTATTTTCTATGATAATGTCGATTATTTAATACACTTTATTCATCTATTGGAGTGCCGCTTTTCCTTTAATGGTGCTGGGTGCATACTCAAGCCAAAAGGAGTTCTCTCTCTCTCTCTCTCTCTCTCTCTCTCTCTCTCTATATATATATATCTATATCAGAGCCGTAACTAGACTTTTTGGTGCCCTGTGCCCCACCCCCCCTATTTTTCAAATAGGGACATGAGTTGCGCACCCAAAATAGGGCCACGGCCTCATGGGTAAGGGCCAGGAAAGAGATAGGGGTCACCAGGAGATGCTGGGGATAAATGAATATATATGCTGGACCACTCAAGATATAACAACAATCAATCAACAAAGTACACCCAAGCAAAGGGATAGATCGACGTTTCACGGCACAAACTCTTTTATCAAGACAAATGTTACAAAACTGCACATACCTTAAATAGTGTGCACCTCCTGTGTATCCCTTCACCATGCCATGACTGCCTTCGGAGACCCGATGATGTCACAATGCGCGACCATGCGCCGACACGCAGACGTCTCCAGGGGACGTGGCCAACCTCTTTGTATCCATCACCAAGGTGACATATCTAAACAGACATGGCTGCGAAAGAAAAAACAAATGACCGCAAAAAAATATTAAACTGCAAGTAGTTAATTAAAGGGAACACCAACAGAAACAGCTAGAACTCTTATCCCTAATGCTGGATAAGTCTCAAACAAAAATGGAAATAGAAAAAAATCATGGAACATAACATATGGATTTTACATATCAAGGTATTAATAATTCTAAAAAACAAGAAGAAGACAGAATTTCATTGAGATTGTGTGGATTCACGGTTTGTAATGTGTGTACCCACCACGCTTCTTTCTGCAACATGATCCGATTACGATCCTCTGGCATGGGGGGGGCACCCAGTCAATCATTTTGTATCTTATGGTGGATAAAGGATGTTTATAATCGCGAAAATGTCTCGCGACAGGATGATCAGAATGTTTACCCTCTGTAAAGGTCTGGGTTTGTTGTGGACCCGGGGTGGTGACAGAAGCAGACACAGAAGCAGATTTAAATAAAAAGGTGGAGTTTTTAATAAGTGATTTAGCAGACATGGGAATGGCAAAAGAAAAAGTTCAGGTTTAGCACTAATGTGCACTTGATAACTGTGGTGAAGCAAATGGGAGAATGTCCAGATAGTGACAGGCAGGAAATGTCCAGTATGCAGGTTTGGTGAGCTGTAAAGAAGTGCAGGCAGAGGTAATGAAGTCCAGCTGGGAGTTAGAGTGTGAGGCATGGTGCAGGGAAACAGCAGGTTCAGGTACTCAGGCAGGGGAAAGGTAAATGGAGGGTGCAGGGTGTGTCCAGCAGGTTTGGAGTAGGCAAGGTAACAGGCTAGTAGCGCTTACAGGCAGACAGGTAAGGCACAGGAACTCTCTCTCAGCCGCAGCTGTGAAACACGTTGCACTGGCAATGGACCTTACTAAATACCAGGTGCCGCGCTGTGACTGGCTGAAAAGAGCACATGACCCATCAGGATTGGACAGCTTGAATCACATGACCTGAGGCAAGATGGCGGTGCCCATGCCAAACGGAACAGAAACACCACCAGGCCTCACCAGGCCTCAGTGACAATGTGCCCGCACAGAACCACATGCAGCCAATGCCCCTCGCCAAACAGCACCGCTGCCAGTGACCCCTTGCCACAATGACCTCACAGGTAATACCCGGGTGTCCACCATGCCGAGAAACCCTGGCCGTGACACCCTCTATAGCGGCCCTGATGTTAGACCTACTGTATGAAGAGCCATACGTTTTTTCAGTTGCCTTGAGGTCTTTCCAACATATAGCTTACCATAAGGACAACGTATATAATAAACTACAAATTTACTGGAACATGTAAGTGCATGTTTGATGTTAAAAAAATTCCTTGTCAGGGTATCTCTAGTTCTTTTGGAGATAATTTGTAGATCCACTGCATGGTTCAAGATATTATCAAGTTCTTTCTTAAACTTCTCTGTGGGGTCACTAGGTAGTTGTATGTATACCATCTCATCAGCCAATTATCTATAAGCTTCCGCTTTATACGTCTTGCACCACTATACCCCCGCCTTTATCGGCAGGGCGGATGACTGTATCATTGTAAGTCCTCACATTTTTAAGAGATTATTTCTCCTTTTTGGTTAAATTAGTTTTAGAAACTTTATAGGCACCTTTCTATTGTTGAATATCATTATCCATACGTGTGGTGAAGTACTTAACGGCTTGATTTTGAGACTGTGGTTCAAAAGTAGAATGCTTATATACAGGTGGTTTTTCTTCTTCATAATGGACATCTTTATTGGAAAAATGTGTTTTAAGTCTTAATCTGCGATTTAATTTATACAAATCTATTTTCGATTGAAAAGAATCAGGATGATTAGTGGGAACGAAGGATAGTCCCTTATTAAGGACTTTGGGCCTGATACAGAGACGCTCATTAGCATCAGTACGCTGGTAGCGTTACGATGTTGTGAAACCACGCATGCGCCGGTGTTACACAGCGCATGTGCGTACGGCTGATTGCGATCTTTTTTTCAATTGTTCGTCGAATAGCGAACAGGAAGTGACATGTAAAATGTGATTGACAGAACAGGCCGTTTTTGGGCGGTGATGGGGGTGGAGATGGGAAAACGCAGGCGTGTCGAGGCATTTTGTGGGCGTCCCTAAATTATCTCATGCGAACGGCAAATGTGATCGGAACGAGTCATACGTCACTGTCTGATCCACTTTCCGTTCAAACTGCTCGCACAGCTTGTGGTCTGGAATACTCTAGCACAGCTTGTGGTCTGGAATACTCTACCACAATGTCGATGGTCTCGTCCTCCTCCCCGTGCCTCTTTGATGTTTCATCGATTTATCAATTTTAGCCAGAAAAGCAATCAACTTTGATTAGAAAACTTGCTTGTAATGTGTTTAACAACTAGTTTTTTTTTTGTAGCACAAAACCGTACGCAGGTGAAAGACTCAGCTGCTAATTTCTGGATTAGACAATCAATTAGCGTACCATCTTTTTCAATTTTTTTTATTATGGATTTTTAATTTTGCTTTTCTGTTATTGCAACAATATTGTCATCATGTTTGTGTTTTTGCCACATTTTTAATGTTCCCGGAAATTTCTCATCCATTTTGTTATGGAAAAGTGTTCCTTTAAACTCCTAAATGGTTTTTAACCCTTTGGAATCTGAATTAAAATAAAAAAAAATTTTTGTTGTTTTTTGGGGACGGGATTACCTAAAAACCATTTTTAGAATAATGTCACAATACAATAGAGAAGATTTTGAATTGTTTTTATTTTTTACACACATTTTTAGATTTTCATGTGCATTTGCCAGTTTGCAGGTCTGGCTAACGTAAAAAAAAATGACAAAATTTAAAAAAAAAACAAGAGTGGCATTTGGCCAAAATAAAATAACACACATTAAAAACAATTCACAAGAAAGGAGATGGAAGTTTTGGCCCTTAAGGAATATGGGACAAGCATAGAAGGATTGTGGGAAAATTAGCCAGTGCTGTCATCGCTTTTTGCCCCGTTTGGCTGGGGTAGGGTGGGAGCCTGACCGGGTCCGGGATGTAATTTGGCTGGCCTGTCCAGAGGCAGATGTTGTGGCCTCTGGACTAGGCAGAGGGCTAGGCACATTTGGAGGGATGGCTGTTGTTGTGCCAGAGGTGGAGGATCCTGATGTTCCGGCAGGAAGGGAGGCCGGCTCCACCATGTGCTGGCGAACGAGCTGCTCCAGGGCATTGGCAATTCGGATGTTGGCCCTGGTATTTTCCGCCAGGGCCTGACCAATGGTCACGTTGGCCGCAGCATTTTGCTCCATGGCCTCCGCCACCCGTAGCAGACTGGCGTCCATCCTCTGCAGAATCTCTGTGTGGTGATCCGATTTAAAATTGAGATCCGTGAGGAGGGCCACTGCCTGCGAGGGGGATTGCCCTGGACTGGCTTCTGCAGGGTCCCCAGCCGGATCTACTGCTTCCTCCCCTGCAGAGCCAGCACAAATTCTGCGGCCAAGGCTCCCCTCTTTAGCAGACTCATCCGCCTGTGTCTCTGTGAGAAAAATGAGAAAAGAGGAACATTACAATCTACATATTGTCACAAACACATTTCTGAGTTGTTAACATAACAACATTTACCTGGGACAACATGAGGAGCCGCAAAGTCTGGCATGTTCGTATCCATGTTGGACACGCCAAACACCTCCTCATACTGCACACACCCCTGTGCCAGCTCTTCCAAGTCATTTAGCTCCAATGACACAGGGGTGGGACCCCCACCTGTTCCTCCTTGCATGCCTAGCCCTCTCTGCCAGTTTTTGTTTCAGCCGATATTTATAATCGGTCCATCTGTGGGCGAAAAAATTGCATTATTCCTGCAGTATTTGGGCCTGTAACCACTTATATTAAAAATGCAGTTTTTACGTACCGGCGTTTGACATCCCGGGGTAGACGTTCAAACTCACCCACCCTATTGACAGCACTGGCTATCTCCTCCCACATTTTCCACTTCTGGCTTGCACCCATATTCCGATCTGCCTGTGGCAGGGTGTCAACACACATTTGTACCAAAACCTCCATCTCCTTTCTTGTGAATTGTGGCTGCCTTTTTTTTTGTTTTTTTTTGTTGGCCTACTCGGCCCAGCAGCCTCTTCCATGGCATCCTCCACACCTTTTTAAAAAAACATTTTTTACATTTAGATGTCCAACTTTCTCTAAATTCGGGTTCTAAATAATCCTTTAATCATAAAGAGACAAGTACTTACCGGGCTCCTCTTGGCCATCGTTTTGCTGGTCTGTAGCCATTTTGAGCCAAACTTGAACTACACCAGACCGTTTTAGATTTTCTGTGACGTATTTATACATGCGTCCTTATTTTTGGTACGCATCATTGATTGTGCGCTCCTATGATCCATCCTTAATTTGAGCGGGAAAATAAAGACTATTTATGGCTATGGGCGACTCGAGTCGAGGTGGCGGGTGTTGATTGTTGGAGGTATCGTGTGTAGTAGTGGATTGTTGGCGGGATTAGTGGTTTGAGGCGGATTGTTGGAGGAGGAGTTGGTGATTGGTTTTTTTTGGGTATTTTCCGTTTCCGCTTTTTTTTCTTGCGGATATTTTGTTTGTTGGGTTTTTTTTGAGTAAGTATTTTTTACAAGTCCTTTTAAAAATAAGGGATCTACAAACCTAATTTATTAATTGTTTTTTGTTTTTTTAAGTTATTTTGGCTTGGCCCCATTGAAGTTTTTGGACTGTGACTTATTGTTCGACTTTTGGTAAGTTTGTATTTTTTCATTATTTTCAGAATTTGATGTGTTGGTCTACGCATATATTTTGACCATTAATGTCTTATTTATATTTTTATCTATCATGTATTAACACTAAATATAGCGTAAGGTTTTGGCAAATATATTTCCTTGGTTTTTCCATGTAAAAATGCGAACTATTTAGCGCACTAATGTTTCCTTATTCTCCATGTAAAAATGCAAACTATTTAGCGCACTAATGTTTCCTTATTCTCCATATAAAAATGCGAACTATTTAGCGCACTAATGTTTCCTTATTCTCCATGTAAAAATGCGAACTATTTAGCGCACTAATGTTTCCTTATTCTCCATGTAAAAATGCGAACTATTTAGCGCACTAATGTTTCCTTATTCTCCATGTAAAAATGCGAACTATTTAGTGCACTAATGTTTCCTTATTCTCCAGGTAAAAATGCGAACTATTTAGCGCACTAATGTTTTTTTTGGTATAAATTTGGCCATTCTTGTTTGTCCACTCAATGTAGGGTGCATTTTCTAAATAATGTGTGCTCCTCCGTATCTTTTAACGCATTTTTGGTATTTTTAAAGAATCAAATATGGCCCCCAGAAAATCTAACCTGAATTTCAAATTTGGAAATGTAGGTTGGTGCACTCATGACAATACCCCGGCATGTAAGCATCTTTGGATTTTTCGCCTAAGATAAGTATATTTTTGATTTTACATTTTCAACAAACATTAACTACCTGGCTTCCCTTTTCAGGTTGATGTTGGTCGTATTGTTTTGGCCATGCTTCCGGAACCCGACCAACCTCAACCTCGTCCCAGGCGTAGGCATCGTAGGCATGCAAGGCCCAAGATATATAGAACATGTGTCACCCTTTTTGGAATGCCCGATGATGAGGTTTTAAGACGATACCGTCTTCCTCCACAAATCATCATAGACACTCTCTCATTAATAGAGAGTGATCTGGAGCGGCAAATTGACAGTCCTACAGCAATACCACCACTGATGCAATTAATGGCGGTGTTACATTTCTGTGCCTCAGGATCCTTTCAAACCACGGTGGGAATAGTGGCCGGAATCTCCCAATCCTCATTTTCAAGGATCCTGAGGGCAGTGATGGGGGCCCTTTTCAAGCACCTCCATCATTTTATTAACATGCCATTGGATATGGGTTCCCTTAGTGTGGCGAAGGCCAATTTTTACCAAATAGCTGGCTTCCCACACATCATAGGGGTTGTGGATGGTACTCACATACCACTTCAGCCTCCAGCATGGCTGGAGGCCATTTTTAGGAACCGAAAGCACTATCACTCACTGAATGTAATGGTGGTATGTGATGCCTCCCTCCAGATCCTGTCCCTGAATGCAAAATTACCCGGGAGTGCACATGACTCATTCGTCATCCGGCAATCAGGGATTTGGCATAAATTAAACAACCTAAAAGCTGGTGATGCGTGGTTTCTGGGTAAGTGGAGACCTTTAGTTGAAACCAATGCAAAGCTTGATACACAGTGATCCTGATTGTTTTTGTTTTTTCACAGGAGACACTGGCTACCCTTGCACGCCCTGGCTGCTCACTCCTTATTTGGCTCCCACACCAGGGCCACAAAGTGAGTATAATTCTGCACTTACAGCCACCAGGCAGGTGGTGGAGCACTGTATCGGCCTTTTAAAAGGCCGATTCAGATGCCTCCAACGCACTGGTGGCGAACTCATGTATTTGCCGGCTATGGTTTCTAAAATTGTGGTCCTGTGTGGGATCTTTCACAACATCGCCATAAGGAGTGGTGTCCCAATGCAGCCAGAGGATGCCTTGCCTGAGGATGGCCCCCCCGAGGTTGGTCGGAGGTCAGTATGTGGGGGGGCCATACGCGATGATGTGGTGGCCCGTTTTCTCAGGTAATTATTGTCAAACATTAACTTAATTGACACAATGTCGACATGTACCATTGTAATGTTCCTTTTTTAAATTAATTTTTTAATTTTAACTTTTCTTGTCTTCCTTTACACACCTCGACAAAACGATGCCTACTACCTGCTCTACTAAATTGTGTACATGTGGCCACATTGGATCTTACTTTGGAATCAATTATTTCATCGCCTCATTTGTGGCTTTATGTTGTCCTGCTACTTATTTCATCAGTTCTTGATTGTTTCTTTTTTTTGGCTTTTGGTGTTGGGTTTTTTGGGGATTGTCTTTTCACTGTGTGAATTGCTTGACACAATTCACTTTCTGTATGTGTTTGGTGTGTATTAAATTTTATTTAATATTAAAAAGACTGTTTTTCACTAAATTCTAGTCACGTGTAACCTGGCACAAAAAAGGCCAACTTTCGTAATGCCTAATCCTGTAATATCTGAAATGTTTACGTGTTTGAACCTGCTTTTTGGCTTATCAAAAACCTCAAAGGTATAATGTTGAATCAGTAGGTTTAAAAAACTAGGCCTAAGCTGTTTTTAGAAAAAAAAAACATTACCCACCCAAAGAAAAACAAGAAAATGTTTGATTTGGTAATAACCTATTGGTATGTTGAGGTGTTTAATGTGGCAGCTTACACTCTACCTAGCGCTTTGTTCAATATAATTTACCTTACTTTAAAGAACATGATCAAATAGTGGACTTATGGAAGGTTAAACAATGTAATTGTTTCAGACAATGAATGAGACTCGTTAAAATACAACGCATTTTTAATTACAATACAAAAATTTACCACAAAAAAACAAGGAAAACCAAAATTTTACGCCGAAGGGCCGCCGCCATGTGGTCAAGGACCACAAACATGGCAATCATGTGGCCACGCAAGGCGGCCAAACCTTCCTGGATACAATGCATCCGCCTCTGGTCCTCTGTTGGAAAAAACAAAGAGAAAAAAACAAAAACCTTACATTAGAAGTTTAAAAAACCAATTCCGCCCCCCAAAAAAGTGTAAACAAAGATCCAGTTGTGATGAAAAAAAACAAAGTAATGGAAAATGCAAAGATGGCAGAAATACTAAATTACAAATGAACACACAAAAAGGCAACCACAAACAATAAGAAGTACCCTTGTTAGGGTAAACAATAACTACCCAAGTATGAGTGTTTGGACATGTATGATATGTATCATGGCTAAAAAAACAATACATTGTCTATCAAAATAAAAAGGTCAACACAACAAATGGAAAAATTTATAACAGGGAAACGTACTGATCATCGAGATTTGGGGGTTTGTAGGCCCTACATCCTCCTCTTCCTCGGAGGTGGGACAGTGACGTAGGCTACATGGAGGGGAGATCTGGGAGCAGCTTGATGGCGATGAAAAGCGCCGGGGGGGGGGGGGAGGGGAGGGTGGAGAAAAGAGAAGGGGGGGTGGAGTCGGGAATTTGTGGGGGGCTCCAAATTCCAGCGGGAGGTGCCTCAGGAAGTGGCCGGTCAGGGGTGGAGGGGGAATTGGGAGAAAGTTGAGGAGTGTCTGCTGTGCTGGGCGTTGGACTGAGGGCCCGAGCCCGGCGTCTGTGCCTGCGGCGATGGCGGATTCTGCGTTCAGCCCCTAAATGAGTAGCGGAAAATGTTTGTAATTTTTTTTGGGGTGGGGGGGTTGGGCCACAAATTAACAACTACACAAATGTTAGAACATTTTAAAAATTGAAAACATGCACACGCAGGCCTTTCCAAAAAATAACAACAGGGCTAGACTGAAAACATTCACACGCAGGCCTTTCCAAAAAATAACAACAGGGCTAGACTGAAAACATGCACACGCAGATTGGGCCGCAAAAAATAAAGGAAAAAAAACAAACAAATACTTTCAGCTATCCGCTGTCTAAAACAGGCCAGCAAGCGTGGCGTGCGGCGGGGCAGATCCGACCACCTGTGCTTGAGCTGCCCGATCTGTCGGCATGAGCCGAAGGAGCGCAGGCGGCGGCGAACCTCCGCATAGGCGGATCGCTTCTGGCGGTTGCTGACGGGGGGAGGCTGGCTGGTGATCCGCCGGTCCATCACCTCCGTTAGGACCAAAAGCTCCCGCCTGGTAAACGTGGAGGCTCTCATGATGGCAATGGTTGATTTAAAAAAAAACAGTTTTAATAAAGGCCAGAGAAAAAATTTGATTGGCTAATGTAGTTGGTAAATTAACAGGAACCATTCTATTGGTTAGTGTATGAGTCATGTGACCTCCAGGCTAAAAAATATAATGTGAGTTATGATAGGCTTGATGCAGTGACATTCGTAAGGTAATTTAAATAAAGAAATGAAAAACTAAAATATGCCTAGCACGAACACAGGAAAACAAGAGGATCATTGGTTCAAACATGTATTTTTTATAAAGTTACACATTGTTGAAACCGTACGTATTCTGCGGGAAAAATGACACACGGACAAGATTAAAGTTTATTGAAAATGAAAAAAAAAAACGGATTGCAAACATGTGAAGAGCAATTAAGCTAATTAATATATTGATTGGCATGAAACGATTAAAGTAGGTATGCAGAATGAACGAGCAGGTAATCGAAATCTGACAGGCCCACTTCCAGTTTGGACTTGTGCGAGCGTTCCCTGCAACCAAATTGGGAGATGGACGGTCGCAATTTTGCTCGCTCGTTACCTAGAGGAGGGGTTGGGAGACTTTGGGGCGGAAGAATAGCTACGAGCGAACTTTCGAGCGAGCGCTGGAATTTACATTTTCTCGCTCGTTCAGTGAACGAGCGTACTGCCGCTTACGAGTGGCTCTGAATGAGGGCCTTTGTATTCAGCAGGGATTAAGAGCCTCATTCAGAGGCGGTCGGAGGATGCAAGCGGTCGCTCAGAAACTGGGCGGCCGCTTGCATCCTGACCGCCCGCCTCTGTTGCGGTCATTAGGCTGTGGGTTAACACCCACAGCTCTAACGACCGCTCCGGTGATGGTCGCGATGGTCTCTGACCATCGGGGCTTATGACGAGACCCTAGGGTAGGGTCTCACTTGTCGTAAGCCCCGGAGAGCTTCTGGCTCTGTCTGAGCCGGAAGCTCTTCACTGACATCACTAGTGATGTCAGTGGGGCCTCCCCCAAACGGTAGGTGTTCCCATGGGAACGCCCCCGTTTGGGCTGCCACCCCCCCAGCCCACCTTCCAAACGGGGCGAGCTGTCAATCAACATCGACAGCTCGCCCCCTTTGAATCGAGACCCGCTACGACCGGCGCTGTCGGTCGTAGCGGGTCTCACGCATGCGCACGACGGTGCCAGCGCCGTTGTGCGCATGCTCTGTTGGGGGCCATCGACCCGGTCTGAGCGCATCGTCGCTAACGACCGGGTCTGAATGACCCCCTAAATGCTTGGATGAAAGATTAAAGACTAAGGGCCTGATTCAGACCCGGACGCTAAGTTGTGCTCGCTCGCTCTGAGCGATGGTCGCCCGTCTGCGCATGGGGATAAGTCGCAGTGCACGAGCGCAAACTAGTACGAGTGATCGGATTTTGCTCGCTTGCCCTGAAAAGACTGCCCCATGGAATGAGTGACAGATAGCGCCGTTTGTGGGTGGTAACAGGGGAAGGTGCTTGTGAATGGGGGAGTGGTGCTGCGAACGCAGGCGTGTCTAACAGTCAGAACGAAGTTTAATGGATGTGCATAATTAGCAAAGTAGCGTAATTGAACACTTCACTTGGTTGTTTATTACCCTGAACTGCTCACAGTGCTTGCGGGAGGGTAAGTTCTACCTCAAGCGCTGCGAGCAGCTCCGATGGCTCTCGATGTTACGATTAATCCTTCAAAAACTGGAGATGACGTGTGTTGCGAGTGGCAAGGGGGCGTCTTTATACACTAGAGAGCGCTTATTGCTGGGGCTCGCTAAGACATAGAGAGCGTCCTTACGAGATGCAGTGCGAGCGCTTAATTTAAATATCTGGACCTCTTTTGCCAGCGAGCGGCGAGCGTGTCTGAATCAGGCCCTAAGTCTTGCGTGTGTAAACCTTTCTTCCTTTCCCTAGCCCACTGCCCGCTCCTACGGCTATGGTTTCTACCCCAGGATCTTTTTTCGTTCTGGTAGTAACCCCTAAAGAGGGCTTGTATCTGACCATCTTATATGTTCCCTCTGCACATTCTGTGTCACTTGATGAGGCCGTCCCGCTGGAGGTTTCTGTCTCCAAAAGTACTTTCCTAGTTCTGGTTCTAAATCTACGTTTTTGTGTAGACTGGTCTCAATTATATACCCACCTATATACCCGTAACTCTGCGTAGTCCCGGTTCACCGTCTGACGTTTGGCTTGTTTAAATTTAATTAAATAATTTTTGTTTTTGTTGATTTGTATTTGTAAATTATTGATGAGATCAGTATTGGGATCCGCATTAAGTTTTTCAAGATGTTGCGATTCAAATGTGTTAATCTTTTCTTGCACTAATTTTAGTTCTCTTGAAGATTCATCGATAAAGAGCAAGATTAAATCGAATGAGCATTTTGTTAAGCACTGCTGCCCATTTCTTGCAGAACTCAGGGTTATAACGTCCTACTGTATATTTTTGATCCTAAAGCCCCTGGGGATCTTTTTTTCCCGAAAATAGTCAGATTAAGTCGCTCCATGAAAATAATAATCCAATTACTTCTTTTTTAAACGCAGCAGTTGTGCTATTAGTTGTTCTGAACATTCATTCCCAACTGCAGTTTTGAAATCATCTTGAAAAAGAATATTTTCTGCATCAGAGTCTGACAGACTCAAAATGTCTCCAAGTGGTAAGATGATATTAAAAAAAACGCCTGCTTGGTCACCTTCTGTAGCAGTAGACATGCCTCCTGGAGAACACAATTATCTACAACAACCGATTAAACCAACATCGGAACAAAAACAGGGTCTGCTAAAATAATTAATCCAATACGGATCTAGTGGTGCCTTATCTCTTAACCATTATACTGTAGTAGTGGAAATGTACAAGAATGTCCAAAATTGACCTGCACTCTCCTATACAAAACAACTTGCCCGGTGCTCCTCCTGATGGTCTAACATCAGCGCCACTATAGAGGGTAAACATTCTGATCATCCTGTCGCGAGACATTTTCGCGATTATAAATATCCTTTATCCACCATAAGATACAAAATGATTGACTGGGTGCCCCCCTGTGCCAGAAGTGGGGATCGTAATCGGATCCTGTTGCAGAGAGAAGCATGGTGGGTACACACATTACAAACTGTGAATCCACACAGTCTCAATGAGATTCTGTCTTTTTCTTGTTTTTTATAATTATTAGGAGCTTGTTATGTAAAATCCATATGTTATGTTCCGTGATGTATTCTATTTCCATTTTTTTTTAGACTTATTCAGCATTAGGGATAAGAGTTATAGCTGTTTCTGTTGGTGTTCCCTTTAATGTACTACTCGCAGTTTAATATTTGTTTGCAGTCATTTGTTGTTTGTTTTTTCTTTTGCAGCCATTTCTGTTTATATATGTCACCTTGGTGATGGATACATGGAGGTTGGCCACATCCCCTGGAGACGTCCGTGCGTTGGCACATGGTCGCGCATTGTGATGTCATCAGGTTTCCGACGGGAGTCGTGGCATGGTGAAGGGATACACAGGAGGTGCACACTATTTAAGGTATGTGTATTTTTATAACATTTGTCTTGATAAAAGGGTTTGCGCCGTGAAATATCGATCTACCCCTTTGCTTGGGTGTACTTTATTGATTGATTGTTGTTAGACCTTGAGTGCAGTATAGCACCGTCATATATCTATTCATTCAGGAGGAGCACCGGGCAAGTTGTTTTGTATAGGAGAGTGCTGGTTAATTTTGGACATTCTTTTATATATATATATATATATATATATATATATATATATATATATATATATATATATATATATTAGGGGTGTGCACCGGCCACTTTTCATGTTTTGTGTTTTGGTTTTGGATCTGGATCTTTCTTCGTGTTTTGGATCTGGATTGGTTTTGCCAAAACCACCCTTCCGTGTTTTGGGTTCTGGGTTTTGTGTTTTGGATCTGTATTTTTTTTAAAAAAAAGCATAAAAACAGCTAAAATCACAGAATGTGTGTGTTTTTCTGCTCCTATGCTATTATTAACCTCAATAACCTTAATTTCCACTCATTTCCAGTCTATTCTGAACACCTCACACCTCACAATAGTGTTTTTATATCCAAAAAGTTGCACCGAGGTAGCTGGATGACTATGCTAAGAGATACGAGTGGGCGGCACAAACACGTTGTCCATCTAGGAGTGACACTGCAGTGGCAGACAGGATGGCAGTTTGAAAAACTAGGCCCCAAACAGTACATAATTCAAAGAAAAAAAAGAGGTGCAACATGGAATTGTCCTTGGGCCCTCCCACCCATCCTTATGTTGTATAAACAGGACATGCACACTTTAACAAACCAAACATTTCAGTGCCAGGGTCTGCCACACGACTGTGGCTGAAATGATTGGTTCGTTTGGGCCCTCACAAAACAAGCTGGCAATTAATCTGTCCCTGCACAAACTGGCTCTACGGAGGCAAGATGTCGTCCTCATCCTCCTCATCCACCGATTCTTCACCCTCTTCAGTGTTGTGTACATCCTCATCCTCACAGAGTATTAATTCGTCCCCGCTGGAATCCACAACCACAGGTCCCTCTGTACGTTCTGGAGGCTGGTCTCCCTGGAAGAGTTGATAATTCATTTTATGAACATCATCTTCTCCACATTTTGTGGAAGCAACCTCCTATGCCTTTCGCTGACAAGGTTCCCGGCTGCACTAAACACTCTTTCGGAGTACACACTGGAGGGGGGGCAACTCAGGTAAAATAGAGCCAGTTTGTACAGGGACCTCCAAATTGCTTCTTTTTCCTGCCAGTACAGGTACGGACTGTCTGACATGCCTACTTGGATGCTGTCACCGATGTAATCCTTTAACAGACAGACGCAGGCTTGTCGCTGCTGCTTTAAGGATGCAGGTGCGGCTACAGCCCACACATTTCACAAAGACAGAAAAAAAAAAAAGAATTTTTTTATTGTTTGTGGAGCACACTGTGAGGGTTACACCACCCTTTAACAGACAGACTCACGCTTGTTGCTGCTGCTTTGAGGATGCAAGTGCGGCTACAGCCCACACAATTCACAAAGATAGAAAAAAAAAGAAGAATTTTTTTATTGTTTGTGGAGCGCACTTTGAGGGTTACACCACCCTTTAACAGACAGACGCACGCTTGTCGCTGCTGCTTTAAGGATGCAGGTGCGGCTACAGCCCACACATTTCACAAAGACAGAAAAAAAAAGAATATTTTTATTGTTTGTGGAGCACACTTTGAGGGTGTCACCACCCTTTAACAGACAGACGCACGCTTGTCGCTGCTACTTTAAGGATGCAGGTGCGGCTACAGCCCACACATTTCACAAAGACAGAAAAAAAAAGAAGAATATTTTTATTGTTTGTGGAGCGCACTTTGAGGGTTACACCACCCTTTAACAGACAGAAGCACGCTTGTCGCTACTGCTTTGAGGACAGTATCATATGCAGTGACAGTAGACTTGTCAGAAATTGTTGGCACGTCCTTCAGTCCGGACCAGATGTCCAAACCGGCCCTTGACTTATGACACAGGTGCACGCTTGGCGCTGCTACTGTGTTGATGCACGTGCGGCTACATCGCACACAAGTCACAAACACATAAAAAAATAGTTTTTTATTTTTTGGAGCACTTTGAGGTTTACACCACCCTTTAACAGACAGACGCACGCTTGTCGCTGCTGCTTTGAGGATGCAAGTGCGGCTACAGCCCACACAATTCCCAAAGACAGAAAAAAAAAGAAGAATTTTTTTATTGTTTGTGGAGCGCACTTTGAGGGTTACACCACCCTTTAACAGACAGACGCACGCTTGTCGCTGCTGCTTTAAGAATGCAGGTGCGGCTACAGCCCACACATTTCACAAAGAGAAAAAAAAAGAATTTTTTTATTGTTTGTGGAGCGCACTTTGAGGGTTACACCACCCTTTAACAGACAGATGCACGCTTGTCGCTGCTGCTTTAAGGATGCAGGTGCGGCTACAGCCCACACATTTCACAAAGAGAAAAAAAAAGATTTTTTTTATTGTTTGTGGAGCGCACTTTGAGGGTTACACCACCCTTTAACAGACAAACGCACGCTTGTCGCTGCTGCTTTGAGGATGCAGGTGGAATCTAGACGGGATTTGGAACCGGGGACACACTACCTCCATCAATTGTCTAAATCCCACTGCACTAATGGCGGATACCGGACGCACGTCTAACACCAACATAGAAGTCAAGGCCTCAGTTATACGTTTTGCTTCAGGATGACTGCTGTCGTACTTCATCCTCATCGCTTGGGACTGTTGGAGGGGCAAATTGTTTAGTAAAAGTAGTGGTGTTCCTACTTCCTCACTGGGATGATGAACAACTCCTAGCAGCAGCAACAGCACTAGGAGGAAGTGGTTCTTGATCTTTCCCTATTTTATTTTTATCTGAGAAAGTTTGGTCCTCCATTTATGTTATATTGATATATACGTGCGGCTAAGGCGCACACAAACACAGAAAATATTTTTTTATTTTTGCTGGAGAGTAGTGCACTTTGTGGGTTACACCACCCTTTAAGAAATGAGCCAGCCGGCTCTTTACTTATGGGACACAGGCGCATGCTTGGCGATGCTCCTTTGTTGATGCACGTGCAGCCACAGTGCACACAATTCACAAACACAGAAAATATTTTTTTATTTGGTTTGGAGTGTACTTTGGGGGTTACAGCACCCTTTAACGGTCAAGCCAGCCGGCCCTTTACTTATGACACAGGCGCACGCTTGGCACTACTTTGTTGATACACGTGCGGCTACTGCGCACACAATTCACAAACACAGAAAATATTTTTTTATTTGGTTTGGAGTGTACTTTGGGGGTTACAGCACCCTTTAACGGTCAAGCCAGCCGGCCCTTTACTTATGACACAGGCGCACGCTTGGCACTACTTTGTTGATGCACGTGCGGCTACTGCGCACACAATTCACAAACACAGAAAATATTTTTTTATTTGGTTTGGAGTGTACTTTGGGGGTTACAGCACCCTTTAACGGTCAAGCCAGCTGGCCCTTTACTTATGACACAGGCGCACACTTGGCACTACTTTGTTGATGCACGTGCGGCTACTGCGCACACAATTCACAAACACAGAAAATATTTTTTTATTTGGTTTGGAGTGTACTTTGGGGGTTACAGCACCCTTTAACGGTCAAGCCAGCCGGCCCTTTACTTATGACACAGGCGCACGCTTGGCACTACTTTGTTGATGCACGCGCGGCTACTGCGCACACAATTCACAAACACAGAAAAAATATTTTTTTTTTTAGCACTTGGGGGGAGCACCCCTGACGGACAGAGCACCCCCTGGACAACACTGCAGCACCCCTTTAGGACTGGCACACTGCACAGGACTTTGGAGTGGACACAGCCCCTATGGACAACTGACTGCACAACACAGTCCAGCCAGCCCCTATGGACTTTGAAGTAGTGGACACAGCCCCTATTAACAACAGCAGCACAGCACAACACAGCCAGCCCCTATGGACTTTGAAGTAGTGGACACAGCCCCTATGGACAACAGCAGCACAGCGCAGCACAGCACAGCACAACACTACTCTGCACTACACTACACTACACAGCCCAGCCAGCCCTAACTCCCACCCTCCCTCTTCACTGTCCACAGCCGAGTGAGAAAATGGCGCCGACGCGGGTACCTTATATAAGATCCAAAACCCGCGAGACCCGGAAGGCGGGATGATGACGCTTTGCCTCGATTTCAGATCCGAGTCAGGCGGGAAAAGTCGAGCCTGACTCGGATCGGGGGGGGCTCGGGGGGGTTCGGATATCAGAAATCCGAACCCGCTCACCCCTAATATATATTATATATATATATATATATATATATATATATATATATATATATATATATATATATATATAGCACCAAATTGTTGAACCTGGCACCAAATCACATATATCACCTTTTAATAAAGCCTTCAATTGTGAAAATGCACTCCCTAGTGATAATAGGTGGCCACTGAAAACAAGTGTGGTGGTAAGCCACACTAGTGATAATAATATGTAATATGTGATGATATCAGTGCCTACTAGTGTGATAGACAATGAATAAAGTGCAAAGTACAAAAACATAAAATCCTTATCTTAAAAGTTCTTTAGTCTTCGAACTTCTCATAAATCCATAAATAGATTGGGACATGGAAATACAAAAGGAAAGATTATAACATAGTGTGTATTGTTTAAATTGTATTATCTCACAAATGATGTTTTGTGTTTTTTCTTATAGGCAGAGTACTAGGATAGACAATGTCCCGCAAAAAAAGATGCCAAGTTCCATAAACATAAAAACAAGCAGTTTATTAAACATGGGTTGGGTATGAAATCCCGGTTGACGGGATGCCTCTGTTCAGAATACAGACAGTGGCATCCTGATAGCCAGAATCCTGACACCCATAGGAGGGCACATAAGTATTTTTCCTACCCCTCCCCTAACCTCTATCCTAACCCGAATACTCCCTCTCCAGTGCCTAAACCTAACCCCCCCTTCCTAGTGCCTAAACCTAACCTCCCCCTCCCTGCACCCTAAACCTAAGACTCCCTCCCCGGTGCCTAAACTTAACTTCCCCCCTAGTGCTAAACCTAACCTCCCCCTAGTGCCTAAACCTAAACTCTCCCTCCCCGCACCCTAATCCTAACACTCCCTCCCCGGTGCCTAACCCTAACCCCCCCTAATGCCTAACCCTAACCCCGCTAGCTAATGCTAACCTCCTCCTAACATCCGATATTTACCTTTGGGATGCCAATCCAATCCTGGCACCAGAATCCCGACCTGTTGAGATTTCGGCACCAGTGTTTGGACCATCGGCTTCCTGCACGCGGGGATGCTGACTACATCCCATTAAACATAGAGATAAGTGTACTGAAAACAATAAATTGAAGCTTCAGCAAGCATCTAGTATATAATAAAGTACAAGAAAGAAATATAGGTAGCGCTTATCTGTCCAATTGTGGAATGCAATGTGGAAAGCATGTTTTACTTACGGTTCCTAGTACTAAGATCAGATTGATAACTGCATGGAATCCAGATGTAGCTTGCCTTGAGGTGCATATTAACTTCTGATATTAAGGGACATATTCAATTGGGAGTGAGGTTTTCCCCGTAACAAATCCCGTGGACCACGTGCCCAGTTTTTAATTACATGGGGTATGTGTGCTCAAGATACCCGCTGTAGGATTAAGTAAAATAAAATATTCTAAAAGTTCTGGTGGTCTCCATGGCTCTCGGTCATCTCCCCCCACCTTTGCACTGGAGAGGGGCCTGTTTGGAGTAGAGGGGGCTGTTGGGAGGTGAAGGGGCTGCTGGGAGAGGAGGTGGCTGCTGGGAGATGTAGTTCTTCCTGCTGCTGCCTCCAGGGGGTTCAGACACATATGGGGCCACACAGACACTCACACACAATCACTCACACATACTTACACACACTCACACATACTTACACACACTCAATTGTTCACAGTGATAATCTGTCCATGTGTATATGCTTATTGTGCACAATATAAAACTGCTTAATTCCTGTGTTTGTGGCTGGGAGCCCAGAAACTGTAGTGCAGTTTTAGGGGAAGCCAGCTGATAAAGATTGCTGGGAATCTGCCTTGCAAATGAGAATTTATAAAGCCTCCTAATTTGTCCATAAAGGGATAAAGCAGTGTAATATGGAGGGATATTGAAAAGTTTTGCTGAATTAGCTGCAGGGCATCAAGCCTTCGCAGCAGAGCAACAAGGAGAGCAAAATTTGATTCAGGGTCAACAAACTCAAATTCAGCTATTACATTCAGAGTTAACTGAAATGAGGAAAGGTGGGCATGAGCTTTTCTGTGCACCTTTGAGCATACTGCTGCACATTTAAAATGGCTTGAGGAGGAACCTCAGAGTGCATATGTTGATTTGAATGTGAGTGTGACAAACTCCTATCCTCACTTGAAAAAGGCCATACTCTGCAGGATTGGAGTGACTGGCCCTAGCAAAGCTCAGGAGTTTCAGGAATGTTGGCTGAGCCTGCCTGAGCCTTCAAGGGTCCAGCTGGCCAACTTAGCCAGGCTGAGTAAGGCATGGTTGCAGACAGATAAAATCTCTGCTCAGCATATAGTAGAGATGGTGGCTTTGGACCATGCTGCATGGGTACTAGATCATGTGATGAAACAATGGGCCCTTCAGGCTGATCTTCAATCATTTGAGGAGTTAGCGGTGGTGATTGAATGGTACCTGACTCTTTAGAAGTTAAGCAAAGCCAAGCAGGGGTTCCAGCCAGTGCCCAAGCCTAGAACCCAGGTCTCAGTTATTAAAGCCAAATACCCACCTCCAGCTGTGTTTTGACTGTGGTGAGCCTGGTCATTTGTGCCAGGACTGCCCAAAGCAGGGTGAGCCAATGGACTGCAGTTCTGGAAAAACAACTCGACCAGTGGTCAGCATGGCTGCTGCTAGCACTTCCCCAGTGCAAGCCACCTTGTTTTGTTTGATGGCGAGAGTGGAATACCGGGAGGTGAGGGCCTTAGTGGATACTGGCAGCGAATTAACCATCACTGCCAACCTGGTTCCACCTAGGGATGATCACGTGCTACCCCCGGTAACGATTATATGTGTACATAGGAATGTAGAAGAATGCCCTCAAGTGCACCTCTCGGTAGTGATAAAAAGGCGATCTCTGAAGGTGGTTACCACAGTAGCCACCAGACCACCCTACCCATTGATCCTAGGTCTGGACTTTCCATTTTTACAAGAGGTGGTTACTTGGCATGATGATAGCAGATGGTCCACGTCAGAGGTGTCCCAAGAGCCAAGCTCTGCTGTCCCAAAGTTTGGTGGCTATAACACCCTCCTTGGCCAGTGAGCAGCAGGAGGGGAGTGAGACCAAGGCATAGTGAGTTCCCATTGGCAAGGAAGTATCTTTGCAGGATTTTGGTCAAGACTAACAGAATGATGGGAACTTGCATATGAAAATGTTGTAGAGATAAATGGTAGAGTAATCACGGCTTTACCAGCAGAAGGTGTACTGAAAAATGATTTATTATATTGTGTAACATATTTGCAGGGTAAGAGAGTAGATCAATTGTTGGTTCCCCATAAACACGAGCAGTTGGTATTGAGGGCGGCTCATACACACCTGTGGGGTGGCTATTTGGGGAAGAGAAAACTCTCCAGTGTATACAGTTAAGATTCTTCTGGCCTGGCATTCATGTAGGAGGAAAAAAATATTGCCAGGAATGTCCAGTGTGTCAGAAGACAGCACCCCAGCCAGGGTTTCGGGCACCCTTGGTTCCCCACCCTGTCATTTCTGTACCTTTTGAGAGAATTGGTATGGATCTGATAGGGCCGGTGGAAAAATCTGCTTGTGGGCATCAATACATATTAGTTGTGGTAGATTATGCCACAAGGTACCTGGAGGCCATCCCGCTACATGACATGAAATCTAGCACTATTTCCCAGGAGTTATTGATGCTATATACCCATCTGGGAATACCAAAAGAGGTTCTGACAGATCAAGGTACCCCTTTTGTATCTAAATTGATGAAAGATTTGTGCCGGCTGTTAAGGGTAGATAGGATTACCACCTCAGTCTATCTCCCGCAAACAGATGGCCTAGTGGATCGCTTTAACCAGACCTCTAAACAGATGATAAAGAGGGTGGTGTCACAAGAAAAGCGAGAATGGGATCTACTCCTGCCTTATTTGATGTTTGCGGTTCGTGAGGTGCCCAAATCCTCCACGGGGTTCAGTCCCTTCGAACTCCTCTATGGGAGGCAACCCAGAGGGATTTTAGATGTGTTAAAAGAAGACTGGGAGCAACAGCCATGCCAAGATCCTAATATCACTCAGTTTGTGTCCCAATTATGTGGCTAGTTATGGCAGATTGCGCTACTGCTGAAAGAACATATGGACAGAGCTCAACAGCGTCAGAAACGCAATTATGATGTTACACAGTCAACCGATTTTTCAAACCAGGAGACAAGGTACTGGTGCTTGTGCCTACTTCTGAGAGCAAAAAAAGGAAATATTACCGCGCTGGTACACACATGCAATCAATATGATAAAATGAACGTATTTTAATAGTAAGCAAAAAAAATTATTATTAAATGAATACCATAGAAATATTATAATCACAAAGAATCAATAATATGCAACAATAAAAATTGATAATAATGATAATGATATTGGAATGGGTCTGTGATGCTCGCTGAAAACTGCAAGGAACCGGAGGGAGATGTGTATCCGCATAGACATAAGATGCTGAATCTCATTGCGGCAGTATAACTCTACACTGGGCTCCACAAGGCTGGATCAATGTAGAATACCTCAGTGGTTAAATGACCGGCATGTGGGGTGTAGGCGTGCGGCTATAATGCGGCTTGGAGGTTCCCTGTCTGGTGCCACAAGTAAGTGGCTGCAGCACTGGGTGTCTCAGCACTTTAAACTTGATAAAGGGAGTATTCTCACCACGTGTAGGGGTGATTGTGCGGCTACAACTACAAAGAATATCCCTCGATATTATAGAACAGGAAAAGTAGTTCAAATAGTATTCTAGTACATCAGCACATCTCAGACCATGGGCAGCAATGCGTTTCATCCCTATCCTGGGACTTTTTCAAGCTACTCTACTTCTGAGAGCAAATTATATGCTCAATGGTGAGGTCCTTATGAGATCATAGAGGCAGTGGGACCTGTAAACTACAGAGTATGACAGGAGAGTAGAAGGAAGGAGGCACAAATTTACCATATAAATCTATTAAAACCTTGGAAAGAAACTGCCAGTCACCCTCTTTGGTGGCAAAAAAGAGCCAAGACTGTCAGGTACCCATGGAGGTCACCCTCAGTTTTAGCCAAAAACAGGAAGTGGTGAGCTTGGTAGCTCAAACCAAGATGTATTCTCTGCTATTCCTGGAAAGACCCAAATCATACAGCATAATATTGCTACTCCTCCCGGGGTGATAATAAATCAGAGACCTTATCACATACCTGAGGCAAAACACACAGCGGTAAAACGAGAGGTGGAGGAGATGCTGCCATTAGGGGTCATAGAGGAGTCAAACAGTGAATGGAATAACCTCATTGTCTTAGTGCATAAGCCTTTGGGGGGCTTTAAAATTCTGTAATGACTTTTGCAAGTTAAATAAAGTTTCTCGGTTTGACTCCTACCTTATGCCCTGGGTTGACGAACTGGTGGAGAATCTAGCAAAAAGACAGTATCTCACCACTCTTGATATGACAAAAGGGTATTGGCAGATTACTTTGACTGAAGCTGCTAAAGCAAAAACGTCCTTCTCTACCCCAGAAGGTTTGTTTCAGTGTAAAATGCTACTGTTTGGTTTGCATAGAGCTCCGTTAACCTTCCAGAGGGCTATGAACAGGCTATTGCGACCTCACAAGGAATATGCAGCTGCATATCTAGATGACAAAGTCATCTTTAGCCTCGACTGGGAGTCACACCTTCCAAGAGTAGAAGCAGTGTTGCAATCTTTACGGGCACATGGGTTTACTGCTAATCCCAAGAAGTGTGCCATTGGAATGGTGGAGGTGAAATAATTTTGGGATATGTTGTAGGCAGAGGGCAGGTAAAACCTCAGCCCAGTAAGGTGGAGGCGGTCCTCACATGGCCTAAACCCAAATGTAAATCCCAGCTCAGAATATTCCTTGGTCTAGAGGATTGCTACTGCAGATTTATTTGTGATTTTGCCACTAGGGCAGCACCATTAACTGAGTGTCTTAAAACACAGTTCCCAGACAAAATAGTGTGGTCTAGACCAGCAGAAGCTGCGTGGCAGGATTTGAGGAGCGCCTTGTGTATAGAACCTGTTTTGCAGGCTCCTGATTTCAAAAAGCAATTTATATTGCAGACAGATGACTCAGGCATGGGATTAGGGGCAGTCTTTTCCCAAGTGGTAGAAGGGGAAGAGAAACCCAATCTCTACCTCAGCTGGAAACTGCTGCCCAGGGAGCGCAAGTACTCAACCGTGGAGCAAGAGTGCTTGGCAATCAAATGGGCAGTAGACTCATTAAAATATTATTTGTTGGGGTGGTAATTTGTGTTGGTTACAGATCACGCCCCTTTACAGTGAATGCACATGAACAAAGAAGTGAAAGCTTGTGTAACCCGCTGGTTTTTGTCTTTGCAGTCTTTTAAATTTGAGGTACAGCATCGTCTGGGGAAACAGCACCTCAATACTGATACCCTTTCCAGAAAATTTGTTTGGTCCGATCCTCTAAACAACCCTATGGTGAAGCTAGGGGAGGAGGAGCAAGGGGGTGAAGATGGCAAACTTTGGAAAAAGGTAGAGAGTTGTGTGCCCAGACGGATGACACAAATAGATGTCGGTGAGGCAGGTAGCTAGCCTGAAAGTTTCTTAGCTTCACCAGGATGGTTGAAGCTAGGGGGGAGGAGTGTGACAGGGTCAGCGTAATTCCACATGAAGTGAATGTGGAATGTCCAGATATCTCAGGTTTGGCAGAGCAAAGGCAGTAGGACTGAAGGGTCAAGTTCAGGTGTTGCCTCAATCAGAGTCTGGAAAAACAACTGATTACAGACACCTGTGTGAGGCTGGTAAAAGAGCTGCAGAGACACTGGGAAACTGATCCTGATGGTCAAGTAGTCACCCAGGTTATAGGCCAGGGGGTGGCTAGTGATAGGGATCCTGGACCTGTGAGCCCACCAAAAGAACTGCATTAATGTTTGGAAGATTCGGTGTACCAGCCTGTAACATCTTGCCTGTGAAAACTGCACTGTCCTGTATTCCTGCTTGTGGTGAGAAAATAAACACCTGTTGGATTTTACCTGGTCTATCTTGTTCTTGTCACAATATACTGTGTACTGTGTATATATATATATATATATATATATATATATATATATATATATATATATACATATGGGCTCAGCTACTTTGCTGCTCCATACACCATGCCAAACTCGTGCCAAACGGTACGTGATGAGTAACACTCTTTGTCTCCCCCACGTGGTACTGTGTAAGTTACTGGTCGTTTTGTATCATGTTAAAAGCTCTGCAAAGTATCCAGGATAGCCAACACTTTGAAATATAAACATTTTTTTATATTACAATTTTATTGAATATTCCAAAAGTGGAGAGTGGGATAAACAGTGGCGGGTGAGGGTGGTGGTGGTGGTGGGGGGTAACACATTTCATAGTATCAAAATTCTGAAAAAGGATAGGCACAAAGACATTTAACCAAAACAGTACAAGCAAATAAATATGGGAAATAACAACAGCATATTATGAGTCGGACCCACCAGCAGGGGTTCATTCAGATTAAAGGAGGAGGGAAGTAGTTTACAGAACGTACAGTAGCGGTCTGTTTTGGGAACTGCAAGAGGATATTAATGAACTACTGTTAGGGCAGTACTGGGTCAGGGGGAAGAATAAAATGTAAAACATCCTTCACAAGAGCATACACCTCCCCCCAGAAGGGGCGTAAGACGAGGCAGTCCCAAAAGACATGCAGAATGGTGCCTTCCATATTACATTGCTACCAGCAGTGCATTGAGCCACATCCTATGGAGTTTGGTAGGGGTTGGGCAACGCCTATTCAATAGTGAAATATGCATTTCAATGTGGTTGGTGCACCTCAACATGGCAAAAGAGGTAAGATGTGTTTTGGAGAAAAGGTCTTTATGATGTCTCTCTCTCATTGCAATTGGATAGAGGATTTACCTGTTAAGATTGGGGGAGACAAGAGGTGGTGCCAGAGTAATACCCTTAGTGGTGCTGTTGTATGTCAGTGATGATCTTACCTTATATATATAAAAAAAAACCTGAAAAAGATAGCGCTTCCTAGATGATCTGCTATGTGAGAAGAGACTGCTGCCAAAAAGAAGAATTTGTGTGATTGCTTCAGATACTAATTGAAAAAATTGGCTGCGCTCAATTGTACACCATTATAAATCACACTGTAGTGAAAAATACATGAAAAGGTTTTAATGTGGCAATAATATACACAGATAAAAATTATATTCAAAATATATGGAACATGTATATGTTCCTATTTGAAATACATACATACATACAAACAACATATATTACTATCAATATTAAATATAACAGGTTAAATATATATGGTCAGTGTTCCTGGTCATATCAGGCCAGCAAAAAGAAGAATAAATGTTTCTCTTGGATAGAATACACTGTATCTGTGGTAACTTGTAAATATATTGCAGCAATTGAATATATTGTTGCTATTGAATAGCACGGAGTGAGCTCACCCGATTCTGGTAGGAATGTTGTCTATGATCTGCAGATCAGGGGTCTCAATATTCCACGTATAATGCTGTATTTGTCCCAAAACTTACAGCGCTTGTACTGATTTCTTTCCGTCACTGGAAATCATTTGTCTCCCTCTTGTCATGGAAAATCTTATTGATGTTGCTCCGCTCCGTGTCAGGCAGTGTAGTAAGTGGTGGAGCCGCCGGCCGGCTCTGTTGCACAAACACCCGGGGGCGGGCACCTGCAGTGATGGACAAAGTACCCGGTGTGGCTTCACACTGTTCTGGACACCCGACCGGACTCCCCCCGTGCACGAAGGAGCGGCAGATGTGGGTATCTACAGAGGCAGTCGGGCAGTAAGGCTTTCAATGTAGGCTCTTTGGTTGTTTGTACTTCGTTGGAGTCTGTCTATTAAGAGAGCATAGTCGCTGTTTGGTTCAGGATGTTGTGTCCGCTTGAGAGGGAGAGGAGTGGCTGCTTTCTGGATCATGTACCACAGGATCAGCTGTATGGGGTCAACGCGTTTCCGTGTGTCTACACACCTTCGTCAGGAGCATGCTGGGGAATGGACTTTTTGCACTTTTATCCAATTCCTCTTAATTAAGATAGTTTTCAGCTGAAACTTTCACAGAATGTCAATTAAATACATTGAATTTGGTCTCTCCTATATTTTGTATAATTACAAATGATTTGTTATGATCATTAGTGCCCGTTAATAGTTTTATAAAAGGCTTATCTATAGTGATGCTACTATATATTCTAAGATGATTTCAAATTATACATTTTAATTTTATTTTTCACTTTACAATTGTTTTGTCAAGTGGAAATAATTTAACTGTTTTATTACTCTCACGACCCTTATATTTTATTATATCATAGAAACCGTCATATTGAATAATTAGTAAACTAAAATAATATAAAATTTTTTTTTTAATAAAAATAAATACAATAAATATATAAATATAAACATATGTAAATAAAATAAACATACATAGATATAAAAATATATTATAATACGAATAAATGATATTGAATGAGCTATTCATATGTTCTATTATATTGTACAATAAATCTATTCCCAACTTTGAATCAATATATAGATATATAATTCCATACTGTATACATCTATATATGTATATTCATTTATCAATCTCCTTTCATACATTTTGGAAAACAACAGTGTTATGCATATCACTACATTGTTTTATTACATATATTCAATGTTGTGAATATTAATTCTATGGTGA
Source organism: Taudactylus pleione (assembly GCA_031769625.1). NCBI lineage: Eukaryota > Metazoa > Chordata > Amphibia > Anura > Myobatrachidae > Taudactylus > Taudactylus pleione. The sequence continues at coordinate 8,191,658 of JAUIMM010000350.1, read as the reverse complement.
TAATTGGATATTGACTTGATATAGTCCCAGAGACCTACAGGGAACTGTAGGCGAATCAAGGACTATATGTCAAAATCCACCTCCGCCATTTCATTAAGTCTCTCAGGGTTTAGAGTGCGCATTTTATGGATCCAATATGTCTCTCGGAGGCAGAGTCGTGAGTATCTGTCTCCTCCTCTAACTGTGCTTGTTAGGTGTTCTATACTTATAATCTTTATACATTTGAATTCACCTTGATGTTTTTCAATACAGTGTCTTGGAACTGAATGTTCTGTTTTTTTATTAAATCAATAGCAACAATATATTCAATTGCTGCAATATATTTACAAGTTACCACAGATACAGTGTATTCTATCCAAGAGAAACATTTATTCTTCTTTTTGCTGGCCTGATATGACCAGGAACACTGACCATATATATTTAACCTGTTATATTTAATATTGATAGTAATATATGTTGTTTGTATGTATGTATGTATTTCAAATAGGAACATATACATGTTCCATATATTTTGAATATAATTTTTATCTGTGTATATTATTGCCACATTAAAACCTTTTCATGTATTTTTCACTACAGTGTGATTTATAATGGATATACTTAGTGTGTAGAATTGAGCGCAGCCAATGATGATCTTACCTTCTCTTTAAGACCCCACCAAAATGGAAGAGAGACAGGAAACAAGCACACAAAAATAATAATGCAAATTAGTTGCAAGTGATTCATTACTTAGTAGTATAGATGTGCTGTTCGGTACTCCAGAAATCTGAATCCACCCGAATTTTGTGAAACCGGACAGATCCGAGTTGTGGTTCTAATCTCCTGAGGAGATCTGGATAAATCAGAGTCGCAGCTCTGATCTTCCAGCCGTTCGAAATTTGTATTTTAAATCTGTATTTTGGGGTTTTGATTGCAAAAATTTAATATTTTAGCTGTTTCTAAAAACTTTTTATAATTTAAAAAAAAAAAAAATGCAGATCCAAAACAGAACCAAAAACCCTTGAGGGTGGTTTTGCAAAATCAAAACACGATAATGAATCCACATCCAAAAACAAAACACTGGGGTCAGCGCACATCTATATTTAGTAGGAAATACTTTTTCGAGCAATGAGTCTCGCAATACACATATTCACTGTAGTTTCCGGTATTGGAAGTGTTAACAAAATCTGACAATAGCAATGAGGACCAGAATGATGCTGTCCCAGATAATAGCACACTGCTGCCTATTGTGGTTGTAGGCACCTAGGGCTCTATTCAATATTACATAATTATCACTTGCGATAATTATGTTTTAAACTCGCTGCAAGTTTAAAAAACTGTTTGGAGACATTCATCATGCCTTATTAACAAACGTATCACTTCTGAAATGCTGCTCTTTATGCGAAGCAAGCTTTTGGAAAAGTTATACTTTTCCCCCTACACCTGCCATGTCCCTATGGATTTACCGCAGCCGGTGCCCCCCGCAACCATACCACGTAAACCCCCCATCCTTTCCCCAGTGTCCGCTCTGTCCCCTCTGTGATCTCTCTCCTCCCCCTGCTGCTGTATCATCTGGCGCCGCCACCTCCTCTTTCCCCTCAGTTCCCTCTCACCTGCCGCCACCGGGATCCTGGACAGGAGCATCCTCTCTCCCCCCACTCCCTCTCACCTGCCATCGGGAGCTTGGACAGGAGCATCCTCTCTCCCTCCGCTCACTCTCACCTGCCCCCAGGAGCCTGTATAGGAGCATCCTCTCTTTCCCTGCTCCCTCTCACCTGCCACCGGGAGCCTGGACAGGAGCAACCTCTCTCTCTCCCGCTTCCTATCACCTGCCGCCAGGAGCCTGTACAGGAGCATTCTCTCCCCGCTCCCTCTCACCTGCCGCCAGGAGCCTGTACAGGAGCATTCTCTCCAGCTCCCTCTCACCTGCTGCCACAAACCTGGTAAGGAGCATTCTCTCCCTCCGGCTCCCTCTCACCTGCCGCCGTGAGCCTGGACAGGACCATCTTTCCCCCCTGCTCCCTCTCACCTGCTGCCATCGGGATCCTGAATGGGAGTGTCACACGCTGCTTCAGAGACCCCAGAATCAGTCCCTGCTGCTTACCACTGTGGGTGCTCTCCCACAGTGCTCACATGGTTCTGCAGCGGCTCCGTCCTCTCCGGCTGGCTCCGTCAGCATCCTTTTCCCGGAACACTGACACCTGCAGCTTGCTCTGCCTTCCCTGCTCTGCTGCGGCGGCTTCTTCTCCTCCACAGACCTCCGCTGGCATCTGCTGTCTCTCTGCGGTGGCAGGTACGGCATCTGATGTGGACCAGCGGTCGTCCTCCAAAGAAGATGGGCGCAGCCATCTTGGACCAAATCATGTGATGCTGTCTCCACCAATGGAGCAACTCTCCTTCAGAATCCAACCAGTCAGCTTCCAACAACCCATATAAAGGGACCTCCTGTACCACTAGCAAATGGTCAGTGCAGCAATACTCTTAGTTTGTCTAGTGAGCCTCCTCACTGAGCTCCACCAGTGGATCTACTGACTCTTCTACTTGTGTGAGTACCAGCCATCCTCCATTCACCTGGAGTACAGTTACCTCGTGGTCCTAACCGAAGTACCAGCCATCCTCCATTCACCTGGAGTCCAGTTACCTCCTGATCCTAACCGGAGTACCAGCTGTCCTCCAATCACCTGGAGTCCAGTTACCTCCCGGTCCCAACCGGAGTACCAGCTGTCCTCCAATCACTTGGAGTCCAGTTACCTCCCGGACCTAACCGGACTACCAGCCATCCTTCAGTATCCACTCGTAGGCTCCTTCTGCCAATATATATATTCCTTCATGCGCAGGAACTTCATAAAACCCAGTCTCCTGCAGAGTGCATCCGAGTCTAACAAAACAGATCCAAGACCCAGGCCTTCGACTGTGGCAGGGAGTCTTCTGTCTTCTGCTGGTGAGTTGGAGCAGGAGCCAGTGTGGGCTGCACAGATACAGGTCTGTGGTGCCCCAGAGCTCTCAGGTCCCAGGGCTCTGCAGTGCAGTTACAGCAGTTGCTGTCTGCAGTATCTGCCATGTAAATCTTTACAGGATGCTGTGAAAACGGCAGCCTGTCTAGATTATCGAGGGTTGTACGCCATCTGAGGAAGGCGAACCATTAATACCACCAAGTTCCAAAAAAAAATTCTTTTTCAGAACTTGATGAATAGTCCTGACACTTGATTTATACAAAATTATGTGAAAGTGTTCATTTTCACATGCTTTTGTATAAATTAAGTGCTGATGAATAGACCCCTTAATATGAACAGATCTTTTTGCACTGTGTGGAGACGTCTCTTTACTTGAAACAACTGAGGTTGAGGTTGGGGTGTGCTTTACGTTGCGAGTAGGCAGGGCCAGAGATATAAACGTGTTACTGTTACTGCAATCAACTTGTAAAATATATACTGCTAACTCCCGGCTGACGATACAGGGCTATGTTCCAGGACAGTGTCTCTGTTAGTGTGGATAATTAGAGCTGAACTGTAAGTAGCAAGTTATTGCTTTGGATGAAATAAACACAATTCTGTCCAAACTTCCACAGTGCAGGCTGTAATAGAGATTGTAGTTTCACCAGGGTACTAAGTCCAAGGACTGTACTTGCCTAGATGTACACTTATCTGTATCCCTTGCTCTGGGCTTAAGTAAGCACATGAGTGTGGTACTGTAGGTGTACAACAATGTAAAGCTTGGATATGTTACAACTAGAGATGAGCGGGTTCGGTTTCCTGGCAACAGAACCCACCGGAACTAATGGGTTCCGAGCAGATCCGAATCCCGGCTCGGGCCTTCCTGCCAGACTCGGATCCGAAAAATGAGTCCACTTTCTCATGTCGGATTTGGTCTAGAAAGCTGTCTTTTGTCAGATCCAATCAGCGACCGCTACCATGGTAACTGGCCGCTGGTTGGCTGAGAATGGCTGTCTCTCAGCCAGCCAGTGGTTTGTTAAAAGGTAGCGGCTGTTGATTGGATCCAACAGGCAGAAGTGTAGAGGACCAGTGTCCGGTGACTGGTATCCTCCAAGTGCTGGCGCATTGGATCCCGGCAGTATTCACGTGGATGTTGAGGGACCTGTCAAAACTGACTTCTGATGTTGAGCGTCGTGGGTGTGAAGAGAGGACTGACTGTGAGCCAGGACAGGGCAGGGGCTGTCATGCTAAAGTGCATCCCCCTGTGGTGCTGCAACCAGCAGATCGTGCCCGAGAGGGTATACCACCAAGAAATTGTACTGCTACAGCCTCGACCTGGAGGAGCTGCTCCTGGACTCCAACCAGCTGCGAGAGCTGCCCAAGATGAGGGGGCACCATTGAAGTGCATAGGAGAGGGTGGCGGCATACAGCAAGGGGCACCAGTGAGCACAGGTGATGGTGGGGGCTAGCAGCAGGGGCCATCAGGTGGGTGAGACAGAAGTAATTGGTACTATAGAGGTGGGCAGTATATATAGAGGTGACTGGCACTGTTATGGATAGGTTGGCACTGGAGATGGCGTCTGGGACATTTGCATATATTCATATAGCAGACACAGCAGTGGCAGCATTGGCATATTACTCTGAATCAGGCCTTAGGCTAACAAGGTCTTTTTTCAAGTAAAAGGGAATTGTCTCTCAAGAAACTTAAGGACCAGCGTGGAGATATTGATGGGGAGAACTTCTGTCTTGGTGACATTAAGTTAAGAGGCCACACTATAACAGTCTAGGATAGCCTGGAGAGTGGGCAATGACGTTGCTGGCTCAGTCACAAACAGTAGGACATTGTCCACAGATAGACAAAGTTTCTGGGAGCTGATGTGAACTAAAAGCCCTTGGAATTCTGAAGACAGTTGGAGCCTTTGGTCAGAGGTTTGATAGCCAATACAAAAATCAAAGGGCAGAGGGGGCATCCCTGCCTAGTGCCATTCATGAAAGGAAAGAGGGAGGAGAAGAAAACTATTGCTAAAAATTCTAGCTTTAGGATCTTTATATTAGGTAGAATGGAGCTCAAAATATTCCCCTTGAGACTAACTTTGGAGAGTACCTGATGTATACTATATACCCCCAATGTAGCCTGTTGTAGCCTCTTTGGTCTGGGGAGAGAAACAGGAGCTTCATCTGTGAGTCTGACACCCAGTCGACCAAGTCTAGAACCCAACGGTGTTGTCAGTGTCAGATTCAGTATTTCATTCTGTAATACCACATGATTCCCAAGAAAGCAACTCTCTCCTGCTTCATATTTAGGGGTAGTAGACAATTTTGTATTGCGTCGGTTTTATTAAGGTGGGGTGGAAATCATTGCAGAAGCATAAGCTCTCATCGGGGTTAGGATTGAGGACCTGATTCAGACCCGCTCGGTAGCAAGCGGCCGCTCGTTGCAGTGCGCATTTGCAAACTAGTATGAGCAATCGGAATGTGCTCGCTTGCCCTGCAAAGACAGCCCAGTGGTTTGAGTGACAGGAGGGGCAGTTTGTGGGTGGTAACGGGGGGCAGGCCAGTAGTAACTGGGGAGTGGAGTTGCAGACGCAGGAGTGCCAGAGTGTTTTCAAGCCGTTTCTGTGGCTTGCATAATTAATAGGCAGTCATAGTACACGTCACCTGCTTGAATAATACACTGAAGTACTTGCAGTGTTTGCGGTAGAGTACAGTCATCTGCAAGCGCTGCGGTCAGATCCGATGGAACCCGATGTACCAATGGTTGTATATACCTCCTGGAGATGACGTACGCTAGTGGGCAGCTAAAGACAGGCTGGTGGGTGTCTGTAAACACAAAGAGACATAGTGGGCATGCTTATGCCTTGCCGTGCGAGTGGCTGCCTTGACGCCACTTAGCTGAATTTCCATACGCTGGGAGCGAGTGTCTGCAACTAGCGAGCTGGTCTGAATCAGGCCCTGAGTACAAAGGGACTTAACCACTCACTATGTGACTTATATTTAACTCCAACATTTTTCTAATTTGTTTTTACACCAATTCCCTTTGAGCTTCTGATATTCTATAGGGCTTTAGGTTGACCATCATCCCTCTTTCAGTGGTTATGTCATGTTTAATGACTGTTGGTTTGCCAGGAATGTCAGAAAACAAATCTATATTTCTTATGAGAAATTATTCAGCCTCATGTTGTTGAATAGTTGAGAGGGTTTTGGCTAATGTTACTCCAGGAACAAAAGGTTCTGCAGCTACTGGAGGGACCAAGGTGGCTGACAGAGCTACTCTATCCTTCCAATGTTTCATAAGATTGACCTGGTACTTCTGTGCTGACTTTCTTTTCCCAGGTTGGTACACCTTATAATTAACATCACCCACTTTTTGTATGATTTGAAATGGTCCTTGCCAAAAAGTTACTTTCTATAATGAAATCCAAAATAAGCACTCTGTTTCCAGAAGCAAAGGTGCATAATTGGGTATTAAAATTGTACACTCTCTTGTGTCTGTTGGTCCTGTTCCATGTGCTCTCTCACTATTGGCATTACTGCACCTATTCTTTCTTGTAACTGAGAAGCATGCTCAATTACAGTTTTCTATGGTTTGAGTTGCCCCACCCATATCCCTTTTGCAATATCCAGCAATCCCATTGGGTGTCTACCATACCGCTAATCAAAAGGCAAGAAACCTGTGGAAGACTGCAGAACTATCTAATGGCCAGCAATAAATATGGTAACAAATAATCCCAATCTTTCCCATTTTTAGCCACCACTTTCTTTAGCAAGATAATAGACTTGCTGGTTCAGAATTTTTTAAAAACTGACAGGTGCTTGCAGTTTTTGTTGGACTTGTAGATCAAGTTCTGTTTTCACTTTGCAGGATAAAGGGATTGCAACATCTTGCAATTGGATCAATCCATTTTGGCAACCATGCTTGATCCTAGGTCTAAGTCCTATGTAATGTCTTTCTTTGCAACTGACACAGATCTTAAAATATGCAAAGAGCTCCTTGTGAGCAAGTTGTCAGCTCAAGTAGCACAAGACACAATGATGTCTGCTGCTTCAGTTTCTCCTGCAAATTCTGCTGAAAGAAACATTGATCTTTTCCAAGAGACCCACTGATGATGATGAGTTAACCAGAGTGAAACATTATGACATCTGGTCAGGCTAAAAAGAATTTCCCACAATTACTGACACCTCTAGTCACACAGTTCCTTTCAGAGCTGGACTGGGACTAAAATTAGGCCCTGGCATTTAAAACACAGGCCCACCTTGCGTCAGCACATGGCTGCTGGCATATACTTCTCCCCTTACTATTCCTGACTCCTCCCACTTCTTAGTCTATGCTCTTACAAATATAATTATTAGAAGAACATAAAAGCATATGGTTGGTTCTGTTAAGTAAAGCTGGCACTTCTTTGGGGAAGGTCACACACAAAGAAAAGGGAAGACATTATTCCAAATGACCAAGACCCAGCTTAGCAGTTGTACAGGATTAGATAGCTGAACAAAAAGGAGGATACTTCTGTGCACACCAAAGCAGAGCCATAACTATAAATTTTGGTGCCCTGTGTACATAAAGAGCATTGGTATCATCATCCACAAGCAAACGAGGGAGAATGCACGCTGAAGGTGCGTGCTGAAAAAAGACAGATGTGGTCCTGCTGGGAAGGGGCATGACCTCACAATAGTACCCCCAATTCAAATTATGATACACAGTAATGCCCCTTCATCACATTACATCGCACAGTAGTGTCCTTTTGTCACATTACACCACACAGTAGTGTTGTTCCTTAGTCACATTACACCACACAGAAGTGTCCCTTAGTCACATTACACTGCAAATTAGTGTCCACATTACACCGCACAGTAGAGCCCATTCACTTTATGCCAAAGAGCCCATTCATGTTATGCCACACCTAACAGTAGAACTCCTTGGAAAAATTATGCCACACAGTAGTGCCCCTTAGTTAAAACACATTATGCCATTCAGTAATTGTGCCCTTTACACATGCCACACAGTAATGCCCCTTATAACACTTTATACCACACAGCTCTCCTCCTGAAACATGTCCCTCACACAGCTCTCCCCCTGATGCAGGTCTCCCCCTTACCCATATCCCTCACACAGCTCTCCCCTTAACACAGCACTCCCACTGATGCAACTCTCACCAACACAGCTCTCCCTGTGATGCAGCACTCCCCATGAAGCAGCTCTCCCCCTGATGCAGCTCTTCCTCTGAACCATATGCCTCAAACAGCTTTGCCCCGGATGCAGCTCTCGCCCTGATGCAGCTCTCCCACTGACACAGGACTCCCACTGAAGTGTATCCCTCACACAGCTCTTCCCAATGCAGCACTCCACCTGACGCAGCACTCCACCTGATGCAGCTCTCCCCCTGATGCTGCTCTCCCCCTGAACCATATCCCTCACACAGCTTTCACCCTGATGCAGCTCTCCCACTGATGCAGCTCTCCCATTGACACAGCACTCCCACTGAACAGTATCCCTCACACAGCTCTCCCCGATGCAGCTCTCTCCCTGACACAGCACTCCACCTGACGCAGCTCTCCCCCTGATGTAGCACTCCCCCTGAAGCAGCACTCCACCTGACGCAGCTCTCCCCCTGATGCAGTACTCCCACTGAACCTTATACCTCACTCAGCTCTCCCCCTGGCGCAGTCCTCCCATAATGCAGCGCTCCCCCTGATGCAGCACTCCCCATGATACAGCTCTCCTCCTGATGCAGCACTCCCCCTGATGCAGCACACCCCTGATGCAGCACTCCCTCTGACGCAGCACTCCCATCTGACGCAGCACTCTACCTGATACAGCACTCCTCCTGATGCAGCACTTTCACTGAACCGTATCCCTCACACAGCTCTCCCCCTGATGTAGCTCTACCCCTCATGCAGCACTCCCTGACGCAGCACTCCCTCTGATGCAGCACTCCCCGATGCAGCTCTCCCCCTGACGCAGCTCTCCCCCTGATGCAGCACTCCCACTGAAACATATCCCTCACACAGCTCTCCCCCTGATGCAGCTCTCCCCCTGATGCAGCACTTCCCCTGACACAACACTCCCCCTGACGTAGCTCTCCCCCTGACGCAGCACTCCCCGACGCAGCTCTCCTCCTGAAGCAGCTCTCCCCCTTATGGAGATGTTCCCAACACAGTTCTCCCCCTGATGCAGATGTCCCCGACACAGCTCTCCCCCTGACACAACACTCCCTGTGACGTAGCTCTCCCCCTGGCTCTCATGTGGCTTCCCCCTCATGCAACTCTTTCTAACTTACCTCTATCCTGCGCTCCCCATGCTGTCCTCAGAATTCCTCCTCCATCGCTCGCTCCCTGTCACTGATATGGGCATTCGGCGTCTGCCTGGGTGGGTCTATGTCTGGTCCTCTCATGGCTGCTACTGGCTTTTCGTGCGGTAGAAGAGACAAACGCACTATGACATCACCATGTCATCTCATTCCTGCTAGCACAATGGGAGGGGGGCCAATGGAGATCGAGGGAGGCGGGCTGAGTGTCTAGCGCTGCAGACCAGCCACATATATTGATATTGGAGGTGCGGCGGTGGGTGGCTCAGTGTGCAGTAGGGCAGGCAGGAAGTCTCATTCAGTCAGGCAGCCACAGCACTGCCTATACAGAGTGCTGTGGCCATGAGCACTGCTGCCGTCTGCCTCCCCCACGAGGCACTGTCTGGACCGGTCCATATGGCCATCAGCCCTTCTGGCATTTGCCAGAATGGCCCGATGGTCAGTCCGGCCCTGGTTCCTTTGGAGTCCCTTGTACATACTAGCTTTGGTTTACTTAAGCTGCCCACTCTCCAGTGTGTACTCGGAAAGAGTGTTTAGCACAGCCGGGAGCCTTGTGAGCGATTGGTGTAAGAGGGAACTTCAAAAATGTGTGAAAAACTGTTGTTCACAATAATGTACTACAAATTCTATAAGGAAGACCTTTGCCACCAATTTCAACACAGTACAAAGACTTCTATAACTGTGGATTTCAATGGGCTACAGCTAAGATTGTGTAATGATTATAATGATGATATTACAGTGATGAGGTTGTCGATGAGGATGATAATAACATCTTCAAACTTTGATGATAATTAACAATTAACTGTTAGTTGCCTTAAGCACATTGGTAGCTTGTTTTGTGGGGCCCCAAACAAACCAAGCACTTCAGCCACAAAAGTGTTAGTCCCTGTCACTGAATATACAGCATAAAGGAGGGTGGGAGGGCTCAAGGACAATTCCATTGTACACCACTTTTTTATGAGCTTTTCCAAGATTGTGTGTGTTTGACAGGCATCATATGTTGCTGTACTTTACTGGGGCATTCATGTTCTTTTGTATCTTGCAAGGCCATCCATCACGAGCTTCTCACCTAGGTGTATAGGTCCCAATTCCTGCAGCTTATCCACAGATACAGAGTAGTATCATCAAGTTATATAATCATGTACTTAATAATTATCGACTTCTAGGCTGTTTATTCTGCCATGAATCTCTTGTATTGTCCTGAGGCCTGTGACTTACTGTGTGGATTTGGTTTAAAAATCTCATTGGGATTTTGGAAGCTTGTATTTAATAGTTTGTTCTGTGTCTCTTATTTAATTTTCTTTATAGTTATTAGTACTGTTAGCAATCAATCAATCAAGCAATTAATCCTTTTCACTTGCTTCCATTAAATAATCCACCTCCTTTTACATATGCTGGTCTCAGGCTTCTGATCTAGTTCTTGATTAATGAAAACATTCTATAGCAGTGGTTCTCAAACTCAGGGCCTGATTCATAGCCGCTCGCAAAAAGCGAGAGCTCTCTCTGAATCAGGGCGGCCACTATTGTTTTAAAAGCCGGCCTCCTGGCCACTCGCTAAGCTGTGGGTGACCACCCACAGCTTTTGCGAGCGGCCAGGTGATTGTCGCAATGGTCGAGCCCCGTTTGTAGCGAGCTATGGGGCTTGCGCACGCACAGTGTGCACGCGGCGCGTGAGCACTGCCCGGCCATCGACCCGCTTGCGAGCACATAGCGCTTGCGAGTGGGTCTGAATCAGGCCCTCACTCTTCTGGACCCCACATAGCTCTCATTTTCCAGGTCACCCAGGTGCCCAGGTGCCCATTACTCACTGACAAATTTTAAAAGATCCACAGATGGAGCTAATTATTTCACTTGTGATTCTGTGAGAAGACCTGGAAGACATGCACTGTTTGGGGTCCCGAGGACCAAGTTTGAGAACCTGTGTTCTTTAGGTTTGTATAGTTTCTTAAACTGGCATGTTTTCTTCCACTACAGTGCCACTATGATACTCTGCGGGAACATCGGCCGGCTAAGGTGACCCATGGGGTCACCCGGCCGCCGCAGATGAGAGGAAGAGGCCAGGAAATTTCCATCAGCCGACAGAGATCCTGGTCTCTTCCCTCCCCCCCAACAGTGGCAACACGCCTCCATTTCAGGAAATGGAGGCCATCGCCGCCCCCTCCCTGCCCAATGACAATCAATGACAGTCTGCTGAAAGTCTGCGTATGGGATCGCAGACCCGTTTTGCACATGCGCAGAATGGATCAGGCTACTGCACAGATTTCCAATCATCGGGAATCTGCGTTCAGCTGTGCACTAGCGTGCACTGCTGAATAAGACCCTGAAGCCCCATCCAACATGTTGACGTGACACAGTTGTAGACTCAGAGGGTAGAGGAAGCTCTTTAATACCGGGATTAGTGGTTGATTTGTGTGAGCCATGGACAGGGAAGGTAATGGTGAAAAGAGTTTGTTGGTGTCTGGTATGGATATAACTACTTCAGTTTTCGACTGTGTAATATGCAGGCTATCCTCCTCACTCAGGGGTGTACTATATGTAGGATGCACTCAGGCTTGTCGCTACTGGGTGTATCTAAGTCTGCTAAAAAGGTGGGACTCAGGGGATACTATCCAAACTTCACTTGATTAATTAGATATAGAGCAATTACATTTTTCAAAATCTCCTCACAAGTAGAGATGGGCCTACAATTAGAAAAAATTGACATGTCTGGCCAGGGGCAGTATAAGATATGAGGGGGTATATGTGCATCCTCTGGGCAGGTCCATCCCCATCCTTATTAGTGTAATTGCAGAGTAAATTCTGGCGCTGTGCCTTCGTTATGTTACTGGTGATTTCCCTACTGCGCATGCGCAAATATTCAGGAACATGGTGGCAGTACCATTTTCCCGGTAATTTCTGCAGCACTGGCGCTGGACTCCGGAGAGCTAAGGATAATGTATGGGTGCAGGGTGAGAGGTTGTGGCACTTGAAAATCTCAGCCGCGCATGAACTGAGTCCACCTCTGAAACAGACCCACTGTTACTGGTCTAGTTTTCTCTGTGCCTTTCTTCTCTGTATTTTTTCTCCCTTTTTCTCCCCCTCCACCTGAGTTCCGCTTATGGGCACGCGCTATATCCATCAGAGACAGGGCAACCTGGGCACCTGGCATATAAGTTTCTAATAGGTGGCTCAAAAGGCTATCTAAATATTAGCCTAAGAAGAATATGGGGTTCCCAACTTACACCAAAGGTTAGGACTGGAAATGGGAAAGGTATAATATCTATGGTGCTAACAAGGGTGAGTAATACAACCTTTTATTTAACTAATTTCTCAAGAACCTCTAATTCTTATGGATGCCCCTGTCTGATACATACTGATCATTATACATAGTTTACACAGATATCACACACCAGTTACATTCTGATAACAATATGCTGTTAACGATTACTAATGTGAAGTCTGCTCAAGCTTACTTGGAGTTCCAAAGTCCAAAAGATTTATTTGCACAAAGAAATAAATAACGTACTGCCCCCTTACACTATGCATGCATGGCTGTCACAGCACAAGGCTTCAATTCTGAATGCACTGACTTCCAACAGTCACTGCAGTACAATTTATAAGGTCACATTCAAATAGTCCTTAGCGAATACAATCATTGGGTACAGGCAGGGATCTGTATATACTCGACATCGGATAGGTCAGTTCTTTCTTCTTTGTGTGTGAGCAGCCGGATCTTCATTAGCCAGAGGGACACGCCAAAACTATCTCATTCTGAAATCATTCATGTGGTCCATCTAGGAGTGACACTGCAGTTGCAGACAGGATGGCAGTTTGAAAAACTAGGCCCCAAACAGTACATAATGCAAAGAAAAAAAGAGGTGCAAGATGGAATTGTCCTTGGGCCCTCCCACCCACCCTGCATGCACACTTTAACAAACCAAATATTTCAGCGCCAGGGTCTGCCACATGACTGTGGCTGAAATGATTGGTTCGTTTGGGCCCCCACAAAACAAGCTGGCAATTAATCTGTCCCTGCACAAACTGGCTCTACGGAGGCAAGATGTCGTCCTCATCCTCCTCATCCACCGATTCCTCACCCTCTTCAGTGTTGTGTACATCCTCATAATCACAGAGTATTAATTCGTCCCCGCTGGAATCCACAACCACAGGTCCCTTCTGGAGGCTGGTCTCCCTGGAAGAGTTGATAATTCTTTTTAATGAACATCATCTTCTCCACATTTTGTGGAAGCAACCTCCTACGCCTTTCGCTGACAAGGTTCCCGGCTGCACTAAACACTCTTTCGGAGTACAAACTGGAGTGGGGGCAACTCAGGTAAAATAGAGCCAGTTTGTACAGGGACCTCCAAATTGCCTCTTTTTCCTGCAAGTACAGGTACGGACTGTCTGACATGCCTACTTGGATGCTGTCACCGATGTAATCCTTTAACAGACAGATGCATGCTTGTCACTGCTGCTTTGAGGATGCAGGTGCGGCTACAGCCCACACAATTCACAAAGACAGAAAAAAAAAGATTTTTTTATGTTTTGTAGAGCGCACTTTGAGGGTTACACCACCCTTTAACAGACAGATGCATGCTTGTCGCTGCTGCTGTGAGGATGCAGGTGCGGCTACTGCGCATACATTTCACGCACAAACAGAAAAAAAGAAGATTATTTTATTTTGTTGGAGCGCACTTTGGGGGTAACACCACCCTTTAACAGACGCATGCTTGTCGCTGCTGCTTTGAGGACAGTATCATATGCAGTGATGGTAGACTTGTCAGAAATTGTTGGCACATCCTTCAGTCCGGACCAGATGTCCAAACCGGCCCTTGACTTATGACACAGGCACACGCTTGGCGCTGCTACTGTGTTGATGCACGTGCGGCTACATCGCACACAAGTCACAAACACAGAAAAAAAAAGTTTTTTATTTTTTGGAGCACTATGGGGGTTACTCTACCCTTTAACAGACTTATGGGACATAGGCGCACGCTTGGCGCTGCTACTGTGTTGATGCACATGCAGCTACAGTGCACACAATTCACAAAGACAGAATTTTTTTTTTTGTGGAGCGCACTTTGAGGGTTACACCACCCTTTAACAGACAGACACACGCTTGGCGCTGCTGCTTTGAGGATGCAGGTGCGGCTACAGCCCACCCAATTCACAAATACAGAAAAAAAAATAATAATTTTTTTATTGTTTGTGGAGCGCACTTTGAGGGTTACACCACCCTTTAACAGATAGACGCACGCTTGGTGCTGCTGCTTTGAGGATGCAGGTGCGGCTACAGCCCACACAATTCACAAAGACAGAAAAAAAAGAAGAATTTTTCTATTGTTTGTGGAGCGCACTTTGAGGGTTACACCACCCTTTAACAGACAGACACACGCTTGGCGCTGCTGCTTTGAGGATGCAGGTGCGGCTACAGCCCACACAATTCACAAATACAGAAAAAAAAGATTTTTTTTTATTGTTTGTGGAGTGCACTTTGAGGGTTACACCACCCTTTAACAGACAGATGCACGCTTGTCGCTGCTGCTTTGAGGATGCAGGTGGAATCTAGATGGGATTTGGAACTGGGGACAAACTACCTCCATCAATTGTCTAAATCCGACTGCACTAATGGCGGATACCGGACGCATGTCTGACACCAACATAGCAGTCAAGGCCTCAGTTATACATTTTGCTTCAGGATGACTGCTGTCGTACTTCATCCTCCTCGCTAAGGACTGTTGGAGGGTCAATTGTTTAGTAAAAGTAGTGGTGTTCCTACTTCCTCTCTGGGATGATGAACTACTCCCAGCAGCAGCAACAGCACTTGGAGGAAATGGTTCTTGATGTTTCCCTATGTTATATTGATATATACGTGCGGCTAAGGCGCACACAAACACAGAAAATAATTTTTTATTTTTGTTGGAGACTAGGGCACTTTGTGGGTTACACCACCCTTTAAGAAATGAGCCAGCCGGCCCTTTACTTATGGGACACAGGCGCACGCTTAGCGCTGCTCCTTTGTTGATGCACGTGCAGCCACAGTGCACACAATTCACAAACACAGAAAATATTTTTTTATGTTGTTTGGAGTGCACTTTGGGGGTTACAGCACCCTTTAACGGTCAAGCCAGCCGGCCCTTTACCTATGACACATGCGCACGCTTGGCGCTACTTTGTTGATGCACGTGCGGCTACTGCGCACACAATTCACAAACACAAAAAAATATATATTTTTATTTTTTTTGGAGTGCACTTTGGGGGTTACAGCACCCTTTAACGGTCAAGCCAGCCGGCCCTTTACCTATGACACAGGCGCACGCTTGGCGCTACTTTGTTGATGCACGTGCGGCCACTGCACACACAATTCACAAACACAGAAAATATTTTTTTATTTGGTTTGGAGTGCACTTTGGGGGTTACAGCACCCTTTAATGGTCAAGCCAGCCGGCCCTCTACTTATGAAACAGGCGCATGCTTGGCACTACTTTGTTGATGCACGTGCGGCTACTGTGCGCACAATTCACAAACACAGAAAAAATATCTATTTTTATTTGCAGTTGGGGGGAGCACCCCTGATGGACAGAGCACCCCCTGGACAACACTACAGCACCCCTCTAGGACTGGGACACTGCACAGGACTTTGGAGTGGACACAGCCCCTATGGACAGCTGACTGCACAACACAGTCCAGCCAGCCCCTATGGACTTTGGAGGAGTGGACACAGCCACTATGGACAACAGCAGCACAGCACAATACAGCCAGCCCCTATGGACTTTGGAGGAGTGGACACAGCCCCTATGGACAACAGCAGCACAGCGTAGCACAGCACAGCACAACACTACACTGCACTACACTACTCTACACAGCCCAGCCAGCCCTAACTCCCACACTCCCTCTTCACTGTCCACAGCCGAGTGAGAAATTGGCGCCGACGCGGGTACCATATATAGAATCCAAAACCTGCGAGACCCGGAAGGCGGGATGATGACGTTTTGCCTCGATTACAGATCCGAGTCAGGCGGGAAAAGTCGAGCCTGACTCGGATCGGCTTCGGATCGGGGGGCTCGGGGGGGTTCGGATTTCAGAAATCCGAACCCTCTCACCCCTAATTATAACACATTTTCCTTTATAACACATTTTAACCCTTCACTGTGTGTTTAATATATATGTACTTCACTTTTTATTTTCATTCTTTATATGCAGGTGCAGCTGCTCCTAACTATCTCTTTACACTGCACTTTTCTTGCTATGGTGGTGGCCTGGGGCAGCTTGGCTGGGCCAGTTTTGGGGGGTCCTCCGCTCTGGATTTGAACCCTAGTATGTTAGGGACCTACCCAAAAGAGGTTACCTGGATATGGTGGATAGGCCCACAACCTTGGCCATGATTATGCTAAAAACCTCTATTGATTGCAAAATTTTATTGCATATATATATATATATATATTATTAATAATTTGGAGTTGTGCACCTGAGATTTGTCTGTTTCTGTGCCAGCAATTAGCCTCATCAGGTAGCACCTCCCATTATATATATATAGTCAGGTTGTGCAGTCCAGAAATCTTTCCCGAATACAGAACAGAACAAGCCCAAGGAATGGTGCAATATTATGAATCACAATAGCATGCAATCAGATCTCATACAATCAGATACCATACAATAAGATCTCATATAATCAGATCTCATACAATTAGATTGACTAATCATTAATTTGTATACCTATAACCTATATAAGTAAATGCCTTCATCCATGATATCTAAAGGCCGCCATACATCAGCAATCTGAAAACCACA
Organism: Taudactylus pleione; assembly: GCA_031769625.1. Lineage (NCBI taxonomy): Eukaryota > Metazoa > Chordata > Amphibia > Anura > Myobatrachidae > Taudactylus > Taudactylus pleione. The sequence goes on along the minus strand of JAUIMM010000350.1, from coordinate 8,174,671 downwards.
ATTGAACAATTTGAAGATTTATTGCCCGATCTTAGGATTTCTCAATCGAGCAATCTGCGCCCATACACTACAGATCTTTTTCAGTGATTTGCAGATCGATTACAGCAAACACAGATCTGGCAATCTTGAAAGGCCCATCATTTTGCTAGAAACGGTCTGCAAATCTGCTGATCATGTCCATACACTAGCAATCTACAGCCCCAATCAATCTGTGAAATCCAACATGTTGGACAATCAGATTAAACAATTCCAATCACTTTTTGGTTGCAATCTGCAATCTGTGAAGCCCATACATTGCAGATTTTTATACACAATCGATTGCAAATTGCACGATTGCTGCAATCCATCTCTGATGTATGGGGGCCTTAAATTTAACAACACATAGCACACTTATATCATACACCTGATACACGCTGATCACCATAAACAGGTCACTCTAATATCACATGCCTGATCAACAGTGGCACATGCACATTAGTTATACTGGGCATACACTATGCAATTATCTGTCAGATATCTGTCCAATCTGACTGGTTGGAATGAAAACCTGGTAATGTATGGGAGCAAATAACATTAGAAATTTGCTCCCAAACACTAGAAAACAGACAAGATTTTCCTTCCCACCAGACAGATTGGACAGATATCTGACAGATAATTGTAGAGTGCAGACCCTCCAACGTGACCTGTTCCATTAGGTACAAAATGCTCTGCTCCTGGACTACCCTCTTAATTTATGATTGCAGCCACCTGTGCTGAATCACCTGCCTCATCAATTACCTAGTTCAACACAGGTGACTGCAATCATACATCAGGTGGGAAGACCAGGAGCTGGGCATTTTGTACCTAATGGAACGGGTTATGTTTGAGGGTAGGAGAGTGTATGTTCAGCATTAGCAGTGCTGCCTGTGTCAGCACACTGCCTCCCAATTTAGTATAATTAAAAAAATATATATATATGTATATATGTAGGTTGACTAAGGAATCAGGGTGAAGTAGTGTCCGACAGGCCCCCGACAGGGGGCACCCTCCACCTTGGTGATGTCACTATTTGTATGTGCCCCATCCTCCCTGCATTAATCAAGCACTGCATTTGTGAGAGCAGCAATTAACATTATAAGCACAGATTTTCAACCCCCCTATACTGCGGTAAACTGAGTATACCCAGAACATTCCCATGGCAAATTTATACCCCTCTTACACTAAATTCCCAGGCCTACCCAGTATTTGGAACAAGGTTCCACACCGGGTCAGACCCAGGACATACCCTCTTCAGACTGTAGAGCCGACCTGGGTTATTCCCGGGTCAGCGCCGTTCACACTGCACATGGGTTCAGTGGCACTGGCCTGCCTGCACTTGGAGATGACATGTGCTGCAATTGGAGATCTGACTGACTTCTGTGCTACTACAGTATGAACAGGGCTGGTGCTACCATTGGGCAGCTTTAGGCAGCTGCCTATGGGCGCCGACCAGTAGAGGGTGGTGCGCCGCCCGTTAGTGAAATCGAATGGACCTCTGTGTAAATTTCAAGCAGCGGCCACGGCACTAGTAAAGCCGCAGGCGGCCACCGCGCTATTTTGACAACTCCGCCGGCAGGCACAGTCACAGCCTGTAGATGTGTCCATCGTATCATCCCGGCGGCCGCGGCACTTGTGAAGCTGGCCGCAGCCACCGAGCTATCATGTAGTCGGGGTTGAGACAGACAGACTGCAGTGTCACAGTACTGCACCTGCACACACTCTGGGGCCTATTTATCAACACTAAACTAACGTTTTTAAGGACATTTTCCTTAAATAACGTTATTTTAGTATTCATGAAGCCACTTAGCACAGGAGATATCACTGATATCTCCTTGCTAAGTCGTCCTGCGTTAATTTCCACACTCCCCATACATTAGTATGGGGATGTGGAAATTATGGTATTCATCAAATTCCGAAAATTATGAACTTTTGGAATTTGATGGAGGTACTATCCGCCACTGTGAGGTGGAGAATAGCAGGTGAAACTTACCTGCTTCCAGCTGGACAGGTCCCCCGACGTCTCCCTCCGGCGCTCTGGTGCGTCCTCTGACTCTGGAGTCTGGTCGGACACTGTGTTCTCCCAGCAGATGAGCGGAGGGGGGGACACAAACTTACCGCATGTGTAGGCAGTGCTGCGCTGGGTTAACAAATTTAACAGCGCATGTGCAGCACTGTTTCCAGCTGCGGTAAGTTAGTGTAGGCAGGGAAAAGTATCTATTTCCTGAAAAGCTGTCATCGCAAAAATGACAGCTTTTCGGAATAGATACTTATGGAGAGGAGGAATGATGAATTCCTCTGGTAATTAGGTAGAACTCCATGTGAGTTCTAAACCTAATTACCTCCAGGGAAAGTTTAGTAATGATGAATAGACCCCTCTGTCTGTCTCCTCACTCCCCGGTCAGCCCCGCCTCCAAGCTCCAGCCTCTAGCCACAATGCTGCCTGCCTGCTTTTCTAATGGTCACCCTCTTCCACCCCCTGGAGAATACACAGATTAACTGCGGCAGCTGAGTCCGGCGCCAGTGACGTTACTGTGTCACCGGCTGGCCCACTCTGCCGCTCCGCCTGCAGACTACCCGACCGCCAGGCCCGCGACAGGGGGGTACAAAGGGTACCGTCCTGGGCCCTGAGGTTTAGAGGGCTCAAAGCTGGGGTACAGACCCACTGCCAGCCCTGGTAACCCTCATGGGACTCCTCCCCTCCCCCGTGAATGGAACAGGCAATTCTGAAAGACAGATTTGTGGTAAGTGGATGTTTAATTTAATTGCTTTATATATATATAATATATATATATATATATATATAATGTGTATATATATATATATATATATATATATATGAGAGAGAGATAGAGATGTTCTGAAATGTAGTTAATATCAAGCTGTAAGGGTCCGTGTATTATTTATGAGTCACCCAGAGTGCCGCTGCAACACTGCATATATATATTATATATATATATATATATATATATATATGTTTGTGTATATATGTGTATACTGTGTGTGTGTATACTGTGAATATATGTCTATACTGTGTATATATATATATATATATATATATATGTGTATACTGTGTATACTGTATATATATATATATATATGTGTATATACATATATATATATATATATATATATGTGTGTATATACTGTGTATATGTGTCTATGGGGCCTATTCATCAACACTAAAATAACGTTTTTAAGGACATTTTCCTTAAATAACGTTATTTTGGTATTCATGAACAGACTTAGCACAGGAGATATCACAGATATCTCCTTGCTAAGTTCCCCTGCGTTTATTTCCAATTGTGGTATTCATCAAATTCCGAAAAATTATGAATTTTCTGAATTTGATGCAGTTACTATTCGCCACTGTGAGGTGGCGAATAGCAGAATCGACTTACTTGTATCCGCGTGTGCAGGTACCCCGACGAGCCCCTCCGGCGCTCTGCTCCGGAGGCTGGACGGATATGTGTGCTCCCCAGCAGAGCACAAGAAAGTTTAGAAAAAGAAAAAAAAAGTTTTGTTTTTTTTTCTAATCTGTCATGTGGTCTGCTAGGAAACCACATGACAGACCAGCAGGACGGAGCCGGAGGCTGCTGCGCGGACAGGTAAGTTGGGGGGGAGGTGAGCGGAGGGGGGGTGGGGGGGGTCGGGGGGGGGGTACACCACCTTAATGCATCTGTAGGCAGTGCTGCGCATGCGCTGGTTTTACAGATGTAACAGCGCATGCGCAGCACTGTTTCCAGATGCGATAAGGTAGTGTAGGCAGGGAAAAGTATCTATTTCCCGAAAAGCTGTCATCGCAAAAATGACAGCTTTTCGGAATAGATACTTATGGAGAGGTGGAATGATGAATTCCTCCTATAATTAATTAGGTAGAACTCTATGCGAGTTCTAAACCTAATTATCTCCATCGAATTTTTAGGTTTAATGAATAGGCCCCTATATGTGTATAAATATGTGTGTGTATATACTGTGTATATATGTGTCTATACTGTGTATATATATATATATATATATATATATATTAGGGGTGAGCGGGTTCGGATTTCTGAAATCCGAACCCCCCCGAGCCCACCCGATCTGAGGCCGATCCGAGTCAGGCTCGACTTTTCCCGCCTGACTCGGATCTGAAATCGAGGCAAAACGTCATCATCCCGCCTTCCGGGTCTCGCGGGTTTTGGATCCTATATAAGGTACCCGCTTCGGCGCCATTTTCTCACTCGGCTGTGGACAGTGAAGAGGGAGGGTGGGAGTTAGGGCTGGCTGGGCTGTGTAGTGTAGTGTAGTGCAGAGTAGTGTTGTGCTGTGCTGTGCTGCGCTGTGCTGCTGTTGTCCATAGGGGCTGTGTCCACTCCTCCAAAGTCCATAGGGGCTGGCTGTGTTGTGCTGTGTGGCTGTTGTTAATAGGGGCTGTGTCCACTACTTCAAAGTCCATAGGGGCTGTCTGGACTGTGTTGTGCAGTCAGTTGTCCATAGGGGCTGTGTCCACTGCAAAGTCCTGCGCAGTGTCCCAGTCCTAAAGGGGTGCTGTAGTGTTGTCCAGGGGGTGCTCTGTCCGTCAGGGGTGCTCCCCCCAAGTGCTATAAAAAAAATATTTTTTCTGTGTTTGTGAATTGTGTGCGCAGTAGCCGCACGTGCATCAACAAAGTAGTGCCAAGCGTGCGCCTGTGTCATAAGTAAAGGGCCGGCTGGCTTGACCGTTAAAGGGTGCTGTAACCCCCAAAGTACACTCCAGTCCAAACCAAATAAAAAAATATTTTCTGTGTTTGTGAATTGTGTGCGCAGTAGCCGCACGTGCATCAACAAAGTAGTGCCAAGCGTGCGCCTGTGTCATAAGTAAAGGGCTGGCTGGCTTGACCGTTAAAGGGTGCTGTAACCCCCAAAGTACACTCCAGTCCAAACCAAATAAAAAAATATTTTCTGTGTTTGTGTGCGCCTTAGCCGCACGTATATATCAAATCGATATAACATAAATGGAGGACCAAACTTTCTCCGATAAAAATAAAATGGAGAAAGATCAAGAACCACTTCCTCCTAGTGCTGAAGCTGCTGCCACTAGTCATGACATAGACGATAACATGCCATCAACGTCGTCTGCCAAGGCCGATGCCCAATGTCATAGTAGAAGCCACATACAATCCCAAATGACAAAGTTCAGGAAAATGAACTTAAAAAACAAGAGATATGGTAAGAACTTACCTTTGTTATCTCTGTTTCTACGAAGTCCATAGGGTCCACAGGGTGACCTTGGGGTATAGCTGGATCCTGGATCCTCGGGCACCACGGAGTTAAAGCTTTTAGCTGCTCCCAGGATGCACTTGGGTCCAACCTCCCCCATACCCCGCCCCCGAGCCACAGGCACCTCAGTTGGTAAGCAGCCCAGGCCGGAGGAGGAGACGAAACTGAGAGAAGGAAGACTGGAACACACAAGAACCATACTCACAGAAATGGGAGACGGAAAACCGGTGACCAGTCACAGAGCCCATATGAAGCCAGGTGCGTCAGGGTGCCCTGTGGACCCTATGGACTTCGTAGAAACAGAGATAACAAAGGTAAGTTCTTACCATATCTCTTGTTTTCTACTTCAGGGTCCATAGGGGTCCACAGGGTGACTTTGGGGATGTCCCAAAGCAGTCCAACTAAGGGCGGGGACGCTCCTGTGCTGATAGGAGAACCCGGCGCCCAAAGGATGCATCCTGAGAGGCAAAAGGTGTCAAACGCATAGAACCTCAAAAAGGTCTGAATGGAAGACCAGGTGGCCGCCTTACAGAGCTGAACAGCAGAGGCGCCACGGCTAGCAGCCCAAGAAGGGCCCACGGACCGAGTGGAATGAGCCTTAACCGAGGCTGGAACAGGTAAACCCTCCTGCATATAAGCCTCAATAATAACAGAACGAAGCCAACGGGCTAGAGTCTGTTTGTTGGCAGGCCAACCCCTCTTGTGAAAACCAAAGAGGATAAACAAAGAATCCGACTTCCTCACAGAACTAGTCCGGTCCACATAAACCTGGAGTGCCCTTACAACGTCTAAGGAAGTCTCCCCAGCCGAAAGATCAGGTGACTGAAAGGCTGGTACAACAATTTCCTGATTAATGTGGAACCTGGAAACCACCTTAGGCAGGAAATCAGGACGAGTGCGAAGCACCGCTCTGTCCTGATGAAAAATCAGAAAAGGGGGACGACAAGAAAGCGCCCCCAAATCTGAAACCCTCCTGGCAGAAGCAATTGCCAAGAGGAAAACAGTTTTAAAAGTTAGCCACTTGAGCTCCACTGACTCCAAGGGCTCAAAAGGAGGACCCTGTAAGGCCCTAAGAACCACCGCCAAATCCCACGGGGCCACAGGTGGCACAAAGGGAGGCTGGATTCTTAAAACACCCTGGAAAAAGGTGTGTACGTCCGGCATAGCAGCGATCCTGCGCTGGAACCACACCGACAGACCAGACACGTGTACCTTCAGTGAAGAAAGACTTAATCCTAAGTCCAAACCGGACTGAAGGAAAGCCAGAATACGCGAAACTCGGAACACCTGGGGATCATAGTTTCTGGCCTCGCACCACTGAAAGTAAGTGTGCCACACTCTGTGATAGATCCTCGCGGAAGCAGGCTTGCGCGCCCTCAGCATGGTGGTAATAACGGAGCTAGAAAAGCCCCGAGACCTCAGGACGGCTGTCTCAAGAGCCACGCCGTCAAAGATAGTCGACCCAGATCCGGGTGAAGACAGGGCCCCTGAGACAACAGGTCCCGCCGTTGAGGTAGGAGGTACGGAGCGTCGATGGACAGGCTCCGCAGATCGGAGTACCACGGCCTTCTGGGCCACGCTGGGGCCACCAGGATCAGTGTGCCTCCGTCCTGTTTGAACTTGCGCAGGACCCGAGGCAGCAGAGATATCGGAGGGAACAAGTAAGCCAGTTGAAACAGCCATTTCACCGACAGTGCGTCTATCAGACTTGCGCCTGCGTCCCTTGTCCTTGACCCGTACACAGGCAGCTTGTGATTGTAACGGGACGCCATCAGGTCCAGCTCTGGCAGCCCCCACTTGTCCACGAGTAGTTGGAATACCTCTGGATGAAGCGACCATTCCCCGGGATGCCCATCGTAACGGCTGAGGAAGTCTGCCTCCCAATTGAGGACTCCTGGGATGAAAGCTGCCGAGAGAGCTGGAAGATAGCGCTCCGCCCAAGCCAGGACGCGGGACACCTCCGACATCGCAGCTCGACTGCGAGTCCCTCCCTGGTGATTGATGTACGCCACCCTGGTGGCGTTGTCTGACTGCACCTGAACGGCCCTTCCGTGAAGAGCGGTGCCGGACGACTGCAGGGCTCTGTATACTGCCCGCAGTTCCAGGATGTTGATGGGAAGAATCGCTTCCTCCGCCGACCAACGACCCTGAAGTGACAAGGAGCCTGTCACCGCCCCCCAACCCCGGAGACTGGCATCTGTCGTGAGCAGAACCCATTCCGGGATCCAAAAGGGGCGCCCCTCCAGGAGATGCGCTGTCTGCAGCCACCAGGCTAGGGACAGACGCACCTCCGAGGACAACACCAGCATCTGAGAGCGGATCCTGTGTGGCAATCCGTTCCATTCTGAAAGAATCAGCCCCTGCAGGGGCCTGGAATGGAACTGGGCAAACTCCACCATGTCGAATGCCGACACCATGGACCCCAAAACTCTCATCGCTGAGTGCACCGACACTCTGCCACTGCTCAGACAACTGTGAATCCGCAGCTGTAAGGAGGAGACCTTCTCTGGAGTCAGAAAAATCCGTTGCTGACGAGAGTCCAGCAGGGCCCCCAAATGAACCATCCGTTGTGATGGGATGAGGGAGGATTTCTTCCAGTTGATCAACCAGCCGTGCGCCTGTAGACAAGCGACCATCAGGTGGAGATGCTGGATCAGTACCTCCGGGGAGCTTGCCAGCAAGAGGAGGTCGTCTAGATACGGTAGCAACCGTATCCCCTGGCTCCGAAGGTGAGCCGCCATGACCGCCATCACCTTGGTAAATACCCTTGGTGCCGTGGAGAGACCAAAGGGTAGAGCCCTGAATTGGTAGTGGTTGTGGAGAATAGCAAACCGCAGAAACCGTTGGTGCGATGTTGCTATAGGCACATGGAGGTAGGTGTCCTGGATATCCAGGGAGACCATATAATCCCCCGGTTCCATCGCCAGTATGATGGAACGCAAAGTTTCCATCCTGAATTTGGGAACCCTGAGAAACCTGTTCAGGGACTTCAAATTGAGGATGGGGCGATGAGAGCCATTGGGTTTCTGCACCAGAAACAGCGTAGAGTAATACCCCATCCCACGTTGAGACTGTGGTACGGGTATAATGACCCCCGCCGTCAGCAAGGCCTCTATGGCTTCCTGAACCTGCAAGGCCTTGGTTTTGTCCTGAGAAGGACTTGTGCAAAAAAACTGGCAAGGCGGCCTGTGCCGAAAAGACAGGGCGTACCCCTGGGAGACCACTTCTCGCACCCAGGCATCCGTGGTGGTATTGTGCCAGCACTGGGCGAATTGAAGAAGTCGGCCTCCCACTCTGGGGTCCCCCAGAGGGAGGCCCGTCCCATCACGCAGAAGGCTTATCTTCTGGCTTGGAAGAAGGGCGCCTAGCACTCCAGGCTTGCTTCTTTGGCTTTGAGGCGGTCTTGGGTGCGGACTGCCTCGGGAAGGACTGACCCTTTGCCTTGCCCTGAACCCGAAAGGAACGAAACGCCGAGCTCCGGACCTTAGCAGGTGTAGTAGCTGAAGGGAGGAAGGCTGACTTGGATTTTGCCAGGGTATCTACTATTTTGTCCAGGTCCGGACCAAATAGTAATTCCCCATTAAAAGGTAAGGCCTCCAAGCCTTTCTTTGAATCCGCGTCTGCTCTCCAAGACCGCAACCACAAGGATCTACGAGCAGACACTGCTGCCGACGAAACCCTAGAGGTCAACAGGCTAGCATCCAAAGATGCTTCTCCAATGTAGGAGGCGGCATCTCTCATCTGTCCTAACAACGCCCTCTGGACGTCCGGAGATTCATCCGTAAACGTGTCCTCCAAGGCGTTGGCCCACCCCTCAATGGCCTTGGCCACCCAGGAGATGGCCATGGACGGCCGGGCTACAGCCCCTGAGAGAGAATAAATAGACTTTAGACAAGTCTCCACCTTCCTGTCCGTAGGATCCTTCAGCGACGATATAGACGGCAATGGCAAAGTAGCACTCCTGATGAGGCGTGTTACATGGGAATCGACTGCAGGCGGAGTTTCCCATTTCTTACAATGCGCTTCCGGGAATGGATAATTGGACGCCAAGCGTTTCTGTGGCAGGAAACGCTTACTGGGCGTCTGCCAGGCCACCGCTATGTGATCAGTCAACTGATCAGACAAGGGGAACGCTGTAGAAGTAACCTTAGCCTTTTTAAAACTAGGATACCTTGACTTGGGAGCGGGTGCCTCATCCTCAATCAGAAGAATAGCCCGCACCGCCTTAACCAGAGCCCGCACATTGATGGAAGACTTAGTGTCTACCTCCTGGACTGAGGCATCTGAGGCTGAGTCATCCTGTACCTCACCATCATCCGAGAACCCCTCAGAATCCGAAAGATGCGCAGCCTGTGCCATGACTGAGTGTTTAGACGCCCTGGAGGGCACGTCACTGCGCAACATCGACTGAAAAGCCGAAGATGCTGCCGCCAAATCTTGGACAGTGTGGGAAAGCGCATCCACCCAGGGTGGAGGAGCTGTCACAGGAGCCTGAAACGGCACCACAGCCGGCTGTGCCACAGGGGTGGACTGAATATACATTGGCAACCCCGCATAGGGACCAACAGGCTGAGACCCCGGGGGAGTCTGCAATAATTGTGGGACACCCGGGGAATGGGGGATGGCAGGCTGGGGCAACGCCCTGGTAGGGGCGGCAGTCGGGACCGACAGACGGTCCGCGATGGACACCAGCACCTGGGAAAACATCGCCCATGGTGGCTCCTGCGAAATGGGAGGTTTAGACGTACCAGGGACCGCCTGGCACCGTCCGCACAGGCCGTCCTGTGACAAATCCTCCCTATCCACTCCTGCAGAACAGCGCCTGCAGGAGAACAATACCGGAGCCCCGGAGTGCTCAATCTCCTCCTCAGACATGACTTAGGAAGAAAACGTGCGCACTCACCAGTGTGCTGAACAACAGCCCACAATATGGCACCGTGTAGCACACAACTGTATGTGACGGACCTCACAAATACGTGATCTATATAGGTGAGGTCAGTAGAAACACCCTTCCCCCGCACACCTGTAGGGCTTGTAGGAGAAGGAAAGGGATAGGTACAGGCTGACAGTAAGTAGAAAAAAGACACAGACAGGCAGCACTAGCAAAAGTCACATACCATGCAGGAAGATATACTCACTGCACCTTTCCACTACAATCAACCTCCCAGATTCAGTGTCTGGGAGGGCTATAGTGCTGTGTACACTGTCCTTGTCGGGGGAGAGGTACACAGGGGGACCGGTCCGCGTGCTCCCTGAGAGTATCCACGCTGCCACAGAGAAAATGGCCGCTGGAGACCTCAGAGGAGGAGTGGCCGAGTATCTGCAGCTCAGCGACGCCAGACTCCGAGCTGAAAGGCGCGCTGAGCTGAGGGGAGGAGCCGCTGACAGGGAAGGCTTCCTCCCCTGGCTAGCATATTAACCCCCGGGTTGCCGGCATCCCGCTTGCCGCGATATTAACCCTGGTGGTCTAGTGGTCTGGCGGGGTATGCCTCCGCTGGAGGGGGGGCCCGCCGCCACCGCTAGCGCCCCCGGTCTGTCCCCTAGACCGGGGGCATGGGACTGCATTTAAAAGGAACCCTTACCTGATCTCCCCGGCGTCTTCCGGCAGCAGTCCCGGGGGAAGCCAGAGTCCGGCTAGTACAGACTCTGGCTTCCCCCGCCGCGATCCCCAGTTCAGTGCTGGCGTCGCGGCGCCAGCAGGGAGAAGGAGCGGCAGCGTGGGCGTCTGTACAGTCAGCCCAGCGCTGCCGCTCTGGAGAACAAAACTAGTGTAAAAATAAATTTAACCTAGTTAAATAAAAAGCTTTAGGGGGCTGCTCCTGCAGCCCCCCCCGCAGGGTGACCCGACTCCGGCCGGGCACCATCTAAAACTGAGGTGCCTGTGGCTCGGGGGCGGGGTATGGGGGAGGTTGGACCCAAGTGCATCCTGGGAGCAGCTAAAAGCTTTAACTCCGTGGTGCCCGAGGATCCAGGATCCAGCTATACCCCAAGGTCACCCTGTGGACCCCTATGGACCCTGAAGTAGAAAAAACATTTAAATCATCTGAAGAGAAACGTAAACTTGCCAATATGCCATTTATGACACGGAGTGGCAAGGAACGGCTAAGGTCTTTCCCTATGTTCATGACTAGTGGTTCAGCTTCACATGACGATGGAAGCCCTCCTCCCACTAAAAAAATCAAACGAGTTAAGCTGGCAAAAACACAGCGAAGAACTGTGCGTTCTAAGAAGATATCACAAATCCCCAAGGAGAGTCCAAGTGTGGTGGCGGTTGCGATGCCTGACCTTCCCAGCACTGGACGGGAAGAGGTGGCTCTTTCCACCATTTGCACGCCCCCTGCAAGTGCTGAAAGGAGCACCCACAGTCCACTTGCTGATATGCAAATTGAAGATGTCACTGTTGAAGTACAACAGGATGAGGATACTGGTGTAGCTGGCACTGAGGAGGAAGTTGGCACGGAGGATTCTGATGGTGATGTGGTTTGTTTAAATCAGGCTCCGGGGGAGACAGTTGTTGTCCGTGGGATGAAAAAGCCCATCACGGTCATGCCTGGGCAGAAGACCAAACATTCCACCTCTTTGGTCTGGCAATATTTCTATCCAAATCCGGACAACAGCTGTCTTGCCATATGTACCATATGTAAAGGTGGAATAAGTAGGGGTAGGGATGTTAACCACCTAGGAACATCCTCCCTTATACGGCACCTGCAGCGCGTTCATAAAAAGTTACTGTCAAGTTCAGAAACTTTGGCTAAGACCGTAAGCAGTCCAGGGACACCTAAATCCCTTTTTCCTGTTTTATCCAAGGAATCGGTGGATGAGGAGAATGAGGACGACATCTTGCCTTCGTAGAGCCAGTTTGTGCAGGGACACATTAATTGCCAACTTGTTTTGTGGGGGCCCAAACGAACCAATCATTTCAGCCACAGTCATGTGGCAGACCCTGGCGCTGAAATGATTGGTTTGTTAAGGTGTGCATGTCCTGTTTATACAACATAAGGGTGGGTGGGAGGGCCCAAGGACAATTCCATCTTGCACCTCTTTTTTTTCTTTGCAGTATGTACTGTTTGGGGCCTAGTTTTCAAACTGCCAACCTGTCTGCCACTGCAGTGTCACTCCTAGATGGGCCACGTGTTTGTGCCGCCCACTCGTGTCGCTTAGCATAGTCATCCAGCTACCTCGGTGCAATCTTTTGGCCATAAAAACAATATTGTGAGGTGTTCAGAATAGACTGTAAATTAGTGGAAATGAAGGAGCAGAAAAACCCACAAATTCTGTGATTTAAGCTGTTTTTATGCTTTTTTAAAAAAAAATACAGATTCAAAACACAAAACCCAGAACCCAAAACACGGAAGGGTGGTTTTGGCAAAACCAATCCAGATCCAAAACACGAAGAAAGATCCAGATCCAAAACCAAAGCACAAAACACGAAAAGTGGCCGGTGCACACCCCTAATATATATATCATACTTGCCTACTTTTGAAAACTAGTTTCAGGGAGAATTTAGGTGGCAAAATAATGCGATGAGGGAGCGTGTCATGTTCCGCCCAAAAGGTGTGTCTAGCTTCACCTATGGGCGTGTCTATTGTTACTAATGGGCGTGTCCTTCAGTGGCAGGTGAAAACTATAGGCCCTGATTCAGAGCCAGACGCTCTGACCAGAGCGCTCGCTCTGAATCAGGGCCCATCTCCATTAATATGGAGCGTCCTCCTGGACGCTCGTATAGCTGTGGGTATAGCTGTGGGCGATATATATAGATAGATGTCATAATAGAACATAGTATGCAGCCTGTACTATTAATATACCCCACCGCACAGAATACTACTGCACTAGACCAGATACAATACTACAACCCTCAACCCACCTAACCCCCCATAAAAATGTACACCTCCTAACCCACCTCATGCCCCCTAATAATTTGCACCTCCTAAACCACCTCACCCCCCCTAATAATTTACACCTCCTAACCCCCTTCACGCCCCCTAATAATTTACACCTCCTAAACCACCTCACCCCCCTAATAATTTACATCTCCTAACCCACCTCACCCCCCTAATAATTTACACCTCCTAAACCACCTCACCCCCCTAATAATTTACACCTCCTAACCCACCTCACCCCCCCTAATAATTTACATCTCCTAACCCACCTCACCCACCTAATAATTTACACCTCCTAACCCACCTCACCCCCCCGATAATTTACACCTCCTAACCCACCTCACCCCCCTAATAATTTACACCTCCTAACCCACCTCACCCCCCCTAATAATTTACACCTCCTAACCCACCTCACCCCCCCTGATAATTTACATCTCCTAACCCACCTCGCCCCCCTAATAATTGACACCTCCTAACCCACCTCGCTCCACTAATAATTTACACCTCCTAACCCACCTCACCCCCCTAATAATTTACACCTCCTAACCCACCTCACCCCCCCTGATAATTTACATCTCCTAACCCACACCCCCCTAATAATTTACATCTCCTAACCCACCTCACCCCCCTAATAATTTACACCTCCTAACCCACCTCACCCCCCCCTAATAATTTACACCTCCTAACCCACCTCACCTCCCTAATAACTTACATCTCCTAACCCACCTAACCCCCCTAATAATTTACACCTCCTAACTCACCTCACCCCCCTAATAATTTATACCTCCGAACCCACCTCACCCCCCCGGATAATTTACACCTCCTAACCCACCTCACCCCCCTAATAATTTACACCTCCTAACCCACCTCACCCCCCCTAATAATTTACACCTCCTAACCCACCTCACCCCCCTAATAATTTACATCTCCTAACCCACCTCACCCCCCTAATAATTTACACCTCCTAACCCACCTCACCCCCCTAATAATTTACACCTCCTAACCCACCTCACCCCATAGCATGAATACACTTACCTGTGTTACTGCACCGTAGGAAGCTCTGTCTTCCTGGACTCTCACCCAACGGAAGCTGTGTGTAAGGTAGGACAGTCCTCGCAGAGCAGAAGGGGGCGGGGACTGGAAGGGGCGGGGAGATGGAACCTCACAGTGCTGAGAATATTCCAGGCACAGCAGGAGGGGGTGGGGACTGGAAGGAGGCAGGGAGATGGGACCTCAAGCTGTTTGCTGACTGAGTACATGCCAGGCACAGCAGGAGGGGCGGGGACTCGGGGAGGGGGGCGGGGAAAGGAGACTAATATTCCCAGCAGTGCAAGACACAGTTAGAGCATAGGACTCGGAGGAAGTTAATGGAGTACACTGACAGTGAGTGACACATTGCGTTCATAGAGGCTGCGCTGCATGTTGCAGGGGCCGGTCCAGTCACCAGACTGACATCTCCGGCCCGCTTTCAGTCTGGTGACAGTGTGTAACAGCAGTTGCTGAACAGAGAGGGGGCTGATCAGTGCAGCGGCACTGATATGGCCGCCACCACCACAGTCTGCCCTCTCCTGTTCCCTCTCAATACGCAGTGCTGGGCTGATTATCTGGCCACCGCTACCCACAGCATCCCCGCCGTGGCTGCCTTTAAGTGACATAGCGTCGCGCATAGTGACGTCATGACGTCCCTATACAGGCCCCGCCCCAGATTTCCTGGGCTCGCGCATGCGCAGTCCAATGAGTTTAAAAAAAGAAAAAAAATCGGGAGTTAATGTACATTTTGCGGGGCAGTGGGAGGCTTCATTAAAATTCGGGAGCCTCCCGCTAAAATCGGGAGGGTAGGCAACCCTGATATATATATATATATATATATATATATATATGTGTGTGTGTTTATACTGTGTATATATGTGTACATACTGTGTGTGTGTATGCGTGTGTGTATGTATACATATATATATATAAATATATATATATCTTTTTTTCAATCCGGAACTCCACCTGTGCAAAGTAATCTTCATCTGAGGGACTCAATGAGTAGTGGAGTGGGGGGGGGGGGGGGCAGGGAGATGTTTTGCCTAGGATGCCTAGAAGCCTTGCACCGGCCCTGAGTATGGATAGCCTGCAGAGACACAAATATTTGTCTCAGACGGCCTTGAACATACTGTACAGTGAGAAAATGACAAATGTGACTGCTTTACTACAGCTCTGACTAGGGCCCTAACTAAATATATCCCATGTGATAAGTACTGAACACCCGCAGTGCAATAAGCACAGCACTGTACACACAAATTATTTTTTCCCATTTTTACAACTTAACTAATTGCACCCATCA
Source organism: Taudactylus pleione (assembly GCA_031769625.1). Taxonomy (NCBI): domain Eukaryota; kingdom Metazoa; phylum Chordata; class Amphibia; order Anura; family Myobatrachidae; genus Taudactylus; species Taudactylus pleione. Next base: position 8,159,203 of record JAUIMM010000350.1, on the reverse strand, counting down.
CCTTTGGTTTTGTTGGACATGGTTTGACCTTCTTCATCTCCTGCCACACAGCCCTCCAGCTAAAAGTGAATTATATTTAACACAAATCAATTTTGAGTCTTTTCAATGCTGTTAACACTTCCCTGGTGTGCAAGGAAACTGTCCACTGGGATAAGTAAATTACTTGAGGGACAAGAACCTTGAAAGACCCAGGGGCTAAAAAATTTTTCCAAATGATCGGTTTATTAATTATAAAGTTGGTTTGCCATAGGCTCAACTGGTTTTTGTTGTAATTATTTTTAACAGTATGTTTGAATACTGGAAAAAACATCAAGGGTCATTTACAAATGCAGAAATGTGTGAAAGTATCACAATGACTTAATGTGCACATTTGTAAAATACCGCCTTCTATCAAATCGGGCGTTTCATGTTCTGTAATTACAGCAATATTTGTTCCTTATAATTCTTATTAAAAAAAAAAAAAAAAGAGATAAGGGCTGCGTTTATTTCAAGAATCATAATCTTCCCTTTATAATGTACAGATGAGCGGTTAGGTTCTGCTGAAAACTAAACACACACGAACTTTGGTTTTCAGATCCCGGGTCTAAAAACCGGATCTCATGTTTTTGATTGCATGTAATGTTTCTCCATTTTGATTTCAGACACCAAAACTGGTAAAAAGTGACTGGAAATGACTAAAGATGAGCTAGATCCAGATCCGAGGCAAGAACCGAGCTAGACTCTGTTTTACCCACCTGACTCGGATCTGAAAACGAGGCAAAGTGCGTCATCCTCCCTCTGTTGGATTCTTGCGGGTTTTGGATTATATAAAGGTCCCCGCAATCGGTGCCATTTTCACTCTGGCTGTAGAGAGAGAAGCTAGCAGACATAGGGGCCTATTCATCAACACTAAAATAACGTTTTTAAGGACATTTTCCTTAAATAACGTTATTTTGGTATTCATGAACAGACTTAACACAGGAGATATCACAGATATCTCCTTGCTAAGTTCCCCTGCGTTAATTTCCACACTCCCCATACATTAGTATGGGGATGTGGAAATTATGGTATTCATCAAATTCCGAAAATTATCAATTTTCGGAATTTGATGCACTTACTATTCGCCACTGTGAGGTGGCGAATAGCAGAATCCACTTACCTGTATCCCCCGACGAGTCCCTCCGGCACTCTGCTCCGTCCTCAGGCTCCGGAGGCTGATCGGACATGTGTGCTCCCCAGCAGAGCACAAGAAAGTTTAGAAAAAGAAAAAAAATTTTTTTTTTTCTAATCTGTCATGTGGTCTGCTGGGCAACCACATGACAGACCAGCAGGACAGAGCCGGAGGCTGCTGCGCGGACAGGTAAGTCGGGGGGGGGGAGGAAGGTGTGCGGAGGGGGGTGGGGTATGAAACTTAACGCATCTGTAGGCAGTGCTGCGCATGCGCTGGTTTTACAGATGTAACAGCGCATGCGCAGCACTGTTTCCAGATGCGATAAGGTAGTGTAGGCAGGGAAAAGTATCTATTTCCCGAAAAGCTGTCATCGCAAAAATGACAGCTTTTCGGAATAGATACTTATGGAGAGGTGGAATGATGAATTCCACCTATAATTAGCTAGAACTCCATTGAATTTTTACGTTTAATGAATAGGCCCCATAGTCAGTCACTGTCAGTCACTCAGTGTGTGTGTCCAGTCGGGGCCTTGGCCTGAAGGCTGCTATGTTGTCCATAAGGGGGCTTAGCCTACAGTATATAAAGGGGGGCTTCCTTCAGTGGGTGCTGCAGCTGCTGTGTCACTTGTCCTGACTATTAACTGTGGCTGCTGCTGTGTTTTTGTCCTGTCCATCAGGCTAGGGTTGTAGTCCATAAAGGGGTGCTGTGTTGTCCAGGGGGGTGCTCTGTCAATTAGGGGTGTTCATCCCCAGTGTAAAAATTATTATTATTTTTTTCGTGTGTGTGTGTCCATTAGCAACTTAGCTGCGCTATTATTGTTCGGTGACACTGCCGCAGTTTATCGTCCATGTATTTGTGATCCTGCAGGTGGTCTGTCCACACTAGGCAGGGGTGCTTTGTTGTCCATAAAAAAGGGGTGCTGTCTGTGTTGTTCATCAAGGGGTTGTTCATCAAGGGGCTGCTTCCTCATTCAGGGGTGCTGTTCCCCAATGTCCAAAAAAATAAAAGTGCTTTTTTTGTGTGTGTATTAGCAGCTTAGCTGCGCAATTATTGTACGGTGACAGTGCCACAGTGTAATATTTAAAATTGGTACAAACTGACGTTTGTGCTGTACCCCACCTCATTTGTGTTTATTGATATGTGAAAAACACACTATTTGGGTGCCTTCTGCAGCATATAATTGGCATGCTAATTAGTGACATTGTTCAAAACGTAACTTTGCAGTGAAGTATGTAACAATTTGGGTGTGTTTACACATTTTTCTCATACAGACTATTCCTAGTCATTTAGCCATTATTTAAAGGTGTGTTTTATCCCTTTTACACCGGAGCTAAAACCCGGGTTTTGGAAGGGTTAACCCGGGCAGCCCCCTGTTGTAAAAGTGGAGAGGGTTGGATCGCCAGGTTGAGTGACCCGGTAATCCAACCCAGGTAACTAGCAGGGTTTAACACGGGCGTAGCCCGTGAAACCCAGCTGTAAAAACAGCGCACTCCGGGTCACGATGACCTGGAGTGCGCTGCAAGCAGGCCGATTGGTCCAGCTTCAGTGGCACTTGGAGATGACGTCATCTCCAAGCGACCACTTTCACTCCGCAAAAGCTGGGTCTATGCAGACCCAACTCTGGTGTGTGTGGCTGGCAAAATTCCGGGTCTGATCTGGATAGGAACTTTGGGCCTGATTCAGAGCCGCTCGTAAGCAGCCGCTCGTTCGCTCCGAGCGATGATCGCACATCTGCGCATGCGTATGGGTCGTAATGCGCATGCGCCAACCAGTCAGTGCGGTCGGAAATCGAGTGCTCGCAAAATAGCGAGTGCCTGCTAATTTGAGTGACAGAATGAGGCGTTTGTGGGTGGTAACGGGAAGGTGCTTGAAAACGGGGAGTGGTGATCCGAACGCAGGCGTGCCAAACGGTCAAAACGGTCGTTTTAAGGGTGTGCATAATTAACAAAGCAGCGTCATCGACCACGTCACTTGGTTGTTTCTTAACCTGAACTATTCGCATGATTGCGGTAGGATAATCCTACCACAAGCACTGCGAGCAGTTCAGACGCCTTTCGATGTACTCGATTAATCTAATAAATAGCGGAGATGACGTATGATGCGAGCGGCCAGGGGGCGTCTTTACAAAATAGCGAGCGCATGTTTCGTTCACTCTCTCTGACATAGAGGCTCAATTTTAATAGCCGGCCCCTTTTTCTGAACGAGCGAGCACAAATAGCGTCCGGCTCTGAATCAGGCCCTTTGTTCCAACTCCGGCCTGTATTAGATACAAAATACAGATTAGTACATGATAACAGGTTTTAAAGTTTAATAGAAACATGTTATTTAAATGAACATTTAAATAACATGTTTTATTATGTCAACACCTGTATATAATGTTGTTACAGGTTTTTGTGAAAGTTGTATTGTTCGAAAAAAAATGCCTCCAAAAGTGAACAAACATAAATACATAAATATAAAGACCTCTAAACATACAAATATAACCTTTTTTATTTTTGCAGCATAGCAATAGAAGTGCAGCATACAAATAAAACTGGCAAACACATTAATCCACATTGTTGTGAACGTCTCCTTTTAGGATGGCTGACTAGGGGAGGGTGATGAACGGCTTGGACCTGCAGCTCCACCTCTGGTGCTGCTGGTGTTGGTGCAGGTGAGGGGTTTAAACTGCTACCATTGCTACTTGTAATCTCATCAAACTGACTCATTATGACAGAACTAAAAGTGTTTGACTCATGTCCCTTAACACATTGGTTTGAATTTTGAAAATTTTTAAAAAAAACCTCTCATTAAAAATAGCACTAGTTTATGTCTGAAGTTTTCGGGTCAACAATTCTAAAATCTCAGTTAAATTGTTATTATAACAGAAAAAAATGGATTATCTATGGCGCACGTCAAACCAGCAGCTGTTTAGGAGGGGGGTGTTAATCGCCTCAATAAAGACAGTGGCCCTGATTCAGAGCCAGACGCTCTGACCAGAGCGCTCGCTCTGAATCAGGGCCCACCTCCATAAATATGGAGCGTCCTCCTGGACGCTCGTATAGCTGTGGGTCACCACCCACAGCATATACGAGCATGCAGGATGATGGTCGCGATGGTCTTGACCATCGCCACTGCGAGCAGAAGCCTGCGGTTGAGTTTTTCAACCGCAGGGCCAGGAGTGATTTTGGCTCTATCAGAGCCAAAATCACTCCCACTGACATCACTAGTGATGTCAGTGGGGCCGGCTTCTGACGGTAGGCGTTCCTTTGGGAACGCCTCCGTCTCGCAGGCACGCCCCCAGCATGCCCACCAAAGGGGGCGTACTGTCAATCAACATCGACAGCACGCCCCCTTTGATCAGACACAACGAGCGAAGGAAAGTCCTTTGCTCGTCGCGCATGCGCACGATGGAGCTCCCTCCGTCGTGCGCATGCACAGTGCACACCATCGACCCACTTGCGAGCGGACAGCCGCTCGCGAGTGGGTCTGAATCAGGCCCAGTATAAAAGAAATAAAAGGGGAAAACAGCGCTAATTAATTCAACACACTAAAGAATATCTCTATAAAACCGAATATGAAATGCGGCTTGGTTTCACATTAAAATATATTTATTGCAGAAATTATGAAGTGATAAAATTATTTATCTCAAGGAGAACGTCATAAATATCACACAAGCATATATCGTCTGTCAAACTCTAATAATTATTCAATCTGTACTGACCCAAGGAAGCAATGAATCCATATGTCCTATGTGCATTATATTCTATATACGAAACCGGTGAATGTCCAGTATGTGGAGGAGAAAGTCAATGTACAAAAAGAAAAATTGTAGACCTTTTTGTCAAGGCATCCTCGCATGGTTTAATCCAGCATCCAAAATCAATAGATTGGTCCTCAACTCTTTAAACTGGTGCAGCTGAATTATTAGCAGAGCTTCCAGGGAGTATAATGGAACAGTAGGGAACAGTCAGTAAAATCGCTCTGCGCGTTTCCGTGTGGCAAGGTCCCACACCTCCTTCAGGAGCATGCTTTAATTCTTTAGTGTGTTGAATCCACTAGTGCTGTTTTCCCCTATTTTTTCTTCCCCTTTTTTTTCTTAAATTGTTATTATGCCTACTTACAGTTTAATTTAGGTTAAAAAAATTTGCATCAATAGCAGAAATCCTGCTGTCACGCTTACTCAAATGCCTTGTAATTTGTGACAAGTGTCCCATTTGACTGCCCATTAGGGTCACATGGTGGTCATAAAATGCTGCCATGGACATTAGGAATGCAGAGGCAGTATCACCAGATGTATTTGTTGCTGGCTTTTGTAAGTCAGGGCTGGGTGGGCTTGGTGTTTGGAGCTGTTGTGGTGTCACTGGAAACATGTGTAATGTCACCATTACGTCTTGTATTTCCTCAGGATGACCAAGTGACTGTATTGTTGGTTTCCGAGGACCTTTAGTGTGTAGATCTAAAAGAAAAGTATACATAAGTGTGAGTGCATAGATGACAAACAAGTCAACACACAACATAAAAACCAATTGTGGACTCTGGCTCCAAAAATAAAAGATTTAAAAAGAGGCAGGGGCACCCTAAAAAAAAAGCTTGCCATTCCAAAATGCAGATGTTTCATTTAGTGGTTGATGCTGTATGATGCTTTTTATAAAGTCTAACATATGATCTGTTGTGGAGTACAGCTTAGCAAACATGTATGTGTACCCATGTATTTCTCATGAAACATTTGTATTGTTTGGTGTACATGCAGAAATGTTCTTATGTGAAACTTCTCCACCGTGGTGCTTTGCCACTTTTTAGAGCAATTCCAGACATGCAACCCTAAGTTTGCTTTTTCTAAAGTACTTAAGAAGACATTTGCATAATAATTCAAAATGATAATGCTTACCTTTGTTCATCACAGACACTCACCAAATGGCTGCACACAGGGAGGTGTCTGTGGTGTCGATAGACTCTTGGAGTGTTGCGCCTCCCTACTGCCAAGAGAAGGCAGAGGTGGTGGTGGGTGTCTGGCAGATTGTACTCCTGAAGATGTACCTTAAAGAAATTATGATTACATTCAAATAATGTGTTTTTACATTTACCACGGCACAATATGCAAAATGTATTTGCCTGGCCTTTCATCACCCTGCCTTGTGGGTGGTCTGACAGTTTGCTTTATGCCACTACCATTGTTGCCTGTAATGTAATATTGTGATAAGAAAAAATTTCAATGGATGTAAAACCATTTTTCCCCCAAAAAAAACCTGCAAGGAGATTTGTACCAAACAATAAAAGAAAACCATTGTACATCGTCCAAAACATTATCAGTGCAGATAAGCAACTGTACTTATTATCTGCCTAATGATTTTCCTTTTGCACATGCCAACACATTTGTAATGCATTTATAAATGGCACTAACAAATAAATACAATATTTTCTTTAACAAACAACATACCACATGTGCAAGAAAAACGAAATGGCCGTGTGGTGACATACTGTATATTAGTTACATCAATAATTCACAAATCCAGGTAAAGTATGCACAAAAATATGGACATTGGGCCTGATTCAGCAGCGTACACAATGACGATTACGGACGCAGATCAAGCGATTGTTTGCCAATGCGCATGTATGTAATCCACACAGCGCATGCACAGCGATTGCATTGCGATTACAGACGCACAGAGAAATTCATTACAAGGTGATTGACAGACTGCCAGTGTTTGGGGGTGGTGACTGGGGGTGGTCAGAAGAACGCAGACGTTCTTCTGAGAGCTCACTGCATGCGAGGAGACTTGCCGTTTTGCAAGTGGTCAGGCTTGTTGTAAATTCTGTGTGACCGACCGATGTGCGTCGATAAGTGATGTGCGGTGAGGTAAATGGCTGGGGAGGCACTTTCTAGTATCAGAGCCAGATTGCCAGATTTATACATACATATATGATCCCGATGATTCATGTGGGCATTATACAAAGGTGCAGCAGTATATAGTGCTGGGAATTTGGTGAGTTTTGATCAGGGATGTGCGGAAAAGGTAGACAGAGGAGGCAGTGCCTCACCTGCCATATACTTTTTACTCCAGAGTTTTGACTATAAAAATTATTAGAATAATAATAATAGAAAATATTTACAAATTACTTAAAATGTTTCTTATAATTTTCATAGTCAAAACTGTGGAGTATAACTAAGTATGACAGGAAGGCTCTGTCTCACCTGCCTCATCTCACCGCACATCAGGGGCATCTATGGTACCGATGTTTACACAAAAGAGCAACATTGGACAAATATGAGAAAGCAGCGGTAGGCGTCTTTATGCTGGCTGAGCTTTGGCAGATATTAGCATATTTTCACAGCCGAGTTCAATGCGAAATTGCAGCTGCAATCTCAATAGCGTATGCTGCTGAATCAGGCCCATTGTTTGCTAAGTACTATAGTGATTGGGTTCAAATGTCATTGCTAAGAACTAAAATGTTACCATAAACACATTAAAATTACATGACAAAGGTTATGATCAGGATATTACTCACTCTTCTTGGGCTGGGCATCTGTGTTGTGGACATGCACATCCTGAACCACCTCTAACAGGATGATAGGATGATGGAGTGCAATACTCAGGGCAGTTTCTAGGGTCTGAGGCTCCCAGTGCGAGCAGTCAAAATGCGCTCCCCCCTCCCCCAAGAAGCAGTAATATTGTGGAGTGGGCGTGGCCTCATCTTGAGGGGGTGTGGTATCACAGTAAGGGAGCGTGATCTCGAAAGAAAACAGAATGTCAGCCACTGTGACTACTGAGTACAGGGGTGGCTACCCTGTCAGAGGCAAAGCGCTGAAAAAATGGGGTGTGGCCTAGCTGTCACAAGCCCACGCCGCATTTCTGTGTGCATGCCTTTGGTGTGACATTTGCAGGAGTATGACCTTGCATCACACTCGTTTTTAGTCACGTTGGGAGCGAACCCAGCACATTGAAAATACAAGTCAGATCCACATAAAATACACTGCAACAAACCACTTCCACATAAAATATATTGGGAAAGCCAGAGGCACATAAACTACGTTTTAAAACCACATCCACCTCAAATACATTATTAAATCCAGAACCACATAAAACACACTGAAAAAACAAGATTCACATAATACACACTTCATTCCAGCCCCCTCCCTTGCCATTCCATCCCAACAGGTCTTAGGCTTCCCCCCACTGGCTCTCAGGCAAAAGTGCCCATTATACAGTGCCCCCTGTAGTTGTCCCCATATGCAGTGTCCCCTGTATTTGTGCCCCCTGTATTTATGCCCCTTATGCAGTGCCCACAGTGGTAGTGCAACTAATGCAGAGCCCACAGTAGTCATGACCTTTATGCAGTGCCCCAGGAGTGGTGCCCCCTATGCCATGCCCCCATTAGTAGTGCTCCCCTGTAGTCAAGCCCCCATCAGTAATGCCCCCAATAGTAATGGTCCCTGTTGTAGTGCCCCAGTAGTAGTGTCCCCAGTTGTATTGCCCCCTGTAGTAGTGTCCCCTGTATAAATTCCCAGTATTAATGCCCCTATATTAGTGCCCCCAATAGTAATGCTCCCTTTGTAGTAGTGCCCCAAGTAGTTAAGCCCCCAGTAGTAGTGCACCCAGTAGTAGTACCCCTGGGCCCTGAGTAATACCCCCAGTAGTGGTGCCTCCTAAGCAATGCCCCCAGTAGAAGTGCCCCCCGAGTAATGTCCCTAGCAGTAGTGCCCGGGTGCCCCCAGTGGTAGTGTCTCTCCCAGCAGAAGTGCCCCCAGAGTAATGTCCCCAGTAGTAATGCCCGGGTGCCCCCAGTGGTAGTGCCTCCCCCAGTAGAAGTGCCCCCCTTATAATGTCCCTAGTAGTAGTGCCCCCAGTAGTAGTGTCTCCCCCAATATAAGTGCCCCCTTGTAATGTCCCTAGTAGTAGTGCCCGGGTGCCCCCAGTAGTGGTGTCTCCCCCAGCAGAAGTGCCCCCAGAGTAATGTCCCTAGCAGTAGTGCCCGGGTGCCCCCAGTGGTAGTGTCTCTCCCAGCAGAAGTGCCCCCAGAGTAATGTCCCCAGTAGTAGTGACCGGGTGCCTACAGTGGTAGTGCCTCCCCCAGTAGAAGTGCCCACCTTATAATGTCCCTAGTAGTAGTGCCCGGGTGCCCCCAGTAGTAGTGTCTCCCCCATTATAAGTGCCCCCTTGTAATGTCCCTAGAAGTAGTGCCCGGGTGCCCCCAGTAGTGGTGTCTCCCCCAGTAGAAGTGCCCCCCTTGTAATGTCCCTAGTAGCTGTGCCCGGGTGCCCCAAGTAGTATTGGCTCCCCCAGCAGAAGTGCCCCCAGAGTAATGTCCCTAGTAGTGGTGTACGGGTGCCCCCAGTGGTAGTGCCTCCCCCAGCAGACGTGCCCCCCCCCCAAGTACTATCCCTAGTAAAAGCTGCCTGCACAAAACAAAACAACTAATGCTTACCTTCAGCCCCGCTTTCGGGAGGAGTATCGATGGGATCGCCATCAGAACCGATGATCACGATGGTTGCTCCTGCTGTCAGGCTGCGGGATCCAAAGCTTCCCACAGCCTGGCCGGTGCCTGGTCACACAAGAGGCCAGGAATCTGTGTTCGCTGATGCAGACCCTGACCTCATCCCTCCCGTGTCAATCATGCTGCGGCTTGGGGGTTCTGTGAGCGAGATCACAGGACCCATTCTGCGCAGGCACAGACTCCTAAACATCGGAGATGTGTATTCATCCTCGGATGAACGTACATCTCTGATATACATAGACCCGTAATGCCCTCACTTGCAAAGATAAGCTCTTATCAATGTCAAAAATGGGTTTTAGAGTTAGGCTGCAGTTAGGGTTAGCGTAAAGGTGAAGGGGAAATCCCATTATCGACATGCTGACTATCAAGATTCACAATGTCCCATGTCGACATTTTGGCAATGTTGACATTATCACAGTGTCGACATTGTGAATGTCCATCTGTACTTTTTTAAGTCAATTGGAATTACCAGACATAGGGCCTGATTCAGTAAGGATTGCAACTGTGATCGCGGCTACAAATACACATGCAGTCTCACTGCGATGATATGCTAATCGAATGAGATCGCTATGCTGTCGCAGCACTGCATAAGGACGCTCACCTTACCTTACACACATCCGTAATGTTTAGAAAGATTGCAAAACCATTAGTAACATCGAGCACAATCTCAACCTCACGCTCACTTGCACAAGGTCAGACCTTAATCAGGAATTGCTATCCTTATCGCACGCTATGAGTTTCAGGCTGCGTAGGGTATCGCAGTGGATAACATATGTATGCCCTGCAACGACGCTCAAACGCACTGGCACATCTGCATTTCGCCGACCACCGGTCCCCCCTCCCCCATCACCACCCACAAACTGCACTTTCTGTCAATCACTCTGCGATGGGTCTGCGTAGTCACTGTGATCACATGGAGCATTCGGTCACATGCACTGCAATGCATACGCATGTGCAGAACACAATAGGCCGATTGCGTGCGTAATCGCACTTGCAATCCTTGCTGAATCAGGCCCATAGCCAGAATAGTGACCTCTGCTGAACAAAGCAAAGGAGCAGAAGGCCAGGAACGTGATACCAAATAGGATTGTGCAATGCAAAACTTGACTGGAAATAATTAGACATCTTTGCAGACCCCAGTGATATTATTCCAAAATATTGTCGTGCTTTGGTGGGTTGGGTTCGAAATCCTGATGGTCAAAATCCCACTTGTCAAATTACCATCACCATATAACTGAATCTGATTTCCAGCAACCAAAATCCCACCTGGGACCGAAAGTTAATATCTAGACAGTCAAAATACATACATGGACATGTTAGGTATTAATAAAATCCTGGGGGACCAGGGAAAGTTGGGTGTGAAATCCTGACCCCGGAAGCCTGACTCTATATATATATATATATATATATATATATATATATATACACATATACACAGTCAGGTGCATAAATATTGGGACATTGACAGAATTTTCATATTTTGGCCTCTATTCACCACCACAATGGATTTGAAATGAAACAAACAAGATGTGCTTTAACTGCAGATTTTCAGATTTGCTTCGAGGGTAATTACATCCAAATCAGGTGAACGGTGTAGGAATTACAAAGGTTTCTATATGTGCCTCCCACTTTTTAAGGGGCCAAAAGTAATGGGACTATCAACTCAAAAGCTATTTCGTGGACAGGTGTTGGCTATTCCCTCATTATTTCATTATCAATTAAGCAGGTAAAAGGTCTGGAGTTGATTCTAGGTGTGACATTTGCATTTGGAATCAGTTGCTGTCGACTCTCAATATGAGATCCAAAGAGCTGTCACTATCAGTGAAGCAAGCCATCATTAGGCTGAAAAATCAAAACAAACCCATCAGAGAGATAGCAAAAACATTAGGTGTGGCCAAATCAACTGTTTGGAACATTCTTAAAAAGAAAGAATGCATCGGAGAGCTCAGCAACACCAAAAGACCCAAAAGACCACGTAAAACAACTGTGGTGGATGACAGAAGAATTATTTCACTGGTGAAGAAAAACCCCTTCACAGTTGGCCAAATCAAGTACACTCTCCAGGAGGTAGGTGTATATGTGTCAAAGTCAACAATCAAGAGAAGACTTCACAAGAGTGAATATAAAGGGTACACCACATGATGTAAACCATTGGTGAGCCACAAAAACAGGAAGACCAGATTAGAGTTTGCCAAACAACATCCAAAAAAGCCATTACAGTTCTGGAACAACATTCTATGGACAGATGAGACAAAGATCAACTTGTACCACAGTGATGGGAAGAGTAGAGTATGGACAAGGAAAGGAACTGCTCATGATCCAAAACATACCACCTCATCAGTGAAGCATGGTGGTGGTAGTGTCATGGCATGGGCATGTATGGCTGCCAATGGAACTGGTTGCCTTGTATTTATTGATGATGTGACTGCTGACAAAAGCAGCAGAATGAATTCTGAAGTGTTTCGGGCAATATTATATGCTCATATTCAGTCAAATGCTTCAGAACTCATTGGACGGCGCTTCACAGTGCAGATGGACAATGACCCAAAGCATACTGCAAAAGCAACCAAAGAGTTTTTTAAGGCTAAAAAGTGGAATGTTATGCAATGTCCAAGTAAGTCTCCTGACCTGAATCCGATTGAGCATGCATTTCACTTGATGAAGACAAAACTGAAGGCAAAATGCCCCAAGAACAAACAGGAACTGAAGACATTTGCAGTAGAGGCCTGGCAGAGCATCACCAGGGATGAAACCCAGCGTCTGGTGATGTCTATGCGTTCCAGACTTCAGGCTGTAATTGCCTGCACAGGATTTGAAATAAAGTATTAAAAAGTGAAAGTTAGATTTAGGATTGTTTAGTTTGTCCCATTACTTTTGGCCCCTTAAAAAGTGTGAGGCACATATAGAAACCATTGTAATTCCTACACCGTTCACCTGATTTGGATGTAATTACCCTCAAATTAAATCTGAAAGTCTGCAGTTAAAGCACATCTTGTTTGTTTCATTTCAAAGCCATTGTGGTGGTGAATAGAGGCCAAAATATGAAAATTCTGTCAATGTCCCAATATTTATACACCTGACTGTGTATATATGTGTATATATATATATATATATATATATATATACACATGCATACATACACACAGGGAACAGACATTACACCGACCTGTGGGAAGGTCCTCTGATTATGTATGAAGGCTTCTCCTCCCGACCACTGGCAGCTATCTTCCCTCCTATGAACCAAAGTAATACTGCACCCCAATACCTATACTGGGACACCGATGACATAAGTGTCCCAGTATAGGTATTGGAGCGCAGTATTTCTTTGGTTCATTTGTTTATGCATGGGAGGTTGACAATAACCTCCTTTTATACTGCTGCATCAGTACTTGTCCCTCCTGCTTCTATAGCGCTAGGAATTTTTTTTCCATTACCTTCGCTCCTATACTAGTCAGCTCAGCCTCTGCAATCACAGTACTGATTTTTCTTATGATATTAGTGCCCGGCTGCCAACTCAGTTGCTGAGAGCAGGGTGATGTATTGGTGAATGTGGCATGGTCGGGTCGGGGGCTTCAGCTAACCTTAGGGATTTCAGGAGAAAATCCAGGAGCAATGCTTCGGATGACCGGGAAACACAGAAACAGCAGTGTGTGATCCGGGGGGGCCTCAGTCGGTATGTGGGCGTGGCTTAATGGCTTAAACTGGGAGGGGGCGGAGCTTCAGATGGCCCAGCGGTTGTCACAGCGGGGCTTCAGTTCAAAGTGAGTCAGACTCAGTTGGGGTTGGAGAGAGCGAAGAGACTCGGGGTGAATGAGCTGGGCTGTAGGTAATTGCAGGAAATAAATATTTTTCCTGTAAATGCTGCACTGCAGTAAATCTTATGGGCCTTTTTTCATGGGTGGCCTGGAGCTGTAGCTCCATCCACCCCATTGTTAATTCAGCCCTGCATAGTGTAACCAGCAGTCCAAATAGCAGCAGGTGTATTCATGAAAGCTTGGAGGGAGATAAAATTGTGAAAGATAAAGTACCAACCAATCAGCTCCTAACTGTAATTTTTCATACAAAGGGGTAGATGTATTAAGCCTTTAAAAGTGATAAAATGGAGAGCGACAGAGTACCAACCAATTAGCTCCTAACCTCCATTTTTCGATGTAAAGTGACAGTTAGGCGCTGATTTGTTGGTACTTTATCACTCTCCACATTATCACTATTCAAAGCTACTGTAAGTATATCTCCTCCTGTAAAATGACAGAAGCTGATTGGTTAGCACTTTATCTCTCACAATCTTGTCTCTCTCCAAGCTTTCATGACTATCCCCCTTTAACACAAAAAAATTAGCCCTAAAACATTCAGATAATTAGCAAAACCAGCACATGGATTAGCACTACCATTCTGAGAATTAGTGCTACTGTAAATTCACCAAGTATAAGTGACAGTGAGTTAGTGCAAGTTTCAATAGCAAGAGGGGGGCATTGTATGACATTTAGCGTAAACAGGAGTGTATACCGCACATCATTGAATGTGTGTGTTGGAGTATGCGCAATGCTGTTCAGGTGCTGTGGCACTACACAAGCCAACATGCCCTGTCTCTGTTTAAACATGCAGTAGTGAGAGCACATCCGTGGACATGCATACTTGCATGTGTAGTGACACAGATGCTGCTATAGTGCTGCTGCCTACATATGTACAGTAATTGCAGTAGATAAAGCATTGTGTAACCGGCAGTCAAAATAGCATCAGGTGTATATTCTTAATTTAACTCGACTAAACTACAGACAATCAAAATGGTGGAAGATGTATATTCTTCATTTAGTGCAACTAAGCTACCGGTAGTCAGCCTAACCGCAGGTGTATATTCTTCTTTTAGCTACTAAGCTGTGGTTTAGCACTAGTCTTGATTTTTATGGTTTTTTTAAGTGACATAAATACATTTTTTGGATTTTGACTGTCGGGATTTCATTTTCAGTAATTATGTAGGAAAGGGAAAACGGGAGAAAGATTCTCACTCAGGACTATTAGTGATTTTGTTATTGCTGGAATTTTACTGTGTTAGGAATTTTACTGTTGGATTTTATTGTTTCAGGATTTTTACTGTCCAGATTTTATTGTGTTGGGATTCTGGTTGTTGGGATTTTAACTGTGTCGGAATTTTATCCTTGCCAGAATTTTACTGTATCAGGATTTTATCCTTGCCAGCATTTTACTGTGTTGGGATTCTATCCTTGCCAGCATTTTACTGTATAAGGATTTTATCCTTGCCAGCATGTTACTGTATCGGGATTTTATCCTTGCCAGCATTTTACTCTATCAGGATTTTATCCTTGCCAGCATTTTACTTTGTTGGGATTTTATACTTGCCAGCATTTTACTGTATCGGGATTTTATCCTTGCCAGCATTTTACTGTATCAGGATTTTATCCTTGCCAGCATTTTACTGTATCAGGATTTTATCCTTGCCAGCATTTTACTCTATCGGGATTTTATCCTTGCCAGCATTTTACTGTATTGGGATTTTATCCTTGCCAGCATGTTACTGTATTGGGATTTTATCCTTGTCAGCATTTTACTGTATCAGGATTTTATCCTTGCCAGCATTTTACTGTATTGGGATTTTATCCTTGCCAGCATTTTACTGTGTTGGGATTTTATCCTTGCCAGCATTTTACTGTGTTGGGATTTTATCCTTGCCAGCATTTTACTGTATTGGGATTTTATCCTTGCCAGCATTTTACTGTATCAGGATTTTATCCTTGCAAGCATTTTACTCTATCGGGATTTTATCCTTGCCAGCATTTTACTGTATCAGGATTTTATCCTTGCCAGCATTTTACTGTATCGGGATTTTATCCTTGCCAGCATTTTACTGTATCAGGATTTTATTCTTGCCAGCATTTTACTCTATCAGGATTTTATCCTTGCCAGCATTTTACTGTATCAGGATTTTATCCTTGCAAGCATTTTACTCTATCAGGATTTTATCCTTGCCAGCATTTTACTGTATCAGGATTTTATCCTTGCCAGCATTTTACTCTATCGGGATTTTATCCTTGCCAGCATTTTACTGTATCAGGATTTTATTCTTGCCAGCATTTTACTCTATCAGGATTTTATCCTTGCCAGCATTTTACTGTATCAGGATTTTATCCTTGCCAGCATTTTACTCTATCAGGATTTTATCCTTGCCAGCATTTTACTGTATCAGGATTTTATCCTTGCCAGCATTTTACTCTATCGGGATTTTATCCTTGCCAGCATTTTACTGTATCGGGATTTTATCCTTGCCAGCATTTTACTGTATCGGGATTTTATCCTTGCCAGCATTTTACTCTATCGGGATTTTATCCTTGTCAGCATTTTACTCTATCGGGATTTTATCCTTGCCAGCATTTTACTGTATCAGGATTTTATCCTTGCCAGCATTTTACTCTATCGGGATTTTATCCTTGTCAGCATTTTACTCTATCGGGATTTTATCCTTGCCAGCATTTTACTGTGCTGGGATTTTTGTTGTCAGGATATTAACTGTGTCAGTATTTAATCCTTGCTGGGATTTTACTGTGTCGGGATTTTAACTGTGTCAGGATTTTAGCTATGCCAAGATTTTGAACCTGTCGGGATTTTCCTGTGTCGGGATTTTGTCTGTGACAGTTATGGGCGTCAGGATTTTGTTCATGTCGGTAATATGGGTGTTGAGATTTTGGGCCTGATTCACTACGGATCGCAATTCTGCTTATACGCATGCACCGCAGTTGCTAATATCAGCGGTGCTATTTAAATGTTTTGCATTCACATTGTGATCGCATCCTGACATAAGGATGCCCACTTCCCCTTACTCACATCCTTACACTAAGGCAACATAGCGAAACAATCTGTAACATCGAGTAACATCGGACCTATATGCACACTTGCACAAGCCCTGACCTTACTCAGAAATTGCTAACAGCCACGCACGCTATCAGGCCTCAGTGTGTAGGGGTCAGTTAACTCCAATAAAAATATATACATACTGCTTAAAGAATGTGTAATATTTAAGGTGGATCCCCCATGGCTTTCCTATGGGTATCAGAAAATGGAAGAAAAGTACCTTTATGATGACTGGAAACTGAAGTGATGAGATAATATTGAAGACTAGTTGTCTTAGAAGACTCTTGACAACATTTATTTAAAGTTCAGGGCATCAGAAGCCTGAAACGTATACTAAGATGCAGCTGAATGTATTGCTAATTACATATTAGGAGCTTAGTATGAGACAATAATGAAAAGATACAGATAAATAAATCTACAATGATTTTAGTTCACCAAATTATTCACAATATTTGCCAAATATTCAGTATCTGTTGTCACCCAACTAATTCATAACATCTTTTAATCCTAGTATAAATGAAAAAGTAATTTAAAAATACATTTTGATGACATTATGAAATAATAACAAGTGTACATTCTATATTTCAGTTTCAAGCTATCCAAAATATTAAGTCTATTCTATGTATTCTGAGCTATGTCATCTGTAACTATAGATCATGAGGGGGAAGCAGGTGTTAAGATTGTTGCCCATTACACCAATTCATCTAACTTTCTGCATACCACGGAATAATTGTGGGAATTTTTAGGGTGAACATACAAAAAATAAATTAATTAATGAAATTGATTTCTTTAGACTGGCTACATGTGAAAGAAGGACTCCTCTGACCACACATGAAAGCTCTTTTCATAGCATTGATATAAATATATAGATCCTTTTACAGCTTTTTGAACTAGCAGAGGAATGAGATAAATTCATTACCCAAGGTATAATTATTCCCTATAGAGAAGCAAAAGAGAGCTGAGTATTGTAGTAACACATGGGCCCTTATGTAATTGCCTGTGAGTTGTAAGTGCAGGGGCAAGTCCGCGAGTTAGCCTATATTTTAAAAGCGGATAACATTTAAAAGGCAAAACCAACCTAGTTTTACTTTTTATACAATAGTGATATTAAAATTGCTCGCCAGAATCACTCCCGTATCTGCAACTCTCAGGTCTCTTACTATCTTATTCTGTGTAATGAAAAATATAAATAATCAGTAGTTGGAGATTTTTGGTGTTTAACATTGTTAAGTAGCTGTGTTTTCAAAGAGCCCTCTACTACTGAAATAGAGTTACAGTATTCAGATGTAAAGACATAATATAAGTTCCAATATTTCTGCCCTATAGTGAAAAAAGAGATAGATACAGTATATATATATATATATATATATATAATACAGGTTGAGTCTCCCATATCCAACTATTCCAAAATACAGATTTTTTTTTAGCATGACAGATAGTGAGATCTTTGCTTTTTGATGGTTCAATGTACATAAACTTTGATTAAGGCACAAAATTATTACAAATATTGTATAAAATTACCTTAAGGCTTTGTGTATAAGGTGTATATGAAACACAAATGAATTTCATATATGTATACAAACTTTGTTTGAGCCACAAAATTATTGAAAATATAGTATAAAATGACCTGCAGGCTGTGTGTATAAGGTGTATATAACACATAAATGCATTCTGTGTTTAGATTTGGGTCCCATTCCCAAGATATTTCATTATGATATGCAAATATTCCAAAATACGGAATATTCCGATATCCAAAATATCCCTGGTTCCAAGCATTTTGGATATGGGAGACTCAACATATAGATATATATATATACACACACACACGTGTATACATATATATATATATATATATATTAGGGGTGTGCACCGGCCACTTTTCGTGTTTTGGTTTTGGATCTGGATCTTTCTTCGTGTTTTGGATCTGGATTGGTTTTGCCAAAACCACCCTTCCGTGTTTTGGGTTCTGGGTTTTGTGTTTTGGACCTGTATTTTTTTGAAAAAAAGCATAAAAACAGTTAAAATTACAGAATTTGTGGGTATTTCTGCTCCTATGCTATTATTAACCTCAATAACCTTAATTCCCACTCATTTCCAGTCTATTCTGAACACCTCACACCTCACAATAGTGTTTTTATGTCCAAAAGGTTGCACCAAGGTAGCTGGATGACTATGCTAAGTGACACGAGTGGGCAGCACAAACACGTGGCCCATCTAGGAGTGACACTGCAGTGGCAGACAGGACCCCACCCTTTAACAGACAGATGCATGCTTGGTGCTGCTGCTTTGAGGATGCAGGTGCGGCTACAGCCCACACAATTCACGAAGACAGGAAAAAAAAGAAGAATTTTTTATTTTTTGTGGAGAGCACTTTGGGGGTTACAGCACCCTTTAACGGACAAGCCAGCTGGCCCTTTACTTATGACACAGGCGCACGCTTGGCGCTGCTGCTGTGTTGATGCACGTGCAGCTACTGCGCATACATTTCGCACACAAACACAGAAAAAAAAGAATTGTTTATTTTTTGTGGAGTGCACTTTGGGGGTTACACCACACTTTAACAGACTTATGGGACACAAGAGCACGCTTGGCGCTGCTCCTTTGTTGATGCACATGCAGCCACAGTGCACACAATTCACAAACACAGGAAATATATTTTTATTTTGTTTGGAGTGCTCTTTGGGGGTTACAGCACCCTTTAACGGTAAAGCCAGCCGGCCCTTTACTTATGGGACACAGGCGCATACTTGGCGCTGCTCCTCTGTTGATGCACGTGCAGCCACAGTGCACACAATTCACAAACACAGAAAATAATTTTTTATTTTGTTTGGAGTGCACTTTGGGGGTTACAGCACCCTTTAATGGTCAAGCCAGCCGACCCTTTACGTATGGCACAGGCGCACGCTTGGCGCTACTTTGTTGATAACCGTGCGGCCACAGTGCTCACAATTCACAAACACAGAAAATAATTTTTTATTTTGTTTGGAGTGCACTTTGGGGGTTGCAGCACACTTTAACGGTCAAGCCAGCCGGCCCTTTACGTATGACACAGGCGCATGCTTGGCGCTACTTTGTTGATAACCGTGTGGCCACAGTGCACACAATTCACAAACACAGAAAATAATTTTTTATTTTGTTTGGAGTGCACTTTGGGGGTTACAGCACCCTTTAACTGTCAAGCCAGCCAGCCCTTTACTTATGACACAGGCGCACGCTTGGCGCTACTTTGTTGATGCACGTGCGGCTACTGCGCACACAATTCACATACACAGAATTTTTTTTATTTTTTTTGCACTTGGGGGGAGCACCCCTGATGGACAGAGCACCCCCTGGACAACACTACAGCACCCCTTTAGGACTGGGACACTGCACAGGACTTTGGAGTGAACACAGCCCCTATGGACATCTGACTGCACAACACAGCCCAGCCAGCCCCTATGGACTTTGGAGGAGTGGACACAGCCTCTATGGACAAGCAGCACAGCACAACACAGCCAGCCCCTATGGACTTTGGAGGAGTGGACACAGCCCCTATGGACAACAGCAGCACAGCACAACACAGCCAGCCCCTATGGACTTTGGAGGAGTGGACACAGCCCCTATGGACAACAGCAGCACAGCACAACACAGCCAGCTCCTATCGACTTTGGAGGAGTGGACACAGCCCCTATGGACAACAGCAGCACAGCACAGCACAACACTACACTGCACTACACTACACTACACAGCCCAGCCAGCCCTAACTCCCACCCTCCCTCTTCACTGTCCACAGCCGAGTGAGAAAATGGCGCAGATGCTGGTAACTTATATAGAATCCAAAACCCGCGAGACCCAGAAGGTGGGATGATGACGTTTTGCCTCGATTTCATATCCGAGTCAGGCGGGAAAAGTCGAGCCTGACTCGGATCGGGTGGGCTCGGGGGGTTCTGATTTCTGATATCCGAACCCGCTCACCCCTAATATATATGTATATATACACATGTATATATGCATACAGTGTATATATATATATATATATATATATATATATACTGTATATCTAAATGATGCAATTCAAATCCACATGCAATTTAAACCTGCTTGGCAAACCTGGTTTAGCAATGTCTGGTTGATCTGGTCCGGCATTTGTTATGAGCAATGCATAATACACAGCTGAGTCCACCTCAATGTACACCTTAGTCATTAATTCCTTTTGATGTTCAGGTAAGTCTCCCCGCAGGTCCAATACTCAAACTTTCAGATGTTATTCTCTTAAGCAATGCTGACAAGTCACTCTTTGAAAATAATGTGTTTTGCTTGAATCTTTATTACACAGAATAAGTAAACAATATTTGCTTGTTCAATGACATTTAATAAAGGGCAGGAGGCATGTTTATTAGCTTCTGTAGGGTATATATCTATGATGCAGAATTAATATAATGTGCTCCAAAATAAACATAATAGCAGTAAACCTTGTTCTTCCAATTACTCTTGCAGCAAATATTATAAAATGAAAATGACGTTATATTGTCTCAAAATGAATTAATTGATTTATGTTTTATGCTGGAGGCGCCTTATGTGTTGAAGATGTGCTGTTCAATGTACAAATGAGTTTAAGTGAAGCATTCTGTATTAAATGATGACATTCAATAAGGCTAATGCCGGAAGGGGAAAAAATGGAAATAAAATCAAATGTAAGGACTGAAGACCCCATAGGGGTAAAAATAGCATTTTGTTATGGTAAAACAAATATCTTAAAATACAAATCTTTATAATTTGCTGTTTTATCAACATAAGCCTTAGTTGTTTCTGCAGGGACAGGTCAGCATATGATATTTTATTGTTTGTATCACAGGTATCCAAGGCGCGCACAAAACAAGATAAACACACTGTCACACTTGTAGGCAATGCATTCTGTATGTAACCTATTCTTGCAATCGTACAAGTCCAGTCTGTGTTGCACAGTGACACACTGAGAGTAATTTACCAGCGAGTGGCATAGTATATAAGGTCCACATCTGCTGCTGTGGCAAATCCATTGCTGAACCTGACTTTAAGTGGCATGGTGCAATAAGCAAAGCAGACATTTCCTGATCCATGATGGGCTTAGGGACTGATCTTTCTGTAATTTAGGCTGTCATGTTACTGTTTCAGATTACAACAATTCCAGAATCCACAAATGTTGAAGATAATTAGGGAGGTTTGGATATCGCTCACATAAGAAGATGTTCCTGAATGCAGCGATGTACATGCTGCAGAGGTCACAACGTCATTAGCTAAGTGGATGTTATAACTTATGCCCATTTATTACAATAGTAAACTGACTTTGTTTACCTCTAAATTGTACAATAAGGACACTTCAAATAAGAGCAGCCATGTAATAAAAACACAATAGCAAAAAAGGCAGTCCAGTCATTTTTATCAGACAAAGATAGGGAAACAAAACCAATTCATGACTGAACGAGGCAGAATGTGAAGCAGGTGGGGTAAGATGACATTTCATGTTAACCATACACATTTCAATTACAATACAAAAAATCAGCAAATATTGTCTGAGCGCTATACTTCCGTCTGTGTACAGTATGCCTGGTTCTGTGTATCTGGTGCAGCTGGGCATATATAGTTTTCATGCGTGACACAATATGCTCAGCTCTCTTGCTTATGAATGTTTCATAGACAAGTCAGAAACCTTTCCAACCCCAGTAGGTAAACAGGAGTGCGGACAGAATTATAGAAGCATTCATCTTGCCTTACTATATACTTAATAACTGATCCTGCGTCTGAGATATTTGTTGTCATTCAAAAAGGTAGAATTTTCTATTAGAAAAATGTCAGATTTATTATGATCAATATAAGTTCGGTGACACCATACAGTATGTCTGAAAAGGGTCAGTCACATGCATTTACAATAACCTAATAACTTTATGTCATAGTTTAAAACAGATCAGAACCAAACAGAGTCATTGATGTAATGTCACGATAATACATTATTAATCCATGAATTAGCCAGCACTTATTGTAAAACTACAGTACTATAGGCTTTATGTTTTCAAGGAATCTGGAGTTCCCTCAAAGTGTGGCTAAATAAATAGATGTAATGTAGATGAAATGCTCAGTTACAGATACTGATTTGTTGACAATAATGAAGTTGTTATGGAATATATGACAATTACGTTGTTATGCTATATATGATGTATTTTACCTGTACTATGATCACAACATACAAATATGATTCATTATTTAAATATACATTGATTATTTAACGTCAGTATGATAGAGAATGTTATCTACCTCGGCACTTCATTTATGTTATTGTATTTGCTCCTTAAATATCAATTCACTTTTATTAGCCCAGTGAGAGGTGATTGAATATATACTGTATATTAGAGCAGAAGCAAGGTAGTAGGAAAAAAATGTCAGTGGTAGTGAAAGGTAGATATTAATAAGTTAGGGGAAAACAATGTGAAAAACAAAGAGAGAATTTGTGCAGTGAGGGAAAGAAAAATGAGAAAACAGCATTGAGGCAGTAAGAAGGATACAGAGCCGGAGAGAGGGAGAACAGTATAGGAAGCAAGAGGTGCAGCAGACACTAGCAGTCAGTCACAGTCTGATAGGCTCCGTGATTGGCCTGGCCATTAATAACCAAGACATCTGTGCCCTGAATGTATGAAGTGCGTCTATTACAGGAGTGTAGCAGAAACTGAGAGCACAGGCGTAGAAGCAAAATAGGGCATGAAGTAAATCAAGGAACTGAGTGTATTATTGTAGCTTTTTGACTAAATTTGTATCACAGTGGCCACACATCAGTGAATCTGCTGAACGCCTCCAGACAACACAAAATAAAAGACTTCATACAAACACTTCATTACATCTGCCCAATTCTCTCCCATTCTTCAGGCTCTATATCCTTTTATTTGAAAAATGTTGATACATGATTACTTTAATGAGTAAAGAAAATGCTTTTCACAATGAGAGCTTTATAGTAGCAACCAGTGGTGGCTCAAGGGGTGGGGCTGCAGCACAGTCCAAAATTCATATAGGGGAGCAACAGCAACTGCCAGTGAGTTCCAGCCGTAGATGTTTGGCAGTGTTTAGAAGGGCAGTTGGTGTGGCTCCCCTATTTGCATTTTGGACTACGCTGCAGCCTCACCTCTGGAGCCACCACTGGTAGCAACCATTTACATTCTGGGATACATATGGAAAGTTACAATGTAAAGGGTGCTGAGTAAGTTTTGATAAAAGCATATTATAAGAACTGGGAGGAAATGTATTTATTAAGGGCCGTACCAAAGTGAATGCATTAACTGTGCCTAGCTTGCACTTGAATGTATGAAGAGCCACTGATAGTGTCCTTAGGATACTCCTTCAACCAAGCTTCCTGCGCCCGGTCTCCCATTTGCAGTGTACATCACATTACATCATTCCCCAGTATGGCACTGGATGTATTGAGAATAGATGGAGATAAAAAATTGGCATCCTACTCCACTGTTTCTGGATCCCGTCACATATTATGTAGATGAAGGCAGGAAGTGCTATAGCTCATCACTGTAATATACTTTACTATTGTTTTGTCCAAATATACTGACACAAAAAAGACATTAAAATGAAAAACACAATAATTAAAAACTGAAGTCTGTAACCCAGAATATTTAATAAAACATAAAATAATAGTGTCATCCATATACATACAAAACGACATAACCACCGTGATACCAACCATGCACAATAAGTAAGATTCCTCTGTATGTGCTCTGACAGCTGGCAGAAATAGATCCCACTGACAGAATATTATATGTGTGTAGCTTCCTATGTCACATCTTTGTGCGCATCACCCCCACTCCTTATATATTTTATGCCTATCACCCCCCCACCCCTTATATACTTTATGTATTTTACCCTCCCACACCCCTATATACTTTATGCCTATCACCCCCCACCCCTTATATACTTTATGCCTATTACCCTCCCACACCCTTATATACTTTATGTCTATCACCACCTCATTCCCCTTATATACTTAATGCCTATCACCCCCCACACCCATTATGTACATATATACATATGCCTTTCACCCCCCCTAATCACTTTAAGATCATGATGACATGCTCTTTTAACCTACTTTATTAGGCTGATTGTGGTTGTTCCTCCAGGATGTGAGGTCCCATGGCAGGTGGCAGTGCTCCACCTTGCATGCTGAGTTCACTTCTTTCAGGAGCAGGAGGTGGAGCCGGACAGGGTCAGGCAAACTAAAAGGAGTCGGGGACAGCTGGGGGCACTGCTAGCATTTAACGTATCGCAGTGGGCACCCAGCAATTTGGCTTGTTGCAGTGGGCTGAGGTTGAGTATGGCTGGCTGGGGACAGTGACCACATTTCTCGGCTGCAGGCATGTAAAGGGAGAGGGAGGTGCCCTAGCAGCCCGGGGAAGGGGGAAAAGGAGAGAACCATGCTGCCGCTTGCCTTGCCAGTACAGACATCAGGCCAAGGCAGCAGCCTGTCGCATTGGCCACAAATGCTTTAAAGTGTACCGGCCCAGGGGCACACAGGTTAGTGGCTCACAGCACGTCCAGCAGGACCTGCTCATTTTTAAAAACTGAGTCCCTCACTATCTGTAACACGTAATGTGCTATAGTGCATATTTTGCAATCACTGTATACTGTGTGTATATATATATATTGTGGCAGTATCAACAGAGATGGTGCTGGTGAGCAGCGGATTCTGTGTGGGGCAGGAGAGATCTGCCCACACAGGGTAAAAATACTAAGTTTTGACACACCTAATGGCTGCCTTGTGGAGAGAGCTCAGGTGAGGTCTAATGAGGCTGACCTACAGTAAGGCTGCATGTGCAAGCAGTCCAAGGTGGACTGGCAGCTACAGAGCCCAGTGTGCTTGGAGGCCATAGGGGGCCAGGGGGCCTGAGTCCAGACCTGCAGGAGGCAGGGAGGACCAAACAATTACAAAGACTATATACATTGAGGCTGCCAAGCTGCAGGCTGAGGAAGCCAGAGCCTATACCTGGCTGGAGCTGGTGATAGACCTGCAGAGAAGCAGGCAGGGACTTTATTTGCAGACTAGCTGCCCAAAGGTAGTCAGGAGTTAAGAATTGAGATAGACACCCTAAATAGGGGCTAGGCTGTTTGTTGTTTTCCATTATGATTCTTGCTGACAAGTAAAGCTCCATTTATTTGATTTTACCATGAAATCTGTGTGTGTGGACTCTCATTCAAGCACCTAAATACTGCCACAATCCGCCCATCTACCAAGCTAATTACCCCACAACAACACTATATATATATATATACAGGTTGAGTCTCCCATATCCAAATATTCCGAAAAACGGAATATTCCGAAATACGGAATAATTTTGTCATGACTGAGATAATGAAACCTTTGATTTTTGATGGTTCAATGTACACAAACTTTGTCTAAGGCACAAATTATTAAAAATATGGTATAAAATTACCTTCAGGCTGTGCGTATAGGGTGTAAATGAAACATAAATTTTTTTCATGTATGTACACAAACTTTGCCTGAGTCACAAAATTATTGAAAATATTGTATAAAATGAGTTGCAGGCTATGTGTATAAGGTGTATATAACATATAAATGTATTCTGTGTGTATATTGGGGTCCCATTCCCAAGATATTTCATTATGATATGCAATTATTCCAAAATACGGAATATTCCGTTATCCAAAATACCCCTGGTCCCAAGCATTTTGGATATGGGAGACTCAACCTGTATATATATATATATATATATATATATATACATGCATACAATATTGCAGGCTCAAATTTTGCACCGACCCAGATGAGAGAAAGTAGCTGCTTTTAACAGTGGCTGGATCAATATTTTACCTAGCATCTTCTCTTTCAGCTGTCTAGATACTGAAAATAGAGGAAGGTCACAGAGCACTATGAACTGACAGTGTTCTGTCAATGTGATGTACCCATTATGTTCACAGCTAGGATATTTAATGATGGGCTCGGGCCGCTTACTGATAACCTCAAGGAAACTCCATTTATTTCCAAAGAACGTAGTCTGTTCCTGAACTGCTACTGATGAGGATCTGTCTGATTGCGTTAGTGCAGAGCTACAGTATCTTGTTCTCTGGGGACTCTGGTTTTTTTTTCACATTGATACCTGTCTATCCATCAGCACTGAATTAGAGAAACTATTTTCTGTGTGAAATGCATACAAATGTATAGACAAAACCACAATTATGATGTAGAATTATAATTATAAATATATTTAATGAGCATTTTCAATAAAAACTACATTTGGCCTTTGTGTGAATGTATTGCCTCTTTCCCCACTAAAAGAATCTACTCTAGACAAAACAACATATTAGGATTGGGCTTTAATTCATAGAATGGAAATCTCCAGCATGGTATTGTCGGTCTGGAAAAGAACACTCTCTTATTAAGTTACCAATCTATATTCTAAACACATACTTCTAAGATAGCAAACTAATTCCTCTGAACAACAGGGTCTGGATGTTGCTAGGATATTAAGATTTTCTCCAACAAATTTCATCCCTACCCATCCACCCTCAATGTTCAATGTGTGTTATTTGTGTAGCTGAACTTACCTAGTGCAAAACATTGTTCACTGGCCATGATATCAAAGACATCAGTGATCACAGCTCAGCTTCCCAGCAATGACTTCATGGCTATCTGAACTCTCATCCCCGGGGGGCAGATGTATTAAGCTCTGGAAAGTGATAAAGTGGAAAGTGATAAATGACCAACCAAATGGCTCCTGACTTTCAGTTTTCAAACACAACCTGTAACATGACAGTTAGGAGCTGAGTGACTGGACGTTTATCACTCCCCTTTATCACTTTCCAGAGCACACTGCGTAGACATTTGTTCTTCATTATACTGAGCTGCAGTAGATTACTAGTACAGTATGGTGGTACAGCTTGTAGGAGATACCTTTATCCAGACTCATCAAAACATTAGTATGAAGGCTACTGGGGTTAGCACTCAGTAACTGGACTATGTAATTATAGATATAAAGAAAGAAGAGTGTCGGATTATTGAACAAAGAATTTCTAACTATTGAACTATGAAGTTATTATTACATAAATAAATAGAAAATACCACATACACTTCAGTGTAAAACCCATAAAAAAATATGTTGGCAGCTTATTCAGATTCATGGAGAGTCACGTGACCCACATCATTCCCCTGAAGATGTCTTAACTGTTCATTTCCCTTTTTAAGATCAAGATATGGGTATTTGTAAATTAGTAGCCTTCTAATATCAAGCAACATGTAGCTTAAATCTAGTGGACTTTTAAAACTTTTTCCAATTGTTTCAAAACTCTTAGGGCTCTATTTATTAACATTATTTTTACTAAAATAAAGTGAAAAAGGGTGTTTTCACACCCTTTTCGCATTATTTTAGTATCACCTATAGTTATTATAGGGCAATTGGAGTAGAATTCGTAAAATTCTACTCCAAGCCCTAAGTATCACTTATTTGTAGTAAGCAGATCGCATTTCCCATAATTGTAATAGGAAATGTTATCCGACCAAAGTTACTAAAAATAAATTGTAAAAAAATATTGGGGAAAGCCAAAATAATAAAAGCCTGGAGGTGGCGTTATCCTGGCTCTCCCCCGGTTACCGGGCTCCTACTCTGCTCTAAAAGGCAGAGCAGAGCCCGGAGCCGGTCCCAGTGATCAGCTGTGTGGTCTAAACAGACCGCAAGCTGATCTCTGCAAAAAAAGTGAAACATTTTTTTTTACTTACCTGACTCCATGGACCGGTGGTCGGTGCTCCGGTGATGTTCTCCCTCTGGTCAGCTGGTCTCCCATAGTGCACTGCGGCCCGGTCATCAGGTGATCGGGTCCCAGTGCAGTATGGGATATCAGCTGACCGGAGGCATGGAAGACATCACCGGAGCACCGATGACGGCAGGTAAGTGTTATTAAGGGAGGGGAGGTTGCGGGGGGGGTCTGCGATTGTGGGGGGCGGGGCTTAACAATGGGGGTGGGGCTTAGCGCTGGGGGGAGGGGGTAGCAGTGGCGGCAGGTCGGCGCATGCACGGGCACTTTGTCACAGTATTTTTGCGAAAATATCGTGATTAGAGTGCGGATGGGATTCGCAGGGACAGAGCTGTCTCGCAAGCTCTGGGCCTGATTCAAAGCCGCTCGTAAGCGGCCACTCGTTCGCTATGTGCGACGTTCGCACAACTGCGCATGCGTATGGGTCGGAATGCGCATGCGCAAACCAGTCATTACGGTCGGAAAACGAGCGCTCGCAAAACAGCGAGGGGCTGCTAATTTGATTGACAGAATGTACCGTTTGTGGGTGGTAACGGGAAGGTGCTTGAAAACGGGGGAGTGGAGATCCGAACGCAGGCGTGCCTAACGGTTAAAAGGGAGTTTAATGGGAGTGCATAATTAGTAAAGGAGCGTCATCGACCATGTCACTTGGTTGTCTTTTAGCCTGAACTGCTCGCAGTGATTGCGGTATGCTAAACCTACCACAAGCACTGCGAGCAGTTCAGATGCCTTTCGATGTCCCCGATTAATCAAATAAATACCGGAGATGACGTGTGAGGCGAACGGCAAAGGGGCATCTTTACAAAATAGCGAGCGCATTTTACGTTTGCTCGCTCAGACATAGAGGCGTCAACAAACCGCAGTGAGCGAGCGCTCAATTTAAATAGCCGGGCCCCTTTTTAGGAACGACCATCCGCATATAGCGTCCGGGTCTGAATCAGGCCCTCTGTCCCTGCAAGGGATTTGCAGTAAATCCCTGTGATATTGCCTGAATTCGCAATGCAAATTCAGTCGATAATATCACACTACAATCTGCATTCAATATGCGGATTGTAGTAAATAGAGCCCTTAATGTGAAAAATACTGTTGGAATTTGCATTGAATCAGCATCCCGCTGCATAGCTGCCATCTTTATAATGTAATTTCTTGTGCCGCAACTACAGCATTAAATGTCAGACCCATAACTTACACACAGTAACTTCTCACTGTGCTGCTTCCTTGCAATTACCACATTACAATTAAATTGGTAAATCATTTACATATAAAAGTGAAAGCATTGTACATACTGTAAGACATAACTTTGTGGAATATCACTTTTATCCACATAACATACGAGGATATAATGCATTTCTCATTGGCTATATTTGGACCCTATAAAAGCCTCATTTTCATTCCTAGTTAACGTGGTCTCATAAAGACCTGGGTCCATTGCAGAGTTGAATGTACAGTAAGTCAGACATAATTGCAGAGTTGTATGCAGACCGTCCCTATCCGTATGCTTGGTACACTATGATGCCTGTCACCATCATCACTGCACATTTGTGTTGGACCTTTATTTGGTTAAAATATGTATGCTTCAGAATGTGCAGCATGAAAACTTGCATATACAGTATGCTTCGCAAACAGGCATAAATTCAACTATGATCCGTCATTGGCGGGAGGAATAACAGCATTTTGCTGAACCATCATTTTAATTGTGCAACTGCATTGCAAAACAAATGCATAGTAGCTTCTTAAGTTAACTTTCTCATAACATTTGCAAAGCTTTGATAGATGTATAGCACAATACTCAGCTCAGAGAATATACTCACTACCTCATAGATAGCAACTAATTAAGTCTCACATATCACATTCATAAAGCCATCCTGACATCTGCTGATAATAATTTTGACAGACAGCTAATCATTTACATGCTCCCTTAGAAGCCCTTCAAATAGTTCTCCCATGATTGATGTCAAATGCCCTCATAAATAGTTACATGGCTGGAATACTGCTTCATTTATGCAAAAGGGAAAATGCATGGCTTTTGCATAAATCCTATGACACCATTAGTCAGACAAGAGTGATTTTTTAAAGTCTAAACTTCTACAATCTTGTAATATTTAAAAGTTAAGTAATAAATCACTAGGTACAGTAGCCGAGGTAATACCAAGCACTAGAAATTCTGTTTACTGCCATTGAAATGATAGTTGGCCTAAAAATTGTATATAACTAAATGGATTTGTAAAATTATACTTATAAATCATTATTTCATTTAATTTGTTCCAATGTGCAAGATCTGTATTCTAATCACTTTGCCTATCATTTATCTACAAATTATGGTCTTTATTTTGGGTGGATGCGTTTTGTGGGCCTGATTCAGCGTTTACCACTGAACACAGATTCCCGATGTTTGGGAATCTGAGCAGGGGTCAGACCCATTCTGCGCATGTGCAGAACGGGTCTGCGAGGCCACACCAAACTGTCAGCAGACTGTCAGTGATTGACAGTCAGTGATTGACAGTCTGCTGCCGTTTGTGGAAAGGGGGGGCGGCGATGTCCTCCGTTTCCTGAAACAGAGACGTGTCGCCGCCGTTGCGGGGGAAGGAAAAAGCCAGGATCTCCGTCAGCTGACAGAAATCTCCTGGCCTCTTCCCCTAAACTGCGGCGGCCGGCTGCAGGACCCCATGGGTCACCGCAGCCGGCCGATGGTACGCAGATTAACCGATGCTGCGTTGGACATCGCAGCTCGGTTAAGTAATGCACAGGGGGCGTGATGCCTCCTGCATTACCATATCTGCAAGGATCACAATTGCAAAGCTGCCTGCGTGCATACATCATATCTATAGCCTGCGCGCATACATCATATCTATAGCCTGCGCGCAGCTTTACAATTACGATCCTTACAGAATCAGGCCCTGTGTTCCCAATATACGTGCAAAACTTCTGTTACAAAAAAACATACTTATGTATGATATATTGATTTATGATATATTGATTTGCATTTACAATAACTCAAGATAATAATAATATAATAATAATATTAATAATAATATAAATATTAATAACTATTTCAAGTAGATGGTTGCGACTTGGTGTACTGTACAATAGCAATGAAGCATTTTTTCCACATTATTGCTGCTCAGATTGAACACTGTTAACCTCTTCATTTTGTTGTCGCTGGCAGTGGCGGCTCATGGGGTAGGGCTGCAGCCACAATGTGGTTCCCCTATATGAATACATCATATCTATAGCCTGCGCGCAGCTTTACAATTACGATCCTTACAGAATCAGGCCCTGTGTTCCCAATATACGTGCAAAACTTCTGTTACAAAAAAACATACTTATGTATGATATATTGATTTATGATATATTGATATATTGATTTGCATTTACAATAACTCAAGATAATAATAATATAATAATAATATTAATAATAATATAAATATTAATAACTATTTCAAGTAGATGGTTGCGACTTGGTGTACTGTACAATAGCAATGAAGCATTTTTTCCACATTATTGCTGCTCAGATTGAACACTGTTAACCTCTTCATTTTGTTGTCGCTGGCAGTGGCGGCTCATGGGGTAGGGCTGCAGCCACAATGTGGTTCCCCTATATGAATTTTGGACTGTGCTGCAGCCCCACCTCTGGAGCCGCCACTGGTCGCTGGTATATTATAATATTTTTTGCTAGTTAGATTAACATTTTATATGTCTTCATTGTGGAATTTCAGCTATTAATAATTAGACATGTACGCGGACCCCCGTGTTTTGGTTTTGGATCTGGATTTTTTTTTAAGGACTGATAAAAACAGTTAATTTCATGTAATTTGGGCCTGTTTTTGTTCCTACAGTATTATAAATCTCAATGACATTAATATCCAGTCATTTCCAGTTGATTTTTACCACCTCATAGCTCACATTATTGTTTTCACCCATATTGGCCAAAGACTGCAGCGCGCTGACTGGCTAAACTAACGGACAGAGCAGCAGCACACACACATGGCAGTTTAAACAAGAATAAAGCACATCTAGGAAACATAATGGCACTGCAAAGGCAGACAGGATGGCAGTTTAATATAACCTATTGTATACAATACTATAGGATGTTTTCACTAATCAAGAGATAGATCAGGGGCAGAGTAACAGCCTATTCAATAATTATATGGTTATATGGTTTGATGATAATACTCTTATCATCAAACCAAGCTTCTTATCTGCTAAGAAGCTGCAGGAAACTGGCGCTATGTGCCTGTATGAGAAGTTGGTAATGGATGACATTGCAAGATACAAAAGAACATGAATGTCCCAGTAAAGTTCTGCGCAGTAATATATTCTGCCTGTTAAACACTCACAATCTTGGCAAAGCTCATAACAAAAAGTGGTGCGTGATGTAACGGTCCTTGGGCTCTACCACCCACCCATATGTTGTATATTAAAAAGGACATGCACAGTTTAACAAACCAAGCACTTCAGCGACAGGGACTAACACTTTTGAGGCTCAAGTGCTTGGTTTGATTGGGCCCCACAAAACAAGCTACCAATAGGCTTAAGGAGACTAACAGTGTTGTTAATCATGTCTATAGTTGGAAGATGTCATTATCATCCTAATTTCTCACCCTCATCAGTGTTAATCATATACTGTATACTGGAGTGTGGGCAGTTTAAGTAAGGAAAAGCTAGTTCTATAATGGCCTCCAAATTGCCTTTTTTCCTCCCTTTATTTAAAGGGACCATGTGACATTCTAATTTGTACATTGTCATTAAAATAATCCTATTGATGCAAACTTTATCAGATTGAGTCACAGTAGAGGTATCAATAATTTGGGGCAATTATTTTAAACCTGACCAGATGTCATAATGGTCTTTCATTCTGGTGTGCTGAGTTGACTCATCATCATCTTCACCTGTGGGTCTCTTGGAAAAGGTTGTGTGAAAATTGAGCTGATAACTTGATTACAAGGAACTCTTTGCATCTCTTAAAATCTCTTTCAATTAAAAACAAAGACATTACATAGATCTTAAACCTGGAATCAAGCATGGTTCGCAAAATGTAGTGATCGCAGAACAGTAAGTTATACTGCGTCACTTGTCTAAACACACACTACTTGAAATACACAATATTTTAAACTTGAATTAGAAAAGATTGCAAGTTTTTTTTAAAGACAACAGCAAAAAAATTTGTTATTTTGCAATTTTATTTTTTTATAACAGGAAAAAACCTCAAAACAAAGAGGTCTTCTGGGGAGCAGCAGCTTCAAACACAGTAGAGTATTTTTGGAAAGATAAACAATATACTGCAGTGATAGATTTCCTTGAGAAAAAAAAGTGCTTGTTTACTTTAAGAAACAAAAAAAAAAACAATCAACAGCACCACACACAAAGGGGTCTATTCCTCACCCCTTCATTTTTTACAATGAGAGTGAAAATTAAAATTTTCCTCTACTTTTATAAAAATTAAGGCTCAGGGCCATTCATTAAGCATGTAATACAGGAGGTATCACTGATATCTACTGGTTACAATTCTGCCCTGATAATTTCCACTCCCCATACTTTAGTATTACTTTAGTATGGGTGATGTAGAAATTATATAATTAATCAAGTTCCAAAAAAGCTTTTTTTTCAGAACTTGACATTGTTAATGTACGCCGCTCTGAGTACAGCATCTGATACCATGCACAAGCTGACGTTTACATAGCAGCTTGTGCAACACAAGGATCTATACAAATCCCTCCTGCTGTGTATACTTACCTTCGGTATTTCTGGCTGTCACTGGCTCCCTTCCGGTGCTCTTCTGCATGGGTGCCGGGGGGAGCTTGTGCTGCATGAGTTCCAGGGGAAACTTGTGAGGTGGCAGTGAGGGGGATGGTGGTATGAAGGACTACCTGCGGCAGCCGCAGGAGCTACCAGACCAGCAGCGGTAGCCATGGGGGGAATGGGGGATGGACACCGGCGGGTGCGAGGGGGAAATGGACACCAGCAGCCACGGAGGGAAGCAAGGCTGGGAAGGACACCAGCAGCCATGGCGCGAAGGGGGACTAGGAAGGACTCCAACAGCCATGGGGGGAAGGGTGGTTGGGAAGGACACCAGCGGCTGCAAGGGGAAGGGGGAGCCGGGAAGGACACTAGTGGCGATGGGGGGAAGGGAGGCCAGGTAGGACATCAGCGGGGGGGAAAGGGGGCTGAGATGGACACTGGCGGCCGAAAAACTGACTCCGCAAACAGAGCAGCTTTCGGAAGTGATACTTTTGTTAGTGAAGCATGATGAACGCCTACAAAAGATTTTTTTATTGCGTCTTGGCGTGCTAATGGCGTTTTTTATAACACAGTGCTACAGCCCACAGGGAGGGACTTTTATAGGCAATCCGAAACTCACTAGATCCTACACCGGGAAGATTGTTTTCCCTCATTTTTTAGATCCGAACTTGGCAGGAAGACCCGAGGCGGGACTCGGATTCAACAAAATGCTAACCGCTCATCTCTATAAATAATTAGACATGTTGCAGAACTTTGTAATTTGTTCTGCTCTCTTCTGATAGAAACAAAGTATATACCAAAGCTGTTTCATTACATCTACATGTCTCCAGGAATAATATAGTCTTGGTTCCCATATCCTGATATCAGTACAGTGCCAAGTGACAGGGTCAGTATTCAGTATGCTAACATATATAGGTTTAGCCCCTTTACGAAAACGCCAAGTAGCCCTAATAAAGCTATTTGGGGTACTTAAGGTGTGTCAGTATATTCTAATTAGTGTTTTTGCACAAGTGGTGAAGAATAGCATTAAGCAGGGGTTTTAAAAAAAAAAAAAAAAAAAAAATTAGTCCTGTCAAATTTGGGGTACCTGAAAATGGGTGCAAGCTTATTTAAAAGTTGCTAAAGTGAAGTTCTAAGAAACTTAAAAACGCACCATCAGCAAACACTTGCAATGAAAAAAACACCTCACCCATACTTGCAGACCCCCAAAAATCTATTTCGCCACTTTTTATGTTTGTACCCCCACTTTGCACTTTTTTGCCCCCTTTGTCAATGTGCTTTTTTGGGGTGTTTCTCACTTTTTAGGTTTTTTTTACGCAGTTATCCTTTGGGGGGCTGTCCCAAGGGTGCTGAGTGGTTTCCCCAGCCTTACACCCCAAAATAGTGAATTTGCACTTTTTCAGTCACCTATCCATAGGCAAATTTTTGGCGCCTATTACATTGCATTGCGTTTTCGAGTATGCAAAAATTGTTTCAATTGATTACCGAGATAAGTTTCCGTCTGGCGAAAAGCTGCAATCGCCGTTACTTTTTCGCAGATTCAGACTTTTTGCAGCTAACTGAATATGGGCCTTAGTGTGATTTAGTTTCCAAGGAACCAAACACACCCAAACTTAGGGGTCACCAGTTGAACCAAGCTGGGGCTCAGGTCTTTCTGCCATGTTCGGATCTCAAAACGAGGCAAAACGTCATCTTCCCAGCATCAAATCTTGCACGTTTTGGATTGCATATTAAAGTCCCTGCCTCATGATCAAACACCATTTCTCACTGGAGACCAGAGGGAGAGGGTGTGGGCTGCAGCACTGAATAAATATGAATAAGAGGAGTGGACAGAAAAAAGCCTATATAAGGGCACTTTTTCCAGTATATACTGTAGAGAAACTATTAGGAGCAGTGTTAAGGCATGGACACCATGTTAAAGGGGTACTGTAGAGGCACTGTCTGCTGCTGTAGCACAATGAGGCACAAAAAATGCCATAGGAGTGCACTGCAGCACTGAGTTATTTAAAATACCTACTGGGGCACTTTTTTTTAGAAAAAAAACCTTATACTAGGAGCATTGTGAGGCAATTTGTTGTGTGTTCAGGAACTATTAAAAAATTTTAATATAAAACTTGTGTGTTAAAAAATATAACATCAGTATTAGGATGCCATCTGACTTATACTAGGGGTGCTGTGAGGCAGTTTGTTGTGTGTTTAAGGCCTTCAGACACAGGTAAAAAAAATGACAACAAAACTCGTGTGTTAAACAATATAGCATCATTAGGGTGCCACCCGGCTTATACTAGTGGCACTGTGAGTTGATATGGATCAGTCGATAGAAGAGCAGGAGCAGAAACTCAGTATTAGTGCTGCGGCTGCTGCCTGCTGTCATGATAGTACTTCAACATCTAATAAAGGAGGTAAACAGGAATTCAAATTTAAGAGAGGGCACCTGAAATCTAAACAATATTTCACAATGTTAAAGAAAACATCAGCACTAATAATAAAAGAAAAAATTACTACCAAAAAAAGTTAAATTGCCCATATGCCATATACCACATGCAGTGGTAAGGAAAGGCTCAGACCATGACAAGTGATGATCCTGTTACTGATGTTTCATTCACTAGAATGCCCATTGTGGAAGCCGGGGCTAAACATTGTCAGGCATCTTCTGAAACCTCACATGCAACACCTTCTGACACTAAGGGGTAGAGGGCCTGATTCAGACCCGCAAGCTGTTCGATGGTGGGCCATTGCGCGCACTCCAGGGCTCGCAGCAAAATGGGGTGGCTGTCGATGTTGATCGACAGCTCGCCCCGTTTTGCAGGCGGGTAGGGGAGGTGGCTGAACAAACGGAGGCATTCCCTTAGGAATGCCTGCCATTTGTGGGCGGCCCTACTGACATCACTCGTGATGTCAGTAGAGTACTTCCTGCTCTATTAGATCAGGAAGTCCACTCGGGCTTGCGGGAGCCGAGACCCTACCACAGGGTGTTGTTGCATGCCCGCTGGTCACGATAATTGCGACCATCACCAGGCCGCTCGTACAAGCTGTGGGTGGTCACCCACAGCTATGCAAGTGGCCTGGAGGTGGAAACAAAAAAACCCCTCCCTGATTTAGAGCGAGCGCTTGCAAATAGTGAGCGCCTAAATCAGGCCCATAGTTACTAAAGGAAGAGTTTTTGGAAGTAGAGATTATGCTTATAGCAACCAATCGGATTCTACTTAACATATAACTAGCACCTTCTAGAAGATAATAGCTAGAATCTGATTGGTTGCTATGGGTAACATCACCACTTCTACAAACTCTCACTATAGTAAATTTACCCCTAAGTCTACTTGTGTAAAAAAGGGGGGGGGGAGGAGATGCCGGTGCACACTATAAGCACTAAGAATTCTAATGATCAAATTACTTATAATAAACTTTAACAATTAGCATGGTTTTTAAGTAAGGCTTCTAAGTACATGTTTGAACAAAGATGTTTGCCTATCGACCACATCACGATGAACCTTATAAGGTGGGTCCCTAACATCCCTAATACTGACACATTAAATAATTTATCTAGGACTTACCTTTAATAGAGTCCATTAAGTGTGTGTACTGCAATGTAATGGACCAAAACATGTAGCAGCAGTAAACGTAAAGATGGTGACTTAAGGATGCTTCTGTGGAAATGCAACATGGTGAGGGGAATATTTGTGCATCTAACACTAATGAAAATTTTGATGAGGATGTTGTTTGTGTGAAAGTAAGTCAGCCATTAGTGGCAGCAGTCCTTGCCAGTAATAAGAAAAAGGCAAATGTCATGCCTGGCCATAAGTCCAAAAAAGCCATCTCTTTCATATGGAATTATTTTTACCCAAATCCAGGCAACATTTGCCAAAGCCATCTGCATCATTTGCAAAGCTAAAGAAAGTAGAGGTAGTAACAGTGGGCCTGATTCAGACCCGCTCGTAAGCGCATTGCGCTTGCAAGCGGGTCAATGATGGCCCAGTGTGCATGCGCGGCGTGTGCACTGCGCGTGTGTGAGCCACGGCGCGAGCGCAAAAAGCGCTCACTCCGGGACTCACTACAAAAGGGACGGCTGTCGATGTTGATCGACAGCCCGCCCCATTTTGTAAGCGGGGCGGGGGGTGGCTTCACAAACGGAGGCGTTCCCATGCGAACGCCTGCCGTTTGTGGGCGGCCCCACTGACATCACCAGTGATGTCAGTGAGAGAGCTTCAGGCTCTATTTGAGCCAGAAGCTCTCTGGGGCTTGCGGCCACGAGACCCTACCACAAGGGTCTCATCGCTAGCCCGATGGTCGCGATGGTCTTGACCATCGGGACCATCATCATGGCCGCTCGCAATAGCTGTGGGTGGTAACCCACAGCTATGCAAGCGGCCAAGAGGCCGCAACTAAAAAAAAACGCCCTGATTCAGAGCGAGCGCTCGCTTTTTGCAAGCGCCTCTGAATCAGGCCCATTATCCATCTGGGATCTTCCTTTTTGTTACGTAATTTGCAGTAAGTTCATGCAAATTATTTGGAAAAATCTCAAAATTGTGTAAAATAATAACAACTACAAGCAGTACAGCATCAGCTGCCAGCAGCCTGGATATATCCCAGCACATGCAATCTCCACCACCAACACCTTCATAATCACTCACCTCATTAATGATCATAGGTAGTCCTCCTGTATCCAATTTGCAAAAACTAACTGACTTCTCCCATATCCAGGATTCCCAGAAGGGGACCAAGTAGACTAGTTTCAAACAACAACTGACTGTGAAACAATGCTTTGCAAAAGGAAGCAATCATGAAAGAAGCCATCCAGTTGCACAGCGGATCACGGAAGCCATGATAGTTATGCAAACATTAGATCTGTGTCCAATATCCGCCAACAGTGGATCTACCCCTATAAACTCCATTTCCTGACTTGCCTTCATTGCCAGTACAACGTAGCTTCTGCTGAAGTTACTGCTCTGTGCTGAGCTCCCAGGTACTCTGTATCTGTTCGGTTCAAAACCAATCCAGTACTGCAATTCATCAATATCGGACTCTTATCAATTAAGTTCTTCAATTTATCAACATTGGTCCCAACCAATCAAGTTCATTAACATGGGACTCATATCAATTAAGTTCTTCAGTTCTTCAACATCGGTCCCAAACTGATTAAGTTCATCAATTCATCAACAACGGATTCAAATCCATCAAGTTCTTCAATTCTTTTACATTGGTCTCAAACCGATCCAGCCCTCAATCCAGGATCATCGGTCCCAATCCAATTTTGCCTATTCCTTCAGTATTATATATCCAGTCCCATTCCAACCTGCTGTTCAATAAAGACATTCTATTCCTGTCCTCGCCTTCAGGCCCATAATCCACTGCCGTATCTCTACCTCCTCACATCAATACACAAGGAGGTCCTGGATCAAGCCACCTAAGTTCCTTCACGCCACTCAAATCTCCTCTTCAGCTTCCCACGACTGTTCCAACTCTCAGGCATGACAGTTTGTACTGGCCCAAATGGATCCAGCTGAGGATCAGGCCCAAGCCATAGGATTTGCACAAGACCTTGCAGCTTGCTTAGAACATCAAGAAGCGGCACAGGCTTACGTGATACAGTTCCTGCAAAAGCTGACCAATCAGCTGGATAATATCCAAACTACATTTGGTGATACTGGGGCACCCAGGACAACCTTCCTGAATTCTTCCGAATCTGATCCTACAGTTGCACCCCATCTTCAACTGTTTATTCCAAGCAAACTCAGTGGCACTTCAAAAACAATTTCTCCTGAGAAGGCGACTCACCCTCTCAATTGCTCTTGGTTTTCTAAATTTGCTACTGCTCTCAAACCGGAACATCTAAGTGCTCAACATCAACTGTTAAAACAGTTAAAAGGCTTTCTCACCAGAATTTTTCTGATTATTCCTCAGTTCCTTAGTGACTTTTGTCACAGTCTCCCCTAGAGCTAAGGTTTTTCCTCCTAAAAGTGGGACATCAGAGTTACCTGTAACCAAGTTTTTAGTGGCCAAATGCCAGCGGCACAAGGAATTACATCTCTGTCTCTACTGTGGGAGTTCAGAACATTTCATTAAAGACTGTCCCCTTTCGAAGGGCAAGCAATTGTGATAGGTGTCAGCAACACTATGTTCGTGTCTCCAATACTTTCCATGTGCCATCTGCAGTTCCAGTTTCCTCAGCCTGGACAAGGGGGTTATGACTCCCATTCAAAAGGAGCTTCAAATGTATTAATGGGGTCCCATAGCAAGAAGGTCCTACTCCAAATTTGAGATCCAAAGGAGACTATCCAAGTCTCTCATAATCAAATAGACATATGATCTGTCAGCCTCAGAAGAAGCGTATGATTTGCCAGCCTCTGGAGAGGCATCTAATTCGCCAGCCACAGGAGTGGTGTCTGGTCCTACAGCCTCTGGAGAGGCATCCATTATTTTTTGCCCCAGGAGGAGCATCTGATTCCACAGCCTCTGGAGAGGCATCTGATGTTCTGACCCCAGGATGGGAGTCTGATGTTCTAGCTCCAGGAGGGGCATCCAAGACTCCAAATCCAGGAGAAACATCTAATCTGCTAACCTCAGGAGGGGTGTCTGAGTTGTCAGACCCCTCCAGAGCCTCAGGCCCAGGAGTGGTCTTCAGTACCACAGATTCAGATATCAACTCCTATCAATCTCCTCCTGAAAGTTGGACACCAGTACCTCTTTTTCAACTTTGTCTTTGAATTCTGCTCAGTCACTCAAGACTTCCAGCATGGTTCAGGTCAAAGAAGGGCCATCTGAACCTTCTACCC
Source organism: Taudactylus pleione (assembly GCA_031769625.1). NCBI lineage: Eukaryota > Metazoa > Chordata > Amphibia > Anura > Myobatrachidae > Taudactylus > Taudactylus pleione. The sequence continues at coordinate 8,118,427 of JAUIMM010000350.1, read as the reverse complement.
ATTCTGGTCCGCCTCCTTCAGTTCCATATGATTCTCAATCCTCAATCCAGCATCATTGGTCCAATCCAATTCTGCCTATTCCTTCAGTATTATATATCAGTCCCATTCCAACCTGCTGTTCAATAAAGACATTCCATTCCTGTCCTCGCCTTCAGTCCCATCATCCACTCCCGTATCTCTACCTCCTCACATCAATATACGTGGAGGTCCTGGCTCAAGTCACCCAAGTTCCTTCATGCATCTCAAATCTACTCTTCAACCTCCCATGCTTGTTCCAATCCTCAGGCGTGACAGAGAGAAGACAAGTTAAACTGTTTTTTGTACTGGTAACAAAAACATAGTTTGGATCAATGCAAAGAAGTAATGATAAATATCATTACAGCCTGAAGAGAATCCACAGTCTAGGCAAAACTATAGGCCCAATTGGTATGATAAGGAAAGAACAGATGTCAATTTGATCATACAGTAGTTTGGACAACCAACTAGCAAAACAGAGAGAATCATTTGATGTCTCTAGTTGTTGATGCCTGTTTTTTTCATGCTCCCCTCTCCCACCCAGGAGAAAAGATTGAAGTCATTAATTTCCTGAAGCAACGCTGGACAGAACAACCAACACATCTAGCAACTAGCAAGGTATAGGGTGGTACGCTGGATGTAGTTGCTAGATGGTAATCATATTCCCTAGAAAAAAGGTTTGCAGGTCAAAGATGCTTGTAACTACTATTTGTCATTTGGGAGGCTTGACACCTAGCAACAGCTGGTGAACATATTATCACATACCTGGTGGTTGCTTGGAAGATCAGTTGATCTTCAATAATGTTTGGCAAATTTATGCTTAGCAAAAGAAGGAAGCTGGTCTAGCTGTATTAGCAGCACTACGGCATGCATTAAATTATCTAATCATGGCAGAATATCTGGTCCTAGTATGGCCTCAGTGAGGCAATGATAAGGACTACTATAGAAGACAACCTTGAGTCTGTCAATAGCCCATTATACAGTAGTCATTATCCACACACATGGTGACAAATTGTCCAGGAGATCTGCAGTTCCCTGCAAGCATTCTTTGGAGAGTCCCAGAGGAATTTTGGGACCTTTTTACAACTAGCTGATTAGAGGGAACAATACCCTGGATGGCCAGAGAGGATAAACCAGGATTCTGGGGGATACCAAAGTTATATGTTAGCATTTTGTGAAGTAGCGGTTAGATTTGAGTTAGTGGTTAAAGAATTGTCCAGTCCATTTAATTATCCCAGAATGTACACTGCTGTTTGGTCCCCAGGGCTTTTGTGACAGAGAATGAGAGCCTCCAATCCTGTCCAGATAAATTTGAACTACAAATTCCCGTTGGTGTCCGGGGATTAAAGCTCAAAGGGCTCACATGGCTGGCCTTATCTTGCGCAGATTAAAATGAGATTACTGCTCCATCTACCTCTCACTGCCTAGTTCCAAGTGAATGCTCCCTAACCTTTCAGAAATGCAAATATCAATAGGTTTTTTGAATATATAGTTTATTTATTACCTGTTATTTATATATATTCCACAGCGCTTTACAGAGAATATTTGGCCATTCACATCAGTCCCTGTCCCAGTGAAGCTTACAATGTATATTCCCTACCACATGCTCACACACATACACTAGGGTTAATTTTTGTTGGGAGCCAATTAACCTACCAGAATATTTTTGGAGTGTGGGAGGAAACCGGAATATCCGGAGGAAACCCATGCAAGCACAGGGAGAATATACAAACTCCATACAGTTAGGGCAGTACTGGAAATCTAACTCACGACCTCAGTGCTAACCATTACACCATCTGTTCTGCCCAGCTTTGTCCCTTAAATGTATATTCTGATGTTGAACTAGCAATGAAATGGAATTCTGACCAGTTTTCGAATGGTCCTGTGTGCAACAAGTGTCGAGATTTACAGGAACAGAGTCACTGGTGGGGAGTGGGAGACAGAAAAATAGACTTACACTGGTGTGAGGTATAGTGCTAGGAGGAGAGTACGATTCTTTGTGCAATAAGGCACATTATATACTGGCTTGGAGGTTCACAGTCGGCCGAGGAAAACATACTGCCAACTGGCATTTGTGATTATAATCTATTGAGCACAAATGTCAGTAGGCAAAATGTCTACTGATGGCAATGTCTGAAACTGGCACATTCCCTATTGGCTTTGCTGTTCACTACTGACACAAACCCACACTGTCTACTGGTACAAGGCACATTGTCTACTGGTAGTGCTGTATATTTGCTAGCTCTGATTTACACTGCTGATAGAAGCACACTGACTACTAGCATTTGTGCTCACTATCTGCAGGCACAATGTCTATTGTCAGTGGGGCACAATGTATACTGGCCATGTAGCTCGCTCTGACCAGGGCACCATCTGTGTGGAGTTTGCATGTCTTCCCCATTTTTGCATCAGTCTTCACCAATATGGCATAGACTTGATGCTACAATGGGGAAGAAATGATTGTGAATAAATATACATTATCTATGAAACATAAAATATATGTGTAATTATAAATAATAGTTAAGTAAATAAACAGGGATGTACGCTTATGCGATCGCTGTGTTCCGTGATTTCGCACAGAATGCAACTGCAGTAATATGCTAATAGTTCCAAAGCCCACCGCTGCCATTTCATATGCATACAATGTACTTACCTGCGTAAATATCGGTAACATCGACACACATCGAGCATCCATCTTGCTCTTGCGGAAGGTATGACCAGCCGCAGACTCAGCAGCTCTAATTTAAGCACGCTCATGTAACTGTATTTAAGCGGTCAGACACATCTCTGTTTTATTGACCACCCCTGTTACCTCCCCCATAGCTGACTACCTGTCACTCACTTTGCGAATGGATCCTTTGTATGTGCAGAATCGCAAGAGAACCGCAGAGCGTGCCAACCGCCTGTACACTGGCTGCAGAGACCGCCAACACTGACATCACAACTGGGTGAGCAAATTTAAATACCTGCCCAGTTATAATGTCTGGCTAGTGCGTACAGTTATCAGCCGCTCGGTCAGTGTGATGGCCTGTCAGTCAACCTGTGGGATCAGTATGTACCCAGCTTAAGTGTTACAAGCTGCACCACAAAAAGAAATTGGTACTGAATGCAAGAAGCAACTGAGATAATTAATTTCCAGAAATGAATTAACATCACAAACAATTCTGAATAAGTAATACAAATCTTGTAGAAACTGCTGAAAAAGGATACATTTTGATTCAGTGAGATGACACAAGATGAAAGTTGCTAAAACAGGACATTTTAATGCATAAAAATGCTAGAATGTGTCCCAAATAAAATGTACAAAACACCCAAGTGTGAATGAAGGCAATTAACCTATATTCCTCTCAACATAGAAGAAATGTGTACAGGAGAATAGAATATGTGCTAACATACTAGAAGTGAATCGATAGCGCTTATACATGGTTACTGCCTCAGATAAGCCATTCTATAGAAAAGCAGTTTGTGCTATTTGCGTCTAAAGTACAATATCTTACTGTATTAAAGTATATATAGAGAGAAACACAAAATTATACAGGGGAATGGAATAACAAACACTTAGGATCTCAGATAAGAGAAATAACAATACTACAAGAGGGACAAGGGACAACAACACAGTTTTTATGAACACTTTCATATTATACTGTATATGATATTGTATCATCACATTTTGTATCATTTTCAACTATTGTTTTTTCTTTTCTCTTTTCTATATTTTGCCAAAGAAGATTATTAGATATTTTATTCTGAGATAATAGTAGTGAAGTTTTAAATGAGTAAGCAGAAAACATTGATAAACAATGGAAACAACTATATACTGTTAAATCAAACAACTATAATCCATGACTTCTCCATAGAAGAAATCTTGGATATTTCCTTTTTTATTATTCTTCAAAGAGCTCATTGAGAGACCTCAGGGTACTGGATGGGAAGAAACTGTCCGACTACCTCTATCTACATTACATCACACTCTAAACTAAGACTGAATGGGAGACACTGCTCAGTAGAATGCCACAGCATGTCATGGCCCCAACTAGAGACCCTAGAATCAGACCCGCTGCTTACCTGTCCAGGTGCTGTCGGTTCTCAGCAGCGCATTGGAGGTCCGTGGGCATCTGGTCTCAATGGCCACCATGGACGCTCCAACTCCTGCAGCTGCTGCCGCTGCTCTCCGCCTGCACGCCCCTGGCTCCTGTGATTGCGGGGTCCCAGGAAGCAATCTCCCCGCTGACCAGAGTGTGTGGGTGCAGCCATCTCCAGGGTCATCTGTTAATGGAACTACCAATGAGAAGGTAGTTCCTGATTCTTTCCCAGCTTCAACCAATTAGCAGCAGTTGGTACCCATAAAAGGACTTCCTGGGTGGCTACATGACAGCCAGTGTGACATTCATCACAGCCTTCAGCATGAGTTCTGTCTCTGTGCTCCTCAGTGCTCCCACACTGAATCTTCAGTATCTGTTACGAATATCAGTCTTAGACTAAAATATCCGTACCAGTCAAGATCTATCCGGTATCCACCCAGAGTCCAGCCTCTCCGGTACCAACCCAGAATCCAGCCTCTCTGGTTCCAGCCTGGAGTCCAACCTCTCAGGTACTAGCCCGGAGTCCAGCCTCTCCGGTACCAGCCCAGAGTCCAGCCTCTCCAGCACCAGCCCGGAGTCCAACCTCTCCAGTACCAACCCGGAGTCTAGCCTCTCTGGTACCAGCCTGGAGTCCAACCTCTCCAGTACCAACCCGGAGTCTAGCCTCTCTAGTACCAGCCTGGAGTCCAACCTCTCTGGTACTAGCCCGGAGTCCAGCCTCTCCGGTACCCACCCAGAGTCCAGTCTTTCCGGTACCAGTCTGGAGTCCAAACTCTCCATTACCAGCACGGAGTCCAGCCTCTCTGGGACCAGCCCAGAGTCCAGCCTCTCCGGTACCAACCCAGAATCCAGCCTCTCTGGTACCAACCTAGAATCTATCCTCTCCGGTACCAACCCAGAATCCAGCCTCTCTGGTACCAACCTGGAGTCCAACCTCTCTGGTACTAGCCTGGAGTCCAGCCTCTCTGGTACCAGCCCAGAGTCCAGCCTCTCCAGCACCAGCCCGGAGTCCAACCTCTCTGGTACCAACCCGGAGTCTAGCCTCTCTTATACCAGCCTGGAGTCCAACCTCTCTGGTACTAGCCCGGAGTCCAGCCTCTCTGGTACCAGCCCAGAGTCCACCCTCTCCAGTACCAGCCCGGAGTCCAACCTCTCCGGTACCAACCCGGAGTCTAGCATCTCTGGTATAAGTCTAGAGTCCAGCCTTTCCAGTACCAGACCAGAATCCAGCCTCTCCGGTACCAGCCCGGAGTCCAACCTCTCCAGTACCAGCCCTGATTTTAGCCTCTCCGGAAACCAGCCCAGAATCCAGCCTCTCCGGAGCCAGCCCGGTATCCAGCCTCTCCAGTACTAGCCCAGAGTCCAGACTCTCCAGTACCAGCCCGAAATTCAGTCCCTCCACAACTTGTCTAGAGCTCTGTAAAACCTTCAGTAGTACAACTAGGACTCCTGCTTCACAAGTCCTACTCCAGAGTTCAGTCACGTATCCACCAGTACTTGCCTAACGACCTGCTCCACTCCACTCGTGTTAATTTACTCCAGTTTAATCTCCTCTAAAATTACACGCGCAGGAACTACATCAAGCCTTCTAGTCTCCAGTATATCGCTGGCTCCCTCCCTCCAGTCCTTGATTCCAGTCCAGGAACACAAACTAACCAAACCTTAACAGTCACTACACTGAACACTTCTTGTGTCCTCCTTGTTCTATTCATATTTACTACTCTGGTCAATCCTAAATAATTAAGATGCAATCAGAATATGTGCTGTTAATAGGCTGAATTTTTCAGGATACTAGGATAATAGTCCCTCCACCTCCACCCACCCCCTGGTGCAGAATGCTCTACTCCTGAGTTTCATAAGTATTCCCTTACTACAGTTACATGGGTTGAATTAGTTGATTGATGCGTGGTGGAAAACATCAATGAATTAATTCAACACATGCACCTGCAAAAGGAACACTGGGCTGGATGTCCTATGAATTTTTTTCAAAAATGAGCAATAGGAAGGGAATGAGAAAGATATTACACACACACATACATCCCTACATACACACTGTTAGATAGACGTAGGAAATGCAGTTGATTTATTCTGAACTTTTGTTTTCTTATCTTGGATTTTAGCAATAATTGTTGGTGGGCCAATAATTATTTTCCTTTTATAGGTTAATTTTAGGTATACCTGGGCATGTAATATACTTGAGTTCTCAGACACAGGAGCTACTAAAAATAATAGAAGGGATAATATAGAAGACAATAATTGTTGAAGATGCAAGAAGTTGGTATACGGTAGAAGTGAAGTATACGAGTCCGTCAGTCTGGATCCTTTTTCTTTATTTTCCCTCCTAAGATGTTGAAATATACAAAAAAGGGTAGAAAAAAAAGACCACAATGTGTCGGACCTTCTTAGCACTTACAAGCTTATTAAGATGATCTATAATGCCGGGGGTAGCCTGACATACCCTACTCGCATAGAATGCAAGTGTGTGAGCACATAAAGGTATCTTTAATGCAGTCCCAATGTGATTATAGATACTCCAACTGAGGTGCTACCATGACCCAGATCCAGAAGGTAGGAAAAACAATACAATGGGCATACCCCACTCACAATATCATATATGGGTACAGACTTATAGCAGTTTCTTTGTATGTGAGCATACCACACTCACAAGCATCATCAGATGATCTGTCGTATCTGGGTATCTTTATGTTGTTCCCGACGGTAATATGATTCCCCCAAAATTCTTTATATGGGGAAGATTTATTCAAACATCAGATAAGAGAATACCATCCACAACGATCCCAAACCCAAACAGGAACAGCCAGAGATGTATTAAAACTTTTTAGAACTTCCTGGACAAGTCATAAAGTCATAAGTTCTTATAAAGGTAGGTGTAGTCCAGATGGTAAGTGTAAAAACACTAATAGTCCACACGCCAACGTGTTTTAACCCACAGGTCTTTTTCAAGGCATAACCAGTCAAACTTATAAACCCTCACCGCTTTACTAATGATGGGGGGTGGACACAAATCAATTAGCATACTTTGAGGTCCACTGACAGTGCAAATTGAAAATAAAAACATTTATAATATAAACAATATATTCACCATAACTTATTATTAAAATTAGAGCTTTGTAAATGTATAAAACAAGAAGTGACATAGCGGAGGAGAAGTGTGAAGGGTACTAGGTCTCTAGAGGTCGAACTTAAAAACTCTAGTGTCTGTATGCTTGTCTGCATATGACACAGAGACAGACACTGAGATCAAAGTATATATTTATAATAAACCTAGATTTATTTATCGCCAGGCAGACAATATTAGAAACAACCTAGTAAGAAGTGCCTTGACTGCCCAACCAAGACTAACTAGGAGTTCTATTACCTCAAAAGGATTTTTTAGATGCGGTGATTGCATTAGGTGCAAAATTTGTAAATCAGATCGATCCAAAATTACAGAATGTGTTTCCAGCTCTAACAATAAAAAACAAGTTATTAATCAATTTATAACATGTAACAGTAAAAATGTAGTTTACCTGTTACAATGCTCCTGTAACAAACAATATACTGGAAGAACTACACGTAAACTAAAATAAAGAATGGCCAAACACATCCGGAATCTTAATAAAGGCCTCCCTACCCATAGTGTATCAGCTCATTTTGATAGCATACATAATCGGAACCCTAACCACCTGACTCTCTTCTGCGGTATCGTACAAATCCCTAACTCTTGGTGCAAGAACGATGAGGAAGAGAGGATAGCAAGGGCAGAGATACAGTAAGAGCCATATTCCAGTTTGGGACCCTTGGACCTAAGCGACTCAACTCGGATTTTGAAATTAAGTGTTTCATACCATGAAACGGGGAACTATGAGGTCTTCATATATATTTTTGTATGAAGGTGTTGAGGTAATTTTCCATATATATAGGTTTCCTTCATGATAGTAATTGGTGCTCTACAGAAAGTTTTAATCTATGTGTTTTTTATTTGTATAATTATGTATCTATTTATCTCTATTTTTATACCTTTGTACTTACGACTTGCACTTTATATTATTCATTGTACATACGTAAATATTTTAAGCCATTATATTAATCTTGCAATTAAGTTTTATCCAGTCTCACTTAATGTATATATTAATTTATTGTGAATTGTTATTGTTGGAATGTGGTAGTGTTCCTCCTATATGAGGTGGACCCCGTGTGTGTGTCACATGCAGACAAGCATACAGTTTTTAAGTTCGACTTCTAGAGACCCAGTACCTTTCACACTTTTCCTCTGCTATGTCACTTCCGGCGGAAGTGACTGTGTTCCAGCAGGTGGAACACATCACGATGTACTTGATCCCTGTTTTACACATTTACAAAGGTATGGAGTTCTAATTTTAATTAGTTATGGCAAATATGTTGTCTATATTATATATATGTTTTTATTGTCAATTTGTGCTGTTCGTGAACTTTTAAGTAGCCTAGTTTATTGGTCTCCACTCCCCATCATTAGTAAAGTGGTGAGGGTTTATAAGTCTGAAGGGGCCTGTCCATTAGAAGATTTTTTTTGTCAAAGACCAGTGGCATAACTAGAGTATTTGGAGCCCAGGGCTAATTTGAAAATGGAGCCCCCCCCCACCCCCAGTGTGTGTGTGCGCACGGCGTAAATTGGGTGTGGTCACAAGGGGCGTGTCCATGGAACAAAGGGGTGTGTCAACATGACACACCCCTTTCTTGTCACTGGGAACATTTTGCGCCTTAATGCAGTGCCCCTTATACAGTCCCCCCTATGCAGTGCCCCTAGTAGTGGTCCCCCTTATGCAGGCCCCCAGTAATACCCTTTATATAGTACCCCCAGTATACAATGCCCCCAGTAGTGGTCCCCCTTATGCAGCCCCCAATTAGTTCCCCTTATACAGGCCCCCATTAGTGGTCCCCCATATTCAGTGCCCCTTACACATTGCCCCCTGTAGTGGTCCCCCCTTATGCAGCCCCCCATTAGTTCCCCTTATACAGTGCCCCAGTAGTGATCCCCCATATGCAGGCCCCCAGTAGTGATCCCCCATATGCAGTGCCCTTTATACAGTGCCCCCAGGAGTGATCCTTTATGCAGGCCCCCAGTAGTTCCCCTTATACAGTGCCCCCAGTAGTTGTCCCCCTTATACAGGCCCCCAGTAGTTATCCCCCTATGCAGTGCCCCCTGTAGTGGTTCTTCCTTTTCAGTGCCCCCTGTAGTAGTCCCCCATGTGCAGTGCCCCCAATAGTAAGTCCCTTATATAGTGCCCCTGTAGGAGTCCCCCTTGATGCAGTACACCCAGTAGTAGTCCCCCCCAGTAGTGGCCCCCCCAAGTAGTAGTCCCCAGTAGTGGTCCCCCCCAATGCAGTACCCCATGTAGTAGTCCCCCCTATACAGTGCCCTTTATATAGTGCCCCCAGTAGGAGTCCCCCTTGATGCAGTGCCCCCTATAGTAGTCCCCAGTAGTGGTTCCCCACTATGCAGTGTCCCCAGAAGTGGTCCCCCCAATTCAGTGCCCCCAGAAGTTGTCGACCCCCCCGAAGTAGTGCCCCCAGTAGTAGTCCCCTCCTTAGTAATAGTCCTCCCCTGATACAGTGCCCCCAATATGTGTCCCCTCCCCGACAAATACACACTGGAATTAAACAATAAATAACAGAAAATACTTACCTGAATCCACGCTCCGGCTCCTGCCGCCATCCACACGTCAGTCTTTCCGTGCTGGCGCACTCTGCATTATGGGAGAGACTTCATGACGTCTCTCCCATTACCCACTGCAAGAGCTGGAAGGGAGCCAGCTCTTGAAGTGAGCGCTGCAGCAGTCAATGAGAGTCTATCTGACTCTCATTGGCTGCTGTTTAACACACACATCGCTGAAAACACTGGCGGACATGTGTGTGTAGCAGCAGCAGCCAATGAGAGTCTGTCTGACTCTCATTGGCTGCTGATTAACACACACATCGCTGCCAGCGCTGGTGGTGGTGTGTGTTATGCACAGCATGAACCCGCCTGCCACTCTCCTCCTGGCGCTATTGGGCAAGCGCTCGGGGGGAGGGAAGGGGCTTGGCTGTGCAGCACAGGACCGGTGCTGGGAAGCCTGGCGCTGGCTCTGTGTAAATGTGTAGTGCTGACCGCCCTCACTGCGGTCGGCACTACACTGGCTAACTAGGGTGGGCCAGTAGCATGGCCGGCGGCACTCCCCCTCCCCCCGCACCGACAGTCCCACGGTGCCCAGGACACGTGCCCCGCTTGCCCTCCCCTAGTTACGCCACTGTCAAAGACCAAAGACTATTCCTGCCAACAAATAGTCTTTCACAAACATGATAGACTTTTGTGAACAATTTCTTTATAGAATATAGACCAAGGATTGTTGCTGAAGAGACAAGGGAGTGAAAATGTTTAATGAGTGCAGTGAATATTCATTAAAGAAGTTGTTTGCAGTTCACCATTGGTTGTTCACTGCATATCCACTGAATGACTTTCTAAAGTCGTTCAGCAATATGCAGAAATTGACCAGCGTGTTGGAACGACAAACATCTTCAAAAGTCATCCACAGGACTGCGCGATGCTGGACGTTTGCAGCCTATCCATTACATGACTTTGTGAACAATGCAACTAAAACCTCCTGGTTTTGGTCAGATTGTTCACAAAGACGTGTAATGGATAAGCCCCTTGACTGGAGACAGAGGCTGGTTATGCCTTGAAAAAGAGCTGCGGGTTGAAACACGTTGGCTTGTGGACTATTAGTGTTTTTACACTTACCATCTGGACTACACCTACCTTTACAAGAACTTGCTATGACTTTATGACTTGTCCGGGAAGTTCTAATAAGTTTTATTACATCTCTGGCTGTTCCTTTTTGGGTTTGGGATCGTTGTGGATGGTATTCTTTTATCTGATGTTTGAATAAATCTTCCCCATATAAAGAATTTTGGGGGAATCATATTACTGTCGGGAACAACATAAAGATACCCAGATATGACAGATCATCTGATGATGCTTGTCATACCCCACTCACAATATCATATATGGGTGCAGACAATTGGGGATGAACACTGAGGGCTCTTGACCTGTTCATTTGTGCTATCTCTGTTTTATCTGGCCACCCCCTTCAGCTGGTCTCCCCTGTTGCTTTCCCAGATGATCAACTGTCTTGGATGTCTGCGGCTCATGGTTAAAACTGGTGTCCTGGCCCCTGCCATCAGTTCCAGACCTGTGGCAGTATCACAGGTGTGGCTCCAGCCCGTCGTGTGTTCGTTCGCTGCCTGCTCCCCTTATCTGAGCGACTCACACCTGCAGCGTGGCTCTCAGCTTACACTGGATCCTGACAAGCTCCGTGCCTGCTCCTGTCAGCCCAGCTCTCCTCACAGCTGTGTTTTCCCTCCTAACAGGCTCTGCCTCCTCAGTTCACAGGTCAGGCTGCTCTTTTATCTCAGGACTCTTCCTGCTGCTGCTACCCAATGATGTCATTATGTGAGGGGAATGATTAAACCACCTCAATGCCAGTGTTCTTTCACATAAACAAGACCTTCCTTTAGGACCAGCACATCTGTATTGGGGCATCACATACTCCCCTGCTAGAACTTTGCGTGTCCTCATGCAATCTCATTAGTAACACAAAAAGTCCTGAGCAACACTCCTTCACACTCTAGGCAGATAATAATTTGTCATTTAACTTTACAACAAAAAGTATATACAGTCAGGTGCATAAATATTGGGACATTGACAGAATTTTCATATTTTGGCCTCTATTCACCACCACAATGGCTTTGACATGAAACAAACAAGATGTGCTTTAACTGCAGACTTTCAGATTTAATTTGAGGGTAATTACATCCAAATCAGGTGAACGGTGTAGGAATTACAACGGTTTCTATATGTGCCTCCCACTTTTTAAGGGGCCAAAAGTAATGGGACTATCAACTCAAAAGCTATTTCATGGACAGATGTGGGCTATTCCCTTGTTATTTCATTATCAATTAAGCAGGTAAAAGGTCTGGAGTTGATTCTACGTGTGACATTTGCATTTGGAATCAGTTGCTGTTGACTCTCAATATGAGATCCAAAGAGCTGTCACTATCAGTGAAGCAAGCCATCATTAGGCTGAAAAATCAAAACAAACTCATCAGAGAGATAGCAAAAACATTCGGTGTTTCCAAATCAACTGTTTGGAACATTCTTAAAAAGAAAGAAAGCACCGGAGAGCTCAGCAACACCAAAAGACCAGCAAGACCACGGAACACAACTGTGGTGGATGACAGAAGAATTATTTCCCTGGTGTAGAAAAACCCCTTCACAACAGTTGGCCAAATCAATAACACTCTCCAGGAGGTAGGTGTATATGTGTCAAAGTCAACAATCAAGAGAAGACTTCACAAGAGTGAATATAGAGGGTTACCACAAGATGTAAACCATTGGTGAGCCTCAAAAACAGGAAGACCAGATTAGAGTTTGCCAAACAACATCTAAAAAAGCCATTACAGTTCTGGAACAACATCCTATGGACAGATGAGACAAAGATCAACTTGTACCAGAGTGATGGGAAGAGAAGAGTATGGAGAAGGAAAGGAACTGCTCATGATCCAAAACATACCACCTCATCAGTGAAGCATGGTGGTAGTAGTGTCATGGCGTGGGCATGTATGGCTGCCAATGGAACTGGTTCCCTTATATTTATTGATGATGTGACTGCTGACAAAAGCAGCAGAATTAATTCAGAAGTGTTTCGGGCAATATTATATGCTCATATTCAGTCAAATGCTTCAGAACTCATTGGACGGCGCTTCACATTGCAGATGGACAATGACCCAAAACAAACTGCAAAAGCAACCAAAGAGTTTTTTAAGGCTAAAAAGTGGAATGTTATGCAATGTCCAAGTAAGTCCCCTGACCTGAATCCGATTGAGCATGCATTTCACTTGATGAAGACAAAACTGAAGGGAAAACGCCCCAAGAATAAGCAGGAACTGAAGACATTTGCAGTAGAGGCCTGGCAGAGCATCACCAGGGATGAAACCCAGCGTCTGGTGATGTCTATGCGTTCCAGACTTCAGGCTGTAATTGCCTGCAAAGGATTTGCAACAAAGTATTAAAAAGTGAAAGTTAGATTTAGGATTGTTTAGTTTGTCCCATTACTTTTGGCCCCTTAAAAAGTGTGAGGCACATACAGAAACTGTTGTAATTCCTACACTGTTCACCTGATTTGGATGTAATTACCCTCAAATTAAATCTGAAAGTCTGCAGTTAAAGCACATCTTGTTTGTTTCATTTCAAAGCCTTTGTGGTTGTGAATAGAGGCCAAAATATGAAAATTCTGTCAATGTCCCAATATTTATGCACCTGACTGTGTATGTATATATATATATATATATATATATATATATATAAATGTCCTCTGACCACTTAAAATCGGTATCTCAAAGGTCGAACCCCTTTCGTGCCACGCTCTGACCTCCTGACCTCTATGGCAGGTCTATTATTCTCAACCTGGTCAGTGGCAGGAAAGGGGTCAGCTTCACTTTCTATGGGTCGAGCACCTTCCGTACTATGCTCTGACCTCCTGACCTCTGTGGCAGGTCTATTATTCTCAACCTGGTCAATGACAGGAAAGGAATCAGTTTCACTTTCTATGGGCTGAATTGCCAATGGCTCTGGGGTTACACCCCCTACTGTATTTAGCAAAACCAGGCCACACATAAACATTAGCAATTCTATGGGATCTTTGAAAAGAGTTCCCCCAGGAGATCCCCACCTCTCTGCCCTGAACACATCCTCTGGTGGTAATGCTGGAACTTCCACAGTGCACAACTTCAGCTGCTCTCTAGACACTGTGCTGACTTGTCCATCTCTCTCCCTTCTGATCTGGTAGGCATATAGGCCGTCACCCAGAATGCCAGCCACTGTGTAGGGGACACTTTCCCACATGGCATCCAACTTGTTGAAACAGTGATTTTTCTTCTTCCAGACTTTATCCCCTATTTGTAAGGGCGTAGCTCTGGCATCAGAATTATAATTTCTCTCTTGACGGTGTTGCGCACTCCCCATTTTCTTCATCACAATTTCTCTGGCTGTCTCTATCCGGTGCTTGTGTTCGCGAACCCACTCATTTTTGGTAGCCGCAGGTTCAGTCACTTCAGGAGTCAGCTCTAAGTCCATGGGCACCTTGCCCTGCCTTCCAAACATCAGGTAGAAAGGTGTGAAACCTGTGGAGCAGTGTTCAGTGTTATTATACAAGTATGCAAGCTATGGCAAGAGGATAGGCCACTGGGATAATTTTTTTGCTGAGAGACTTCTTAACATTCCAATGATAGTCTGATTGGCCCTTTCACACAGACCATTACACTGAGGATGATAGGCAGTTGTCCGCACCTTCTTACATCCATACAAGGTACAGAGCTCTTGAAACAACTGTGATTCAAATGTCGGGCCTTGGTCTGTCAGGATCCGATCGGGGTACCCATATGGCCAGGCAAAGTGTTTGAGGAAGAGTTTGGCAGTAGTCTTTGCGGTCAGATCACGTACTGGGGCAACTACCAGGAACTTGCTGTAGTGGTCGGTGATGGTCAATGCTTATTGAAACCCACTTGGGCTGGGCTCAAGTTTAACGTGGTCGAGGGTGATGATTTCCAGTGGACGCTGGCTCTTTATTGGATGTAGTGGGTCTTTCTGACTAGCCACAGGGGTCCTCTTGAGGCAACAGGCTACGCATCTTCGACACCACTTTTCAACGTCCTCTCTCATTCCTACCCAAAATAATCTCTTTCTTAGCACAGCTTCTGCCTTCTGGGTTCCAAAATGTCCAGATTGGTCGTGATAAACCTTGAGCAGGAACTCTGCCTGTTGTCTGGGCACAACTATTTGAACAATGTTTTCATGCGTTCTGGGGTCAAGGCTGGCTCGAACGATTAGCCCCTGTTTGGGCTTGATGCGATCTCTGTGTCTAAGCAGTTTCATCAACTCTTGGTCAGCATCAGCCCTCTGTAGCTTAGTTAGATGGCTCTTCCGATAAATGATATCCATTAATTCTCGTAGCACAGGGCTCTCTTTCTGAATCTTTTCCCAGTCAAATCCAAGGGTGTCTGCGTGAGGGTTATCTGGCCTCGGATCTGTTGTGGCAGACACAGGATCGGAGGTTACAATGTGTTGCTTAGTTTTTGTAGGCCTGAATAATGGTGTCTCCACATCTTCAGCCCAGTCTCTATCTTCCTCTGCGACATCTGCTGTAGGCAGGTGGGACAGAGCATCAGCGTTGCAGTTAGATTTCCCGCTTCGGTAGGTCACGGTATAACGAAAGTTGGCCAGGTGTGACATCCACCTGTGCTCTAGGGCTCCCAGGTGGGCGGTACACAGGTGTGCCAGCAGGTTTTTGTCGGTCACAATGACAAATGGTGTGGCAGCCAAGTAGTTTTTAAACTTTTCAGTGATGGCCCAGATGAGGGCAAGAAGTTCTAGTTTGAAGGTGCTATAATTCTCGCTGTTTCTTTCGGTCTTTTGCAGGCCTCGGCTGGCATAAACGATGACTCTTACACGTCCACCCTGCATCTGGGACAACACAGCTCCCAACCCGCGGTGACTAGAATCTGTGTAGACTCGGAAGGACTTCACATAGTCTGGGTATGCCAGTAGAGGGGCCTCGATCAGGGACAACTTTAGTTGCTCTAAGGAGTTTTGATGGTCTTCGGTCCATGCGACCAGGGAAGTGCTTCGCCTCTCTTGACCAGACTTGCCTCACAGAAGCTCATGTAATGGTGCGGCCACCCTTGCAAAGTTCTCAATAAATCGCCTGTAGTAGCCGACAAAACCTCGGAAGCTACGGACATCCTTCACCATTCTGGGTATAGGCCACTCTCACACCACTTGAATCTTCTCAGTATCTGGCTTCACCCCTTCAGCACTGACGATGTGTCCAAGATACTGTACTTTCGGTTTCAGCAAGTGACACTTCGATGACTTTAGCTTCAAACCACACTTGATCAGCTGTTTAAGTACCTCGTCCAGGTGTTTCAGGTGCTCCTCATAAGTTTTGAAGAAAATGATGATGTTGTCTAAATACAAAAGGATCATGTCAAAATTGCGATGTCCAAGGCAATGTTCCATGACTCTTTGGAAGGTTGTTGGAGCGTTGCAGAGTCCAAACGGCATCCGTTCGAACTCAAAGAGACCCATTGGTGTGGTGAAGGCAGTCTTCTCCTGGTCCTCCGGGGCCATCGGGATCTGCCAATATCCGCTCGTTAAGTCTAGAGTGGAGAAATATGTTGCAGTCTTCAGTGCTGTTAAAGATTCCTTGATTCTAGGCAGCGGATAGGCATCCTTGTGTGTCACTGCGTTCAGCTTCTGATAATCTATGCAGAATCAAAGACTGCCATCCTTCTTCCTCACAATCACAAGTGGTGCTGTCCATGGGCTGTGGCTCTCCCGGATTACGCCAGCTTCTTTCATCTCACCGAGCATACTCCGCACTGGTTGATACATGGCCGGTGGTAGGGGCCTATGCCTTTCCTTGATCGGTGGGTTAGTCCCTGTGGGGATGTGATGATGGACACCTTCTGATTTCCAAAAGTCGGAGGGATGTTGACTAAACACCTCCACGTTTTCCTGTAACACTTGGAGCGCTCCCTCACGTCTCTTTTCTGGGGTGTCTGAATTCCCAATTTGTATCTTGCTCCACCAGGGAGTCTCACTGTCAGCAGCTGTCAGTTGTCCAGTCACTATTCTCTGGTGGGCCACTGGTACACTCTCCCCAAACACATCTTGAAAGTCAACCTGGATAAGCCGTGCCACCGGGCAATTGTTAAAAAGCCTTATTGGATAGCTGTGTGGATTCATTATCCAGACTGGTACTCTTCCGCGTTCTGCTTTCACCAGCGTCCTAGCTATGGTGAAGGGGTACTGTCCATCAGAGCCGCAGGATTCGAGTATGACCTTGTAATTTTGACCACCTGGTCCAATCCTGGCCTTGCACCAAACAACATGTTCCGAATTGAGTCTCAAGAGAATAGGCCGATGGTCAGCAATTCTGGCTTTTCCCACTTCTCCCCAAGCATTGGCAAATTTCTTCTGCCCCTCAAGCGGTCGCACGGTCTGCTGCATTGTCTTTTGCTCCTTTGGGGTGGCGGAATGCATCTCCATCTTGAGAGCCTCCACCAATTCGTCGGGACAATTTTTGAGGACATTCATCCCGAGAATGACAGGTGATAGGTGTTCATTCTGTACTGTGGTGACCAAACACCCTTGCCTCGTGAGCTCAGCCTTGCCGATATTCAAGCCAGCTTCCCAATAGCCACGATAATTGATTTGTTGCCAGTTGCTAGCAAGTAGCTGCAGCCAAGTAGTCAGTGGGGTCACTATTTCTTGTTCATCCCTATACCGTAGGAACTCTGTGAATCTGATAGTGGTCACTTGTGAGCCGGTATCCAGTAGAGACGGCACCTCTATGCCATTAATCCGGATCTTCAAGTGACTCTCCAACATACCGAGGCCACCACTCCTGCGACGATGGAACTACTGACGTGACTCCTCCCGAGGGTCGGTCCCTCGCCTCGGGATCTCGTCGTTTAAAGCTTCACTGATGCAATTTCTTTCGATGTGGCAGCTCTGTTTACACCGCTTACATATAGGTCTTCCCTGGGAATCAAATTGATCCATTGAGCGTCGACCTGCATCTCGTGGTATGTCCCAGTTTGATCGGTTTCTCCCGCCACGGTCTTGGCACCATTCTCTGCCCTTGGCTCCAGTTTGTTCCTGTCGGATCTCTTGCACCTCTCGACCCAGCTCTGACATATTTTGCAAAGATTCTGTGATTTTACTTGTAAGGACTCCGATCGGATCGTGACCAGACTGTACTTGTTGTGTTGCCGTCCCCTTAGGAGTTAGGAGCTCAGGTCTCAGGATTTGACTGACCTCATCCAAGTTCTCATTTTCTAAATGTTCTAAAGATTCGTGATCTTCAGGGTTGGCATTCTGGTTTAGACCAAGGATCTGCAACACCTCCTCCTTAAACTCAGAGAATGAGCATTCCGGATACTGACGTCTCCACATTCTCAATTGGGTACGTGGCGCTTCTCCTTGCGACCCTTCAATAAATAAGTTGATGAGGGTTTCATCTTCTTGTTCTGCCTCTCGTGGTTCAAAGGCTTGAATAGTATGCATGGCTTCCTGTAGGCCCAGGGCAAACTCCCTTAATGGCTCCTGAGGTTTTTGTTATCTAGCATAAAGACGGCTCTTAAGTTCTGACAGGGAGCGTGAGTCAAAGATGCTGTCTAATTTTTTAAATATGGCTTCCACTGTTTCGCGTTGTGCATCAGACCACGCTTTGACCTCACGTCGTGCAGACCCTTTCAGTTGTCCAAGCACGATCTCTACCTTTTGCGTGTCGCTCAGTGGATATAGCCGAAACATAGACTGCATTTTGTCTTTAATGTGAGGCTCTAGTTTTTTGTGGGCCCGGGTGGTAAAAGGAGCAGACACTGAAGCTGATTTAAAAATAAACGTGGAGTTTTTATTGAGTGGCAAAACAAAAAGTCCGGGTATAGTACTAAAGTGCACTTGGGGAACTGTAGTGGAGCATTGGGAAAAAGTCCAGGTAGTGATAACAGAATTTAGTCCCGTAATCCAGGTATTGTGAGGCAGAAATGATTTGCAGGCTGAAATGAAGTTGCAAGCTGAAATGAATTTGCAGGGAGAAGGCAAGTGGAGGCAGAGTGCAGGGTAACAGCTGACGTAGGTACTCAGACAAGGGAGAGGCAATGGAGGAGGCAGGAGAATCCAGGGGTCTGGAACAGGCAGGGAGAAGCAGGCTAGGCAATGATCCCTACAGACAGGTGAAAACACAGGAACTCTCTCTCTCTCTCTCAGCTCTCGCTGAGAAACACGTTGCACTGGCAATGAAAAGAAGCTCTGCACTCCCTTAAATCCCCAGTGCCAGACTGTGACTGGCCAGAGAGAGCATGTGACACACCAGGATAGGGCGACTAGGTCACATGACCGGAGGCAAGATGGTGGCACCCATGCCAGAGCGGAACGGAAGCACCACCAGGCCTAACCAGACCAGAGTGACAGTATGCCCGCACAGGACTACGCGCAGCCAATGCTCCCCGCCAGATACCAGCGCCACCACCAGACGCCCCTCGCCATGGCATCCTCACAGGTAATACCTGCCGGCCAGCATGCCGAGACATTTAAATTCTTTGAAAGTACTCATACCTGGTGTATGTGCATCTCCTGAGTACATCGGTAGCCATGGCATGGTAATAGGTGAAGTCTCTGTCGTTGGTAACCTCCTTCTGTTGGGTGAGGCATTTATTGCAGGTAAAAATCTTCAGCCTGACGTTGATGTAGAAGATTGGGGTTCTGACATCTGGTCGATTGTAGTTTGCTTCAATCTGTGGCCTGACATTGATGTTGGAGATTGGGGTTCTGACATCTTGTCTATTGTAGTTTGCTTCGATCCTGTTCGCGGACGCCAAGTTGTAATAGCAGCCTAAGGGGTGAGCATTGATGAGCGGTGTGTGTGTCGTACCTACTTCCTTCTGTACTTGTAATTGGTCACGACCTTCCATCATCTTTTGGACCATGCTCCACTCCTGGAATCCCTTAGTCGGTGCGCAGTGAGACAAGGACCCCCCAGAGAACCCCCCAGCAAAGTCACTACTCATTTGGACAGTCACTATGAATTTTATTTAACTGGAACACTGTATCACGGTACTTTGTTGAATAAAAGGTCAGTTATGCAAGTCAACATACAGTATTGGAATTACTGTTGGCTATAACTGCATTTTAGAGTAAAACAGAATTCACAAATGCAACTACAATCTCAGGATCACATTACATGCATTAATGAAAGTCCTTTCCCTTGGGTGCATGGTTGGCTGGATCACTCCTCAGTGAGGAACAAACTAGTGGACTGACAATTGGGGATGAACACTGAGGGCTCTTGACCTGTCCATTTGTGCTATCTCTGTTTTATCTGGCCACCCCTTTCAGCTGGTCTCCCCTGTGGCTTACTCGGAGGATCAGCTGTCTCGGATGTCTGCGGCTCCTTGTTAAAACTGGTGTCCTGGCCCCTGTCGTCAGTTCCAGACCTGTGGCAGTATCACAGGCGCGGCTCCAGCCCGTCGTATGTTCGTTCGCTGCCTGCTCCCCTTATCTGAGCGACTGACACCTGCAGCGTGGTTCTCACTCAGCAGCCCCTTCAGCCTCCGCTCTTTGCTGATTCTTGCAGCTCACACTGGATCCTGACAAGCTCTGTTGCTGCTCCTGTCAGCCCAGCTCTCCTCACAGCTCTGTTTCCCCTCCTAACAGGCTCCGCCTCCTCTGTTCACAGGTCAGGCTGCTCTTTTCTCTCAGGACTCTTCCTGCTCCTCACTCACTCTGTTTGAGTCCCCTGGGTCCTAAAGCCCTCCTGCTACCCACTGATGTCAGAATGTGAGGGGAATGATTAACCACCTCAATGCCAGTGTTCTTTCACATGAACAAGACCTTCCATTAGGGCCAGACAGTCTGTATTGGGGCATCACATATGGAATTCCTAACTGTGGAAGCATAAGGAGTCCCTGTGTTTTACAAGTTGAAATTGATGATGTCCGCCTTTCTGAAACTTTAAACTAAAACTGAAGTATACTGTACATATACCCTGTAGGGGGAACTGTCTCATTTATTATTTTTTGGTGGCTTGACCATTTTTAATTGTTATTTATACACACGTATGTTATATTGCCTCTCAAGTTGGTGTTTAGCATCTTTGTCTATTAGTTCTGCTGACTTTTACAAGGATCAGCAGGTTCTATTTCTTGGGTATTTTGTAATAATTCATTATCAGTGTTTAAAAGTAATAGTAAGCTGTTGGTTTAGAGGGAGTGTGGGCTGTTCTGGTGCTTCAGGAGGCTCTGCTGCTTTTTTTATCATTAAGAATAATACAGGGTTAAACGACTCCTGGTTGGCAGGTCTGAGGAGATTATGGGCCTGATTCAGAGTTGGGCGCAATGGTGACTTTTACGCACGTGCAGCGATTGCATTGCAATCATGTATGCACAGAGGACCCATTCGCAAAGTGAGTGACAGGAAGTCAGTGTTTGGGGGTGGTAATGGGTGTTTGGATAGAAATACACAGGCGTGTCTGACTGTTTAAACATCATGGACAGGATTAAATTAGTCATCAAGGAGTCAGCGATCTCCTATGCAGCATGAGACCTCTCTGCGTGTCAGGAGAGCTGTAGTGTTTGTGGCTGGTCAGACTTGACTTACATTTTGCGTGACTGCCTGATGTGTGTCTATGGTAACAATGTCTATGCTGTTGCACGTCCTCACACGGATATGAGAAGGCAGCAGTGGGTATCTCTATGCTCAGCTGTGCTGAGCAGGAAGGCATTAGCATATTTTAGCAACTGAGAGGTCTATTTACTAAGCAGTGTTAGGAGACAGAGGGCCTGATTCAGAGCCGGACGCAAATAGGCCGTTCGCTCATACGCATTAGATTGTTTTCAACCATGCATGCGTCCGGTTCTCATTGCGCATGTGCGGCCGGATCATTGCGGTCATTTTTCGTTTGCTCGTATACACAGCGAACAGGAAGTGACCTATGTCATTTGATTGACTGAATGTTCCGTTTATGGGTGGTAACGTTGGTGGAGATGAGAAAACGCAGGCGTGGCAAGCCGTTTTTTGGGCGTACATGTATTATCTTGTGTGAACGTCCAATTTGGACGCTATTTTGGATACGTCACTGTGTGATCCAGTTTCCATTATGACTGCTCGTTCAGCTTGTGGTAGGGTATTGGCTCTTGCAAAGACGATGGTCTCTTCGTAGCTCCCTTAGCGAATCGATGTTTTGCTATTCTCCTTTACAAGGCACAAGACCAATCACCTAATAATTGGATCATTTGCGAGAAGGTGATTTTCAATGGCCATGATTTATTAGCTAAATTTGGAATGCATGTTGTGTTCCTGTTTGTTTGTGTTTTGAAATCACAGCAATCACAAAATAAATGTTTAAATAAAGGTAAAAATGCTTGATATTTTGGCTATATTCCGTACGCATGTTGTTGTCTGTAAAAATTTTTGTTACATTTTGGTTACAATACAGAAAGACAATCAGCTACTAATTGCTTTGCTTGTGTTATTGTTTACCTACCTGTTACCTTATGTTTTTTGGATTTAAACATTTTTTTAAGTATATGACCTTTGTTATGTATTTAAGTATGTTTGTTCCAGTCCCTATTAGCCATTTGCTAATGATTTTGACACACATTTTTTTTTAAGGGATTTTTATCTTTCAAAAATTAAATGTTCACATTTTGTTAGAAATGTGGCTTTTTTTTCAGCCAAATTTTTTTTTTTACATACAAAAAATAAATTAATGTAAAAAAAAAAACAATTCACAAGAAAGGAGAGAGAGGTTTGGTGTAGCAAAAATATGGGACAAACACAGAGATGGAATTTGGGGAAATTAGCCAGTGCTGTCAACGCCTTCTCCCCCGCTTGGCTTCATGTTGGAGGGAGCATGACTTTGTCTGTCTGGTTGTACGGCGTGCCTGGGCAGAGGTAGCTGGTGTTTCCTCTGGGCTAGGCATAGGGCTAGGCACATTTGGAGGGATGGCCGATGTTGCGCCAGAGGTGGAGGGCCCTGATGTTCCAGCAGGAAGGGAGGCTGGCTCCAACATACGCAGGCGGACAAGTTGCTCCAGGGCATTAGCTATTCTGACATTGGCTGCAGCGTTTGCCTCCAGGGCGTCCACCACCCGTAGCAGATTGGCGTCCATCCTCATCAGAATCTCTGTGTTTTTATCCATTTTATCATTGAGATCTGTGAGAAAGGCCACTGCCTGCAAGGGGGAAGGCCCTGGACTCTCCGCCACAGGGTCCCCAGCCGGAAATACTGCTTCCTCCCCTGCGGAGCCAGCAGATCTACTGCGGCAAAACCTCAGTTCTGGAGCAGACTCGTCCTCTTCTGTGCCTGTGTGAAAAAGAGAGATCATAAAAATATTAGTACATTTGTCTTTGTATTTAAACAAGTTGTTCAAACATTTATAACTAAATTACCTGCAGCAACATGTGGAGCCGCAAAGTCTGGCATGTCTGTGTCCATGTTGGACACGCCAAACACCTCCTCTTCCTGCACACACCCCTGTGCCAGCTCCTCCAAATCTGTTAACCGATATTTGAAGTCGCTCCATCTGTTGTTTAAAAATGTATGTTTCGTTTTTAAACTAAGTTTTTAGAATTTTGGAAATAGGTTACAGCATTTACGTACCGGCGTTTGACCTCTTTGGTTGAACGGACAAAATCACCAACCCCATTGACAGCACTGGCTATTTCCTCCAACAGTTTCCATCTCTGGGTTGCACCTATATTTCGGGGTGCCTGTGCCAGGTTATCCACGTACTTTTGCACCAAAGCCTGTATCTCCTTTCTTGTGAATTGCGGCTGCCTTTTTCGTTTGGCCCTGGCCTGGGTACTAGGCCCCTCAGCCTCCTCATTGTCAGTCTCAATACCTTACAAAATTAAAAAAAAATATATATATATTTTTTTATTTGTGTGGTAACTTTAATTTTTGAGCTACTTACTGTGCGGTCCTGGATTTTGGCTTTGCTGCTGTTCAATGGACATGATTAAACCCTTGAATTCAGCAGACCCACTGTGGCCTCTCGTGACGTTTTTATAGATACGTGTGCATTATACGGGCGCATCTATTGTGCGTTATTGATTTGAGCGGAAAAGTTAGGTCTATTTAAGGCTTTTTTGTGGCCTTGTTTCGGGGTGGGTTGATTGAAGTGGTTGGAGGTTGTGAGAGGTGCGGAGTAGTGGTTTGTGAAGTTGTTGGATGGATTTGGTGCGAGTTGTCGATTTTTCTTTATTTTTTTTTCTCATTTTTGCGTTTTTTTACTAAGCCTTTTTTTGGTGTTGAGGTAAGTTTGGTGGGTCACTTTTTGGGTCGATTTAAACTTGTTTTGTTTTTCAATTTTTTTAATGTTAATACTTTTTTTTTTTTTTCTCCTTTCGTCTTGTGGACTGCGTTTATATTTTCGGGATCGTCTTTGTACGGTAAGTGTTTCTTGACATACATTAGACCCTGTTTATTGTAAAAATTTATCATGTTTTTTAAGGGGTCTCACTATGCATTTTTTTTTGGCTGAATGATTATTTGGCCATCAAAAATGCGAAATGTCTTGCGTATATTTTGCACATCTCCTGTCTGTGGCATTAGCGTACCATTTAGCGGTATTTTCTATCCTCTATTGCGTATATTTTGCACATCTCCTGTCTGTGGCGGTAGCGTACCATTTAGCGGTATTTTGTATCCTCTATTGCAAATATTTTGCACAACTCCTGTCTGTGGCGTTAGCGTAATATTTAGCGGTATTTTATATCCTCTATTGCGTATATTTTGCACATCTCCTGTCTGTGGCGTTAGCGTACCATTTAGCGACATTTTGTATCCTCTATTGCGTATATTTTGCACATCTCCTGTCTGTGGCGTTAGCGTACCATTTAGCGGTATTTTGTGTCCTCTATTGCGTATATTTTGCACATCTCCTGTCTGTGGCGTTAGCGTACCATTTAGCGGTATTTTGTATCCTCTATTGCGTATATTTTGCACATCTCCTGTCTGTGGCGTTAGCGTACCATTTAGCAGTATTTTGTATCCTCTATTGCGTATATTTTGCACATCTCCTGTGTGTGGCGTTAGCGTACCATTTAGCGGTATTTTGTATCCTCTATTGCGTATATTTTGCGCATCTCCTGTCTGTGGCGTTAGCGTACATTGGATTTTTCGAATATAAACATACAATAACAACATCATCTGTGTAGTGCATGCATTCTTTATATTTTTGCCTTAGCCTGTCTTTAGTTTGTGGTAATTTTAACATTCTTTTTATGGTAAATCTAATTCATAGGTTTACTTCAAGATGTCACTGCCTAACCCTGTAAGATTCTTCTTAATGTGTAAAAAAGATAAGTATATTTTTTCATTTTTAAATGTAAAAATAACTACATTGTCTAACATTTCAGATTGATGTTGGGCGAATTATAGTGGCGATGGTCCACGACCCCGACCAACCTGAACATCTTCCTAGGCGTAGGCATCGTAGGCGTGCAAGGCCCCAGATATTTAGAACATGTATCACCCTTTTTGGAATGCCTGTAGATGTGGTTTTAAGGTGTTATCGCCTACCACCCCAAATCATCCTAGACACTCTTTCATTAATAGAGAGTGATCTTGAAAGGCAAATTAACAATCCAACAGCAATACCACCACTTACGCAGTTAATGTCGGTGTTACATTTCTGCGCCTCAGGATCCTTCCAGACCACAGTTGGGATCGTTGCTGGCATTTCCCAATCCTCCTTTTCAAGGATCCTGAGGGCGGTAATGGATGCACTCTTTAAGCACCTCCACCATTTTATTAATATGCCATTGGATATGGGTTCCCTTAATATGGTGAAGCAGAAATTTTACGAAATTGCAGGCTTCCCACACATCATAGGGGTTGTGGATGGCACTCACATACCACTTCAGTCTCCAGCAGTGCTGGAGGCAATATTTAGGAACCGCAAACATTTCCATTCAATGAATGTAATGGTGGTATGTGATGCCTCCCTCCAGATCCTGTCCCTGAATGCCAAATTTCCAGGAAGTGCACATGATTCATTTGTCATCCAGCAATCAGGGCTTTGGCACAAATTAAACAACCTACAAGCTGGTGACGCGTGGCTTCTGGGTAAGTGGTACCCCTAATTTTTAAAGCAAACACTGTTGAATTAGAAATGGTACTGAATGTTTTTTTATTTTCACAGGAGACAGTGGTTACCCTTGCACGCCCTGGCTGCTCACTCCTTATTTGGTTCCTACACCAGGGCCACAAACTCAATATAATTCCACACTTACTGCCACCAGGCAGGTGGTGGAGCATTGTATTGGCCTTTTAAAAGGCCGATTTTGATGCCTCCATCACTCTGGTGGCAACTTCATGTATTTGCCGGCTATAGTTTCCAAAATTGTGGTCCTGTGTGGGATATTTCACAACATCGCCATAAGGAGTGGTGTCCCAATGCAGCCAGAGGATGCCTTGCCTGAGGATGGCCCCCCCCGAGGTTGGTCAGAGGAGAGTGTCAGGGGGGCCATACGTGATGCGGTAGTTTCACGCTTTTTCAGGTATTTGAATTTCCTTTGTTTTACATTTGTTGACATTGTGAAGAATGAAAATTATGTGTGTTTACTATCCTATGTTTCGAATTTTAACCTTTTTTTTTCTTTTTTTTTTTCAAAATCCAAACAACAACCTTCTTACTTCCTGAAATTGATCGCCTGTGACATTAATGACTCACAAATGACCTTTACACCTTGACAAATGTGTTTCTTACCTTATTTTTGGACAACATGTTGGCATGCACCATCTTCAACCAGTTCTTGATTTTTGTGTTCAAATATTTGTGTGTATTTGTTTTTTATTGTGAGATATTGTATAATAAACAATTTTTATATTTATTCATTTTTTTTAAATGAAAAACCAGCAAATTTAATTTCCAAGTGTTTTTTTTATTTAAAGTTTTATTTTTTATATTTTGGGAGTTGCATGGATAATTATGAATAAATTAAATAATGACATAAGGGTATTTTAGCAAAACATTATGGAGTTAATGTCAATTGTCTCAATTAGTTGAATGTCAAAATAGGTCTTTAAAGTCTTGGAAACCACTCTTTGTTTTTTAAAGTTAAATTTTTAAAGAATACTTACTCCAAAAATTTAGTATGCCACATTGTTTGCATTTTCATATGCAAGTTCCATAAACCCAAATGTTAAAAAAACAATAAAAAAAAAACATTGATTGGCCCTGTGAGCTAATTTTTGAGTCAATAAATGAGATTTGGTTAAATAAACAGCTTTTATTAACAAAATAAAATAACATAAAAAATTAATTTCACAAAAAAACAATTAAATGGTCCATTGAGACCAGCAGCTGGACCAAATGGCCCCTCATCGCCATTATATGGCCCAAAATTGCTTGATCCCACTTCCTTTGGTCTGGAAAGACAAATATGTGTTTTAATTAAATGTGAATTTTTAAAATAAAACATAAAAGAAAAACAGTATGATTTACACTTAAAAAAAGTTTACATACCATGCTAATTTTTGTGCTAAAATATAGTGGTAACATGAATTTGCCTAAATTACCAATTGGCACAAAAAAAAACTTAACAAAACATGAACATGAGAATAGTGGTTTGAACAATCACTTTGGGATCTTAAATAATCCTTACACAATTTGTATATTGATTTTAGTGTAGAAATTTACAAAAGCACAATGAAACTTGTATTTGGCTCTGGCATATGTGGTTATTGTAAAGTTTACTTTGTTATGAAACATGAAAAAATTTGGCCAAAATTTATGAAAACAAACTCCAAAAAACTTTTTAAACAAATTTAAAAAAACGATTTTAAAAATAGAAATTAAAGATTAAATTTTGGTCAAAATTTTTTAAAAATTACAACCCAAAAGAAAAAAAAACCTTTAAGCCAAAATAAAAAAAATGGACTGCCCTTAGATTGTAAGCAGGGATACCACAGTGTATGCATATAGGGCACATTTTAACACAATAATTGCAAACATGAAATACAAAATACCTGCAGGTTCAGGGCCAGGTTGGCCCAGATCCTCTTCCTCTGAAGAAGTGGGCCAGTGGATGGGCGAAGAAGGTGGGGAAATGTCCGGGGGGATAAAGGGGAGGGGTTGGAATCAGGAGTGGGTGCATCAGGCGAGGGTGTGGGAATGTGGATGGGTAGGACAGGGGAGTGACTGATTATTTGGATTTGGGGAGCAGGAGAGGGAGGGGAAATAGGGATGACCAGGTCAGGGGAGGGTGGCAAAATTTGGGAGGAGTGGGCAGGGGAGGAGATGGTAGGAGTTGGGGAGAGGGGTCAGGCAGGCCTCCGTCTCTGTCTATGGATCCGCTCCTGACCTAAATGATGTATAGTTTGTAATATTAGCAAATATGTATACTAAAAAACATTTTAAATGTAAAACATTAACCCAAATGAAAATATTAATTTAAAAAAAAACAACATTAACAAGGTCTCATTTAGCCCGAAAAAAACGCATACTGCACACATGCACACGCATTAATGCAAATTTACATTAGCAAAGACAAAAAGTAACAACAGATTGTCATAGATATATAAACATTCAAATATCCACTTACGCCGACGGATCCTCATCCGAAGATGCGCAAGCAGGTGTGGGGACCGGCAGCGTAAATCCGACCACCGGCGCTCTAATTGGCCGATGCTCCTCCGAAATCCCTTTGCCCGCAGCCTGCGCCGCACCTCCGCGTACGCCCGGCGCTTGCGTTGGTTGGTGACGGGGGGCGGCATGTCCGTTATACGGCGATCAATGATTTCGGTGAGCACCAGCAGCTCACGCCGTGTAAAAGCACTGGCTCTCATGATGGCAATGGTTTTTTTTTTACACAAATCAGTTTTATTACAGGGACCCCTAAATTTTGATTGGCTAATGTACTTTCATAAATAACATGAAGAATTCTATTGGTTAATGTGTGAGTCATGTGAACAACCCCTAAAAATAGATTGTAACTTATGATTGGCTTGCTGCATTTGGATGCGTTAGCAACAAGCCGGAAATAAAACAATTTCTAAATTATAAACCAAAATAAAAGCTATTACAAAAAACAAACAAACAGCCTTTGGATTAAAAAAAACAAGTTTGCCGTAGAAAGCGGACGGATTCTATGGACCAAAATGAACACAAAACAAACAATAAAGTTTATTGACATTCAAAAAAGAAACAAGATTGAAAACTTTCGACCAACAATTAAGTAAATTAAGGTAATGATTGGCACCAATCGATTCACGGATGTTTAACGAAGGAGAAACAAGGCAATCGACAAATGACAGGCCTACTACCGGTCGTACTTGTGCGAGCGAACACTTCATCCAAAAACGAGTAGTGCGCTCGCTATTTCGGACGCTCGTTAGCTAGAGGAGGGGTTGTAGAAATATGGGGCAGAAGACTCGCTACGAGCGACCACACGTGCAAGCGCTTGGTTTGACATTTGGACGGTCGTACCTACTGCGGGAGAACGGCTGATTGCGTCCAGCTCTGAATCAGGCCCAGAGTGAAAACTGATAAGAAAGTGATAGGTGCCAGCCAATCAGCTCCCAACTGTCAATTTTCAAACACAGCCTGTGAGATGACAGCTGGGAGCTGATTGGCTGGCACCTTATCACTTTCTTATCCTTTTTCACTCTGTCTAACACTGCTTAGTAAATAGACCCCTGAGATCGGTAAGAGTAAGCAGTTGTGTTTGCATTACCGTCTGTCTCTGAATCAGGCTCAGTGCTAGGATATCACTTGGTACTACAAATAAAGAGGAAGATATGGAGTGGTCGATGTATGAGCTTCCTGTATGAACAAACATAAAGGGCTCTATTTACTACAATCCGCATATTGAATGCGGATTGTAGTGTGATATTACCGAGTGAATTCGCATTGCGAATTCAGGCAATATCACAGGGATTTACTATAAATCCCTTGCAGGGACAGAGCTTGCGATAAAGCTTTGTCCCTGCGGATCCCATCCGCACTCTAGTCGCTGTATTTTCGGAAAAAATACCGCGACTAAGAGCCCGCGCATGCGCCGACCGACCACCGCTACTACCCCCCCACCGACGCTAAGCCCTGCCCCCTGGCGCTAAGCCCCGCCTCCCGCAATCCAATTGCCCTATAGTAACTACAGGTGAAACTAAAATAATGTGAAAAGGGTGTGAAAACACCCTTTTTCACTTTATTTTAGTAAAAATAATGTTAATAAATAGAGCCCAATGAGTTTGTTTGTTGATGACAGCGAAAATTTGTTGCAACTTACAAGGGTAAGAATGTATGTATATGTGGTGAGAAAGACCTGGCTGAATGCTATACTTTATGTAGCCATTTAGACATTATTCTGGTTTTCATAGGATGAAATGTGCAGACAATTTTTTTTTAATAAGAATATGATATTGGATATGAGTGAAATTTATTTGTGGTGATTTAAATGATGGTACCAAGGACAAATGTAAATCTGATTGGTGCATGGTCCACAAATACACCCTGATTCACTCAGCCACATGTAAAGGAATCTGTTGAGAGATGAATGAGAGCAGCTGCAGGTTGATGCAAAATTGCAAGTACTGTATGATCATTGGTGCAGCAGCTGCAGTCATGGGCAAGTCTGTCACAGTCTAGGCAACAACAGGTTATTAGAGATTATTCCAGAGAAATGCATTAATGGCTTTTGTAATATCCAGACAAGCAGAAAGCACTAATAATAGACAGAAAGATATCTATGGATGTTGTTATTTCATCTGTTTTTTAATTCAGCGGCTGCTGGCTGGAAAACATAAAATCAATGAAAGATAATGTTTCAATTGTAAAAAAAAAAAACACGAAAGACGTTTCCATGGTCTGATTTTATACTTTTTCTGTTTCTGGTTTAATACCTTATAAAAATTTAAGTTTTTATTCAATCCACCATTTATCATTTCCTAAAGGCTCATCTGTCAATTCTTTTTATTATTCTGATTTGTATGATTATGAGGAAATGACAACACTCTCATTCATGCATTCTGTACATAGATTAAGCAGTGTGGTTAGCGATATGCTGTGGTATTGGATCTCTCATAGTTACTGTGGCTCTACCAGGGCCGTAACTAGAAGTGTGCGGCCGGTGCGACCACATAGAGCGCAGGGCTCTGTGGGCGGCACCGTCGCCATCCCACGGCCCCTGCTTCTGGCTGCAGGGTGCCTCGAACGCACCCTGCCCAGGCCCACTGAGAGCTGCGGCGGGCCTGGGTAATAGGGCGTGGCCTAATCGCGGGAGGCGTGGCCATGCCCCCTTCCCGAAAAAAAAAAAGATTTGCAGCGCTGCGAAGCAGCGTTGTGTACTGGGGAGGGGGGCGCTCTGGGCCCCCTCAGCCCTGCTCAAAGCCAGGGGGGGCGCGATCAGTGTGATCGCTCCCCCCCACAGGCATAGGAGACTGCTGTGGCTGCTGCTCAGCAGCCACGAGCAGTCTCCACTACAGCTCAGTACACGCTGTGTGCTGGGCTGCCGTGAGGGAGGGGGAGCGGCGCCGGACCCGGGCCCCTCGGGAAGCCCGGGCCCCAGTAATCTGTACCGCTCCCCCCCACTCTCAGCGCCCCTGACCCTGCCTACAGCATTACTGCAGTATTGTTGCCTGTAGCATTCATTGGACGCTACAGGCAGACACCCTGCCATAATTACAGTTGCCCAGAGCGTCTTCAAGAAGCTCCATGCACTGTTGCAGCTTCAAGTGCCAGCGGCTCCGTCCTCTTATGCGTAACATCATGACATCACTCGCAAAGGGGACGGGGCTGGCACAGGGCCCTCAGAACCCTAGTTACAGCTCTGGGCTCTTCACTCACCTTTTCGCTTGTTATCATTTCAACCATGCGCCCGGGATAGAGCTGAGTGGTGGTACTGAGGGCCTGATTCAGAGCGGCTCATAAGCAGCCGCTCGTTCGCTCCGAGCGATGTTCGCACAACTGCGCATGTGTATGGGTCATTGCGGTCAGAAATTGTGTGCTCTCAAAATAGCGAATGCCTGCTAATTTGAGTGACAGAATAAGGCGTTTGTGGGTGGTAACAGCGGAAGGTGCTTGAAAACGGGGAGTGGAGATCCGAACGCAAGCGTGCCAAACGATCAAAACGGGCGTTTTAAGGGTGTGCATAATTAACAAAGCAGCGTCATCGGCCACGTCACTTGGTTGTCTTTTAGCCTGAACTGCTCGCATGATTGCGGTAGGAAAATGCTACCACAAGCACTGCGAGCAGTTCATACGCCTTTCAATGTACTCGATTAATCTAATAAATAGCGGAGATGACGTAGGATGCGAGCGGCCAGGGGGCGTTTTTAAAAAAATAGCGAGCGTATGTTTTGTTCGCTCGTTCAGACATAGAGGCGTCAACAGACCGCAAAGAGCGAGCGCTCTATTTAAATATCCGGTCCCTTTTTCTGAACGAGCGAGCACAAATAGCGTCCGGCTCTGAACCAGGCCCTTAGTCACCAAACTCAGCCCAATTAAATCAGGTATGCATAAATGTGGAGGAATAGGGTGGTAGCGTTCACATGAGTGGTGACTGGTATAAAAATAATGTAAGTAATAACCAGGGGTAATGGAAAAATGACAGAGATGTACACAGTATATATAGTGGGAAAGTTTTATTTGTATGCTACACAATGCTCTATAGCTGGGTACACACTAAGGGGCCTATTTATTAACATTATTTTACTAAAATAATGTGAAAACACTTATTTCACATTATTTTAGTATCTCATGATTTTACTAAAGGTCAATTGGAGGTGGGGGGCTACGAGGGGGGGGGGTGTTGCGGTATCCAGTGTCGGTGTATGCGCAGCCACTCCCTGTATTTTTTCCGAAACCTAAAGGAAGAGCTTTATCACATGCGATCTGCTTACTGAAAATATGTGATAATTAGGATTTGGAGTAGAATTTCACGACTTCTACTCCAAACTTTATGTGATACTAAAATAATGTGAAGCGGATGTAAAAAAATTTTAGTAGAAATAATGTTAA
Organism: Taudactylus pleione; assembly: GCA_031769625.1. Lineage (NCBI taxonomy): Eukaryota > Metazoa > Chordata > Amphibia > Anura > Myobatrachidae > Taudactylus > Taudactylus pleione. The sequence goes on along the minus strand of JAUIMM010000350.1, from coordinate 8,085,728 downwards.
TAAATAGGCAAATAATGTTAATAAATAGGCCCCTAAGACCCAGATTTATCAATCAGTGATGTTCTTGTTATCACTTGTTACTAATCTTAAATGGTGCTTCAACCAATCAGCTCCTAATTGTAATGTTTCAAACACATGACAGCTAGGAGCTGACTGGTTGGAGCACCATTTAAGATTAGCAACGAGTGATAACAAGAATATCACTCGTTGATAAATCTGGGCCTAAGAACCAGTACAGTGGGCTGCAACCTGTGTACTGGGAGCAACAAAGTCTAAGGACCTCATTCAGAGTCTCTCGCAAGATGCGATCGCTCGCTTGCAAAAAGGGGCCGGGTATGCAAATCAAGCGATCGCTCTTTGCGCTGTAAGGACGCCCTCTATGTCTTAGTGAGCGACGGCAGTTAGCGTACGCTTGACTATAAAACCTCCCACCTGTCACTCGCAGCACACGTCATCTCCGGGAAGAGTCTGATTAATCGTGAACTTCGAGGACCATCAGAGCTGCTCACAGCGCTTGGGGTTGACCTAACCTACCCCAAGCACTGCGAGCAGTTCAGGCTAAAAAACAACCAAGTCACGTGTGCAATGACGCTACTTTGCTAATTATGCACTCCCATTAAACGCCGTTGACACGCCTGCATTTGCACATCCACAACTCCGTTCACAAGCACCTTCCCCTGTTACCACCCACAAACGGCACTATCTGTCACTCAGAGAAGCGACCTGAAAGTGGCTTGCGAGCTAGCAAAATCAGATCGCACCGAATAACTTGCGCATGCGCACTGCGAATTATACGCATGTGCAGATGTGCGATTATTGCTCCCAGCGAGCGAGTATGCCCTAGCGAGAGACTCTGAATGAGGTCCTAAAACTCCTTGCGAGGGTGTCTCTACTACTGGTAGCACTAAAACTAGCTGATTGATGCAAGAATCTGTAAAAAAGTGATAAGTTTACAGTTCCAAGGATCTTATTATATTAACCATTGCCTGCCATTGGGTTATTCAGTATCTTGTTTATGTTTTTTAATTTTTGCATCATTTTAAACCCAGCAATTTGAAAAAAAAAAAAGCCCTGATTCAGAGGCGCTCGCTATTTGCAAGCGCTCGCTCTGAATCAAGGCGGGACGTTTTTTTTTTACCCCGGCCTCCAGGCCGCTCGCTAAGCTGTGGGTGACCACCCACAGCTTTAGCGGGCGGCATGGCGATGGTCGCGACCATCGGACTTGCGACGAGACCCTTGTAGTAGGGTCTCAGGGCCTGATTCAGACCCGCATGCGAGTGCAGGACGCTCGCAAGCGGGTCGATGTGCCCTAATGCGCATGCGCACGACGGAGGGAGCTCCGTCGTGCGCATGCGCGAGACCCTGCTAGCGACGGGGTAACCGATGCTCCGGGTCTCGCACCAAAGGGGGTGTGCTGTGGATGAGTGAAGTTCTCACTCGCTCCGGGGCTTGCGTACGCGCATTGCACTCGCCGCGCGTGCACAATGGCCAACATTCGACCCACTTCGTAGCGCTGTGCGCTCGTGAGCGGGTCTGAATCAGGCCTTAGGTGTAGGCCGTGGTCGAAATGTGAATTTTTAAGTGGGGGTATGGAAAATGTGGAAGTGGTTCAGTGGTGCAAGTAATTAAAACATAGCAGCAGGAATATGAGTGCGACCCAAAGGCACGCTGGAAAAATGCACTCACAAGGTGCATGCCAGCATGACACACCACCCGTTTCTTGTCACTCTGGGAGCATTCCTGTACATTCCATTACAAATACACCTTACCTATATGGTGGTTTCTCTGCAATGGGGAACCTCTGAAAAAACTGATCCACCCTGGGTAGACGATGTCTTCAGTTGGTACTCACTATTTATGTAGGAGATCACATGGTCCGGAAGATGCCTGTTTGTGTAGGAATATAAGTTATAAGTAATGTCATTATCATACAACAGAGGTGCAAAGATATTTGTGCCTCGTGTCCCTCCTGCCCCCTATATCCCCACCAGTTTCCTGTCCCCTTCCCTGTCACACACTTTGCACCCACAGGAAATAATAAAAAAAAACAAACACATAGGCCTCCACAGAAAAAAACAAACAAAACAACACATAGGCTTTGTATAAAAAAAAAAAACATACACATTGGCAACGATGGGACAAAAAGAAACACATAGGCCCCACATGAAATAAATAAAACACATAGGGGGAATTCAATGTGCAGTGTCAAAGCTAATGGGCGCCCAACGGAGCAATTCAATTGTTGCCCTCGCAACAATCGTTAATTGTATGCCCCATAATAGTGCCATAGTTTATTTTATGAACAATAGTAGTGCCGTAGTTCACATTATGACACATTGTAGGGCTGCCAGTACACATTACACCACACACTACCCCCAATTCACATTATGATACAGTGCCCCCATTTCATATCATGCCACATTGCAGCAATGTCAGACTGGAGCATGAAGGGGCCACAGTGGAATGGCAGGCCCCACGAGCTTTGGGTAGGTGTGGCCATCAATTTCAGAGGTGCGGTCCTCCTGCATTATTATTATTCTAATATCAACAATCTGTGACCCTTTTAATATATTATTAATAATCGTGACCCTTTTATTATAACATCAATAATCCATGTCCCCTTTATTGATATTAATTGAAATATTGTTAATTAAAATATCAATAATCTGTGTCCTTTGTCATGCCTTCAGCATAGGGTTTGTTATGTTGCACTAATTCGAATAATAAACTCAGTTCTTCAGATCACGTCTGACTGGATTATTGGAAGATAGAGTATTGGTTATGCTGGCTGCTCCAAATTTGTCAGACACTTTGCGCCTGATTCAGAGCCGGACGCTCTGACCAGACCATTTTTTTTTAAGTGTCCGGCCTCCTGGCCGCATGCTAAGCTGTGGGTGACCACCCACAGCTTTAGTGAGTGGCCAGGCGATGGTCGCGACCATCGGGGCTTGCGACGAGACCCTTGTGGTAGAGTCTCATCTGCCGCAAGCCCCAGTGAGCTTACGGCTCTAATAGTGATGTCAGTAGTGAGCCGGAAGCTCACTACTGACATCACGCTACTTTGCTACCATGCTGCTGGGTTGCGTAGATCATCCCAATAGAAATTTTCCATTGACAGCCAAAAATATACAAAGTGAAAAAGAGAGCACTCACCAGTCTTCTCCATACAAAAGGTAAATTTTTTAGTTTATTCACTCACATCATGACAATAAAGAGCATGTTGACATTTCGGGTCCCACACGACCCTTTGTCAAGACCCAGAAACCACAATTTCTCCAGGTGGCTATCACGAAACGTCGACAAGCTCTTTATTGTCATGATGTGAGTGAATAAACTAAAAATTTTGCCTTTTGTATGAAGAAGACTGGTGAGTGCTCTCTTTTTCACTTTGTATACATATATATATATATATATATATATATGTGTGTGTATATATATATATATATATATATATGTATCCCAAACAGACCAGCACTCTACTCTTGAGATAGCATTGTCAGCCTAGGTGCCTTCCCTCCTGGCAGTAGTATGCAGCCACAGCCCGAGTATACAGAGAGAGTGATATAAACTACATAAAGTTGATTAATGTTTCGGTTGTTAAACTTTCGTCAGAATCAATGTTTACCAACTGAAAGTTTAACAACTGAAACGTTAATCAACTTTATGTAGTAGTGTGTCCTTATTTATAACTATTTCTACCAAACCTGTGAGTGCCACCTGTGACACACTGTGTGTGTGTATATATATATATATATATATATATATATATATATATATATATATATAGTATCCAACTGGATGGTACTCCCAATCAGCAATCAAAAGTCCGGGGTGCCCTCCGTGAGAAAACAAAGTCCTCCACATATACACCAAATCGGCGGCACCCCAGTATAAATAAAATGAATGGGCAGGATAATGTTACATTATCCTGCCGATTTGTTTTATTTATAGCGGAGTGCCGCCGATTTGGTGTATATATATATTGGGACATTGACAGAATTTTTATATTTTTATATTTTGGCCTTTATTCACCACCACAATGGTTTTGAAATGAAACAAACAAGATGTGCTTTAACTGCAGACTTTCAGATTTAATTTGAGGGTAATTACATCCAAATCAGGTGAACTGTGTAGGAATTACAACGGTTTCTATATGTGCCACCCACTTTTTAAGGGGCCAAAAGTAATGGGACGATCAACTCAAAAGCTATTTCATGGACAGGTGTGGGCTATTCCCTCGTTATTTCATTATCAATTAAGCAGGTAAAAGGTCTGGAGTTGATTCTAGGTGTGACATTTGCATTTGGAATCAGTTGCTGTCGAAGAGTGTGGGTAATTTGAGGGTAATTACATCCAAATCATGTGAACGGTGTAGGAATTACAACGGTTTCTATATGTGCCTCCCACTTTTTAAGGAGCCAAAAGTAATGGGACAAACTAAACAATCCTAAATCTAACTTTCAGCAGCAGTGCCAAGTGTGCGTCTGTCTGTTAAAGGGTGGTGTAACCCCCAAAGTGCACTCCAACAAAAATAAAACATTTTCTTCTCTGTTTGTGAATTGTGTGCACTGTACGTGCATCCTCAAAGCAGCAGCGCCAACCATACGCTAAACAATTCTTTTTTTTCTGTGTTTGTGTGCGAAATGTATGCGCAGTAGCCGCACGTGCATCAGCACAGCAGCAGCGCCAAGCGTGTGCCTGTGTCATAAGTCAAGGGCCGGTTTGGACATCTGGTCTGGACTGAAGGACGTGCCATCAATTTCTGTCATGTCTACTGTCACTGATTATGATACGGTCACCACTGACAGAATGGTGGAGGATTACATTGGTGACAGCAATTGGGGATGTCAGACAGTCCGTACTTGTACTGGCAGAAAAAAGAGGCAATTTGGAGGCCCCTGTACAAACTGGCTCTATTTTACCTGAGTTGCCCCCCTCCAGTGTGTATTGCGAAAGAGTGTTTAGTGCAGCCGGGAACCTTGTCAGCGAAAGGCTTAGGAGGTTGCTTCCACAAAATGTGGAGAAGATGATGTTCATAAAAATGAATTATCATCTCTTCCAGGGAGACCAGCCTCCAGAACGTACAGAGGGACTTGTGGTGCTGGATTCCAGCGGGGACTAATTAATACTCTGTGAGGATGATGATGTACACAACACTGAAGAGGGTGAGGAATCGGTGAATGAGGAGGATGAGGACGACATCTTGCCTCCGTAGAGCCAGTTTGTGCAGGGACAGATTAATTGCTAGCTTGTTTTGTGGGGGCCCAAACGAACCAATCATTTCAGCCACAGTCGTGTGGCAGAAGCTGGCGCTGAAATGATTGGTTTGTTAAAGTGTGCATGTCCTGTTTATACAACATAAGGGTGGGTGGGAGGGCCCAAGGACAATGCCATCTTGCACCTCTTTTTTTTCTTTGCAGTATGTATAGTTTGGGGCCTAGTTTTTCAAACTGCCATCCAGTCTGCCACTGCAGTGTCACTCCTAGATGGGCCACGTGTTTGTGCCGCCCACTCGTGTTGCTTAGCATAGTCATCCAGCTACCTCGGTGCAACCTTTTGGACATAAAAACACTATTGTGAGGTGTTCAGAATAGTCTGGAAATTAGTGGAAATTAAGGTTATTGAGGTTAATAATAGCATAGGAGCAGAAAACCCACAAATTCTGTGATTTTAGCTGTTTTTATGCTTTTTTTAAAAAAAATACAGATCCAAAACACAAAACCCAGAACCCAAAACACGGAACAGTGGTTTTGGCAAAACCAATCCAGATCCAAAACACGAAGAAAGATCCAGATCCAATACCAAAACGCAAAATACGAAAAGTGGCCGGTGCACAACCCTAATATATATATATATATATATATATATATATATACAGGGCCTGATTCAGAGCCTCCTGGCCGCTCGCTAAGCTGTGGGTGACCACCCACAGCTTTTGATGATGGCTAGGTGATGATCGCGATGGTCTTGACCATCGGGGCTTGCGACGAGACCCTTGTTGTAGGGTCTTGTCCGTCGCAAGCCCCAGAGAGCTTCCTGCTCTAACAGAGCAGGAAGCTCTCCACTGACATCACTGGTGCCTCCCACAAACGGCAGGCGTTCCTTCCGTTTGCTATTACATTCCAAAGGATGAATAGAAAATGAACATGTGTAGAAAGTTGGGAGTTTGGGTCATGCTTATAAACTTTATTTGTCCTTTGTAACCTGGAAGGAGATATACAGCAGCAACCAGCCAGACTCACACTCTCTGACTCTGTGACTGTTACAGAGCAGGAAGGTAGGAACTTTAGAAGCTGTGTACTGTACAGTGGAAAGGAAGCACTAATGCAGGAGTTCATGGAGATGAGGGAGTGGCTCTGGGAGAAACAAACGTAGCTCATTGGTGGCTGGTCCTGGGGGAGGGGCCAGCCACTGACAGATCGAGATGTGAACAAACCAGCACTGAACAGCACGCACAGAGCCAGGGGCTGGCTGGCAACTTTCAGGCTGGGGGGCAAACCCAAGTGAGTGGCCCCAGGTCTTCTCTCAAAAAGAAAAAGTGACAGAAATTGGAGCTGCCACTTAAGGCTGGGGAGGCCTTAGAGGGCAACAATTGGGACACGGGGATCAATTCATTGTGTGCAAGGTTTGGGCATACCTCCCCACTGTCCCGCTTCCAGTGTGACAGTCCTGTTTTTCTGGGACTGTCCCGCTGTCCTGCCCGTGGGCCGCAGTGTCCCGCGGTGGGGTGGAAGTTGGGAGAGCACAAACTGCTGCCTTGCATAGCAGAGCAGTGGGATTGCAGGAGGAGAACAGATGCCGTGCGCATATGCACGGCATCTGTTCTCTTGTGTAGGGAGAGCCGGGTGCTGCCCAGCATCTCAGAGTGCTGGGCACGCCCCCAAAGTGATGAAAACGGGGGATGCCGCGAGGCTCTGCCCCTTTCTCCTTAAGCCATGCCCCCTTTTCGACCGGCGCGCGACCTGTCCCTCCTTCTCAACTTAAAATTTTGGGAGGTATGGGTTTGGGCACATTAATGAAAATGGTGCATGGCCACATACAGCAGCACGTCCCCATTTCGTTTCATATTTGGGGCATGCACATTACTTCCCTATAGGCTGGGCTGCCTATAGTGTCTTTACCAGGATGGCACTCGCCAGGGGCGCCGGCCGAGGGGGGGGCGCCGGCCGGCAGTGCCTCCCATGGTCAGGGGGTGGAATAAAGACAGGACTGCCCAGGTACGCCCCTTTGATGTCTGTTCAGGGCCTGGCAGCCGCTGGTGAGTGAGAGGGAGTCACCCACCCCCTACTTCCCAGCACCTCCTCCTCACCCACCCCAGCACCTCCTCGCCTGTCCTCCTCCTCCCTGGATCCGCGGTTGACTCTCCGTCTCACATGCCGCCAGGCACTGGGGAGCAGAGGATGTGGGAGTGTACCTGCCGGCTGCTCCTGCTCCTGTGCGGACTGACAGCGGGGCACCTGGGCCCGAGGCTGACTCCCCGTCTCACATGCCGCCAGGCACTGGGGAGCAGAGGATGTGGGAGTGTACCTGCCGGCTGCTCCTGTGCAGACTGACAGCGGGAGACCTGGGCCTGCGGCTGACTCTTTGTCTCACATGCCGCCAGGCACCGGGTAACGGAGGATGTGGGAGTGTACCTGCCGGCTGCTCCTGCTCCTTTGTGGACTGACAGCGGCGCACCCGGGCCCGCGGCTGACTCTTTGTCTCACATGCCGCCAGGCACCGGGGAGCGGAGGATGTGGGAGGGTACCTGCCGGCTGCTCCTGTGCGTACAGACAGCAGGACACCCAGGCCCGCAGCTGACTTCATCTCAAATGCATCCGGGCACCGGGGGGCAGAGGATGTGGGAGGGTACCTGCCGGCTGCTCCTGTGCATACTGACAGCAGGACACCCGGGCCCGCAGCTGACTCTTCGTCTCAAATGTATCCGGGCACCGGGGGGCAGAGGATGTGGGAGGGTACCTGCCAGCTGCTCCTGTGCATACTGACAGCAGGACACCCGGGCCGGGACCCCACAGGTATGTGACAGGGTGTAGTGTTACAGGTGACAGGCTGAGCGTGAGTATGTCACAGGGTGTAGTGTGAGTGTGTGACAGGGTGTAGTGTGAGTATGTGACAGGGTGTAGTGCTACAGGTGACAGGCTGAGTATGTGACAGGGTGTTGTGTTACTGTAACTGGCAAGTGAGACATGGGGGCTGGCTAGGGAGAGGTTTTAAGTACAGAGTGTGTATTTATACAGAAAATATGGGGGGGAGGGGGCGCCATTCCATTACTTTGCCATGGGCGCTTGGACCCCTAGATACACCCCTGCCTCCAGCCTACAGGTGTGACAGCACCCAAAAAACAGGACTGTTGCACCTCAGTTGATGGTTGGGGGGTATGCACACATGCACTGTATATTTACTGTTTTACACATAGCCACACATATGCAGGCATGCACATATACATTTACATACGTACTGTTGTACACATAGCCACACATACATCAGGCTTGCCGACATATAGCTCTCTCCTTCTGAGAGGGAGCTGTCGGGCTTATACAGTGGGGGACGTGACGTTGTAAAAGGGGATGGGGCCCGCAGCTGCTCTACTCTATTACCAGGGACATTACTTCAGGGGCTACTGGGGCACTTCTACAGGGGCTGCTGGGGGCACTATTACAGGGGCTACTGGGGGGCACTACTTCAGGGGCTACTGGGGGCACTATTACTGGGCTGCTGGGGGCACTATTACAGGTGCTACTGGGGGACTGCTACTGGGGGCACTACAGAGGCTGCTGGGGGCACTTCTAGAGGGGCTGCTGGGGGCACTATTACAGGGGCTACTGGGGGCACTACTACAGGGGCTGCTGGGAGCACTATTACAGGGGCTACTGGGGGACTACTACAGGGCTACTGGAGGACCACTACAGGGGCTACTGGGGCACTTCTACAGGGGCTGCTGGGGGCACTATTACAGGGGCTACTGGGGGACTATTACAGGGGCTACTGGGGGCACTACCACAGGGGCTGCTGGGGGCACTACTACAGAGGCTATTGGGAGCACTACTACAGGGGTTACTGGGAGCACTACTACAGGGGCTACTGGGGCACTACTACAGGGGCTACTGGGGGCACTACTACAGGGGCTACTGGGGGGCACTATTACAGGGGCTACTGGGGGCACTATTACAGGGGCTACTGGGGGCACTACTACAGGGGCTACTGGGGGGCACTATTACAGGGGCTACTGGGGGGCACTATTACAGGGGCTGCTGGGGCACTACTACAGGGGCTGCTGGGGGCACTACTACAGGGGCTGCTGGGGGCACTACTACAGGGGCTACTGGGGGCACTACTACAGGGGCTACTGGGGGGCACTATTACAGGGGCAGTTTTACAGGGGCTACTGGGGACAATATTACAGGGGCACTTTTACAGGGGGCAATACTACTGGGGGCAATTTTACAGAGGGCATTACTACTGGGGGAAATTTTAGAGGGGGCACTATTACAGGGGCATTACTACTGGGGGCACTAATACAGGGAGCATTACTTTTGGGGCCACTACTAATGGGGGCATTGCAGAAGGGGCACCACTACTGACGGCACTGCAGAAGGGGTAGCACTGCTGTGGGCATTGTATTAGGAGCACTCCTACTGTGGGCATTGTGTATAAGGGGAACTACTACTGTGGGCATTGTGTATAAGGGGCGCTAATGTTGGCATTGTGTAAAAGGGGCACTACTGTGTGTCAGAACATAAATAAGAGATACTACTATGTGGTGTAATGTGAATCGGACACTGTGCGGTGTAATGTGAATAAGATCATGCTACTGTGTGATGTAGTTTGAATTGGGAATACTATTGTGTGACCACGCCCCTTTCTTTTTAGTGTCCCTCACAACCATCCCTATTTTGGTGACAAAGTGTTTGAGATGGGGGGGTAAATGGTGAATAGATGACATGTGCATGCATGCGGCATCTATTCACCAGAGAAAGGGACTGGGAGCATGCCCAGCAGCTCCAAGAGCACTGGGCATGTACCCAGCATGATTGGCGCTCGTGATTATGGCTTTTCCCGTGAGACCACACCCCTTTCCTTTGTCGGGTTCACGCACCTTCAGAGTGTGCAAATTCAGCCAGGGGGCGCTAAAATGTATCTTCGGTTACCAAATATATTAGGCTCGGGCCAGCCCTGCATACATACTGTCCCACACATATACACATACATATATACTACCCTCCAACATGACCCATTCCATTAGGTACAAAATGCCCAGCTCCTGGACTTCCCACCTAATGTATGATTGCAGACACCTGTATTGAACTAGGTAATTGATGAGACAGGTGTTTCAGCACAGGTGGCTACAATCATAAAATAAGAGGGAAGTCCAGGAGCAGAGCATTTTGTACCTAATGGAATGGGTCGTGTTGGAGGGTCTGATATATACAGTCATGCTTATTTATACAAAACTATCACACACATATACATATACACATACATACACAGTCACACACATATACACATACATGCATACAGTCATTACATAGTCACACATACTGTCATCACATAGTCACACATACATACTGTCATCACATAGTCACACATAAATACAGTCATATACATATACATACATACAGTCACACACACACATACAGGCATCACATAGTCACACATACATACAGTCACACACACACACATACATGCATACATACAGGCATAACATAGTCACATATACATACTGTCATCACATAGTCACACATACATACTGTCACACACTTGTCACTTATATACATATAGACATTAGGGTTCTCCCTCCCTCTTACATTAAACTCTGCCACTGTGACTTTACTGGCTGCAGCTCCTCCATGCTCTCTCCCCTCATGCTGCTCCTGGCCCTGCTCCAGTGCCGTGTAGCTCCGCCCCCTACTAGGACTCCGCCTCCAGCATTCATTTGTTCAGTTTATATCAGATGATCGCAGTGCTTTAGCTGCGTATAAAGGCTGGTGCTCGGGCTTCTGAGAAAAGGAGAGCACTTGGGCTCTTACAACCTGCCCCCTCCTTAATCCGGCTCTGGCTCCATTATGAGAGTAACACAAATGGAGTGGCCCAGCAGCATTCTCTGCCTATCTCCAGCCATTCATGCAGCGTTCGGCTGCAGGCAGATGGCGGTCCTCCAGGACTGACATAGTACCGGCCGGGGGCAAGTGGCACCCTGCCCCCCGGCCCAGCCCGCCCCTGCACGGAGCCCTCCCTCCACTGCCAGCCAGGTCAGTAAACAACCTATGATGTCTAACTACCCAGCAAGCATCTCCACTATGCAGAATGCTGTGATGAACGTCTCTGGTGATCAGGCTAGGTCACGCCCCCCTGCGATAGAGGGCGTGGCTACAAATCCCCAGGGCCCTCTGAGGATTTCCCCGGCAGCCCGGTCAGAGGCTGCATTGCAGTGTCCCCAGTTCATTTTATGCCACACAATAGTGCCTCCACTTCATATTGTGCCATATTACAGTGCCCCAGTTCATATTATGTAACATTAGAGGGTGCTCCAGTTCATATTCTATCACAAAATGAGCAGGTCAGATTATGCCACATTACAGTCACCATTTCAAATTATGCTACATTATTACAGTGCCCAGTTCTGATTATGAAACTTTACAGTTCCTCCTTACCATTATAAAATCCACTTATACACCTCTCACTGAAAATAGAATGTCTCCCCATTCAGACCCAATTACTTAGCAGGCAAATCCAGGAAATAGATATGCAACTACAGTATAGAACCTGGGTACAGGGCCCCATAGCTTTATTGAGAGCATTAGTTCCTATTTATAAGGTACCAACTAACAAATAAGGAATTGTATTTCCAGATGGTTTTTATGGTTTGATCTGGGACTAAGCTTCCAACTGTACTTTTTCTAGCACAGCCTGGGGATAAGATTTTGAAGACTGGGCGACCAAGGGGGAGATTTATCAAAGCTTGGAGAGATTAAGTGGAGAGTGATAAAGTCCCAACCAATCATTTATTTACAGGCTGTGCTAGAAAAATTACAGTTAGAAGCTGATTGGTTGGAACTTTGGGGTCTATTTTATTTAATCAGCTCCTAACTGCCATGTCACAGGCTGTGTTTGAAAAATGACAGTTAGGAGCTGATTGGTTGGGACTTTATCTCAGTTCATGTTATCTCCATTCAAGGCTTAGTAAATAGACCCCTTTATCTCTCTCCAAGCTTTGATAAATCTCCCCCTGGTCCCCAAGTCTTCAAAACCTTATCCCCAGCTGTCTTTATCTTCCACTAGTTCCTGCAGTGGGTAATCAGCAGCCCTTCTCCTTATTAGTAGAATAAATCCTCCATAGATTTAAATGTTTCAAAAGGAAAATAAAGTGCATGCCTCATGCATTACCATTTTAATAAAAAATAAACAAGAAGACAAACGTAGAATTCACTTTTAAAAGGCAACACCAAATAATACATAGGATATTGGTCCTTGCAAGTCGGCCTACCAGAGTGAAGCATCTGAGCGTAGTCAGGTATGTGCATCAGCAAGATTATATACAACCAAGGATCCCGATACAGATGTGCTGTGTCTCAGTAGCCCTCTGCTGGATGTTCAATTAGATCGAGAAACCACCCTCACCTGCTGCCCATGAGTTCCAACCATTAGATTTTTGTCAAGGCATATCCATTAGGTTGGCTGTATTTCCCCTTCGCGCTAGGGACCTGGAAGTGACGTGAGTGAGGGTGGAAGTGCAGTTCCTGCCCATGACAGTCAGGTAAAGAAGAACTTTGTCCCCACTTACAGAGGCTTGTTGTCCGCTCGCCGCGCTTCGGGCACGGTGGCTCGCTATGCTCGCCACATGGTTATATTCCCCCTCTATGCCCACTTGGATGGCAGGGAATGACGCTGGACACTGGCTTAGGACGTCAGAGTCCTCTCGGTGAAGGGGATTTAGACATTACCATATCCATTATCCTTCAGCCAGAGAATTCCCAAAACAGAAAGTACTGTAAATTGTTGTTGCTGCTCAGTGCTAATGTCATACACACAAACATGATCACTTAGTGTATCCCCCTACAGACATTAAAAGTTTCAAAGCTTAATGAGGATGGCATCACTAAGCAGTGGGTCAATGTCATTTGATATAATATAGGCATGCTGCTCCAAATTATGAGAAAAAACCCTTTATAGTGAAACCTCCAACAAACTACAAAACTAAAGCCTAAATCTGAAATAAATACATATACTTTTTATATTTTGTAAAATCAATGTAAGTTACAAGGTTATAAAACCTATTTCACAATACAACATACGCTTACCTTAGGCAATGTGATTGGAGATCTAGCATGGTTACATAAACAACAGTGAATACGTACCCTTGTTCACAGAGAGCTGGTAATTTACTGTTCTGTACCATGCACACTTGTCCCCCCTTAGCAGCTGGCCCCAGCCCTTGTTGGGCACCTCTAAGAGGCCCAGGCCCAGTTAATTAGTACCCACTCTACCCCCTCTCGGCACCCCTTTCTCCAAGGAAAATAGTGTTGGCCCATTTGTTAGTTAAATGTAGAAGTGGATTGGATACTTTTCTTTAACTAAGTTATACTTCTAGATGTAACTATGAGATAGCATTATAGGAGAGATTGATACAGGGAATCAGTTGTGACCATTTATGGGGTCGTGTAGGATTCCACTGTGGGGATAAATTGGTACATGCTTCATTTTTGGTCTTCCCATCTGCTGGATCAGCACATTTAGAATGTCTAATAATTTGATAAACTTAATGACCTTTGTGTGTTTTCTTTCCTTCTTTTTATGTGTCGCCTTTCGTGTACTATATACGTAACTAAGCAGCTGTTATTTTCACCTAAGTCAAACGTAGTCCGTGCATTAAGCCCTCCATCCCACACCAAGAACTGTCTCTGGTATCATGCCAGGATGTGAGGAGGGAACCTTCCCAGGAGGGAATCTCTGTTTAGCATAGAAAGTAAACACACTTGAAATGACAATATGCCTGTATGCAAAGACATGTACCTGTGGTGCAGAATGTCAGAGTGCAAAGGTGCCCACACACATACCGATGTACTCACGATCCGACGATGTGTCCAATTTCCCTTAAAACTCTCCCCGGCAGCTCTGAACACGATATGCACACGATATGCACACGATATACTGTCCAATCTTCATCCGATCTCCTGCAGCCAGAGATTTTAACAGTGCATTTGTGTGTAGATTGTCAGATCTGCCCTACAGCACGGCAGATCTGACAATGCGATGTGCGACCTGCGGGGGTGCGCATCGCATCGTGATCATGAGTGGGGACTCACGATTTGGGCATTTTTTTCCCGATCTGTCGTTCCAATGTGTTAGACTCGGCCAGATCGGGATATAAAATCGTTATGTGTGTGGGCACCTTTAGTTGTACGCCAGCATTTTTTGACACTTGCATTCAATATATTGAGATAATTGGTGTCTAGGTTTATTATTCAATGAATAGAAAAATGTTGTAAATTTCAGATAAGTGGTCAGGCCTACAAAGCTTGGAATAAAGTACACACTAGGAGCTGCCACAGTCACAGACATGTTGGCAGACCAGATGTCATGCAATACATTTACATCATTCATTTCATCCTTTGAAGCTTCATTATATGTCCTGTAGAGCAACTTCTCCTAACAGCTGTCAGATTCACAGAGACAGAGACATTTCAGTGTACCAGAGATGCTGGGCTGTGACTTTGGGGTCTATTCATTATGTAAATTATCGGACCATGATAATTAACATAATAACTCGCCTGAAAGTGCCAGAGCAATTCATCATTGCTCTTGCACGAAAATCAGCTATCTCTGCAAGCGGCAAGTGCACATGTGTGACCTACAGTGAAAATGTTCATTGTCACCTGCTTTTGTACAAAATAAGTGATGATGAATAGCAGGGGCATAACTAGACCTAGGGGGGCCCCATAGCAACATTTTCATGGGCCCCCATAGGTCCATATACTGTAAAATAAAAGTATAGGAGACTATTTATTAATGCTTTTACCCCAAACAATAATGCAGAAACTTCCCTGCTCTTTATAGGTCGAATATCACCACCTAATCCACAGAGTATGTGTGTTTGGGGGAGGTGGGGGGAGAAGTATGGCAGTATTGGGGGGAGTCTGGAAGCATGAAGGTAGCAACAACAAAGGGGGTGTCTGGTAATAGGGAGAGGTTAAGTCAGGTAGCAGGGAGAGATGTACCTTCTGTGGTACATAAGACAGAAGGGGATAGAGGGGTATTCTGGAAGCAGGGAGGGAGGGAAGGGGGTGTCTGGAAGCAGGAAGGGGGCCATTGTAGGTTCTCTGGAAGCAGGTAAGAGGTAGGTGGGTGCAATGATGTATGAAGGTAGGGATGGTGTTTGTGGGGTGTTCTGTTTAGGGGCAGGGGCATTCCTAGAGAGGAGGGGGCCCATGTGCAGTCTCCGACACGGGCCCCCTTCTCTGCCCGGCAGCGCAGCCAGCGCCAGAGTTACAGACTCTGGGCACTAGAGTGTGCCCAGAGTCTATAGTGTATGCACAGGTCACCGGGAAAATGGCCGCGCCGTACATTTTCCCTCTATTGCGCATGCGCAATTGACGGGAAAATTGCCTCCGCAGCCATTTTCCAGTCTTGTACAGCGCTGGATCCCCGTGCTGATGTGGGACTCTGCGGGGCCCCCTGGACCCAGGAGCCTGTGTTCCCCGCACACCCTGCACCCATTATAGATATGCCCATGGGCAAGGGGATGAGGAGGTGTATGGAGCTTAGACACACACATACACCATTCCTCACAGTAAGGGCTAGCACAGACTTTAAGCATTACACTGACCTCACCTGTTTTAATAATGCTGGGGGGTCTCCTTTGTTTGTTGCCTGGGAAAATGGGAGTGATGTGAGGTACCCGGGGGCAGGTGAGGGGCACTGCCTCAGACCTGAACTTTGCTCAGGGGAGAATCACAATGTTGGCCACGGCCCTGGGACAGTAGAGGGCGGAGCGGCTGATCCCTCTTGCTGCTCTCCCTCTGTATCGGCGTCATTGTGTAACCCTGGTTTAGGGTTAAAGAAAAACCATTTATATGTATACTTTTGACTTATACATTTCATAGCATTCTGAGGTAATTTAAGTCTAATTGCTTAAATAAATAAGGTATATATGTGTGGAGATATCAAGGTACATTAAATTCCTACTCTACATGTTTATGTATATGTTTAAGTAGTGTGCACTATATAAGAAAGGGCCAGAACTGGCAGGCAGAAGCTGCTGTCAGATGGCCCCTGTTTAACATAAGCGGAGTGATACATGTAGGAGTGAATTGGTTTCTGTCAGGAAAAGAGGGTCCGGTTAGAGGGAGGTGATATAACAGCTGTTAGCAGCAGCTGACAGTGATTCTGGAGTTCTCCCCCTCGGGTGCCCACCTCCCTGCGGCCTGGGCAGCGGAGCCGTAGTAGGTTGCAGCGGAGCCAGAGAGGAGGCATCAGTGGCAGCGGTCAAGCTTACCACTGACAGGAGGGTGAAGGTCACGGCAGTGGAGCCTGAGGGTGGTCCCATCGGCAGAGTTGCGAAGAGGGACTGATGGCAGCCGGAGGCTGTAAGCAGGTGGAGTTGCGACACACCCCTGCTGTTGAGAGGCTGTGGTCCCAAAGAGAGATGTAGATGTGGAGCAGCAGCGGCTGCATCAAGAAGTCAGCTGTCACCTCAGCACGGCTATGGAGTTGGGTTGGTGGAGAGGGGACACGCTGGGCTATGTGAGGAGACAGAGAACAGGAATGAGGGAGAGTCCACTGGAGGTTCGTGGTAAGCTGACAGGGAGCTGCAGTGGGATAGTGTAGCATCAGTGTAGCCATATGTAGCAGCAGAGGAGGGGCTTGGCTGCATGCCATAAGCCTACAAACTGTTATATGGGCTAATCCCTGCAGTGGCTGCCTGGTTAAAGACTACACTTCGTAAGTGATAGCAGTTGTAAGTACAATAGCCCCTTACACTGCATACAAGGAGAAGTCAGTCAGAGCAGGGGAGTGGCAGTGTCAGCTGGTTACAGTTCAGAAGCAGCAGATAGCCCACAAGTATTACAGCAGGACTGCTCATTGGCCAGCACAAAGAGGAGAGCCATAGGGGTCACAGGGAGGGCTGGATTTTCTCAAGGGAGTACAGTAGTTGCTAAGGTTGCACCTGTGTTGTGACACATTGGTAGTGACAGTAGCACCCTATCAGTGGTCAACTTGCACTGCATTCTGCCACAGCAGGATAACTAAGGGTTAACCCACCGCATATACATCACTGCTATTTACACTGATTTATAGGGCAACATTTGTCCTTTGGGAACCTTTCCATTATATGTCATCCTACAAATTGGAAATATAGAGGTGTAACACATTGAAGCTGGAAGCCAATAGTTAGCACTGAGAAAGGAAAATAACTAGTGCATGCGGTGAAAACATTTGTAACGAACATTTATTTATACCCCTTTCACACCGAGAAAAGTACCCGATAATTTTCCGGCTCTTGCCGGGTCGACCTGGGTTTTTATTTCTGTCTGAAAGGGTCAACACGGGACCTAATTCCCGGTACTTCGACCCAGGTATTTACCAGGGTTTTTTCCTGGGTCTTACACGGGTTGGCTGCTGTCTGAAAGGCGCCGACCCAGGTTTTCCAACTCCGGACATAGTAAACAGCGCTTATTGGCTGAGATGGCGGTGCACAGGCTGATTGGCTGAGCGGCTGGGTCTCCCTGATTGGCTGAGCGGGCGGGGCAGTGGTGCTGGCGTCTGATGTCACAATTGTGCTGCAGAAAAGGAGAGAGAGAGAGAAGCATGGCGCACTGGAAGGATGAGGAGATCCGTGAGCTGCTGGCAGTCAGAGGGGAGGAGGAAATCCGCAAACAGATCAGTGGCACAGTGAAGGACGCGATAGTCTATACAAACATAGCTAAGATCCTCACGTCAAGTGTACGGACCCAGCAGCAGGTAGTGAACAAACTGAAAGCTCTACGCAAATACTACAACAAAGTTCACGACCATAACAGGCGGAAAAGCAGTGCTGCCAGAATGGAATGGGTTTACTACGATCAGTGTAATGAAGTCTTTGGCAATTCTGCACTGGTTAATCAAATTGCCATATCATCGTCTAGTTGTGCATCTTCACGAAGTGTTACCCCAGAGAACAGCCAATCCTGCCCAATGACACCACCAATACTCTTTGATGACATCACAGAGATAAGTGACACAGATCTGATGGCTGCCACGGGGGTCCCAGACACCAATTGAGGGTGTGGTTGAGGCGAGTGGAAGCAGTATGAGTGGGATGCCAACTCCTGCACACACTGAGACTCCGACATTGCGCAGGAACAGTAAGTTACTATACACACAGTGTCTAGCACTCCACATGTCACTGTGCATAATAGTCCTGACGGCACAGGAAATACTAATCAATATGGCACTGTGCATACTTATGCAGATGGCACGGGGATTAATACACAGGATGGCAGAGTGCATAGTTATTCAGATGCCACTCATCATAACTAGGGGTGATCGGGTTCAGATTTCTGAAATCCGAACCCCCCCGAGCCCCCCCCGATCTGAGGCTGATCCGAGTCAGGCTCGACTTTTCCCGCCTGACTTGGATCTGAAATCGAGGCAAAACGTCATCATCCCACCTTCCGGGTCTCGCGGGTTTTGGATCCTATATAAGGTACCCGCGTCTGCGCCATTTTCTCACTCGGCTGTGGACAGTGAAGAGGGAGGGTGGGAGTTAGGGCTGGTTGGGCTGTGTAGTGTAGTGTAGTGCTGTGCTGCTGTTGTCCATAGGGGCTGTGTCCACTCCTTCAAAGTCCATAGGGGCTGGCTGGACTGTGTTGTGCAGTCAGTTGTCCATAAGGGCTGTGTCCACTCCAAAGTCCTGTGCAGTGTCCCAGTCCTAAAGGGGTGCTGTAGTGTTGTCCAGGGGGTGCTCTGTCCATCAGGGGTGCTCCCCCGAAGTGAAAAAAATATATATTTTTTTTCTGTGTTTGTGAATTGTGTGCACTGTGGCTGCACATGCATCAACAAAGGAGCAGCGCCAAGCGTGCGCCTGTGTCCAATTAGTAAAGGGCCGGCTGGCTTGTCCGTTAAAGGGTGCTGTAACCCCCAAAGTACACTCCAAACAAAAAAAATATATATTTTCTGTGTTTGTGAATTGTGTGCACTGTTGCTGCACGTGCATCAATAAAGGAGCAGCGCCAAGCGTGCGCCTGTGTCCCATAAGTAAAGGGCCAGCTGGCTTGTCCGTTAAAGGGTGCTGTAACCCCCAAAGTACACTCCAAACAAAATAAAAAAATATTTTCTGTGTTTGTGAATTGTGTGCACTGTGGCTGCACGTGCATCAACAAAGGAGCAGCGCCAAGCGTGCGCCTGTGTCCCATAAGAAAAGGGCCGGCTGGCTTGTCCGTTAAAGGGTGCTGTAACCCCCAAAGTACACTCCAAACAAAATAAAAAAATATTTTCTGTGTTTGTGAATTGTGTGCACTGTGGCTGCCCGTGCAACAACAAAGGAGCAGCGCCAAGCGTGCGCCTGTGTCCCATAAGTAAAGGGCCGGCTGGCTTGTCCGTTAAAGGGTGCTGTAACCCCCAAAGTACACTCCAAACAAAATAAAATATTTTCTGTGTTTGTGAATTGTATACACTGTGGCTGCACGTGCATCAACAAAGGAGCAGCGCCAAGCGTGCGCCTGTGTCCCATAAGTAAAGAGCCGGCTGGCTCATTTCTTAAAGGGTGGTGTAACCAACAAAGTGCACTACTCTCCAGCAAAAATAAAAAAATATTTTCTGTGTTTGTGTGCGCCTTAGCCGCACGTATATATCAAATCAATATAACATAAATGGAGGACCAAACTTACTCCGATAAAAATAAAATAGGGAAAGATCAAGAACCACTTCCTCCTAGTGCTGAAGCTGCTGCCACTAGTCATGACATAGACGATAACATGCCATCAACGTCGTCTGCCAAGGCCGATGCCCAATGCCATAGCAGAGGGCACATACAATCCCAAATGACAAAGTTCAGGAAAATTACCTTAAAAAAACCATTTAAATCATCTGAAGAGAAACGTAAACTTGCCAATATGCCATTTATGACACGGAGTGGCAAGGAACGGCTAAGGTCTTTCCCTATGTTCATGACTAGTGGTTCAGCTTCACATGACAATGGAAGCCCTCCTCCCGCTAAAAAAATCAAACGAGTTAAGCTGGCAAAAGCACAGCGAAGAACTGTGCATTCTAAGAAGATATCACAAATCCCCAAGGAGAGTCCAAGTGTGGTGGCGGTTGCGATGCCTGACCTTCCCAGCACTGGATGGGAAGAGATGGCTCTTTCCACCATTTGCATGCCCCTGCAAGTGCTGAAAGGAGCACCCACAGGATGAGGATACTGGTGTAGCTGGCGCTGAGGAGGAAGTTGGTGAGGAGGATTCTGATAGTGATGTGGTTTGTTTAAATCAGGCTCTGGGGGTTACAGTTGTTGTCCGTGGGATGAAAAAGCCCATCACGGTCATGCCTGGGCAGAAGACCAAACATTCCACCTCTTTGGTCTGCCAATATTTCTATCCAAATCCGGACAACAACTGTCTTGCAATATGTACCATATGTAAAGGTGAAATAAGTAGGGGTAGGGACGTTAACCACCTAGGAACATCCTCCCTTATACGGCACCTGCAGCGCGTTCATAAAAAGTTACTGTCAAGTTCAGAAACTTTGACTAAGACCGTAAGCAGTCCAGGGACACCTAAATCCTGTTGTCCTGTTGTATCCAAGCACCTGCAAACCACACCGTCAACTCCCTCCTCGTCAATTTCCTCCTTAGTCAGGATCGGAAGTAGTCCTGCAGGCCATGTCTCTGGCATGACTGACTCTCCAATCCGGGATTCCTCCGGAGGATCCTGCATTGCTACGCCTACTGCTGCCGCTGCTGCTGTTGCTGCTTCTGTGAGTCGTTCATCATCCCAGAGAGGAAGTAGGAACACCACTACTTTTACTAAACAATTGACCCTCCAACAGTCCTTAGCGAGGAGGATGAAGTACGACAGCAGTCATCCTGAAGCAAAACGTATAACTGAGGCCTTGACTGCTATGTTGGTGTTAGACGTGCGTCCTTTAGTGCAGTGGGATTTATACAATTGATGGAGGTAGTGTGTCCCCGGTTCCAAATCCCGTCTAGATTCCACTTCACTAAGCAGGCCTTACCGAGACTGTACAGAAACGTCAGAAAAATTGTCCTCAGCGTCCTGAAAAATGCGGTTGTACCCAATGTCCACTTAACCACGGACATGTGGACAAGTGGAACAGGCCAGACTAAGGACTATATGACTGTGACAGCCCACTGTGTAGATGTATCACCTTATGCAGCAACAACAGCAGCGTCACCAGTAGCAGCATCTCAGAAACGCCAGCTCGTTCCAAGGCAGGCTACGCTGTGTATCACCGGTTTCAGTAAGAGGCACACTGCCGACAACCTCTTAGAGAAACTGATGGAAATCATCGCCCAGTGGCTTACCCCACTTAGACTCTCCTGGGGATTTGTGATATCTGACAATGCCACCAATATTGTGCGGGCATTACATCTGGGCAAATTCCAGCACATCCCATGTTTTGCTCACACAATAAACTTGGTGGTGCAGAATTTTCTGAAAAGTGACAGGGGCGTGCAGGAGATGCTTTGGGTGGCCCGAAAAATTTCTGGCCACTTTCGCCATTCAGCGACTGCGTGCCGAAGACTGGAGCGCCAGCAAACACTCTTGAACCTGCCCCGCCATCACCTGAAGTAAGAGGTTGTGACGCGGTGGAACTCAACCCTCTATATGCTTCAGAGGATGGAGGAGCAGCAAAAGGCCATTCAAGCCTATACATCCACCTATGACATAAGCAAAGGAGGGGGTATGCACCTGACTCAAGCGCAGTGGAGAATGATTTCCGTGTTGTGCAAGGTTCTCCAACCCTTCGAACTTGCCAAACGTGAAGTCAGTTCAGACACTGCCAGCTTGAGTCAGGTCATTCCCCTCATCAGGCTTTTGCAGAAGCAGCTGGAGAAAGTGAAGGAGGAGCTAAGACGGAGCGATTCCGCTCGGCATGTGGGACTTGTGGATGAAGCCCTTCATTCGCTTTGCCAGGATTCCAGGGTGGTCAATCTGTTGAAATCAGATCACTACATTTTGGCCACCGTGCTCGATCCTAGGTTTAAAGCCTATGTGGTGTCTCTCTTTCCGGCCGACACAAGTCTGCAGAGGTGCAAAGACCTGCTGGTGAAAACACTGTCAGCTGAAGCGGAAAGTGACACGTCAACAGCTCCTTCTTCATTTTCTCCCGCAACTGGGGCTGCCAGGAAAAAACGTAGGTATCCTAAGCAACCCGCTGGCGGTGATGCAGGGCAGGCAGGACCAAGTTTGGACATCTGGTCCGGACTGAAGGACATGGAAACAATTTCTGACATGTCTACTGTCACTGCATATGATACTGTCACCATTGACAGAATGGTGGAGGATTACATCGGTGACAGCATCCAAGTAGGCATGTCAGACAGTCCGTACCTATACTGGCAGGAAAAAGAGGCAATTTGGAGGCCCCTGTACAAACTGGCTCTATTTTACCTGAGTTGCCCCTCCTCCAGTGTATACTCCGAAAGAGTGTTTAGTGCAGCCGGGAACCTTGTCAGCGAAGGCGTAGGAGGCTGCTTCCACAAAATGTGGAGAAGATGATGTTCCTAAAAATGAATTACCAACTCTTTCAGGGAGACCAGCCTCCAGAACGTACAGAGGGACCTGTAGTGGTGGATTCCAGCGGGGACGAGTCTGTGAGGATGAGGATGTACACAACACTGAAGAGGGTGAGGAATCGGTGGATGAGGAGGATGAGGACGACATCTTGCCTCCGGAGAGCCAGTTTGTGCAGGGACAGATTAATTGCCAGCTTGTTTTGTGGGGGCCCAAACGAACCAATCATTTCAGCCACAGTCGTGTGGCAGACCCTGGCGCTGAAATGATTGGTTTGTTAAAGTGTGCATGTCCTGTTTATACAACATAAGGGTGGGTGGGAGGGCCCAAGGACAATTCCATCTTGCACCTCTTTTTTTTCTTTGCATTATGTACTGTTTGGGGCCTAGTTTTTCAAACTGCCATCCTGTCTGCCACTGCAGTGCCACTCCTAGATGGGCCACGTGTCTGTGTCGCCCACTCGTGTCGCTTAGCATAGCCTTTTGGACATAAAAAAATTGTAAGGTGTGAGGTGTTCAGAATAGACTGGAAATGAAGGTTATTGAGGTTAATAATAGCATAGGAGCAGAAAAACCAACACATTCTGTGATTTTAGCTGTTTTTTTTCTTTTTTTTTTTTAAAAATCCAGATCCAAAACACAAAACCCAGAACCCAAAACACGGAAGGGTGGTTTTGGCAAAACCAATCCAGATCCAAAACACTAAGAAAGATCCAGATCCAAAACCAAAACACAAAACACGAAAATTGGCCGGTGCACACCCCTAATCATAACACTCCACTTAGCACTATTGTCAGGACTACCTACAGACAGTTGTAGACTTGTATGATATTTTACATGTTTGCTGTCTACTTTATATTTCTTTTTTGTTGAAGCTTGTTGTTTTTGACAACATTGTTTATCCTGCCATTAACAGGCCTGGCAAGAGCTTAGGGCAATGTGTGGGTGCCCTTTAAGTCAGCTACGTGTATATACGGGGGTGTACATAATTTACAATGTACACACATTACCTCCATTTGTTTTGTATTTAAAATTTTGTATACTGCACTTAACAGGCCAGTCGTGAGCTTTCTCCCATGTGTGGCCGCTGTATTACAAAATGTATACTGTATATGTGTCATTTCTAAGGCTGGCCCTGACACACAGTTCTAATAGTTGGGGTGCCTCCCCTATTATATTTTTCAGTTCCATGACAACACAACCTATTTTTCTGTTGTCTTTATATATAGATATATATATATTTAAATTGTTGCATGCATTAAGGCCATGTTGTTAATGGCTAATGCATATTTGTTGAAAAATAAAAGAAGCACTTTAAAAAATTTAATACAGCAGGTGTTACATGTGACATAACATGTACATAACATGAGGCTTTCAAATAAATAAAATTTGACTGCAAAACAAGACTTGTGTCGTCTATACTATGTCATTGTATGTATGCAGTTAGCAGACACCACCCACTTTTCATGACCTCATCTCTGTGTGCCATAAAAGCAGTCCATTTGTTATGACACAATGTATATTGCAGGGATAATCTGGGTGCTGTGTGAAAGGGGTCTACCCAGGAATTTCCCGGGAATTATGTGCTGTGTGAAAGGGGCTTAGGATTTTTATGTCTGAAAGTGGTATTAGTTTTCTCAGTGTATCACTTATTAAATAAAAGGATGTAGCTACAGCCAGGATTTTGCAGACTTTGAACTATAGATGGTGTTTGCAGCACCAGATTGATAAATCTAGCCAGGACTAATGATATACTGTATATAATTTAGTCATTGTATTTTCAGTATTCAATAACATTTAATGTGATGTCAGTTGAAAGGATGTGTATGAAGATACATACAGGTATACACATAAGGTAG
This sequence comes from Taudactylus pleione, assembly GCA_031769625.1. NCBI lineage: Eukaryota > Metazoa > Chordata > Amphibia > Anura > Myobatrachidae > Taudactylus > Taudactylus pleione. The sequence continues at coordinate 8,061,140 of JAUIMM010000350.1, read as the reverse complement.
ACTGCATACAGTATAAGATTAGAGCGGTATTAATAGGTATAGGAGTTACCATTAAGGTAACATATAGAAATATACATGTAATATACGGCATACATATGAAATACGTTTAACAGGAATGTGCCCACAATGTCTTTGAATAACAGCTTTTCCAGAGATAGGTGAAGTAGTTATTTATACTGGTATATTGTCTTATGTAATGACATGTAATGTTATGTTATGTACTATGTTATGTACTATGTTCTGTACTATGATATGAACCTATGTATTTTCTATAAATATAGCAGGTGATGTAATGCTATGTTCATGGTAAGGACTGTACATAATACTTATCCTACAACTTCATAAACTTAAGGATTTACAACTGAACCATATGTTGTGGTGACATTATTATGGTGCTACAATGTCGGTAAGCCTAACCTTCTGTAATTAGGAGAATAAGAATAACACAAGTATATAAACTAATCCCCAATTTGGGTTTTCCCAAGTAGGCCCAGACTACTATTGATACTTGGGTGGAGGCACTGAACTGATAGAGAAAAGATACACCACTTAGAGAGAGGTTAAGGGTGGGTACATTATACAACATGGGCGTTAGTAACCTGGTGTCCCCTTAGTGGAAAAAGGGGGGGTTACAATTGTGTGGTTGCAGCAGAAGATGGGGTGGGCGGCTGAGCTCCGGTGCCCTGTGCTGGGGAATCAGGGGGTTCGGTATGATTTATTGCCGGCCGCATCCCAAAATCCTGATCGTCCTAAAGGTAAGTATAAACTAACCTAATTCTACTCCCTAACCCTCCTTTAGAGTGCCTAAACCTAACCTCCCCCCTGTGCCTAACCTTAATCCCACCTCTAAGTGCCTTAACCTAACCCCCCTTCCCCGCCACCTAAACCTAAGTCCCCCGGGGGGGTGCCTAACCTCCCCCCTGGGGTGCCTAACCCTCACACCCCCTTCCCCTAGCCTGACCCTAACCTCCCCGGGGGGGCCTATCCCTAAGTCCCCCCCCCGGGAAGCCCTAAACCTAACCCTCCCCCCCCGCGCGGCTGTCCGCACCCGGCGCCCAGCATCCCTTCGATCGGGATGCCGGGTGCCAGTCTCCAAGCATCGGTAAAATGACAGGCGCTTGATTTAGATGCCTGCCATTTAACCCTCGCTGGGGTTAAGCAATCGGGAAGCCGGCGGTCGGCATTGCGTCCGCCGGCTTCCCGAGCGTATACCAAATCAGGTAAGTAGAAGGGTGGGCAGAGGGGCCACAGTAGACTGTGACTCTGCACCTTCCAGTCCAGGAGCCTGCCCCCATACATGGTGTGATTTGCATAAGATGCGATCTCGTATATGATTTCCCTTGAAAATTCTTCCCTTGAAATGCTATAAAATTTGTGCCAAAAAATGGTATGATTGTACAAACGAGCATATGATTAGATGTGTCCAGGGCCGGATTAAGGTCTGTGGGGGCCTCTGGGCAACAAACATGTGGGAGCCCCTATTAAATGTGACAAACTGGGGGTATACGCAATGGGGACCTTATGCAGAGCCCCCAGTAGTGTCAGTGCCCACAGTGGTAGTGCCCCGTATGCAGTGCACCCAGTAGTAGTGCCCCTTATGCAATACTCCCATTAGTAGTGCCCCCTGTAGTAATGCCCTCTGTATAAATGCCCCCAGTAGTAATACCCCTGTAGTTGTGCCCCCAATAGTAATGCCCCCAGTAGTCATTCCCCCTTTAGTAGAGCCCTCTGTAGAAATGCCCCCAGTAGTAATGCCCCTCTATTAGTGCCCCCAATACTAATGCTCCCTCTCTAGTAGAGCCCCCAATAGAAATGCCCCCTGATTAATGCCCCCAGCAGTAATGCTTCCCCCCCGAGTAATGTTCCCAGTAGTGATTCCCCCCCCAGTAATGCCCCCAGTAGTAATGCCTCCCCCCTCCCCGAGTAATGCCCCAGTAGTAATGCTCCCCCCTCAATAATGCCCCCAGTAGTAATGCCTCTCCCCTCCCCGAGTAATGCCCCAGTAGTAATGCTCCCCCTGAATAATGCCCCCAGTAGTAATGCTTCCCCCGTCCCTGAGTAATGCCCCAGTAGTAATGCTCCCCCTGAATAATGCCCCCAGTAGTAATGCCTCCCCCCTCCCCGAGTAATGCCCCAGTAGTAATGCTCCCCCCTGAATAATGCCCCCCGCCAGTAATGCCCCCAGTAGTAATGCCTCCCCCCTCCCCGAGTAATGCCCCAGTAGTAATGCTCCCCCCTGAATAATGCCCCCCTGCCAGTAATGCCCCCAGTAGTAATGCCTCCCTCCTCCCCGAGTAATGCCCCAGGTGTAATGCCCCCTGCCAGTAGTGCCCCAGTAGTAATGCTCCCCCCTGAATAATGCCCCCCGCCGGTAATGCCCCCAGTAGTAATGCCTCCCCCCTCCCCGAGTAATGCCCCAAGTGTAATGTGTAATGCCCCCCGCCAGTAATGCCCCCAGTAGGCCGCTTGCACTAAAAAAATTAAAAATAAAGATCAAACTTACCTTAACATTATCCCTGCGTCCGCTGCTGTCCATTCGGCTGCTCCTCCACACTATGGCAGAGACGTCATGATGTCTCTGCCATAGTGCTCTGCGTGAGCTGGAAGCTGGAGCTCATGTGAGCTCAAGCCTCCGACTCCGGCTCTGCTGCGGGGAGGGAGCCGGGCGCCCGCTGTTTACAGCGGGCACTTGGAAATGCGGAGCCTACCTGCTGCGCCGGGGTTAGGTTGGCCAGAGGAGGCGGAACTGGTTCCGCCTCCTCCGGTCCACTTTAACCCCGATTGGTGTGGGGGCCCTTAACGTGTGGGGGCCCAGGGATGATCGCCTCTGTCGCCCCCCCGTTAATCCAGCCCTGGATGTGTCTTAAGCCTTTGCAAATCGTTTAAGATGTATCGTCTGTGAGAAAACAGCCTCACAATGTTTCTGCTAGAATCCAATAAGGGCGGGCTTATCTAGGGGGTATATAAGGCAGCATCTATTGGGCACACTCTGGCCCTGATTGAGAGCTGGACACTCTGACAGAGCGCTCGCTCTGAATCAGCTATCACCCACAGCTATAGCGAGCGGCCAGGAAGATGGTCACGATGGTCAAGACCATTGCGACTATCGGGCTTGCGACGAGACCCTTGTGGTAGGGTCTCGTTGCCGGAAGCCCTGGAGTGCTTTCGGCTCTATCAGAGCCGAAAACACTCCCACTGACATCACTTGTGATGTCAGTGGGGCCGGCCCCAGACGGTAGGCGTTCCCATGAGAACGCCTCCATCTGGGCAGCCACGCCCCCGGTATGTCCACCAAAGGGGGCGTGCTGTCACTCACCATCGACAGCACGCCCCCTTTGTATCGAGACTCGGAGCGACGGCTTGGCCGTCGCTATCCGGGTCTCGCGCATGCGCACGACGGAGCCGCCTCTATCGTGCGCATGCACACTGGGCCAACATCTACCCGCTTGCGAGCGCTCGCGAGCGGGTGTGAATTAGGCCCTCTGCTCTATAGTGAGGCTTGGTTTTATACCCTGCTGAATGCTGTGCATTGTTATTTTGCTTTGCTCTGGGCTTGCCTTTAACAAAAGTGTGTTCTATACTAAATACATTTTGTGGTGATGGATTCCTATTGCTATAAGCTTCTGCTAGCCTATGGCTATCTGGAGATGAAAGGTGATGGAGCTGAGGAGAGGAGGTGGATAAGGTCTAGCTGGACCAAGGAGTGGCTGAGGAGGGAGACTCGCTTCCATATGCCCCTGTTGATGAAGAACAACCCGGATGATTGCCGCAATTACCTGCGTATGGATAATGCCACCTTCTAGGAGTTGCTGTGTCTGGTGATCCCCTATATCCAGAGGCAAGACACTGGCATGAGGAGGGCCATCCCGGCTGAGGAGAGGCTCATTGCTAAGCTGAGGTACCTGGCTACAGGAAGGTCCTTTGAAGACCTGAAGTTTGGGACCCTCATTTCCCCCCAGGCTTTGGGGCGCATCATACCAGACACCTATCAAGCCATTGTGAATGTTCTGAAGTTCCACTACTTTAAAGTGAGTAAAAACACTACACATTTGTTTCTGGTGAAAGAAAATATATATTTTTTTATTTCTTTTTTTTCATACTGAGGATAAATATCATTTGGATTCAGTATTCTGCGCTATGTGTATAAAATAAACATGGCAGCTCAGTAAAAAATAAGCACATACGAGTGCTAATAATATTAAGAGAAAGTATAGAAACATATAAAAAAACATATAAAAAACACATATGTTTATAGCCCTTTTAGGCACGGGTGAGAGTTAGCGGGGGCATAGATGTTAAGTCCATTATAAACGATGCACATTGCGGTCCATGAGGTGTGGGCTGGATGCTAATACTAGCCCTTTTAAACCCTACTTCTAAAGACTGCAATTGTCGCAGACAGTATGATTATCATTGCTGTCTTTAGATAGATTGCCTCTAGATAGATTGTCAGCAGTGGCAAAAGGCGGGATGGGGTACTAATTACTTGGGCTTGGTGGAGGGGCCTAGCAGAGGCCCGGGCCCTCCGCCTTCACCCCCACCCCCTTACCTGTCAATGGTAGTGTCACTATCTCCGCAGTCCAGCACACGCTGTTGTGTGCTGGGATGTGGTGGGTGCACTCTGATTTGCAGCAGCAGTCTCCAGGTCCGCAACTGGGGGGGGCTAAGAGAGCACGTGACCCAGGTGCTGGATTTGAAGGGGTGCTGGGGAGAGGCTGCAGGGAGGTTAGGTTGCTGCTCTTGTGCATTTGAAGCTGCATCCCGGCCTTGATAGGCACAGAGACACCGTCAGTCTAATATGGTACAGGTTGCAAGCCAATCAGTGCTCGCGGAATGGCAGCCTATCCAGCCCATGAGCTCCAATTGGTTTGTGAGCGGCACCACATTACAATGACGGCAGTACTGACAGTTCCCCACTGTATGGCAGCCCCGTCCAGCGCAATCCAGAGCTCACCCACTGCACGGCCCTTGCAGGTAAGAGAAGGGAGATGGGGCCTTACTATGGCATAATGTAAAAGAGGCCTTTCTGTGGCATAATGTGTATGGGGCCTTATGTAACACCCCTTTTTTTTTCTTTTAGGGATTACGTAAGAATGGAATTTCTAGGTTCTCTTCTTAATTTACAGAGAGGTAAAGAGGTAAGTATGCAATAGATTTAGAGAAAAGTGTCATGTAATTTATTACAGTCAAAGAAGTCACAACAGTTCAAGTTGCATTTACCATATGAGAATTATAAGTTCAAATACAATTTCAACTACAGTTTCATTTCACTAGAATCACACAATGAAACAAGTTTTATTATTTCAGGAACACAGCCGCCCTGCTAACGGTCAGTTTAGCGCTGCCCCTGTTGATGCAAAGATTATGGCATGTAATACGATATAAACAGAGCTTATCTTAAATGCTATAACTAATTAGCAATGGCAATGAATTACAGTTTATCAACACTCTATCAGTATATGAACAATTCCTAAAGTTTTCTGGCCAGAAAACTAGTAGTCCCTGAATACCGGTAATACCATGTCTCTATAGTGCGCACAGCGTTGCCCGGGTGAATACTAGTCACTACTGACTATAGCTGTCTTTGCTAATATGCCTCCACTGAGTTTCCTGTACGAGGTAAACTTCTGTCTCATAGCAACTTTCTCTCACTTTTAGTCCTGGCTGCCAATCTCAGCTATCCTGTTAGTTCCCAGCAAAGTAGTCTTTTATGTGGCAACTGTATCACTTTTTGTTTTAGTCAGATGTAACAACTTGTCTATATACTTTAGGTTAAAACTGCAGTAATCCTTAAGACTTTCCCTAGAACGAATCACAGCCAATTACTTTAATTCCTTTTCCTAGGATTAAGGGCTGTAATTATTCTAGACCAGTTCTAGTCCTGGCCCAGCTGACGGCTAGGCTTTGGTACTGGATTACTCCTTTACTTCCAGGCCACTAAGGGCCTGATTCAGAGCCGGACGCTATTTGCGCTCGCTCGTTTCGAAAAAGGGGCCGGCTATTTAAATTGAGCGCTCGCTCTTTGCAGTCTGTTGACGTCTCTATGTCTGAGCGAGCGAACGAAATATGCGCTCGCTATTTTGTAAAGACGCCCCCTGGCCGCTCGCATCCTACGTCATCTCTGCTATTTATTTGATTAATCGAGTACATCGAAAGGCGTCTGAACTGCTCGCAGTGCTTGTGGTTGGATTTTCCTACCGCAATCATGCGAACAGTTCTGGCTAAGAAACAACCAAGTGACATGGTCGATGACGCTGCTTTGTTAATTATGCACAACCTTAAAACGCCCGTTTTGACCGTTTGGCACGCCTGTGTTCGGATCTCCACTCCCCGTTTTCAAGCACCTTCCCCTGTTACCACCCACAAACGCCTCATTCTGTGACACAAATTAGCAGGCATTCGCTATTTTGCGAGCACAAAATTTCCGACCGCAATGACTGGTTCGCGCATGCGTATTACAACCCATACACATGCGCAGTTGTGCAAACATCGCTCGGAGCGAACGAGCGGCCGCTTACGAGCAGCTCTGAATCAGGCCCTAAGCCAAGTCTTTTCTAAGCAAGGAAGCCTTCTTTATCTGAATAGGCTGTGTAGGGTGGCAAACAGGGATGATGCGCACGGGTGGGCTGCTGTCCCTCTCTTTGGTATCAAGGCTTATGTGGGCGCAGGCAACTATGTATCCGATTGCTTAGATAGACTGTGACGCCACAGGCCCTTTACCCGATGCTGTAAGGACCTATTACTGTCAATGACTATCTGTGGGCAGGTGCGGTGAAGTTGCGGAGAAATCGCTTACCACCCGGACCTCTTCTTTTGCTTTCTTTCTTGACTCTGCAGAGCCTGTCACTCTCTGCAGCCGGACGGATTGAAACCGGACTCCGCCTCCAATATTAACTGCGAAACTCCGCCTTGGCCACGCCTCCTTCCATCAGACGGAGCATCCGCTTACTGCAGTCAGCCAGCTCCGCTCACCACGATGTCTCCCGACTGTACTGCAGTGCTCCCGGCTGGTTCCCCGAACAGACCCCAGTGGCATCAGGTAACAGCAGCGTCTTTTTAGTCTCTCCTCACCACCGTTGTCTCTCTACAACTGCGCAACTGCTCACGCATGCCGGCCCCTTTTTAAAGCCGATCAGCCCCCTCGTGCTTCTCTCAATGGGCCTCCCCAAGTACACGCGCTGCCCCTGCACTCCTTACAGTTCAAACGGTACATCTTTCTCCCTGCTCAATGCCCATTGTTAGCTTCCTATCCTCGTGCCCCTCCATAGTTCTCAGGGTATCCCGACTGGACAGTACCAAGTTCTTCCCCCATTTAGGGGTAGTTCAAGCAGGTATATTTCAGTCACTAGTGTCTCTAACCTATTTTCCTTACACTTAACAGGCTATGCAATACTTCACATACTGGCACACTTCTTGGTTCCCCATAGTGGGGTCCCCTAACTTTTTGGGGTATCACACTTACTGTGGCATAATGTAAAGGGGACCTTACTGTGGCATAATGTAAAAGGGGCCTTACTGTGGCATAATGTGTAAGGGGCATTACTACGGCATAATGTTTTATGGGGCATTTCTTTGGCATAATGTGTTATAACGGACATTACTGTGTTGCATAATGTGTTATAAGGGGCATTACTGTGTCACAAAACCACACATCCTTTTCATCCTCTATGTTGTATTTTTTTGGGGGGCGCCAAATTATGGCCTAGCCCCGGGTGACAAAAATCCTAGTTGCGGCCCTGCTTTGACTGTGTGGAGGGGGGGGGGGGACAGGGAAGGGAGAGTGATCGCACTGATTGCCCACCCATGGACTTGCCCCTGGCTGAGGAGCACAATGGCACCCCTCCCTGTGGAGTGCCCGTTGTCCTGGTTTTCTCACAGGTTTTTTGTAAGGAGGCGTGATCACACCTTCTTACTTTAGGCCTCGTCCCCAGGAATTACCGGGCCCCATACGGGCACTCTACGGCCCTGATGGTCAGCACCTCTTTACAGTATTCATTTATTCATCCTATATCATGAATGCAGTGTTTGTTACATTCCACAATTAGACAATTAGAAAAGACTAGTAGAAAGAAAAGACAAAAAAACTACCAATCTCAAATTATTCCTATATGAGCTAGCAGCATTTGTCCAGAGGAATTCTGTATAATCTCAGAGCAGCAGTAGAAAATATCTCATATCATCAGAATATGGTAAATATAGCAGTCTGTCAATTGTAATCTTTGATAACATTGCTTTCTTCTTAAACATTGTCTGCAATTTGTGCCACATGCATACCTCATTATGTCTAAAGCATCATACTAAAAACCAAAATATTTCCTACCGCATAATGTCTGTAGCCCATCTTGTTCTAGCCAGTGACCAATTCTTTTCAAAGCTATTTCTCCTAAAGCTACCATTTTGAACAGCACAAAGCAAGACAAAAGTAGAAGTAATGATGTTGCAATCACTGTGTCAAACATCTTTTGGACATATCAAATAATCCCAAATGTCTAATTAAATGTGTTTATGTATTTAATTTTGCTAAGCAACCTACTTTTTGGAGGCCTTTACTTTGTATTCTGCCCACCCCAGAGACCATTCTGTAGATCAGAGGCTGAGTAGTGATGACACCACTGGAATCAATGAGAGGGGACAGTGACTGTGATAGGTGCAGTCAGTTCATGCACCAGCACCTGACGAGTAGGGAAACAGCACCAGTATTACAGCACGTTTGGCCTCTAAAATCTATATACATGGGTTACCAGAACATATTGGAAGCAAGCATTCAAGCTATGCAGTAAACTCTCCATGTTCTTCAACATAACCAAGGTTTTCAAAAAAGTATCTGAAAAATTTCTTTTGACAACAGATCTCAAGAGGTATAAAACATTTCATTTGCTACTGACCCATGACTGGGAGGTCATAAGTGGGTCATTTCCATTCCTCTAAGTTGGGAAATATGAAAGAAGATCGAAAATCTTCTAAATACGCAAACAGTGATTTGTTTGAAGCCCTTTAGGTATGTTAGCACTAATAGTAATGTTGCAGAGGAATTAAAATAACAATCTTCACTCTACAGTAGGTTTAATTATCTCTGAACTTCAAGAGAAAATAAATCCTTCCCATATAGTTTGTGGAATAAAAAAACAAAAAAACAAAAATAAACAATCAGAAGCCATTTCTGACTGTCTGCTAGAATATTAAGTAGACATGCTTACTTGAGACTCACTTGTTTCCCTTCAGCCATCCTTGTGAGAAGCCCATTTCGGTAATAGTTTTCATATTCACAATATGAATTTTGTTGGAACAAGAAAAGTAGTGTATGTAGCTAAGTGTTTATCAGGGACCCAAACATTGGGCTCAAAATTATCAATACAAAAATAATAGATTCAATAATGCGGTATTAACTATTAATTGTATACTATGCATGCCCAACTGTTAATTTTATTATACAAATGGAGATGCATTTTATTTATATATATATATATATATATAAAATATATATATATATAGACATACATATATATATATATATAATATGTATATATATGTACATACAGCCGATGTCATTAAGTACTATCTTCAGCGTAAAGAAGAACACGGAGTCCTGGAAGTGATGATATGGCTCCCACAGAGCCCTGATCTCAACATCACCGAGTCTGTCTGGGATTACATGAAGAGACAGAAGGATTTGAGCAAGCCTACATCCACAGAAGATCTGTGATTAGTTCTCCAAGATGTTTGGAACAACCTCCCTGCCGAATTGATACTGTTTTGAAGGCAAAGGGTGGTCACACCAAATATTGATTTGATTTTGATTCACTGCATTTTGTTAATTGATAAAAATAACACTTGTATTTAACCACAAGTCCCAGGTAAGACTGCTTTCAGATCTCATATAATTAGATCTCACAATCGGTCTGCTTGCACTCAGACCTCAATAATCCCCTTTCATTCCTGAAATCCAACCTCGGGTAGCAGATTTTCTAAAATTGAAACAGACCAGTGTTGGAAGGGAAAAAAATTCCTGTCACCAATGTCTGCAGTGGATCCTGTGGGCCTAATTTTTATTGGGGGCCAGGAGCTGCAGCTCCACCCACCCCGTTATTCCAGCCCCGCAGAGAGACATTGTGGGGAAAATTATTTAAAAAAGGTATGGTGGCTAGATAACATGTATATATATATATTAGGGATGTGCAGGCTCGGATAGGTTCGAGTTTGCACGTGGAGTTCGGATTTTTCCCTCCAAAAAAACGGAACTCAGAACGAGGCAAAACGTCATCTTACATGGACGAACATCATCATTCCTGGACAAAAGACCAGGAATGATGATGTTCGTCCATGTAAGATGACGTTTTGCCTCGTTGTGAGTTCCGTTTTTTTGGAGGGAAAAATCCGAACTCCACGTGCAAACTCGAACCTATCCGAGCCTGCACATCCCTAATATATATATATATATATGTTAAGTGACATGGTGGCAAGTGCAACATATAGTGTGACATGATGATGAAGTATTGTTTACAAAGTGAAATTATATGGGGTATCATATATAGAGTGAGTCATTGTATATCCATTGTATATTAGAAATGTGTAAGTGTGTATTGTATGTACCTGATGGATTATAGAAAATGTAGGCAGTTATGTACAGTATAGACATGAACACGCAAAGACACACACATACCCACACAAGGCTGTATTAAAAGAAAGGCACTTTCATTTGCAGGGGCATCCATGATATTGTTTGCCCTGAGGCCTACACAACTCTTAGACCAGCCTGATGACATACAGTAAATCCAACAACACCATTGGAGGCTACATGAGCAGTCACACAAAGCAACCTCATTACCACCTGGTGCTTAGCCTTAGACATCAAATAGGCAATCCCTAGAGGTTGTAATAGAAAGCACACTATTTTCATGAAACATGCCTCAAAACATCAATAGCATCATCAACACTGAGAGCCTCACTGACACCATGAGCAAAATAAAGTGCTCCCTCTAGGACAGTGGTTCTCAAACTCTGTCCTCAGGACCCCACACAGTTCATGTTTTGCAGGTCACCCAGCAGCTGCACAGGTGTACTCATTACTCACTGACACATTTTAAAAGATCCACAGGTGAAGCTAATTATTTCAGTTTTGATTCTGTCAGGAGACCTGCAAAACATGCACTGTTTGGGGTCCTGAGGATCGAGTTTGAGAACTTGTGCTCTAGGAGATGCAGGAGCAGTAGGGCAATATGACCAGCAAAATAAAGGAGGATGGGGTGACCTTGTCCCCATATCTGTCCTTCAGGTATCTGAATATGATGGAGCAAAGGCCTCAGTGTTCAATCATCGTGGAAACAACCCCCCATGTTCGAACCACTTGGAAACCAGCACGGAGTGACATATGTTATATTGGCCCCAGCAGAGCCGGCCCTAGCCAATTTGGTGCCCTAGACAACATTTTGACTGATGCCCCCTAGCAGATAATCCCACCACCATTGTTATGGTCGGTACACACTAGACAATGACTAGTGTGTACCGACCATGTTAGTGACTGGACCTGGTGAGGTGCTCACATCGGTAAGCACATACACACTTGCATTCGGCAGCATAGCCCTCGCTAACAATGGTGAGGTCCTTCTGGCGGGGGAGCTTGCGTGTGGAGACTGGCATTGCGTGTACGCAGAAGTCTGCTAGCATTGGGCCATCCTTGCAAGGGTAAGTCTAGTGGCGTCTCCGCGTCATGGCTGTCTGGGGACGGCACCATGTTGTCTTTGGTCATGTGACATAGCAGGCCAATCATTTGTGGGTCACCTGCTCTCTCTGGTTTTTCACGTTCCGTTACTGGATACTTAAGGGTGTTTGGAGCTCCCTGTAGTTGCCAGTGCAACGTGTTCACAGCGTCAGCTGTGAGAGAGAGTTCTCTGCGCTCCTGAACCTGAGACATGTGCTCCGGTGCTTGCCCTAGCTCCTTGTCTGCCTTCGACTCCCTGCAGCTTGCACCACTCTGCCTTGCACTCCGCTGGAGACCCACTCCTGCCTGAACCTGTCTCCGCAGTTAACCCATTCCTGCGCAGCCATCATCACAGCATTACCGGATTCTCCTTTCAGCCATCATCACAGCATTACCGGATTCTCCTTTCAGCTATCAGTACAGCATTACCGGATTCTCCTTTCCGCCATCATCACAGCATTACCGGATTCTCCTTTCAGCCATCATCACAGCATTTCCGGATATCCCTCTCAGCCACTATTCAGCATACTAGGATATCCACTTCACTCTTACAGTCTATCTGGATTCTCCTCATTCATCTCGGTCACTGATCTGGACATTTGTTTAATCCCACTCACTACAGTTCCCTTTTGCCAGATATATATTAGTTTGTTATTACTGGACTTTAGTTTATCTTATTGTTCATGTCTACAACATTCACATTAAACAACATACTTTTCAGTTTAAAGTTAAACCTGTTCCGGTGCTTACTCCTGTTACCACCATGGGTCCACAACAAACACTGGGCCTGATTCAGACCCGCTCGCAAGTGCATTGCGCTTGCAAGCAGGTCGATCGTGGGCCTGTGCGCACGCACGGCATGCGCACTGTGCGTGCTCGAGCCCCGGAGCGAGCGCAAAAAGCACTCGCTCTGGTGCTCGCATCCAAAAGAGGCAGCTGTCAAAGTTGATCGACAGCTCGCCCCGTTTTGGAGGCGGGCAGGGGGAGTGGCTGGTCAAACGGAGGCATTACAGCAGGAACGCCTGCCATTTGGGGCGGCCCCACTAACATCACGATTGATGTCAGTGGATGAGCTGCCTGCTCTATTAGAGCCGAAAGCTCACTGGGGCTTGCGTGAACGAGACCCTACCACAAGGGTCTCGTCGCAAGCCTGATGGTCTCGATGGTCGCGACCATCGCGACCATCACCTGGCCGCTCGCAAAAGCTGTGGGTGGTCACCCACAGCTATGTGAGCGGCCAGGAGGCCGTATTTTTTTTAAAAAAATGGCCGCCCTGATTCAGAGCGAGCGCGCGCTTTTTCAGTGCGGCTCTGAATCAGGCCCACAGTCCCTAACAATAGGCAAGCTATATGAATACTCAGAGTCTGAGTCAGAGTCGTACACCACTGGAGCTGTCACTGCGACTTTTGCCCCAGACCGACTGCATCTTTATGTTAATGCCACTTCCAATGATCTTCCTACTGTCATGCCCAATGGCCGTGTCACTAAACCACCACTGTGCATACAAAGATACACCACTGGTCGCACCCTCGGACATTGCACCGGCCCTGTGGAGGTGCAGAATGTCCATCTGAACATGGTCACCAGTGCCAGTGCAACTGTGGCAAAAGACTCGGTCGCTGACCGTGACACACCCACATTTGGCTAGCTACCGCCCTGTCACCTCTCAGGTATGCCACTGAAATTGCCTCTCTCTGCATCTTCCGATGGTAACCATTCGGATGTACTGTATGTGCAGTGTGACTTGGACGCAAAAGCAGACTGAAAATATCGGGCACTTGCATGCTGCATCGTCATAGCGTGCATCTCTGATTAGACCTCTGTCTTTTGATTAAAGCTGTCTTGGGAAATCTACTAGTTGTGGGAAAGTAGTTTAAATACAAGATGCTAATAATATAGACTACCTTAAATTTAAATCTGGGTGCATATTAAATGATGTGTACCCAGCGATGCGATGTACGACCTCCCCTGCCGATGGGCCGACATATAGGGCAGCCGGTTCACATTAGACGATCCGGGGCCCAACCACCTGATATGTCAGCCCCTGTTGCCTCCCGCTACATGAGGTTGTCAGTCGCATCGTCAGGTTGAGGTGCATGTAGGGCCGACCAGACCATGTAGCCATTAACCCCACGAGAGCGCGCAATGGCCGACATAGTGGGTACACATTAAACGATCTTGATGATATGTCAGGCCAAAAATTGTCTAATGTGTACCTAGCTTAAAAAGTTAGAACATATTCCTCTAACTACCCACTGTCCCCCTCCACACTTCTTCAACGCCCCTAACCTCCTCCACACCAATTCTCTCACTAGGGCGGGATGAGGTGAAACCACTGAAAATTGCGTTGCCATTTTCAATGAGGTTTTGCTGCATTTCCAATATGTACTAAGCACCGGATTGATTAGAACAGTGGAGATGGGGGAAAAACAGGGAGAGACAGGAAGAAGACAACATGGAAAGACAGAAGGTGGACATGGGAGGAACATGGGTGGGGCAGAACATATATATATATATTGTGACACAGACGGGATAGGGGTCCCTCTCCTTGGGTAAATGGACTCCCTCTTTACACACACCGCAGCCTAAGAATAACGGAACACAATTCTGGGGTTCTCGTGCAAGCTGGTCAGAGCCAGTCTTTATTGTACCAGGCACATAAATAAAACATGACATAAACAAAATCCTAGCCCGTCTGGACTCTAACTAGACAGTAGGTCCCTTACTATCAGAACACTAAACAAAATCACGTCCACAGTACTTACAGGTCTATATCAAACAGTGTCTCAGAGCAAGCTAGCCTGCGGGCCTGCTCTCCCAGGTGTGAGACACTCAGCCACAACACAACCCAGCTTATACCAGCCGTTTCCAGGTGCAAGCCCTAACGAGCTTGCTACCAGGCTGAAAGGCCCAACACCTTTAGTGGCCTGTGGATGGAGCCCTCCCTCTCCTCACATCCACACCCCCAGGACCCATTCCGGCTTTTCGCTAAAGCCGACATTTCTAGTCTGTTTTTCCCAAACAGACTTCACCTGGGGGTTTTAAAACACATAGGACAGGAATCTAGGACATATATAGAAGCAATTCCACACTTCTCCAGTGCTTCTATCACAATATATATATATATATATACATACACAAACACGAAATATATACATACACACATAAATATCTGTACAGACATGTATACACTCACATCTATATCTACTGTAGATGCACCTGATTTAATTAGTCCTGGAATCTTGATAACTCCTTTACTGAAGTTGAAATCTCCTGCATGTTCATCCACCATTAGTTAGCTGCATGCTATGCACACTACTATAGTGCACATTCAACATGGGGGAGGGGCTGAGTGGAATAGAGTGAGGAGCTCCAGGAAGTGGAGTTGTGCTGACGCTGCTGTGACTGGTCCCCTCCAGCCAGTAATACTGTAAAATACTGGCAGTCACTAATTGCTGGGGACCATGCATTTAAGCCTTCAGTGGGGAAGGGAGTGGGGGTCGTGGCCGGTGAATGGGGGTTGGGCCTCATGGGAGCGGTTGGGGGCAGGACCTTGGCAAGGGTGCGGACCTAGGCGGTCACTGGAAGGCTGCTGTAGCAGGAAAAAATCCTGTCTGCAGCAGCAGCCATAAGGAAGGGTAAGTGTAGGACACAGGGCAGGGAAAGGCTGGCTGGGCAAGGGAGAGGGCGGGCAGGGCAGGGTAGGCTGGCTGGATTGGGGGGGGACTAGGCAGGAAAGGCTGGCTGGACTGAGGGGGGCAGGGAAAGCTGGCTAAACTATGGGGAGATCAGGGCAGGTTGGCTTAACTATAGGCGGAGGTACAGGGCAGAGAAGGCTGTAACGGGGGGGGCAGTACAGAGAAGGATGACTGAACAAGGGGGAGGCACAGGACATTGAAGGCTGGCTGGAACAGGGGGGTTTACAGGGAAGGCTGGCTGACCTGTGGGGGGAGGTACAGGACAGAGAAGGCTGTAACAGGGGGGGGGCAGTGCAGAGAAGGCTGGCTGGAACAGGGGATGGGCAGGTTGGCTGAACTAGGGGGGGTAGCACATGTCAAGGTCAGGGAGTACCTGGTTAGGGGCCCCGGGTGGTAGTGGTGCTGCAGCGGCAGCCAGGATAGCAGAGATAGAATAGGATGCTGACGTTTTGCAGCTCATAGCTTGCGGACCATCAGCCATTCAGGAGCGGCTGCTACGGCGATTCCTGATTGGCTGCCGTTCCGCGAGCCAATCTTAGCTCGCGGACCAGCAGCCAATCAGGAGCGGCTGCTACGGCCGTTCCTGATTGGCTGCCATTCCGCAATCTCACTCAGGCTGGCTTGCGGCCTCCCTGCTTGCTTCCTCCCTGCCATCACTTGCTGCTGCTGCAGCTGTGCTACTACCCGGGACCCCCTCTCTATCCCCTCCCACCGGGCCCAGGACTCGAGGCCCAGCGGACCCCCATGATGGTGGCCCTGAAGATAGACTGATGCGGGGATTCATATATTTGCAAGCTAAAACCGTGCTGTCACTTGATTTTATGCCAGTTTATGCAACTGTCATCATTAGTATTGGCACCTGCACGTGCCCCATGCTAGGTGCAAGAGATTCCTAGGAAGAGGCTTCCCTTCCACATATGCATGACTCAGAATCACACTGAGCTTACATGCCGACAACATGCCCATGACACTCCTATAAGTCATTGCCTTTACATTGTTGGCACTCAGTTGGTTACCACCCTGGAACAAGAAATTTCAGGGAAATGCACATCTGGCCAAGCTCCTTATGACTCAGATTCGGATGACATATGCAATAATGCTTAAATGCGCATCTGCGCATGTGCGGACCTTTGTGCTCGTGCACAGAGATCTGTCCAACTCATCATCAACCCCTTATCTCTGCAAAACTGCTGGGGCATAAAACATTCACTAAAGCATTCATTGGCATAAGGCTCCTCCTTTATCATTGTTTGCTAAGTTCACTCACTATCACTGAATGGGAAAACTACTTAAATTACATTAATCTTCTTTTTTCATCATATAATATCCCATAGAGTTGTTCATATAAAATTAAACTGGTTTATGACTGCAATATTATTTATATTACTTTAGTTAATCTAAAGTGCTGTTGCTATAGCAACAACTTAGAATGCTTAAATTTAAGTGAACATAATTCTGTGTTTGGGCTACAATATATTCGTCACTCTGGCTCAGGAAAATGTCAATATTCCGGATAGCCATACTATTGCTGAAGATTTGCAGAGTAGTTAAAGTCTTAAAATGAACCTAACAAATCACTCAAGGATAATAATGTGTTCAAGGCTATGGCAGAGGTTCCCACACTCTGCCCTTACACTCCAGGTTTTAAGGATATCCATGCTTAACCACAGGTTACTTAATTAGTACCTCAGTCAATTTGATTTAACTTTCTAGTGTAATGGATAAGTATAATTAACTCTAGTTTAGTCCAGGAAAACGCTACTAACTATAAAAATCTGGCACAGGATAAAATATAGTCTTGAGAGATATGTAAGAAGGACCAAGTAGTTAAATATAGACTTCTAGGCTGGAGTGGATAACACTACCCACAGCAGTTAACAAGATGAGAAAATTGGAAGAGAAAGTACTTTTAATCAAGAAACTTCCTCCACTGAACAAGTATGGAAAGTAGAGATGCGCGGGTTCGGATCTCAGGGAACTAAACCCACCCAAACTTAGGGAATACGAGTCAGATCCGAGTCGGCTCGGGTATTCCTGCCTGAGTCGGATCTCAAAACGAGGCCAAACATCATCATCCCGCGGGTTTTGGATTCTATAAAGTAGAGATGTGCGCCGACCCCTGTGTTTTGGTTTTGGTTTTGGATCTGTATCTCCCCTGGTTTTGGACCTAGATCTGGTTTTGGATCTTTTTCCTTGGTGTTTTTTTAGGTTTTGGTTTTGGTTTTGGATCTGTATTTTTTCCAAAAACTTATATAAACAGCTAAGTATTATTAACCTTAATAACAATCATTTTCAGGCATTTCCATGCATTTTTAACCACCTCACAGCTCACAATATTGATTTCACTATTTTTCACCAATATAGGCCAAAGGCTGCAGTGAGCTGGAATGCTAAAGTAAGCAACAGAGCAGCAGCACAAATGCATGGCAGTTTAAAAAAGATAGGACATCTATGAAACATTGCCACACAGCAGTGGCAGACAGGATGGCAGTTTAATAAACTATAACAATGTCAGTCGGCAATGCCCCAAATTGCGCAAAATGTAAAGAGGTGCAAGATGGAATTGTCCCTCCCACCCAGTCTTATGTGGGATATTAAAAAGGACATGCACAGTTTAACAAACCAAGTACTTTTGCGACTAGGACTGACACTTTCGTGGCTGAATTCCTTGGTTTGTTTGGGCCCCCACAAAACATTTTTTGTGCTGGTCCAAATTGCTGGTAGCTGATACTGCACTGCTTGTTATTAATTTACAAATTATTTTAATTTTGTTAAACAAATGGCATGAACTCGCTGCAAATGACATAACAGCGAGGATGTGGCTAGATGGTTAACGTCCCTTCCTCTGCTAACTTTGGCTTTACAAATGGAACAGATGCCTTCACAACTGTTGTCAGAATTTAGATTAAAATAATTCCACACCCAAGACGTGGCTTTTCTAGCTTAATTTTTTCATAATGAGCAAGAACTGTTGCCACTGGTTCTGTTGCCACTTACATAAACCACATCCTCATCATACACATCCTCATTAGCGTCATATAGGACACAAATTTCCCCCTCATCCTCCTTCTGCACTTCCTCCACAATATCATCCTCATTTTTTATTATTTCACCATCTAATACTACCACAGCCGTCATGGCGTCAGTGATCCACTGTGGAATTGGGTGACACCTGTTTTACTTATTTCCTTTATCAAAGGACTGTTTAATAGTCAATTGTTTTTTTTAAATTACTACTAGGAGTGGTCTTCTTGTTCACTTTCTGGGATGAAGATCCACCCCCAGCAGCAGCAACAGGCGTAGCACTCAAGGATCCTTCTGAGGAATCACGGATAGGAGAGGAGTCAGTTATGCTTATGAAATTGGATGCAGGACTACTTCCAATCATGAATGAGAATGTTGATGATGATGCAGGTGTTGGTGGTGGAGATTGCAGGTGCTTGGATCCAGATAGAAGGGAGCAGCTACTTTAGGTGACACTGGACTGATTGTTGTTTGATTTTTTGTCCCCAAAGTTTTAGAATTTGAAATACCCTTCCAATTTGATGAATACCCTGCAAGTGACGTAACAGGGAGGAGGTTCCAAGATGGTTAAGGTCCTTACATCTACTCACTGTTACTTGGCAATGGTTACAAATGGCTTGGCAAAGGTTGTCCGGATTTGGGTGGAAATAATTCCACACAATAGAAGTAAATTTTTTGGTCCTTTGCCCAGGCATGGCAACAATTGGATTTTTCCCACCATGGGCAACAACTGTTGTCTGATTTACAGTTTTTACACAAACATCCTCGCCACCAACATCCTCATCATCATCAACATCCTCATCATCCTTTTTGTTATCGCCAACTACATAAATATTCTCCTCATCCACCTGGTGCAATTCTACAGAAGCATCCTCAATTTCTATGTCAGCATGTTGACTTGTGCTGCTCATCCCCACATTTGCAGAGGGCACACAAATGGTGGAAGGAGGATCCAAAAGGTCATGCTCACACATGGCAACTGTGGACACACTTGAACTCTCCTCGGGGATTTGTGATTTTTCAGAGCACACAGTTGGATCTGTTGTCTTACTCGTCTTAACAATTTTAATTTTTTTGGTACCTCTCCTACAAGCAGAGGGGCTTAAATCATCACTAGAACCACCAGTCATAATAATAAAGGCCAAGGCCTTATCCTTTAATTGCCACCTTGTGTACTGAATGGCATATTGCCATTTTTTTGTTTCTCTAAAGCTGACTTAGCTTTAGATTTTTTTTTCTGTAACAGGGTAAAAGTTGTTTTTTTTACCCTGAATTTTTTGGCCTGACTTAAGCCCTGGTACATCGGCCTTCATAGATGATGTTGATGACCTTGCATCGTCATCATGACTGCTGCCAGCAACTACAAGACTGGTAGGTGGATCCTGCTCTGTCATGTGCCTGTCCTCCGTACTCACTGCGGTCTTACAGCACTGTCACCCAACAATTATAGTGCAGCTAAGATGAGGCTAATGCACACAACCACACACAGAATTTTTTTAAATGTTTTCACACTGGGGGTGAAGAGTACCCCTGAAAGAGGCAGCAGCCCCTTCACAGACAGCAGCACAGCACCCCTGCACACCTACATTGATGACAGGTGTGGCTAACACGCACACAGACAAGATCGTTTTGTTTTTTTCACACTGGGGGTGGGTGAAGAGCACCCCTGAAAGAGGCAGCAGCCTCTTGACGGACAGCAGCACAGCACCCCTGCGCACCTACGTTGATGACAGGTGTGGCTAACATGCACACAGAATTAATTATTTTTTTTTCACATTGGGGGTGGGTGAAGAGCACCCCTGAAAGAGGCAGCAACCCCTTGACAGACAGCAGCACAGCACCCCTACGCACCTACGTTGATGACAGGTGTGGCTAACACGCACACAGAAAAAATTGTTTTTTTTTTCACACTGAGGGTGGAGAGCACCGCTTATGGACAGAGCACTCCCTGGACAACACAGCAGAACAGCCAGCCCCTATTGACAACAGCCAGCCAGCCCCTATGGACTACAACTAGCTAGCCCCTATGGACTACAACTAGCCAGCCCCTATGGACAGGACAACAGCCAGCCAGCCTCTATATATATGGACAACAGACAGCCAGCCCCTATGGATGGACAGGACAACCTCAGTGACAACAACATTCAGCCAGCATCTATATGGACAACAGCCAGCCCCTACGGACATTAAGCAACACAACTGTAGCTCCCAGCTCCCTTCCTCTTCACTCTACACAGCCGGAATGAAAAATGGCGGCGATCTTGGGACCCTTATAGAATCCAAAACCCGCAAGAATCCGACAGCAGGATGATGAAGTTTTGCCTCATTTTCAGATCTCAGTCAGGCGGGAAAACCCAAGTCAACTCGGATCTGACTCGGATCCCCGTAGTTCGGGTGAGTTCGGTTCTCAGGGAACCAAACCCACTCATCTCTACTATAAAGGTCCCATGATTGCTGTCATTTTTCATTCCAGCTGGGAGAGTGAAGAGGTAGGGAGCTGGGAGCTGTGCTGCACTGCTGTTGTGCATTGTAACTTGTGAGGTTGTGCTGGGAGTTGTGCTGCGTTGCTGTTGTGCATAATTGAGGTTGTCCTGTCCATGGGGGCTGGCTGTTATCCATGGGGGCTGGCTGTTATCCATGGGGCTGGCTGGCTATCCATGGGAACTGGCTGGCTTTTGTTGGCTGTAGTCCATAGGGGCTGGCTGGCTGTAGTTCATAGAGGCTGGCTGTCTGTTGTCCATAGGGGCTGGCTGTTCTGCCGTGTTATCCAGGGGGTGCTCTGTCCATCAAGGGTGCAATTTTTGGTGTGTGCGTCTTAGCCTGCCACACTACCACTGTGAAAATAAAAACAATTTTTTGCATGTGCGTGTTAGCCACATTACCAGTTAAAAAATAAAAAATTTGGTGTGTGCGTGTTAGCCACATTTATCAGCAACGTAGGTGCGCAGGGGTGCTGTGCTGCCTGTGTCATTTATCAAGAGTCTGCTGCCTCGTTCAGGTGCTCTCCCTCCCAAGTGCCCCCCAAAAATTAATTCAATCAATCTTTTTTTGTGTGTGTGTGTCAGGTTTGCTGCCTCGTTTGGGTGCTCACCCTCCCAAGTGCCCCCTCAAATATAATTAATCAATCTTTTTTTTGTGTGTATGTGCGCGTTAGCCACATTTATCAGCAAAGTAGCTGCGCAGGGGTGCTGTCTGTGTCATTTACCAAGAGGCTGGTGCCTCGTTCGAATGCTCTCCCAAATGCCTCCCAAAAAATAATTAATCAATGTGTTTTTTTTCTGTGTGTGGGTGTGTTAGCCATGACATCACAAATCCCTCTGCTGAGATTTGCATAAACATTTTTAAAGGTGAATATAGAGGATATGGTTTAAAAAATGGAATAAAGCAGCTAAAACTGCGTTCTCTGATTATAGTGTCCATACTCCCTACCCATGGCCCCTCTATCTGAATTTCAGTGAGTCAGAGGGGCAACTCCATGCAAACGTATTCCAGAGTGCAGCTGTTCCTCCTGTAGCCCAGATCAGAAGATGTGTAGGGGGTGTGGTGATGATATGAACTAAAGTGGAACACACATCCACTAAAGTGGACAATGAGGGCCTGATTCAGAGGTGCTTGGTATTTGCGAGCACTCGCTCTGAATCATCGCGGAATTTTTTAAAAAACCTGCCCCAGGTGACCACCCACAGCTTGTGCAGGTGGCCTGGCGCTGGTCATGATTATTGCGACCATCGGACTTTCGACGAGACCCTTGTGGTAGGGTCTCGTCCACCGCATCCCCAGTGAACTTCCTGCTTTAATAGAGCAGGAAGTTCACTACTGACACCACGTGTGATGTCAGTAGGGCCACCCACAAACGGCAGGTGTTCCTTCGGGAACACCTCCATTTGTGCAGCTCCCCCCCCCGACCCGCCTACAAAGCGGGGCGAGCTGTCGATCAACATCGACAGCCGCCCCGTTTTGCTGCGAGCCCCGAGCAAGTGAAGTTCTCACTCCGGGGCTCTTGCACGTGCAGGGTGCACATCGCACGTGCACACTGCCCGACCATTGACCCACTTGCGAGCGCTATGCGCTCACAAGCGGGTCCGAATCAGGTCCTGAATCCCCAATCTAACAGGGAATGCAACTGTAATTTATACACAACACAGGATGGGGTGACGATATAGGCTTGGGTGATGGTATAATCTGGGGTGATGTATACATCATCTTCTTCACACAATATTAATTTGTCCCCACTGGAATCCACCATTACAGGTGCCTCTGTAATTTTTGCACGTAAATGATGGTAAAGGTCTTTCTCATAGAATTTGTAGTTCATTATGATGGGCATCATCTTTTCCACATTTTGGGGAAGTAGTCTCAGGCCAATCACTGACAAGGTTTCTGAGTACACACTGGAAGGTGGGCAGCTCAAGTAAAGCAAAGGCAGTTTTGTGTAAGGGCCTCCAAATTGCATCTTTTTCCTGTCAGTAGTTATTTACATCTCTTCAGATCTGTGTCCGTTGGGAAGAAAAAGCAATATCTTCATCCCTACTGGGATGAAAATCCACTCCCAGCAGCAGGCATGGTGCTCAAGACACAACGTAAGACTTAAACATTAAATCTTAAATGTTGCATTGGCTATTCTGTTCCGTTTGTCCACAATATCTGCTCTGGTTAAGTAGACAGTGGGAACAACGGCAGTTTGAACTGAAAGCCACTAACTAACTATGTTTTTTTTAATGTCCCTGTACAGGTTGGGAAATGCCTTTATGGAAGGTTTGAAAAGGATTATCTAAGTCAATTGTTTTGGAAAGCACTCCTCCTGGTCCCCTTCTGGGATGAAAATCCACTCCTAGCCGCAGAAGCAGGCACAGGATTCTCGAGAAAGACACAACATAAGGCCTTAAATCAGGGGTAGCCAACCTCGGTCCTCGAGGGCTGCTAACAGTTCATGTTTTCCATACCACATAGCTGGTACACAGGTGTATTCATTACTCACCAACATATTTGGAAAGATCCACAGGTGGAGTTAATTATTTATTACACTTGTGATTCTGTGAGAAGACCTGGAAAACATACACTGTTGGTAGCTCTCGAGGACCAGGGCTGGCTACCCCTGCCTTAAATCATAGATCTTATGCTTGTCCACATATCTGTGCTGGTTAAGTAGCACTTTGAGGACACTATCTAATAACTATGCTTTTTTTAAGGTTGGGAAATGCTTTTTCATGTGGAAAGCACTATTAGAAGTCTTCCGGGACCTATTCTGGGATGATAAAATCCACTCCCAGAAAAGCAGCAGACATGGCCCTCAAAAATTATTCTGAATGTGTCAAATATTTTTTTGTAAATGCCTCCTCCCCTCCCCTTCTCCTTCATACATTTTCTCCTGAATCAAAAAATTCAATTAAATTTATTACCAATCAACCCTTCCTGTCCCTGCCCTGCCTTCAACAACATACAGGCCTCTCTTGAATAATAAAAACATTTGTTTCCTGATGTGCCATGTTGGAAGTTGAACTGCCATGTGTTTGTGCCACCTACTGTTGCCACTTAGCTTAGTCAGCCAGCAAATTTTGGGCCTAAACTGGATGAAAACAATATAGTGAGCTGTGAGGTGGTCAAAATTGACTGGAAATGAGTGGAAATAAATGTTATTGAAGTTAATAAGACTGTAGGCACAAAAACAGGCCCATTTTATGTGATTTTAGCTGTTTTTATGATTTTTTTAAAGAAAAAATCCAGATCCAAAACCAAAACCGAAAAACAAAACATGGAGGTGAGGTTTTGGCAAAACCAATCGAGATCCAAAACCAGGGGAGATCCAGATCCAAAACCAAAACCAAAACACAGGGGGTCGGCACAAATCTCTAATGGAAAGAAGACTCCTGATCATTTTTGTTCTTTAATGCTTCTACAGTTATGTGACAAGGATGCATTTACTACCAAAACAATATAGAAGCCATCCTTTTCTACTGCAAATTAGAGATGAATGGGCCTGGTTCTCAACTTTGGGGATCCGAGGGAATCCGAGACACAGCTCAGATATAAGCACCCTCCTCTAGGGGGATCCCTATTTGAGGCAAAACCTCGAGATCCCGCTGTCAGATCTCAAGGTTTTGCCTCGAGCGCCCATTTTACAAAGTCCCATTGAATTCAATAGGCTTAACGCTTATTGGCCGAGAGAGCCGTCTATCACGGCTCTCAGCAAATAAGTGCTTGCCCATAGACTTCAATGGGCAAAATGGAAGATAGATACTGCCCACCCCCTGCTGACACCGCTGCCCCCAGCTGCCAACAATGCTGGCAAACCCGTGCTGCTGACACTGGAGGCACCTTCGCGCTTCTGACACCACCAGCGGCCTGCACTAAAGACACTGCATGGACCCTCACACTGAGGACACCGCTGCCACCCCTGCACTGCCGACACCCTGCACTGAAGACACTGCCAGCACCCCCACACTGAGGACACCACTGACTCCCCTGCACTGCCGACACCACCAGCACCCCCGTACTGAGGACACCACTGGCAGCCCCGCTCTGCTGACACTGCCGACACCCTGCACTGAGGACACTGCCTGCACCCCCGCACTGCCGGCCTCCGTACTGAGGACACCGTCAGCCCCTCCTGCACTGCCGACATTGCCGGCACTCCCTCACTGAGGACAACACCGATACCCCCACACTGCCGACACCACTTGCACCTGTGCACTGAGGATGCTACTGGCATTCTCGCACTGAGGACACCGCCGGCATCCCCACACTGCCGAAACCGCTGTCACAGTAACTGCACTATTGGTATATCCAACCCACACTCTATCTGATCTGTACTGTATCCAACCCACACTGTATACAGCACTGTATCCGACCTGCACTGTATCCAACCCACACTGTATCCCACACTATATCAGACCCGCACTATATACGACCTGCAGTGCATCCAACCCACACTGTATACCGCACTGTATCCGGCCTGCACTGTATCCCGCACTATATCAGACCCACCCTACATCCAACCCACATTGCATACCGCACTATCTGGCCTGCACTGTATTCAACCCACACTGTATCCTGCACTATGTCACTCCTGCATAATATCTGACCTGCAGTGTGGGCCTGATTCAGCAAGCAACGCAAAGGAGAGAACGCACGCACTATGCTCCACAGTGCGAGTGTGCAAACCATCAACTGCGATGGGAACTGCATGAGCAGAGTCTACGCAGACTCAAAGCAGTGTGATTGACAGAAAGCACCATTTGTGGGTGGTGACGGGGGGTGGTCATGCGAATGCAGGGTATATGTTTAGGATGCCAGCGGCCACAATACTGACCACTGGCCTGTCATTACCCCTATGCCAGGAGACCGGCACCCGGCATCCCGATTGAAGGGGTGCCGTATGCCACGAGCGGACAGCTGCGGGGGGGAGGGTTAGTTTTAGGGCTCCCGGGGGGGACTTAGGGTCAGGCACTCCCCAGCAGGGTTAGGTTTAGGCTAGGGGAAGGGGGGGTTAGGGTTAGGCACCCGCGGGGGGATGACAGGGTTACGCACCCCCCCGGGGGATGTAGGTTTAGGCAGCGGGAGGGGGGGTTAGGTTTAGGCACTTAGAGGGGGGATTAGGGTTAGGCACTTGGGGGGGAGGTTAGGGTTAGGCACCCCTAAGGGAGGGTTAGGTTGGTAGGTTAGTTAGTAACAAGAATACAGTGCTGTAAATAGATGTATTACATTAATATTTAATAATTAAAAAACATAGACATTGAATTCAATCAATAAAACTGTCATCCAGTCCACCATAAATCTCTAGTCCATGAGTGCTCCGGACCAAATAAAAGTCCCATAAATTGGTGTTCAAATGCTGTGTATTCCAAGCCAGATAATTACCAAGTCCAATGTCCATTTGTGATTGAGGGGTCCTAATTAGCAGTGTTGACAAACTTCCACATATATCTGGTCCCCTGGTCAAAGGTATGGTGATGAGCTGGTACAGCTGATGCAGCACGTTTCTGGGATCCTCCAACTGGCACTCTTTGGTTAAAATAGGTGGTGGAGACTGGCACAACTACTCCTTGATGCGTTTCGCTGTGACAAACCCACAGCTTTATCAAAGGTGATGGTATGGTTGTAAAGGAGCCTTTTTATAGTATATAGTCCAAGATGGCTGCTGATTAGCAGCTGTTACCACTTAACATATAAACAACAGATCAGATGATATAACAATCATAGAAAGTATTCTGATAAAAGGAGACAGACTTACCCTAGATGAAAATAATTTATATATATCAAATAATGATGCATGATCATTTATAAACCCTGCCGCTAGTTATCTGCGATCCTATGCGTCCACGTGATGTAAACAGAACGTTTGTGGAGTGCGGGGAATCGTTGGCATAGTAACCATCTATAAGGATGCTGATAGGTCCAATCTCAACCACGTGACACTCCTGTGTCACGTGGTCCGGACCCGCGTGTTTAACAAGCATTCCGGTCACATGTTGTAAACAAACAGCAGGTGTTCTAAGCGCGTACTGAACAAACCTACATGCGTAATACACACTCCGATCACATGATGTTAAAAACATCATGTGGTCTGCGCCGGACCCTGGCAACCAGGAGCAACAACAAAAAACAGTCCATAGAAATCACACACTGACACCAATATCTTTCTATAGATATGTAGGTAAATCTATATGACACATTGACACATAGTATATGTGTAATATAGTACATATCAAAAATAACTAAATGTACATTATATGATGTAAGGATATGAGGCAAGTGCTCTAAATAGGATAAACTTAATAAGCAGACCTACGTTGGTTTCAGACTCTCCGATCACATGATATAAACAAACATAGTATATGTGTATTATAGTACATATCAAAAATAGCTAAATGTACATTATATGATGTTGGGATATGGAGCAAGTGCTCTAAATGGGATAAACATAATAAGCAAACCTAAATAGGTTTCAAACACTCCGATCACATGATGTAAAGAAACATCATGTGATCTAAACTAAACGCTATAAACGAGATACATTAACATATTAATGAAATAATCGCTTCTAGCAAATAGTTACATCTCCATCTAGACATAAACAGGTGAATATATATATATATATCTCCTGTACCTATATTGACACATACTATATAACCCTGAAATACATGGCATTAATATCTAAATAAATATAACCTCATAATAGAGGATATGAAACAATCATCCAATAAATATGTGATTGGTGACAGATATCGAGAAAAAAAAAAACCTAAGTAATAGGTCAATGTTAACACATGCATATTGGATTGGTTAGAAGAGACAAGAGGATTACTAACAGGCAGAGCTAACAAACATCCAACTGAAGGAATCCTGTTCTAGCGAGCAATCAAATTTAGTTCTATCATTTCATTCAGACCCCTAGGATAAAGGGAGTCCATTTTGAATATCCAGTATAGTTCTTGTTTACACAGTTGTTTAAAACGGTCCCCTCCCCTCTCGGTCATAGAGATTTTTTCGATTGCAATTAATTTGAGTGAAATAGGATCCCCTCTATGGATCTCATAAAAGTGCCTAGATACACTGTGTGAAAGTAGTTTATTGATTATATTTCTTCGGTGCTGCATAAATTTAGTTTTAAGACAACGAGTAGTACAACCCACATATTTCAAATTGCACCCACAGGTGAGAACATAAATGACATACTTTGAATTGCAATTTATAAATTCCTTAATGGAATATATCTCCTTGCTATTGGGTATAGGGATGTTTTTAGTTCCATTGGCTATGTAATCACATGTGGTGCAACGATTGCTACTACATTTAAAGCACCCCATAAGTCTCGTTGGTAGCCAATTAATATTAGAATATATCTTTTGAGAATTTTTTTAAAAACTGGGAGCTAGCATGTTTTTCAAGGATTTATTGCATCTACAAATAAAGATGGGTTTAGGAGGGATTAATTGCCCCAGGATTCTATCCTGTCTCAGGATATCATAGTTCTTTGTTATAATATTCATTATCTCTCTATGAGAGTCATTATAAGTTGAAATAAAGGCAATTTTCCTTTCAGAACCCCTCATGACATTTATTTCATCTTTCTGTGGTTTTAAGAGTGTCTCCCTATCTATGACGAGAACTTCAGAAAATGCTTTTTCGATGAGACTTGGATGATAACCTTTCATCTTAAAAGCTTCCATCATTGAGGCAGACTGAACTCTAAAGTTGTCCAAATCCGAACAATTCCTTCTAAGCCACAATAGTTGGCCTTTAGGAATGTTCCATTTCCAGGCTGACTGATTGGAGCTGTTAAAATGCAAATAAGCATTCGACCCAACCTCTTTAGTATAATTTCAAGTGGTGATTCTATTATTACATATCTCTAAGGTAATGTCCAAGAAATTAAAACAGTGACGGTGAAAAGTGTGAGTAAAGTGTAAATTATATGAATTGGAATTAAGTGCTGAAACAAAAGCTTGTGCTGATGTGGGGGACCCATCCCAAATAATAAAAAGGTCATCTATATAACGGCCATAGAGAACCAGGTTTGGGCCCAGCCCGCCACCCCACACGTGGACATCCTCGACCTCCCCCATGTAGAGGTTAGCGTAGCTGTGCGAAAACCTGGTTCCCATTGCTGTACCCATACTTTGCAGATAAAAGTGTCCAAAAAAATAAAATAATAGTGGCGAAGAATATATGAAATGGAGTCCAGTAAGAAATCCCTATGTCGTTCCGAGAGATCCCCATCCTTTTTAAGACGTCTATCAATAACATCAAGACCCATTTGATGTGGGATGTTAGTATAAAGACTCTGTACATCTAGAGTCAAGAACGCATAGGAATCCTTCCACTCTACTCCATTAATTAACTGTAAAAAATGTGATGTGTCTCGAATATGAGATCTTAATGTAGGAACCCTAGGTTGTAGATAAGAATCGACATAAAAGGAAAGATTGGCTGACAAAGAATTTATACCAGAAATAATAGGCAGCCCGGGGGTGAAGTGAGGGATTTGTGGATTTTTGGTAAATGATAATAAATAGGGATAGTGGGAAAATGTGAATACAAAATTTTGTGGGGTCAGAAGAGAGGGTAGAATAGAATTTAGTATCCCCCAATTGTCTTATTGCTTCAGACACATAATCAATCTTGTTTTGGACTACGATCCCCCCTCCCTTATCTCCTCGGGGATTTGTATTTTCTATTTCTCAAGGCACACAGTTGGTTTTTCTGGAGCTGTCTTACTCTTCTATACAACTTTCAATTTTTTAATGGTACCACCACCACTACTACTTCAAGCAGAAGGGCTATCAGAACTAGCAGTCATCATAAATAAAGACCAAGGCCTTCTCCTTTCCTTGCCACTTTGTGTAGTGAATGTCATATTGCCAATTTTTTGTTTATCTAAAGGCAACTTGCCTTTCGATATTTTTTCTTTACTACAGTAAAAGTAGCTTTACCATATCCATGGCATGACCTAAGCCCTGGGCAATGGGCCTTCAGTTGATGGACTTGCATTATCATGATGACTGCTGGCGGCAGCTACAACATGTGGTTCTTGGCCTTGCTCTCCTGTCATGTGACAGCCCTCCATATTTTCTGTGGTCTTGAAACAGTGTCACAAGCACCAATAGTGTAGCCAAGGTGCGGTTACAAAATTCACACACGAGCAGTCGTGCGCACACAGAAAGAAAATATACAAAAGACACTATTTTTTTTGTTTTTGGGGGGTCCAGAACTTGGGCCCAGAGCACAGATTGATGACGTCTGGAGTTGGGCAGCACTAGGTTGCATTGCTGACTTGCTGTATCTTGTACGGCTAAGCCTAACACGCACACACACAGACAATTATTACACAAAAAAAGACACTTTTTAATTTATTTTTTGCATCCAGAACTTGGGCCCAGAGCACAGATTGATGACGATTGGAGTCGGGCAGCACTATGTTGCATTGCTGACTTGCTGTATCTTGTGCGGCTAAGCCTAACACGCACACATACACAGACAAATATTAGACAAAAAAAGACACTTTTTTAGAAAAAAAATTTGTGTCCAGAACTTGGGCCCAGAGCACAAATTGATGGCGACTAGAGTCGGGCAGCACTAGGTTGCGTTGCTGACTTGCTGTATCTTATGCGGCTAAGCCTAACACGCACACACAGAAAAATATTAGACAAAAAGACACTTTAAAAAAAATAAATAAATTTTGCGTCCAGAACTTGGGCCCAGAGCACACACAGAAAAAAATAAAAAGACAATATATATATATATATATATTTTTTTTCGGGTCCAGAACTTGGGCCCAGATGGATGTAGCAGACAGCACAGCACCAGCCCAGATGGATCAGCACCAGCCCAGATGGACACAGCAGACAGCACAGCACCAGCCAAGATGAATCAGCACCAGCCCAGATGTACACAGCAGACAGCACAGCACCAGCCTAGGTGGATCAGCACCGGCCTAGATATATGCAGCAGACAGCACAGCACCAGCCCAGATGGATCAGCAACAGCACCAGTCCAGATGGACACAGCAGACAGTACAGCACCAGCCCAGATGGATCAGCACCAGCCCAGATGGACACAGCAGACAGCACCAGCCCAGATGGATCAGCACCAGCCCAGATGGACGCAGCAGACAGAACAGCATTAACAGCACCAGGTGGATCAGCAGTGCACCAGCCCAGGACACAGCAGACAGCACCAGCACCTGTAAGTACCTCCCAGCCCTACACTACCCACCCTCCCTGTTCAGTCTCCACATCCGGAGTGAAATGACGGCCACCACGTGGTCCCTTATATATAGAGACGAAAGCTTGCGAGCCGCGAGATTTCGTATCTATGGTTTTGCCTCGGTTTGAGATCAAACTTCAGGTGGGTGCGGATCCCGCTCATCTCTAATAATTATATCCATCAGTTTTGAGCCAGCAAGCTGGATGCAACCTTTTGGCCCTTTAACTAGATGAAAAAATCAATATTGTGAGCTGTGAGGTGGTCAAAATTGACTGGAAACGAGTGGAAATAAATGTTATTGATGTTATTAATAGTGTAGGAACAAAAAAGGCCCATTTTATGTGATTTTAGCTGTTTTTTATTTTTTTTAAAAATCCAGATCCAAAACCAAAACACGAAAACAAAACACGGAGGTGAGGTTTTGTCAAAACCAATCGAGTTCCAAAACCCGTTCTCCAGGAGGGATGAGGCCAGGGTCTGCGTCCATGGATACAGACTTCATTGCCTCACAAGGCGGCCAGACTGTGTAAGCTGAGGCTTACTCAACTGTCCGGTGCCACACGACTGATGGCTGCGATGGTGATCCCAGGCTGCATGCTCGGTTACAGTGCTGGGATCACAGATGCTGACAGCAGGCGTCTCTTCACTTCAGACACCTCATGCAGCATTAGAATTTAGCAGGACGGAATTGCAGAAGCAGCTTGTGTGCAGCTTTGTAATTCCAACCATTGCTGAATCAGCCCCAGTGTCTCTAAGCACTTTTCTACCACCAACAATGGAGACTCCACACTGCTGAAATGTATTGGCTATAAAAAGGTACTGAGACTGGTGAGGAGCGGACTAAATAGCGCAGATCTAATAAGAAGGGACATAATGAATTTATAACTTAAAGACCCTACATCCATTGGACCTTTATTTGAACATATAGTTTACCCCTAGGATGTGCCCCATGCTAATTATTTATTGAATACACGCACACACACACACATATATATATATATATATATATATATACTGCATATTTATATACCAAGTACTGTGCAAAAGTTTAGGCAGGTGTGAAAAAAATGCTTTCAAAAATAGAAGTGTTAATAGTTTCTTTTTATTAATTAACAAAATGCAAAGTGAAAGAACAGAAGAGAAATCTAAATTAAATCAATATTTGGTGTGACCACCCTTTGCCTTCAAAACAGCATCAATTCTACTAGGGACACTTGCACACAGTTTTTGAAGGAACACGGCAGGGAAGTTGTTCCAAACATCTTGGAGAACTAACTACAGACATACTTGCCTACTTTTGAAAACTAGTTTCAGGGACAATTTAGGTAGCAAAATAATGTGCCGCGCGGCACGGCGATGAGGGGGCGTGTCATGTTCCGCCCAAAAGGTGTGTCTAGCTTCACCTATGGGCGTGTCTATTGTTACTAATGGGCGTGTCCTTCAGTGGCAGGTGAAAACTATAGTACTAAGAGCAATATACCACCAGAGCTAGTTTTTCTATGGGTAGCCTACTTGTATAGTCAAAGCCGGCAATAATGTATCATGCGTTATTCCTTTTATACATGGTTGCAATGCCCCCTAGAACCCCCTCAGTACACACAGTGTCCCCATAGTATCCTTAGTATACACAGTGTCCCATATTATCCCACAGTACACAGAGCACCTCCATATTACCCTACAGTACACACACAGTGGCCCAATGTAATCCCCCCAATACACATAGAGCCCCCATGGTACCTTTTTTCTCCTCCTGTAAAAACTGTGCAGGGAGCCGGGGCAGTGTTGTGAGGGGACGTGGCACAGGCAGTGACTCAGACAAGGAGCAAGTCAGGAGGAAGAAGAGGGCTGATATGTGCAGCCCACTTTGAGCCCGGTGGTAGGTTGGCTGGTCCCTTGGGAGAGGCCAGTCGCTGTGAAGCAATGTCGGACAGCCAGCCCTGATATGTGTGGTGCTCTGTGCTGACTAGGTCATGTGCTTCAGTTTGTGAGCAGCACAGGCTCACTGCTGTGTGGCTGCCATGGAGGAGGAGCGGGTCCCGCAGCCCTTCTGCTGAATTGTGAGAAGCCCCAGGGAGGAAAGGTAGGAGGCGGACCATGGGAATTAAAAGTGGCCCTGGAAAAAATCCTGAAAGTGGCCCCATGAGCGCACCGAAGGTGCACACCTGAAAAAGTGGGTGTGGCCTTGCAGAAAGGGGTATGGCCGCTTGTGAAATGCTACGCCCGCAAGCTACTCCTTTTTTTTTTTTATCATGCTGGGGGCATGGCTACTACTCTGGGAGCTGATGGATATGCCCCCGACTCCTCTCTCCAGTGAATGAACACAGCATGTGAATAAGTATTTTCTTACCTATATGATTTCTCTGCAACAAGGAACCTCTGAAGAAATTGATCCTCCCTGGACAGGCAGTCAGTTTTCACTATTCATGCAGGAGATCACATGGTCCGGAAGCCGCCTGTTACCGTAGGAATAAAGCCAATGTCATCAACATGCAACAGAGGTTCTCGCCAGTACCATCCCCCTCTATCTCACCAGCACCATCCCCCTGTCACTCTCCAATACCATCCACCTGGGTCTCTCCAATACATTCCACTGTCCAGCTCCAGCTTCTCTTTTCCCCCAAGGCCATCTATTTTTTGCCCCAGTACCATCTCCTCTGTGCCCCCAGTGTCAACCCTCTCCCTACATCACATCATCCTCCTGCAGCACAGATAAACCCTCTCCCCTCACAGCACTCCTCACAGCCCCCTTCAGAACAGCCCTTCACACCACAGCCCTCCTCATCACAGCCCCCTCATAGCACAGTCCTCCACACCGCAGGCCCCCTCATCACAGCCCTTCACACCACAGCCCCCTCATCACAGCCCTTCACACTACAGCCCCACTCATCACTGTCCCCATCATAGCACTGTCCTCCACAGCTCAGCCCCCTCATCACAGCTCTTCACACCACAGCCCCACTCATCACAGTCCCCATCATAGAACTACCCTCCACAGCGGCCCCCCCCTCATCACAGCCCTTCACACCACAGCCCTCCTCAGGATAGTCGCCCACATATGACAGCCCACTTCACAGCACAGCTCCTCACAGCTCGGCCCCTCATAACACAGCCCTCCTCACCAAAGATCCCCTCAGAGCATAGTCCCCAGCAGGCCCTAAGCACAACATAACCAAGCCCCACAGACAGATCAGCTCTCCCTAGTTCAGCAGAACCCACCACTCAAAACCACAGACAGATCATCTATTTTCTCATGATTAATCATTCTCCCCCCATGGCCCCCACCCCAGACATCCCTCTCTCTAAACTCCATCTCCTTGCCCAATTGCCATTATCTCATCATGAATATATCTATCTATATATATCGCCAAATACATTCAATATATCCTAATAGAACATAGTATGCAGCCTGTACTATTAATATACCCCAACGCACAGAATACTACTGCACTAGACCAGATACAATACTACAACCTCAACCCACCTAACCCCCCACAAAAATGTACACCTCCTAACCCACCTCACTCCGCCTAATAATTTACACCTCCTAAACCACCTCACCCCCCTAATAATTTACATCTCCTTACCCACCTCACCCCCCTAATAATTTACACCTCCTAACCCACCTCCCCCCCTAATAATTTACATCTCCTAACCCACCTCACCCCCCCTAATAATTTACATCTCCTAACCCACCTCACCCCCCCCTGATAATTTACACCTCCTAACCCACCTCACCCCCCTAATAATTTACATCTCCTAACCCACCTCACCCCCCTAATAATTTACACGTCCTAACCCACCTCACCCCCCTAATAATTTACACCTCCTAACCCCCCTAATAATTTACACCTCCTAACCTACCTCACCCCCCTAATAATTTACACCTCCTAACCCACCTCACCCCCCCTAATAATTTACATCTCCTAACCCACCTCAACCCCCTAATAATAAACACCTCCTAACCCACCTCACCCCACGATAATTTACACCTAACCCACCTCACCCCCCCGATACTTTACACCTCCTAACCCACCTCTCCCCCCCCTAATAATTTACACCTCCTAACCCACCTTACCCCCTCTAATAATTTACATCTCCTAACCCACCTCACCCGCCTAATAATTTACACCTCCTAACCCACCTCACCCCCCTAATAATTTACACCTCCTAACCCACCTCACCCCCCCTAATAATTTACACCTCCTAACCCAGCTCACCCCCCTGATAATTTACACCTCCTAACCCACCTCACCCCCCTAATAATTTACACCTCCTAACCCACCTCACCCCCCCTAATAATTTACACCTCCTAACCCACCTCACCCCCTAATAATTTACACCTCCTAACCCACCTCACCCCCCTAATAATTTACACCTCCTAACCCACCTCACCCCCCTAATAATTTACACCTCCTAACCCACCTCACCTCCCCTGATAATTTACACCTCCTAACCCACCTCACCCCCCTAATAATTTATACCTCCTAACCTACCTCACCCCCCTAATAATTTACACCTCCTAACCCACCTCACCCCCCCTGATAATTTACACCTCCTAACCCACCTCATCCCCATAATAATTTACACCTCCTAACCCACCTCACCCCCCTAATAATTTACACCTCCTAACCCACCTCACCCCCCTAATAATTTACACCTCCTAACCCACCTCACCCCCCTAATAATTTACACCTCCTAACCCACCTCACCCCCCCTGATAATTTACACCTCCTAACCCACCTCACCCCCCTAATAATTTATACCTCCTAACCTACCTCACCCCCCTAATAATTTACACCTCCTAACCCACCTCACCCCCCCTGATAATTTACACCTCCTAACCCACCTCATCCCCATAATAATTTACACCTCCTAACCCACCTCACCCCCCTAATAATTTACACCTCCTAACCCACCTCACCCCCCCTAATAATTTACATCTCCTAACCCACCTCACCCCCCTAATAATAAACACCTCCTAACCCACCTCACCCCACGATAATTTACACCTCCTAACCCACCTCACCCCCCCGATACTTTACACCTCCTAACCCACCTCTCCCCCCCTAATAATTTACACCTCCTAACCCACCTCAACCCCCTAATAATTTACACCTCCTAACCCACCTTACCCCCTCTAATAATTTACATCTCCTAACCCACCTCACCCGCCTAATAATTTACACCTCCTAACCCACCTCACCCCCCTAATAATTTACACCTCCTAACCCACCTCACCCCCCTAATAATTTACACCTCCTAACCCAGCTCACCCCCCTGATAATTTACACCTCCTAACCCACCTCACCCCCCTAATAATTTACACCTCCTAACCCACCTCACCCCCCCTAATAATTTACACCTCCTAACCCACCTCACCCCCCCTGATAATTTACACCTCCTAACCCACCTCACCCCCCTAATAATTTATACCTCCTAACCTACCTCACCCCCCTAATAATTTACACCTCCTAACCCACCTCACCCCCCCCTGATAATTTACACCTCCTAACCCACCTCATCCCCATAATAATTTACACCTCCTAACCCACCTCACCCCCCTAACAATTTACACCTCCTAACCCACCTCACCCCCCTAATAATTTACACCTCCTAACCCACCTCACCCCCCTAATAATTTACACCTCCTAACCCACCTCACCCCCCCTGATAATTTACACCTCCTAACCCACCTCACCCCCCTAATAATTTATACCTCCTAACCTACCTCACCCCCCTAATAATTTACACCTCCTAACCCACCTCACCCCCCCTGATAATTTACACCTCCTAACCCACCTCATCCCCATAATAATTTACACCTCCTAACCCACCTCACCCCCCTAATAATTTACACCTCCTAACCCACCTCACCCCCCTAATAATTTACACCTCCTAACCCACCTCACCCCCCTAATAATTTACACCTAACCCACCTCACCCCCCCTAATAATTTAGACCTCCTAACCCACCTCACCCCCCTAATAATTTACACCTCCTAACCCACCTCACCCCATAGCATGAATACACTTACCTGTGTTACTGCACCGTAGGAAGCTCTGTCTTCCTGGACTCTCACCCAACGGAAGCTGTGTGTAAGGTAGGACAGTCCTCGCAGAGCAGAAGGGGGCGGGGACTGGAAGGGTCGGGGAGTTGGAACCTCACAGTGCTGAGAATATTCCAGGCACAGCAGGAGGGGGTGGGGACTGGAAGGAGGCAGGGAGATGGGACTTCAAGCTGTTTGCTGACTGAGTACATGCCAGGCACAGCAGGAGGGGTGGGGAAAGGAGACTAATAGTCCCAGCAGTGCAAGACACAGCTAGAGCATAGGACTCGGAGGAAGTTAATGGAGTACACTGACAGTGAGTGACACATTGAATTCATAGAGGATGCGCTGCATGTTGCAGGGGCCGGTCCAGTCACCAGACTGACATCTCCGGCCCGCTTTCAGTCTGGCGACAGTGTGTAACAGCAGTTGCTGAACAGAGAGGGGGCTGATCAGTGCAGCGGCACTGATATGGCCACCACCACCACAGTCTGCCCTCTACTGTTCCCTCTCAATACGCAGTGCTGGGCTGATTATCTGGCCATCGCTACCCACAGCATCCCCGCGGTGGCCTGCCTTTAAGTGACATAGCGTCATGCATAGTGACGTCATGACGTCCCTATACAGGCCCTGCCCCAGATTTCCCGGGCTCGCATATGCGCAGTCCAATGAGTTTAAAAAAAAAAAAAAAAACGGGAGTTAATGTACATTTTGCGGGGCAGCGGGAGGCTTCATTAAAATTCGGGAGCCTCCCGCTAAAATCGGGAGGGTAGGCAACCCTGACTACAGATCTTCTGTGGATGTAGGCTTGCTCAAATCCTTCTGTCTCTTCATGTAATCCCAATCAGGCTCGGTGATGTTGAGATCAGGGCTTTGTGGGGGCCATATCATCACTTCCAGTACTCCTTGTTCTTGTTTACACTGATAGTTCTTAATGACATTGGCTGTATGTTTCGGGTCATGTCCTGCTGCAGAATAAATTTGGAGCCATTCAGACACCTCCCTGATGGTATTACATGATGGATAAGTACCTGCTTGTATTTCTCAGCTTTGAGGACACCATTAATCCTGACCAAATCCCCAACTCCATTTGCTAAAATGCAGCCCCAAACTTGCAAGGAACCTCCACCATGCTTCACTGTTGCCTGTAGACACTCATTATTGTACCGCTCACCAGCCCTTCAGCGAACAAACTGCCTTCTGTTACAGCCATATATTTCACATTTTGACTCATCAGTCCAGAGCACTTGTTGCCATTTTTGTGCACCCCAGTTCCTATGTTTTCGTGCATAGTTGAGTTGCTTGGCCTTGTTTCCTACATCATAGGTATGGCTTTTTGGCTGCAATTCTTCTATGAAGACCACTTCTGGCCAGACGTCTCTGAACAGTAGATGGGTGTACCTGGGTCCCACTGGTTTCTGCCAGTTCTGATCTCATGGCACCGCTGGACAGTTTCCAATTTCAAAGAGAAGTAAGCATGATGTGTCTTTCATCTGATGCACTAAATTTCCTTGGCTGACCACTGCGTCTACGGTCCTCAACGTTGCCCATTTCTTTATGTTTCTTCAAAAGAGCTTGAACAGCGAAGTGCCGGGTGCTCAGCTGTTTGCTGTCTTAGTGCGGTGCTAACAGACGCACGCCCGGAACTTTAGTCAGAGAATGCCGGTTCTGACACCTAAACACCCAGATTAAATCATGAGAATGAGCATTCTCCAACATAACAGCGCGCTGAATTGAATAGCTCCGGGATCTCCCTCCTGGCTCTATTCAATTCACATTGAATTAAATCCCCCCCCCCATGTGTTTTGTCTGTCATAGAGTGCAGGTGGATCTGCTGGGCCGGTTTATTTTCTCCTACTGGTACCATTCATATACCCTCTGCTGTTAACCTTGAACCATAATTTTCCCAGGGGAATCCTCTATTAAGAATTATCCATTTCTGGTTGACGCAGATGGATGCAGCTTCTGAACTCCGGGCCTGATTCAGAGCCGGACGCTATTTGCGCTCGCTCTTTCAGAAAAAGGGGCCGGCTATTTAAATTGAGCGCTCGCTCTTTGTGGTCTGTTGACGCCTCTATGTCTGAGTGAGCGAACTAAACATGCGCTCGCTATTTTGTAAAAACGCCCCCTGGCCGCTCGCATCCTACGTCATCTCCGCTATTTATTAGATTAATCGAGTACATCGAAAGGCATCTGAACTGCTCGCAGTGCTTGTGGTTGGATTTTCCTACCGCAATCATGCGAACAGTTCAGGCTAAGAAACAACCAAGTGACGTGGTCGATGACGCTGCTTTGTTAATTATGCACACCCTTAAAACGCCTGTTTTGACCGTTTGGCACGCCTGCGTTCGGATCTCCACTCCCCGTTTTCAAGCACCTTCCCCTGTTACCACCCACAAACGCCTCATCCTGTCACTCAAATTAGCAGGCACTCGCTATTTTGCGAGCGCTCGATTTCTGACTGCAATGACTGGTTGGCGCATGCGCATTATGACCAGTTGTGCGAACATCGCTCGGAGCGAACGAGCGGCCGCTTACGAGCGGCTCTGAATCAGGCCCTCCTTGTGGTGTGGTTGGAATTGTTTAATATTTACCCTGTTTCCACCTCTTGTACTATTTTTGTTGCCTTTATTATATACTGTATGATAACTGCTGTCATATTTCTTTTTTTATTCTGTCTTGTTTACTGACACTTTCTTGAATTTTTTTATATATATATAGTCCGGGTTGGGTATGAAATCCATAACGGACACAATGCCAACGATCAGAATACCGACTGCGGCACCACGATTATCAAACTCCAGGTGGATTTTGGTAAGTATTCTAGCACCAATCCTAACCATCCCCTCCCACAGCCTAACACTAACCGTCCCCTCCCACAGCCTAACCCTAACTGTCCCCTCCCACAGCCTAACCCTAACTGTCCCCTCCCACGATCTTACCCTAACTGTCCGCTCCCATAGCCTGACCCTAACTGTCCCCTCCCAGTCTTACCCTAACTGTCCCCTCCCACAGCCTGACCAGAACTGTCCCCTCCCACAGTCTTACCCTAACCTGCTCTTCCCACAGCCTGACCCTAAACCTCCCGTACCATAGCCTAACCCTAACCTTTCTTTCCCACAGCCCAGGGGCGGATTGGGCCGCCGGGACGCCAGGATGTTTCCCGCTGGGCCGGCCACATTGTTACCTTTAGGCAGGGCCGGCACAACCCGCTGCGCAAGTCCTGCACTGCAGGGATTTGCCAGGCTGGAGAGGCGCTCTCCCTGCAGCAGCTGCTGAGACACTTCTTGCTTCTGCCGGCTGCCGCTGTGCCTGTCACACTGAGACAGACAGCGGCAGCCTACTGTAGGGAAAAGTGCTGCTGAGCTCCTCATACAGGAGCTCATTCAGAGTCGGTCATGAGCACTGAGCACTCACAACCGACTCGATGTTGCCCCACAGCGCATGCGCACAACAGAGCCGGCTGCCCTGATTCAGAGCGACCGCTTGCATCTAACGACCGCCTCTGAATGAAGCCCACAGTCCCCTCCATGGCCCTGGCCCTGAACTGAAGCTGCCGGTGTGGACTCCTCTCTTCAGTGAGTCTCTCTCCCTGCCTGAAAGATCGTCATGCTGCGAACAAGCAGGGACAGTCTGCAAAACATTTGCAAATTTACAAGTGTATTCAAACACTGTTGATTACACTTGAATAGTGGCTAGTAGTTTGTACACTGGCTCGACTTTTCCCGCCTGACTCGGATCTGAAATCGAGGCAAAACGTCATCATCCCTGCCTTCCTGGATTCTATAAAAGGTCCCCGCGCTGGCGCCATTTCTGAATCCGGCTGTGGACAGTGAAGAGGGAGGGTGGGAGCTGGGGCTGGCTGGGCTGTGTTGTGCTGCTGTTGTCCATAGGGGCTGTGACCACTCAGTCCATAGGGGCTGACTGGGCTGTGTTGTGCTGCTGTTGACCATAGGGGCTGGCTGGGCTGTGTTGTGCTGCTGTCATAGGGGCTGGCTGGGCTGTGTTGTGCTGCTGTCATTAGGGCTGGCTGGGCTGTGTTGTGCAGTCAGATGTCCATAGGGGCTGTGTCCACTCCAAAGTCTATAAGGGCTGGCTGGACTGTGTTGTTCAGTGTCTCATAAAGGCTGTAGTCCTAGAGGGGTGCTGTAGTGTTGTCCAGGGGGTGATCTGTGCATCAGGGGTGCTCCCCCAAAGTGCACTCCAAAAAAATTTTTTTTTTCCCTGTGTTTGTGAATTGTGTGCGCAGTAGCCGCATGTGCATCAACAAAGTAGCGCCAAGCGTGCGCCTGTGTCATAAGTAAAGGGCCGGCTGGCTTGACCGCTAAAGGTTGCTGTAACCCCCAAAGTGCACTCCAAACAAAATAAAAAATTATTTTCTGTGTTTGTGAAATGTGTGCACTGTGGCTGCACGTGCATCAACAAATGAGCAGCACCAACCGTGCGCCTGTGTCATAAGTAAAGGGTCGGCTGGCTTGTCCGTTAAAGGGTGTTGTAACCCCCAAAGTGCACTTCCAAAAAAATATTTTTTTTTGTGTTTGTGAATTGTGTGCCCAGTAGCTGCACATGCATCAACAAAGTAACGTCAAGCGTGCGCCTGTGTTATAAGTAAAGGGCCGGCTGGCTTGACCGTTAAAGGGTGGTGTAAACCCCAAAGTGCACTCCAAACAAAATAAAAAATTATTTTCTGTGTTTGTGAATCGTGTGCACTGTGGCTGCACGTGCATCAACAAAGGAGCAGCGTCAAGCGTGCGCCTGTGTCCCATAAGTAAAGGGCTGGCTGGCTCATCTCTTAAAGGGTGGTGTAACCCCCAAAGTGCACTCCAACAAAAATAATACATTATTTTCTGTGTTTGTGAATTGTGTGCACTGTACGTGCATCCTCAAAGCAGCAGCGCCAAGTGTGTGTCTGTCCGTTAAAGGGTGGTGTAACCCCCAAAGTGCACTCCAACAAAAATAAAACATTTTCTTCTGTGTTTCTAAATTGTGTGCACTGTACGTGCATCCTCAAAGCAGCAGCGCCAAGCATGCGTCTGTCTGTTAAAGGGTGGTGTAACCCCCAAAGTGCGCTCAAACAAAAATAAAATAATCTTTTTTTTCTGTGTTTGTGTGTGAAATGTATGCGCAGTAGCCGCACCTGCATCCTCAAAGCAGCAGCGCCAAGCGTGCGTCTGTCTGTTAAAGGGTGGTGTAACCCCCAAAGTGCGCTCCAACAAAATAAAATAATCTTTTTTTCTGTTTGTGTGTGAAAAATATGCACAGTAGCTGCACCTACATCCTCAAAGCAGCATTGCCAAGCGTGTGTCTGTCTGATAAAGGATGGCGTAACCCCCAAAGTGCGCTCCAACAAAAATAAAATAATCTTTTTTCTCTTTGTTTGTGTGTGAAATGTGTGGGCTGTAGCCACACCTGCATCCTCAAAGCAGCAGCGCCAAGCATGCGTCTGTCTGTTAAAGGGTGGTGTAACCCCCAAAGTGCGCTCCACAAAAAATAAACAATTCTTTTTTTTCTGTGTTTGTGTGCGAAATGTATGCGCAGTTGCTGCACGTGAAACAACACAGCAGCAGCACCAAGCGCATGCCTGCGTCATAAGTCAAGGGCCGGTTTGGACATCTGGTCCAGACTGAAGGA
Organism: Taudactylus pleione; assembly: GCA_031769625.1. Lineage (NCBI taxonomy): Eukaryota > Metazoa > Chordata > Amphibia > Anura > Myobatrachidae > Taudactylus > Taudactylus pleione. The sequence goes on along the minus strand of JAUIMM010000350.1, from coordinate 8,018,338 downwards.
CGTGCTAACAATTTCTGACATGTCTACTGTCACTGCATATGATACTGTCACCACTGACAGAATGGTGGAGGATTACATTGGTGACAGCATCCAAGTAGGGATGTCAGACAGTCCATACCTGTACTTGCAGGAAAAAGAGGCAATTTGGAGGCCCCTGTACAAACTGGCTCTATTTTACCTGAGTTGCCCCCCCTCCAGTGTGTACTCCGAAAGAGTGTTTAGTGCAGCCGGGAACCATGTCAGCGAAAGGCGTAGGAGGTTGCTTCCACAAAATGTGGTGAAGATGATGTTCATAAAAATGAATTATCAACTCTTCCAGGGAGACCAGCCTCCAGAACGTACAGAGGGACCTGTGGTGGTGGATTCCAGTGGGGACGAATTAATACTCTGTGAGGATGAGGATGTACACAACACTGAAGAGGGTGAAGAATCGGTGGCTGAGGAGGATGAGGACGACATCTTGCCTCCGTAGAGCCAGTTTATGCAGGGACAGAGTAATTGCCAACTTGTTTTGTGGGGGCCCAAAATGAACCAATCATTTCAGCCACAGTCGTGTGGCAGACCCTGGCTCTGAAATTATTGGTTTGTTAAAGTGTGCATGTCCTGTTTATACAACATAAGGGTGGGTGGGAGGGCCCAAGGACAATTCCATCTTGCACCTCTTTTTTTTCTTTGCATTATGTACTGTTTGGGGCCTAGTTTTTCAAACTGCCATCCTGTCTGCCACTGCAGTGTCACTCCTAAATGGGCCACGTATTTGTGCCGCCCACTCGTATCGCTTAGCATAGTCATCCAGCTACCTCGGTGCAGCCTTTTGGACATAAAAACACTATTGTGAGGTGTTCAGAATAGACTAAAAATTTGTGAAAATTAAGGTTATTGAGGTTAATAATAGCATAGGAGCCGAAAAACCCACAAATTTTGTGATTGTAGCTGTTTTTATGCTTTTTTTAAAAAAAAATACAGGTCCAAAACACAAAATCCAGAACCCAAAACACAGAAGGGTGGTTTTGGCAAAACCAATCCAGATCCAAAACAACACGAAGAAAGATCCAAAACCAAAACACAAAACACGAAAAGTGGCCGGTGCACACCCCTAGTTTTATAGAAGATCCAAATGGAGACTATACCCCATTACCGATGGGATGCAGTGCCGACCGCAAGCTTCCCGACTGTCAAATCCCGGCAAGGTACAAATGACAGGTGTTGAAATCTCGACGCCTGTCATTAGACCTACGCCGGGAGCCTGACACCTGGCTTACCGATCGAAGGTAAGCCCGGGCACGGACAGCCGCAGGAGGTCGAAGGTTAGATTAGGGGCTGCCAGGGGGTTCTTAGGGCTAGTCATCCCCCCCCGGAAGGTTAGGGTTTGTCTAGGGGATGGGGGCTTAGGGTTAGGCACCCCTGTGCAGAGTTTAGGGTTAGGCACCCCCGGGAGACTTAGGGTTAGGCTGCGGGGAAGGGGGGGTTAGGGTTAGGCACTTGGGGGGGTGGGGGTTAGGCACCCCTAAAGGAGGGTTAGGGAGTAGAATAGGCTTAGTTAATACTTACATTTTGGCATTCGGGATCTTCACCCCAGCCGGGCTTCCGCTGCCGGGATTTGAACATCATACTGATTCCATTACCGATTTGTAACCTATTTTACTGATAATGGAAGAAGCTTCCTAGGGGTGTAAGTGGAGGTCTATGAGCCCCAGTAAAACTCTACTAGACTGACCACCAAACACACTGCTCCCACATTTTTATCACCAATGTTACCTAAGTGTCCTCCTGTATTGCTTTAACACATTTATTCTAAGTATATTTATTTGGTAATCTAGACACCATGGGCAACAAAGATGTAAATAGTAGGAAAGGCTGCGATGCGGTGGAAGTACAGGATCATATGACTGAAAGCGCGTGTCACATGATTAACGTAAATTCTGTCCTAGGATGATGCCTCATTGACATCTGAGCCCTCTACAATTATTTGGATGCAGATGGGGTTCTTGTTTTCTATCAGTACTACTGTGGCATGTGCATAAGGGGCACTACATCTGTGGCATTATGTGTATAAGGGCCACTACTACTGTGGCATTATTTGTATAAGGAGCACTACCACTGTGGCATTACGTGTATAAGGTGCACTACTGTGTAGCGTAACATGAATAAGGGACACTACTAAGTGTAATAATGTGACTAAGGGACACTACTATGTGGTGTAATGTGAATATCATTGTGCTGCGTGTGGCATAATTTAAATTGGGCTCCGAATGCGTTGTCAAGCTCCTTGCGTGTGAGACCACAGCTCTTCTGGGCACGCTGTACCTTTATAAAATATGGGTGGGAGGGCGCCAATTTATAGTTTGCAGGGGGGCGCCGAACACCCTAGCACTGCCCCTGCCATCAGTTACCACAGACAGCTCTACCTACAGCTCGTCAGCAGCCCATCCCCTCTCTGACTCCTGCCCTAAACACACAGGACCTGGCGCTAACCTGATTCCTGCCATTCTGCCAAGACCAGCTTGTGTGAGTTAGCCTGTATATATAGTATGGTACCAGCCCCTTTAGTGGTTGGCCGCCCATCCAGCCGTTCAACTTCCCCCGGGCCTCCACTCCCCGGCCAGCTGTGCGTGTGTATATAGGACAGTGTATACGTATATATATATATTATATATATATATAAATGTATATATATATATATATATTTAATATATATATATTACTTTTCATATATACATTATGTATATGGTAATTATGTGTATTTACTTTATATAATATTCACATATACAGTACAGTATTGCAGTTATAATATAATGTATATATATGTATGTTCAAGGTCCGGCACTCCAAATCTCAATGTATCCTTGGCCGGTGTAAGGTGCGGCACTCGGTGCAATTACAGGAATAGACAAACGGATATGATCAACGTTTAAGAGTTAGTAACACTATAGTCAGCATTCTGACGAAAGTTTTACTAACACTGAAACGTTGATCATATCCATTTGTCTATTCCTGTAACTGCCTGTTATTGCCGCTCCTTACTACTGCTTTTATATATATATATATATATATATATATATATATATATATAAATAATATACATATAACAAACAATGGCAGTTACTTTTCTGGCAAAGCCCTTGATTCTGAGAGGACAGCATCCTGCCCCGTCACCAGACTCCGCCCCTCGACAGTCCCCACCCCTCAATAGACTCCACCCCATTAGGGCTGCTTCCAGAAATTTCCCGGGCTGGTTTTTTGACCAAATCTGCCCCTGCCACAGCCTAACCCTAACCATCCTCTCCAGCAGCCTAACCCTAATGCTTCCCCTAGTACCTAACCCTAATACTCACCCCTGGAATATGTTAGGATTGTAACCACCAGGATGCCACTGTCGGTATTGTCACCATCAGCAATCTGACCATCCGGATCCTGACTACATCCCTATAGTCCTGCTCCATACTTATTTTGTATATATTGATCTGTGTTTGTCTGTGTACTGTGTTTTACACTTCATATTCCCGTATTATACTGTGCTCATAATCTGTGCTTATAATGACATTTAGATAATAGGTATTGTCACCACATAGGCGCCTTCCTAGATTACCTGTTTCCTTACAAGGTAGGACCATAAATACATTGTAATATTTGTATGGAAACAATAGGCAACAAATGAACAACACACCCAAGTGATTATATTCATAAGTGACATGAAAGAAACCCCTTTATAGTCGAGAGTGAGTAAAATATATTAATATTATTTATCTTTATTAATCTGTCCTTGTATTCTCTATAAAATCTTCAGATAATCCTTTTTATCACCAATAAATGTAATTGAGAATGTTTGTGAATGGGCAGAGCACCAATATAACATACTGCTCCTCCTCCTCTGTTCTCTGAGGTTGGAAGTCGTACTCCCCTATATGATATGTCCCTCTATCATTACTAATGTAACCGCGAGGGATAAAACAGACAGAACAGTAGTGCAGAGACCCTCTCACATTCAAAAGCAGTTTATTACGCCCACTTTCACCTTTGATGTATGTGTTAGCTATCGAGCCTTTTGCCACTTCTGTCCGAGATATGTTATGTTTCCCAGGAATTGCTGTAGCCTCCACGTCACACAAACTATGTTTACTTGCTGACGAAGTTTTAGTATTTGTTACCAACCCGGAGACTTCTTTGCCTGCCTTACATGAGGTCATAGATAGTTACAGCAATGCGTCTTTCTACAAATTAAATACCACCAAGACGGAGGCATTACCCTTCCATCTACCTCAAAAGACACTTGTATATCTTCAAAATATTTATAAATATCAATGGAAGAAAGATTCTCTTTTATATCTTGGTATCCATATTCCAAATACTGTTTCCAATTTTGCCGAAAATTAATTTCTCTCCTATTATAATACATGTTGCTGATCTTTTAAAGAGTTGGATGAGTTTTGAAGTCTCCTGGCTGGGTAGATTGACAGCGTCCAAGATGATGGTTCTACCCAAGTTAATGTATCTGTTCCGCACAGTTCCTTATTTAGTACCACAGCATTTTATAGCTCATATACATAGACTTAGGCCCTCATTCAGAGCCGTACGCTATTTGCGGTCGTTCGTTTAAAAACAAGGGGTGGCTATTCAAATGATCCGTACGCACATTGCAGTCTGTTCACGCCTCTAAGTCTGAACGAGCGAGCAAAACATACGCTCGTTTATTTGTTAAAAACGCCCCCTGGCCGCACGCATCCTACGTCATGTCCGCTATTTATTAGATTAATCGAGTACATCGACCAGCGTATGAACTGCTCGCTATTCTTGTGGTTGGTGTTTGCTACCACAAATTTGCGTGCAGTTCGGGCTATAAAATAACCCAGTGACGTGGTCAATGACGCTGCTGTTTTAAATATACACACCCATAAAACGCCCGTTTTGACCTTTAAGCACGCCTGCGTTCGGATCTCCACTCCCCATTTTCAAGCACCTTCCCCTGTTACCACCCACATACGCCTCATTCTGTCACTCAAAATAGCCGGCACTCGCTATATAGCGTACAAAGGATTTTCGGCCGCACTGACTGGTTCGCGCATGCGTACTAAAAAGCGTACGCATGCGCAGATGTGCAAACATCGCTCGGAACGAGCGTACTGTTGTTAACGTGCGGCTCTGAATGAGGGCCTTAGTCTACAATATATTTGGAAAGGTAAAACTTCACGAATCGCATATAGCCAATTAAAGCGTCACAGACATTGTGGCAGCCTAGATGTCCCAGATCTATCATCATACATGCTTAGTAGCCCAGATTAGTGACTGGGTGCTCCCTGTCAATACGAAACCTTGGGTGGATTTGGAAAAAGCTTTGTTTCCTCAGTTTTCCCTAAAATAAATGATTTGGACCCCTAGACAATATCATCCATCTTCGACAGACTCCCCTAGAGCAATATTAGATTCCCTTACAGCATGGGATGCTACTAAAGGAGCCTCTCGATGAATTACTCTACCTACCCGTAATCTCTCTCTTTTGGCCCTTTCTTATTTAATTACAGATTTGTGTATTTCACCATGGTGTTCTAGAGGTATAAACAAAATAGCCGAAGTATTATGTAATAATTCTATGTATCCCTTTTCGTATTTACAGACGCAATATAATCTACCTACAAGTGAATTTTGTACTTATTTACGTATTAATCATTGGGTCTCTGATGAGCTCCGATCTACAGGTTCTCTGGCTTTACCCCCCTCGAATATCATAGCCAAAATGTCGTCAGGTATTACTACAGGTGCTATAAGATTTTGGTACTCCCTATATATAGAGGACAAAACCCTAACCAAATCTTTTGCACAATTAAAGTGGGAAAAAGTTTTAAAAATTGTACTCACTCCCCAACAATGGGAAGAAATTTATCTAAGTGCTAATAGATTCTCCAGATGTTCTAACCATTTAGCGGTGCATTTCAAATTATTGCATAGGTTGTATTTTACACCTGAAAAGTTACACAAGATATGGTCTTCCCAGTCAAAATTTTGTTGGCGAAACTGTTCGGAGCAGGGGGATATCTTTCATATATTCTGGAATTGTCCATGTATACGAAATCTCTGGCATGAAGTATTTGTATTAGCACAAAAAGTTGTCAATGTCCAGTTACAGGAGACACCTACCATAGCTCTTTTCCATATGTATCCCCAAGAGCTGTCTAACCCTGACAAATATATTTTAGGCCACATATTGATTGCCACTAGAGCAGCTATAGCACAAAACTGGAAGAGTCCGTCTCCTCCATCCTTACAAAAAATTTTGGGTAAGATTCACTATGCTTTCCAAATGGAAACTTTAGGTATCCCATATTGCCCTGTGGCCTCCTCCCCTTTGGTAAACTGGTCCAAATGGCAAGAATTTGTCACGAATGGTGGAGGCGCCACGCTACTTCTTGATGCTAATTGATTTCTATGTACAAGCCAGTTTCCCATTTTATTATGGGCACGTTACTCTTTTTGTATTACTATTTTTATATTGGAGTAAAGTGTTAGTATGGGGATATGATGCTTTGATGTCCTACTTATTATTTTATTATCCTATATTTTTTTCTGTGAACATGTTCAATATTTTTCTAATACATTGTAATTAAGAGGTTTATTATATTGACAGTACTGTCTGATTCCTCCCCCCTTCCCTATGTTTTCATTTTTCTGTATCCTTCCCCTTCCATGTTGTTAATGGAACAAAACTTTAATAAAAACTATAAAAACTATTGATGCAAAAAAAAAAAAGCAGTTTATTACATAATGAGATCACATGTTAAAAGTCAGTCACAGCATGTCCACAAATCACCGGCTTGTTCTCTGTGGTGCAGGTTCTCCTACCAGGTGCCATAGATGGTAACACAAGAGTATTTTAGATCCAGTTTCTGGAGCTAATAGAGGCAAGGTGAGCACAGTGAGGAGGGCTGCTGGTGTAGGGTCTGTAGGATGCAGCCATGAGCACAGTGAGGAGGGCTGCTGGTGTAGGGTCCGTAGGATGCAGCCATGAGCACAGTGAGGAGGGCTGCTGGTGAAGGGCCCGTAGGATGCAGCCTTGAGCACAGTGAGGAGGGCTGCTGGTGTAGGGCCCGTAGGATGCAGAAATGAGCACAGTGAGGAGGGCTGCTGGTGTAGGGCCCGTAGGATGCAGCCATGAGCACAGTGAGGAGGGCTGCTGGTGTAGGGCCCGTAGGATGCAGCCATGAGCAAAGTGAGGAGGGCTGATGGAATAGGGCCCATAGGAGGCATCCATGAGCACAGTGAGGAGGGCTGATGGAATAGGGTCCATAGGAGGCAGCCATGAGCACAGTGAGGAGGGCTGCTGGAATAGGGCCCATAGGAGGCAGCCATGAGCACAGTGAGGAGGGCTGCTGGTGTAGAGTGCCCAGGAGGCAGCCATGAGCACGGTGAGGAAGGCTCATGGTGTAGAGTGCCCAGGAGGCAACCATGAGCAAAGTGAGGAGGGCTGCTGGAATAGGGCCCATAGGAGGCAGCCATGAGCAAAGTGAGGAGGGCTGATGGAATAGAGCCCATAGGAGGCAGCCAAGATAGTAAGAATGGCTGCCGGATGGGGAGTCCCAGGAGGCAGGATGGACACTGGGAGGCTAGTCTGGGCTTTTGATGAAAAATAAGATAATTAGGCCACATATAACAATGACCTGAACTATGATGGCATTTTTTCTGTACCTGTTCCCCACCTCTTCAGGGTCCTGTGAATGAGAAGAAGCAAAGTATTTAGTATAGTAGTCAGTATAACAATATATATTATGTAACATTTCTTCTTAATTACACACAGCATTGCTCTAACTCCTGATTTGCAATGTCTGAGAAGTGGATGTTTATTAGCATATTAATAGGCATATTCATAAAAATACAATTTGAATGGGATACATTCAGCATCCCGGTGGTCAGAATGGGGACGTTTACAATACCAGCGCCGGAATCCCGCCGCTGATCAGAATCACGCCGCTGGCAGGCCGACTGGCGGGATACCGAAGAAAAGTAGCAGGTTTGGGGGGAGGGTTAGGTTTAGGGGTTAGGATTAGGCACTAGGGGGGGTTAGGGTTAGGCACTAATGGAGGAGGGTTAGGTTTAGGGTACGGGTTGGGGGAGGTTAGATTTAGGGTACAGGGTGGGAGGTTAGGTTTAGGGTACAGGGAGGGGGAGGTTAGGTTTAGGGTACAGGGTGGGGGAGGTTAGGTTTAGGGTACGGGGAGGGAGAGGTTAGGGTCGGGCACTAGAGAGGGAGGGATAGGGTAGGGAGAGGATGAGGGTTATCTTACTGATCAACAAGTGTCGGTATGCTAACCCTGTCGGGATACTGGCGTTGGGATACTGACTGTCGGGGTCACCCATCCCGCACCCATCCCATTTGAATTAATTCCATTGGAAAACACAACAAAGGTGTCTGTGAAGGACTGAAATATAGAATATTTAGTTTGTAGTTTGTGGCTGGATCCAGTCTCCCTTACACAGAAATTAGTATTTCTCTTATTGTTTATAAACACACTTATTGTATATTACTGTAATACAAAGGCTGGATTAAATTCTATGGTAATATGCCAAAGCCTGTGTGTAACACTGAGACAGGAAATGCCATTATTCAGCCTCTGGTCTTAGACTAGGTAGTACGAGGTCACTGTATGGCTCTGTGTGACTGCACACCAGGGGATTCTCTGTGCGTCTGTGTTAGGGATAATAGCGACAATGGGCCTGATTCACCATGGATTGCAATTGCAACCACATACGCAGATTGGCCGAGATGGCATTGCAATCGCACTGCAATCAGGCACACACACAGGAACCCATCGCAGAGAGAGTGACAGGTTGTGAGCATTTGGGGGTAGTGATGAGGGAGTGGTCGGAGAAATGCAGGCATTCCTGTCCATTTTAATGCCGTTGCATGGGCTTGCATAGGTTAGCCACTGTGACAGCATACAGTATGCAGCTTGAGCACTCACTGCGTGCGATGAGACTTGCGATTTCTGAGATAGGTCAGACCTGCTGTAATTCTGGGCCTGATTCAGAGCCGGACGCTATTTGCGCTCGCTCGTTCAGAAAAAGGGGCAGGCTATTTAAATTGAGAGCTCGCTCTTTGCGGTCTGTTGACGCCTCTATGTCTGAGCAAGCGAACGAAATATGCGCTCTCTATTTTGTAAAGACGCCCCCTGGCCGCTCGCATCCTACGTCATCTCCGCTATTTATTTGATTAATCGAGTACATCGAAAGGCATCTGAACTGCTCGCAGTGCTTGTGGTAGGATTTTCCTACCGCAATCATGCGAACAGTTCAGGCTAAGAAACAACCAAGTGACGTGGTCGATGACGCTGTTTTGTTAATTATGCACACCCTTAAAACGCCCGTTTTGACCTTTTGGCACGCCTGCGTTCGGATCACCACTCCCCGTTTTCAAGCACCTTCCCCTGTTACCACCCACAAACGCCTCATCCTGTCACTCAAATTAGCAGGCACTCGCTATTTTGCGAGCGCTCGATTTCCGACCGCAATGACTGGTTGGCGCATGCGCATTACGACCCATGCACAGATGTGCGAACATCGCTCCGAGCGAATGAGCGGCCGCTTACGAGCGGCTCTGAATCAGTGTGACGGCCCAATGTGCTCCGATGTTACCGATATATATGCAGCACTGCGAGCTATTATAGAAGTGAGATAGCAGCAGTGGGCGTCTCTATGCTGGCTGAGCGGAGACAGACAATAGCATATATATGCGGCAGCATTGTGTGCGATTAGGGAGCTGCGATCGCAATAGTGATCCATGCTGAATCAGGCCCAATGTTCAAATGATGCAACAGGTAGGTCTGGCAATTCTGAGTTACTATAAAATGTGTTTCAATCATCTTAGATAATGCATTGGTTCATGTTGCCAGAGCTACTCCCTTCTGCTAAACATTCATATGTAATATATATCCCTGTGCTGTAAGCTGTCCTGTGTGTAAGAGGGAGGTCTGTCCTCATGGCTGATTAGGGAAGAAATGTATTACATCTCAGCATAAGCCTCTCTCCATTGGCCCAGTTGAAGCCAGTTCTGATTGGTTGGATCAGTGCAGTCTAGTCCCTCTACCAGATTGGTTACCCCGCTCATGCATCCATTAAAGCCGCGTATCCACTAGCAGATACCAGCACGACAGTATGATTACGACATTGTAATCGTACTGTCGTTCCCCTTCCCCCTGCAGTGCCTACACTGAATGATTGATCATTCAGTGTAGGCACATCATTCTTCTCTGAACATGGACAATCTGTCGTTATCAGCAGATTGACCAGCATGTTCAGTAGATGATTGATGTCGGAAACGACCAGCGGGAGCGCGCATCACTGGTTGTTTCTGACATAATAGTGCCCGATTTGTGCACAATTACTGAGCGATTGTACGATGTCGTAATCGTGCAATCGCTCAGTAACATTGCGTAGTGGATACGCGGCTTTAGATTAGAAAATTTAAAAGTGCTTATTTGAATTTGTGGTTCCTCTATTTAAAGAGCACATGCCTCTATATTGTGGGTGTGCATTCTTGTATTCCACCTGGTGATACATTACTATAGAATAAGATCTCTTTACCTATGAGCAACAAACACTATTCTTCCTACTATATACTGCATGGCACCTCTTACCTGCTGTAACCCAGATAACAGCTAACTCTCTAATCCTGTCCCCAGCACCCCAAGTCCACTGTCTGCCTGTAGCCCTGAGCCATCGCCGTCATGAGGAACTAGCTACAGTCACCAGCAAAAAGATGCTGTACCAGCAATACGCAACATGCAGAAGTAATCGCTTCCAGGTGCTGATGAGCCTGGTGGTGCCTGGTGGTGACAGCGACTACTCTCCTACAACTAGTCTGCAGTCAGCACATAGTGGTTGTCTAGTGACCAAATAAAGCCAGTCATTAATGGCTGGTTACTAACAGTAACCACTAACAGTAAAAAACCACCCTGCCACTAATGGTAACTTGCTACCCTGCCACTAATGGTAACCTGCTACCCTGCCACTAATGGTAACCTACCACCTTGCCACTAATGGTAACCTGCTACCCTGCCACTGATGGTAACCTGCTACCCTGCCACTGATGGTAACCTGCTACCCTGCCACTGATGGTAACCTGCTACCCTGCCACTAATGGCAACCTGCCACCCTGCCACTAATGGTAACTTGCCACCCTGCCACTAACAGTAACCTGCCACCCTGCCACTAATGGTAAGCTGCCAGCCTGCCACTAATGGTAACCTGCCATCCTGCCACTAATGGTAAAGAGAACCTCAAGATGAATCAGTAAAATTATAGATAAGCTGAAATGAAGAGACATGCAGGGGTATTCAATATGGGTCCGATAACATCGTTTTTGCGTTAATATCGCAATTATGACGTCATTATCGCAGGTTTTACTTTTACACCCTATTCAATTTAAAAGACTTATCGCAGTTTTGACAAGTCTTTGATAAAAAACGGTGATAAGTTTTCACCATTGAATAGGTGTCGAAAAAAAGTGCAGAATTGGGGTTTAGGGGTGCAGGCTTAAAAAAAATAGCCTGCACCCCTGAGATTGACATTTAAAAAAGAACAGTGTCAAAAAAAGTTTTAAAAAAAATTAGGGACACCCCAAAAAATTAATTTCAAAATTGGGGTGCAAAAAAAAAAGGGAAAAAATTGTTTAACAATAGGGAAATAGGTTACGGGCTATTCTGCAAGTATGCGGCAGGTGTTTTCTAGAATAGAATTATAGCGGCAGGTGCACAAATGCAGAATTTTTAAAAACTTACTTTAGGGACATCAAAATATGCTAGTACCCATTTTCATGTACCCCAAATTTGATAGGACCCCTTAAAAAAATGAAAAAAATGTGCTCTTCTGCATCACTTCTTCAATGTCGGGAAAAAAACACCTGCTGCGGCTATTTCAATCCCTGACTTTCAATTAAAGGCTAAAACGGGGGTACCCATAGTGTTCCCCCATGTTTTTACAACTTTAGGGGGGTCTTACAATTATTTTAAGGAAAAATTCGTAACTTTATGCAAATCCAACTTCGGAGTTTCCCGTTTTCGTTAATTTTATATTGAATACGGGGATAAGCGGGAGTGCGCACCAGACTTAACGCAGAAAAAAACTCCGATTTGAAACGTTAACTTCTACAGTGAAGTTAACGTTTCATATTGAATACCCCTCATGGTGTCAGAATAAGATAGGGTCATAAAGAGGAGTCTGCAATCAGTGCTGCTGCCCAGGGTGCAGCATGGTTGGTACCCAGATGGTACAGCACCACCTTGTTCTACTTTGTGGGATGCATCTTTAAGAACCACACTGTACCTTCCTGCTCCTCTATTTCTCCCACAGAGATTACTGTGTGATGTCACGTGCGCCAGAGGTGGCGGATGCCAGACTAGGATTCCCAGATGCCCTGCTAAAAAATATACACACGGGAATAAAACATACACACATAGGCCTTCGCAGGAAAAAACATACACACATAGGCCTCCGCAGGAAAAAACATACACACATAGGCCTCCGCAGGAAAAAACATACACACATAGGCCTCCGCAGGAAAAAACACACACATAGGCCTCCGAAGGAAAAAAACATACACACTTAGGCCTCTTCAGGAAAAAACATACACACATAGGCCTCCACAGGAAAAAACAAATACACACATTGGCTCCCATAGGAAAAAAAACATACACACATAGGCCTCCACAGGAAAAAACATACACACATAGGCCTCCACAGGAAAAAACATACACACATAGGCCTCCACAGGAAAAAACATACACACATAGGCCTCCACAGGAAAAAAACATACACACATAGGCCTCCACAGGAAAAAACACTTACACAAATTGGCTCCCACAGGAAGAAAAAAACGAATACAAGCCAACATAGGAATAAAAACAAAACACGTTGTCCCTCACAGGAATACAAAATTTTATCCACAGTAATTTGTAAATGAATTAACTTGGCTTTTTTCTCACAGCTTCGGGACAGGTGCAAAGTCATTGAAAATCCCTATTTTTTAAGGTAAACAGTTTGGGACTTTGGCCCTCATTCAGAGCCGCTCGTTAGCGGCAGTACGCTCGTTCCGAGCGATGTTTGCACATCTGCGCATGCGTACGGTTTTTAGTACGCATGCGCGAACCAGTCAGTGCGGCCAAAAATCGTTGGTACGCAATATAGCGAGTGCCTGCTATTTTGAATGACAGAATGAGGCGTATGTGGGTGGTAACAGGGGAAGGTGCTTGAAAATGGGGAGTGGAGATCCGAACGCAGGCGTGCTTAAAGGTCAAAACGGGCGTTTTATGGGTGTGTATATTTAAAACAGCAGCGTCATTGTTCACGTCACTGGGTTATTTTATAGCCAGAACTGCTCGCAAATTTGTGGTAGCAAACACCAACCACAAGAATAGCGAGCAGTTCATACGCTGGTCGATGTACTCGATTAATCTAATAAATAGCGGACATGACGTAGGATGCGAGCGGCCAGGGGGCGTTTTTAACAAATAAACGAGCGTATGATTTGCTCGCTCGTTCAGACTTAGAGGTGTGAACAGACTACAATGTGCGTACGGATCATTTGAATAGCCACCCCTTGTTTTTAAACGAACGACCGCAAATAACGAGCGGCTCTGAATGAGGGCCTTTGTTCAGATCCCCAGGTATACTATACCTCTCATAATAATCAATTAGTCAAATAGAAATTTTCAATTAGTATAATTGGTCCAATAATTAGATGTCATTATTTGGGTGATATTTTGCAAAGTGCAGAATAATGAGTTAAAAGATGTGGGACAGGTATATGGGAGTGCTGTATGGATGGGACAGGTATATGGGGATGCTGTATGGATGGGACAGGTATATGGGGATGCTGTATGGTGGGACAGGTATATGGGTATGATGTATGAATGGGACATGTATATGGGGGTGCTGTATGGATGGGAAGTTATATGGGACTTTTGTATGGATGGGACAGGTATATGGGGGTGCTGTATGGATGGGACAGGTATATCAGGGTGCTGTATAGATGGGATAGGTATATGGGGATGCTGTATGGATGGGACGGTTATATGGGGGGTGCTGTATGAATGGGACAGGTATATTGGGGTACTGTATGGATGGGACAGGTATATTGGGGTGCTGTATGGATGGGACAGGTATAGTATATTGGGATGCTATATGGACAGGACAGGTACAGTATATGGGGATGCTGTATGAATGGGACAGGTATATTGGGGTACTGTATGGATGGGACATTTATATGGGGTGCTTTAGGGATGGGACAGGTACAGTATATGGGGGTGCTGTATGAATGGGACAGGTACAGTATATGGGGGTGCTGTATGGATGGGACAGGTACAGTATATGGGGGTGCTGTATGGATGGGACAGGTATATGTGGGTGCTGTATGAATGGGATAGGTATATTGGGGTGCTGTATGGATGGGACAGGTATATGGGGGTGCTGTATGGATGGGACAGGTACAGCATATGGGGGTGCTGTATGGATGGGACAGGTATATGTGGGTGCTGTATGAATGGGACAGGTATATTGGGGTGCTGTATGGATGGGACAGGTATATGGGGGTGCTGTATGAATGGGACAGGTATATTGGGGTGCTGTATGGATGGGAAAGGTATATGGGGGTGCTGTATGGATGGGACAGGTACAGCATATGGGGGTGCTGTATGGATGGGACAGGTATATGTGGGTGCTGTATGAATGGGACAGGTATATGTGGGTGCTGTATGGATGGGTCAGTTGTATGGGGGTGCTGTACGGATGGGACAGGTATATTGGGGTGCTGTATGGATGGGACAGGTATATGGGGTTAGTGTATGGGTGGAACAGGTATACAGGGTTGGTGTATGAATGGGACTGGTGTTTTTAGGTTGAAAATTGGAATTACAGGTGTATTTTAAAGATTTTTTTAAAGTGGCTTCAAATGACTCAAAATCAACTTACTGACATTTTTATGCAGCACAAGTTTAACTACAACATTTATTTTAATGAAAGAAAATTGCTTACTTTAATATTTTCACTTTTATAATAATGTTAATCAGAGATTGAAACCATTCTATAAGCACTACATTTTTCTCATGGGGATAGTGATAGACATCTATAATAGTCTGCAATATTTGTTTGATTGATTTTTTTTAGGGTACAAGTTATTTTCCACATTTTTCTCTATATTTCATGTTTTTTTCTCAAAAATGTATCACACACAAATTTTCTTAATTGGATAGCGTGAGAATCAGGAGCGCGCATAGCCGTGGTAATAACTAATTGGTCACGATAGCCATGTTAATTTTCACTTAAAAAATCTTGTGGCCATTTCAATATGCCCCTTAAAGTTTAATTTTATTAAACATCAACTTGATGCTGTCCATAACAAAAGTGCTGCGTTAAATCCTATAGCAAAATTGCAGGAATATTGGTACCTTTGCTAAGTTGGACCCTATTACATTTCCCCCAATAAGCCGTAACCACTGGCATTGATTATTATTGTATATGTGCATATAATAGTTTGTTACATTCTAATCATTGATGAATGTAAGGTATAATTACTTCTTAGATCTTTTTCCCAGTTTGTCTCTCACCCACTTGAATAATTTATTTTTGGGCTACTTCCTGCAAAAAAACACATATGTTGGTAAATGCGGCAGCATTTTGGTTAGACGCAAGGGTAGTTTCTGCAAAGCACGTCTAACAATTTATTGGAGTCCAAGAATTGTCCCCACAACAGGTCAATTCCAAGAACCAAAGGAGTGTGCGTGTGTGGGTTTTTTTTTTGTTTAGTTTTTGAATTTCCATTTTACTGCATTCTTCAAGTACATATAAAGATGTTTGTATTTTAAAATGATCTTATTTTGCCAAAAGGAGTAGTCATTACTAGAGACCTCAGTAGTTTGGGGCCCTGCGCAATGAATCTGACTAAGATGTTCAGGATGTGTTGCTGCTAAAAAATAGGTCGCCCTAACCTAGACCGGATAGATACAAGAAGCTATAGCTGCACTCTAAAGTTAAAATGTCATAACATGCTTGTGTTCTCATGTATGCATGAGAACACAAGCATATTATGACATACATAACTTTACTCTGATATACCTTTTATACACTGACTCATTTATTAAAGTGTGTTTATAATTCAACATTCTATACTTATCCACTATTGAACCACTATACATTAACCACTTGCCTGGTATGGTCGTATCAGATACGACCATACCAGAATGGGCTTTACCTGACATGGTCATATCTGATACGACCAGTCAGAAATGCCCACTGGGCAGCTGCGGGAAGCTAATCTTCTCGCAGCCGCCTATATCAGAGGGACCTTCTGGTCCCTCTACACCCGCGGCTACACCTCCTTTGTGTCGCAATCACTGCTGGCCACAGTGATCGGGCACCCGGCATCACCCCCCTTCCAGCGTGGCTTCTGTAGCCGTGGCTGCTGCTGAGTCCCGATCACTGTGGCAAGCAGTGATCGGGATGCCGGCATCACCCTCCACGGCGCAGCTGCAGGGCAGCCGATACCTCACTGTAGGCAGCTGCTGCGACTCCTGGAAGCCAGTCACGGCAACTGCTGTGTGAGGAGACTCCGGCCGGTGACATCCCCCTCTCCACGCGGCAGCAACCTGGGCTGCCGTCACCTCCACAGAGCAGCGGCTGCGGCTCCTAGAAGCCGGCCATGGCTGCTGCTGTGACCACTCACCTCACCTCCCCCGTTCAGGTGCTCTCTGTCAGGCAGCTATCTTTCTCCTGGCCAGGGGCAAACCTCACCTCCTCCTCATTCCTTCCAGCCAGGAGCAGCAGCACCGCCTCTTGCCCGATCACTGTTGGCTACAGTGATCGGGCAGAAAAGACAATGCAAATATAATATATATATATATATATAATTATATGTGCAGTGTATATATATATTATATATACACAGTCACAGTATATCTATGTACAGTATATCTATCTATATATATATATAGAAATATATGTGTGTGTGTGATATAAATATACACATACATACACACACACATAGGGATGGCCACTGGCCATCGATGTTTTGCAAACCATCGATGGTCTAAAAAAGACCAGTGGTTTTGCCCTGCTGACAGGCACCGATGCTGCACATTGATGGCAGTCCCAACCGATGTTAAGGCAACATCGGTGGCTGCAGTCTCAAATAATCAATGAATATTTTATCGATGGTTTCCCTATTGACCATCGATGGTACACCTGTCAATAGCTACCATTACAGTATACCAGTGGTCAGGGAACAGGGGTAAATTACCCCACATGGGGTAAAAATGAAATTCTTGGGGGTAATGGATGGACAGCCGGGCATGCATATGAATCATTCTATAATATAGAATGATTCATATTCATATGCATGCCTGGCTGTGCTGTGCCGCAGGGGGGCTCTAAGCCGGATGCCCGCTGAGATGTTATTACTAGGGGTGAGCGGGTTCGGATTTCTGAAATCCGAACCCCCCCGAGCCCCCCCGATCCGAGTCCGATCCGAGTCAGGCTCGACTTTTCCCGCCTGACTCGGATTCTGAAATCGAGGCAAAACGCCATCATCCCGCCTTCCGAGTCTCGCAGGTTTAGGATCCTATATAAGGTACCCGCGTCGGTGCCATTTTCTCACTCGGCTGTGGACAGTGAAGAGGGCTGGCTGGGCTGTGTAATGCAGAGTAGTGTTGTGCTGTGCTGCTGTTGTCCATAGGGGCTGTGTCCACTACTTCAAAGTCCATAGGGGCTGGCTGTGTTGTGCTGTGCTGCTGTTGTTAATAGGGGCTGTGTCCACTACTTCAAAGTCCATAGGGGCTGGCTGGACTGTGTTGTGCAGTCAGTTGTCCATAGGGGCTGTGTCCACTCCAAAGTCCTGTGCAGTGTCCCAGTCCTAAAGGGGTGCTGTAGTGTTGTCCAGGGGGTGCTCTGTCCATCAGGGGTGCTCCCCCAAGTGCTAAAAAAATTTTTTTTTTCTGTGTTTGTGAATTGTGTGCGCAGTAGCCGCACGTGCATCAACAAAGTAGTGCCAAGCGTGCGCCTGTGTCATAAGTAAAGGGCCGCCTGGCTTGACCGTTAAAGGGTGCTGTAACCCCCAAAGTACACTCCAGTCCAAACCAAATAAAAAAATATTTTCTGTGTTTGTGAATTGTGTGCGCAGTATCCGCACGTGCATCAACAAAGTAGTGCCAAGCGTGCGCCTGTGTCATAAGTAAAGGGCCAGCTGGCTTGACCGTTAAAGGGTGCTGTAACCCCCAAAGTACACTCCAAACCAAATAAATTTTTTTTTTCTGTGTTTGTGAATTGTGTGCGCAGTAGCCGCACGTGCATCATCAAAGTAGTGCCAAGCGTGCGCCTGTGTCATAAGTAAAGGGCCAGCTGTCTTGACCGTTAAAGGGTGCTGTAACCCCCAAAGTACACTCCAAACCAAATAAAAATTTTTTTTCTGTGTTTGGGAATTGTGTGCGCAGTAGCCGCACGTGCATCATCAAAGTAGTGCCAAGCGTGCGCCTGTGTCATAAGTAAAGGGCCAGCTGTCTTGACCGTTAAAGGGTGCTGTAACCCCCAAAGTACACTCCAAACCAAATAAAAAAATATTTTCTGTATTTGTGAATTGTGTGCGCAGTAGCCGCACGTGCATCATCAAAGTAGTGCCAAGCGTGCGCCTGTGTCATAAGTAAAGGGCCGGCTGGCTTGACCGTTAAAGGGTGCTGTAACCCCCAAAGTACACTCCAAACCAAATAAAAATTTTTTTTCTGTGTTTGGGAATTGTGTGCGCAGTAGCCGCACGTGCATCATCAAAGTAGTGCCAAGCGTGCGCCTGTGTCATAAGTAAAGGGCCAGCTGTCTTGACCGTTAAAGGGTGCTGTAACCCCCAAAGTACACTCCAAACCAAATAAAAAAATATTTTCTGTATTTGTGAATTGTGTGCGCAGTAGCCGCACGTGCATCAACAAAGTAGTGCCAAGCGTGCGCCTGTGTCATAAGTAAAGGGCCGGCTGGCTTGACCGTTAAAGGGTGCTGTAACCCCCAAAGTACACTCCAAAGCAAATAAAAAATTTTTTTCTGTGTTTGTGAATTGTGTGCGCAGTAGCCGCACGTGCATCAACAAAGTAGTGCCAAGCGTGCGCCTGTGTCATAAGTAAAGGGCCGCCTGGCTTGACCGTTAAAGGGTGCTGTAACCCCCAAAGTACACTCCAGTCCAAACCAAATAAAAAAATTATTTTCAGTGTTTGTGAATTGTGTGCGTAGTAGCCGCACGTGCATCAACAAAGTAGTGCCAAGCGTGCGCCTGTGTCCCATAAGTAAAGGGCCGGCTGGCTCATTTCTTAAAGGGTGGTGTAACCCACAAAGTGCACTAGTCTCCAACAAAAATAAAAATTATTTTCTGTGTTTGTGTGCGCCTTAGCCGCACGTATATATCAATATAACATAAATGGAGGACCAAACTTTCTCCGATAAAAATAAAATAGGGAAAGATCAAGAACCACTTCCTCCTAGTGCTGAAGCTGCTGCCACTAGTCATGACATAGACGATAACATGCCATCAACGTCGTCTGCCAAGGCCGATGCCCAATGTCATAGTAGAGGGCACATACAATCCCAAATGACAAAGTTCAGGAAAATGACCTTGAAAAAAACATTTAAATCATCTGAAGAGAAACGTAAACTTGCCAATATGCCATTTACGACACGGAGTGGCAAGGAACGGCTAAGGTCTTTCCCTATGTTCATGACTAGTGGTTCAGCTTCACATGACGATGGAAGCCCTCCTCCCGCTAAAAAAATCAAACGAGTTAAGCTGGCAAAAGCACAGCGAAGAACTGTGCGTTCTAAGAAGATATCACAAATCCCCAAGGAGAGTCCAAGTGTGGTGGCGGTTGCGATGCCTGACCTTCCCAGCACTGGACGGGAAGAGGTGGCTCTTTCCACCATTTGCACGCCCCCTGCAAGTGCTGAAAGGAGCACCCACAGTCTACTTGCTGATATGCAGATTGAAGATGTCACTGTTGAAGTACAACAGGATGAGGATTCTGGTGTAGCTGGCACTGAGGAGGAAGTTGCCGAGGAGGATTCTGATGGTGATGTGGTTTGTTTAAATCAGGCTCCGGGGGAGACAGTTGTTGTCCGTGGGATGAAAAAGCCCATCACGGTCATGCCTGGGCAGAAGACCAAACATTCCACCTCTTTGGTCTGGCAATATTTCTATCCAAATCCGGACAACAACTGTCTTGCCATATGTACCATATGTAAAGGTGAAATAAGTAGGGGTAGGGACGTTAACCACCTAGGAACATCCTCCCTTATACGGCACCTGCAGCGCGTTCATAAAAAGTTACTGTCAAGTTCAGAAACTTTGACTCAGACCGTAAGCTGTCCAGGGTCACCTAAATCCCTTTTTCCTGTTTTATCCAAGGAATCGGTGGATGAGGAGGATGAGGACGACATCTTGCCTCCGTAGAACCAGTTTGTGCAGGGACAGATTCATTGCCAGCTTGTTTTGTGGGGGCCCAAACGAACCAATCATTTCAGCCACAGTCATGTGGCAGACCCTGGCGCTGAAATGTTTGGTTTGTTAAAGTGTGCATGTCCTATTTATACAACATAAGGGTGGGTGGGAGGGCCCAAGGACAATTCCATCTTGCACCTCTTTTTTTTCTTTGCATTATGTACTGTGTGGGGCCTAGTTTTTCAAACTGCCATCCTGTCTGCCACTGCAGTGTCACTCCTAGATGGACCACGTGTTTGTGCCGCCCACTCGTATCTCTTAGCATAGTCATCCAGCTACCTCGGTGCAACCTTTTGGACATAAAAACACTATTGTGAGGTGTGAGGTGTTCAGAATAGACTGGAAATGAGTGGAAATTAAGGTTATTGAGGTTAATAATAGCATAGGAGCAGAAAAAAACACAAATTCTGTGATTTTAGCTGTTTTTATGCTTTTTTTAAAAAAAATACAGATCCAAAACACAAAACCCAGAACCCAAAACACGGAAGAGTGGTTTTGGCAAAACCAATCCAGATCCAAAACATGAAGAAAGATCCAGATCCAAAACCAAAACACAAAACACGAAAAGTGGCCGGTGCACACCCCTAGTTATTACCAGTGAGCGTCCAGCTCCTTCCCTGCAGCATCGCGTTAGCCGGAGGCTGGAGTTCACTTCTGGACTCCAGCTTCCGGCTCTCTCCATGCGCACTATGGGAGAGACGTCATGACGTCTCTCCCATAGTTCCGAGGAGCAGCCGGGCGGACAGGATGGTGGCGGATGCAGGAGCGGGGATTAAGGTAAGTGTTTTTTATTGTACAAGCGGCACTACAGGGGCATGATATGGGGGCACTACTACAGGGGCATGATATGGGGGCACTACTACAGGGGCATGATATGGGGCACTACTACAGGGGCATTATATGGGGGCACTACTACAGGGGCATAACTATGGGGGCAAAACTACAGGGGCATTATATGGGGGCACCACTATATGATTTCCTTCCTTTCAAACCAAGGGGGTAACGTCGGCGTATCTAAATAAATTTTGGGGTAAAAGGTATCTAAATATATTTTGGGGTAAAAGGTAAAAAAGTTCCCTGACCCCTGCAGTATACCATAAAAATGCTATTTTTATGGTATACTGTGTTAAAAAAAAAATAATAATAATAATAATATCATTTTAGATAAGTTTTAAAAAAAGATGTTCTTGACTTAATTCAATCATAAAAAAAGACGACAATTTCTGAGCGGTTTCTGGAAAAATAATTAGTCAGTTAAGTGTTTAAAGGGATAGAGCGCAGCTATAGCTTCTTGTATCATTACTAGAGACCTCGGCCACCTGTTTGGAGCTAATTCCCCCCCCCCCCGTCTTGACCAAAATACGCTCAGACCTGCAGTCTTGGGGAGCTAGACCTTTTTCATGGTTTGGGCGGTTAGTTATATTAAAAATGAATTCTCTCCCCAAGATTCTTCTGCAAACTCTACCTCAGGGGTTCCCAACCACGGTCCTCAAGGCACACTAACAGTCCTGGTTTTAAGGATAGCCATACTTAAGCACAGGTGATTTAATTAGTATCTCAGTTAATTTGAATTAACCATCTGTGCTGCAGCATGGCTATCACTAAAACTAGGACTGTTAGTGTGCCTTGAGGACCGAGGTTGGGAATGACTGCTCTACCCGATTCCCCAGCGCTGGTTTTTAGATATTCAGGCCTTCATTAAAGATTTTGTGTGGGGAAGTAAAAGACCACGCCTGAAATTAGACTTGATGTACAGGACAACACATAGAGTGGGTCTCCGGCTCCCTAACATTCTGGGTTATTATCACACATGTTTCCTCACTAGAATCCTGGAATGGTTGAGAACTGACATGCGGAAGCAATGGGTAGAGATTGAAATGCAGTCATTACATGTCCCTATTTTCATAGCTCCGTGGCGTCCTACGCCCTCCAGTTCGCCCCACCCTACCAATGGGTCTATGTTGACCTGTTGGAAGTCTCTCCGAAAGAACCCCTCCATTTCATATCAGACTTCCCTGTCTTTATCTTTCTTGTCAAATATTCATTTTCCTCCTGGTCAGATCACAGAGCCTTTAGTTGTTGGTTAGATACAGGTCTTTTTCGATTTGGACAGCTGGTGAGTGGGGATGAGGTCATATCCTTTGCCGCCATACAAGGCAACTGAAACTTACCTCAAGGGGAATTTTGGCGATACCTACAGGTTTGCTACTTTCTTCACTCCCTTGGCCTCTCTTCAGAGGTGGGCTGGGCAGGGGGGCAGGGTGCCATGTGCCCCCCAGGCCATAGTGCCATGTGGGCCGTGGGCAGTCTGTTCCTCTGTGACACAGCTACACTGCACGTGTTGTGCTGACCGGACGGAGTTCGGTCAGCACTACACAGTGACTGACAAACACATAGCCGTCGGCGCCGGCAGCAGTGTGTTTGTTTTAATTAGCAGCCAATGAGAGTCTTTCAGACTTCACGGGGACAAAAGTACGGTGTATATGCCAGGGAGCAGTAGCCTCCTGGTTGCAGTGTGATCCGCTCACCGTGTCAGTCATACTCTACACTATACACATTTGCTGTTTTTATTGTGGCTACCAGAACGAGTGTGCGCTGCAGACTAAGAATATCCAGACTGAATTAATTACCCATTCAACACACGTGACCACCGATCAGGTGATCACATCACGGAGGAGACTACTAGCAACTCTACCATCTGGAGGAACATAGCCGGCAGGGGAAGGAGCGGTGAATCCCAGGGTGAGACAGGTAAGTCACCGGTTACACAGGGGGAGACGCACGGCACGCTACTCAAGGGAGCGGCAGTGCCGGGCAGTCTCCCATTGGACACAGTGTCATCCCCGGTGTTGCAGGTCGGAGGCGGCTTGGTCATTCAGGCAACCTCCAATACTAACACGGTGAGCGGATCACACTGCAACCAGGAGGCTACTGCTCCCCGGCATATACACCGTACTCTTGTCCCCGTGAAGATCATCCCGGGCACCATACCTCAGACTGAACTTTTTACCACCTCTTGCTGCCACTACAGCGGGACGCCGCTTTCTGATTAAAAGACTGACATCAAGCATCCAGATTCATTTGGGATCGTGCACGCCAGTGCACTTTATCACTTTTAGTATTATCACCCCTTGGCCTGATATTCACTATCCATTTACTATATCCTGACACATATATCCTATGGTCCTTGATTAGTCAATGCTGATTTGATTTCATTCCTAACTGATCTGGTAGGATATTGTTTGTTTGTGTGCATGTGCAGGTTTTCCACTCTACATGGTTTAGCCACTTTGAGAATAAATCATTTTTTATTACATAATATCCACATTGTCTACTAAGTATTTGTTACATATTGTCTTATCATACCATACGTGCTAAACATTGATTAACTTCATACTTGGTTCATAGATACCGCACGTTAGTAATATTTGCTAGCTGAGTGCAGTATATTATTTTTACTTTACATTAATCCCATATGGACCCGCCTCCTCCCTGGAACACTTGAGATGGGGGGGGCGCCGCAGCACGCACATGCTCCGGGCACCCTGGCTACAAGCTACTCCTCTGCAAGGGCCGCCTGCATGCATTTGGCCTCCAGGCTAAAAGTTGCCAGCCAGCCACTGCCTCTCTTGCACCCTCCATATGGCTCTAACGCCTTTTGAACCCCTTTGTGCTGGTCCCTCGTCTCCTTCTCATACTATTTCTATGATATATAACCTTCTTTTGGATGATGCGAGCATCCGTCTTCCACACTTTACTTTAACACTGGGGCCCTGGAGTTGGGTGCTGAGGTGAGGGAGGCCAACTGGGTAAAAATATTTCGTTTAGCACATGCTTGCTCTCCTAGTGTTGGTGTTCGGGGAACCCAAGACAAGTTAATATCTCGCTGGTATAGGCCTCCAGATGTTCTTTCTAACATGGGGATTGGCGTGCCGAATATCTGTTGGCGTTGCTTAAATGCTCCTGGCAACCCGATTCATATATGTTGGCAATGCTCTTGCCTCCGTCCGTTTTGGTCAGAAGTTCTCAAACTTTCTACAATCATTATAGGGGAGCCGGTTCCCTCTGATCCATTGTTCTGGCTGTTTCACATATCCCCCACCCCTATCTCAAGATATAAAAAATCCCAGTTGTGCTATTTAAATAACGCTGCTAAATCAGTAATCCCAGTAAAGTGGCACTCCTCCTCCCCTCGGTTAGAGACTGGTTCGATAAAATTGATCTCTACATGGAAATGGAAGACATTGTGTCGTAGACCAGACGATAACTACGCAGCTATCAGAGATACATGGTTCTGTTGGATGGACTTCAAGGACTCAAAACCCTTTAAGGATATTATTGCATCTCATCCCTCCTGAACCTCTGAATGGTTTGCGGTATTTTCGGGTTCCGTGGCCCCCTAGTTTTGTCACTGATTTGGGTTCTTTAATTTGGCCGACCTTCAGATTTGATTGAGTGGAGTTTGTCCCTTCTCTGTATGCCTCTTTTGGACCTGGAGCTGTATTCCTTCTTTCTCACTCCCCCTTGCCATATTGTTTCTCTTTCTTTTTTCTCTCAAACCTTCGAGGTTCTTACCCCCTTTTTTTTATTTACTATTCTTATAAGCTTTTATTGTTTTTTTGCTAGTTTTCTTTTTCTCATATTTTATTTGTATATAAATCTTGATTAATATGTGATTTCTATATTTTGTTTATCTATTTCATGCAAATTAATTAATAAAACAATATGCACTAATTAATTTACGTCAAACCGACTCATTCCAGTCATTATTTGGTGTTATTATATTTTAATAAAAAAATCACTTATATGCATTTTGTCTCACTTTCTGTCTGTGTCTGTGGGTAGAATCCTTGCCTCTCTGCATGGTTATGGTCTGAGTTGAGTGTTGCGCCAAAGGGAGAAGTCAGATGATTCATCTACCACAGACATAACTCCAGCTTATGCCTGCACCACAACATTTGTATTTTCACCTTTACGGGGTATTACATATGATCCTTGGAACATAGGGCCTGAATCATAGATGGACAAAGGGCCTGATTCAGAGCTGAACGCTCTGACCAGAGCGCTCGCTCTGAATCAGGGCCCTCCTACCGTTTTTTGGAGCGTCCTCATGGATGCTCGCATAGCTGTGGGTTACCACCCACAGCTATAGCGAGCGTCCATGATGATGGGGTCGCGATGGTCTTGACCATCACGACCATCGGGCTTGCGACGGAGACCCTGCGGTAGGGTCTCGCTGCCGCAAGCCCTGGAGTGATTTTGGCTCTATCAGAGCCAAAATCACTCCGGCTTGAGACGGTAGGCGTTCCCATGGGAACGGCTCCGTCTGGCAGGCACGCCCCCGGCACGCCCACCAAAGGGGACGTGCTGTCAATCACATCATTTTGTTTTTTAAATTGACTCTTTATTAATTGCAGGCAGAAACATACATGGATCACACTGATCTGTGTATGTTTCTGCCAAACACGCTGCTGAGGAGGGGTCTATTTGAAACTTAATTTATTTAACTGTGTTTACTTAAATTACACCCGTGATTACAATCACGATTCTTGGTAAATTCTCATGTTGTATTCCTGTCTATGGAATGTACTGCCATGTTCAGATGATTGTGTATTAATTTCTAGTTGTATTTACCGGTCCAATTAACATTGGATTCGCCCATGTTCACCTCTAAAAATACAGTTTGCTACAACCTTACTGCTTAATTTACTCATGTGCCATCACTGCTAGATATTCTCAGTCTCCCCCCATTAACTTTTAATTTACTGATTCACCCTCTACTTCCTACATTTTGCAAACTGTGTATTACCATTTTATTCTCATTCTGATCTGCGTAATGCAATTTAGCACTGTCATTTATTCTCTTTATCCTGCAACAACCTCACCCCCTCTCCCTGTTCTAATCACTCTCCCTATTGCTTCCCTATTAACTCCTTACTCTGGTACTGCCATTCTCATCCCCCTCCTCACCTTTATTCATTGTTATTTCTTCTTATCTCTCTCTCTTCCATGCTCTGTCTCCTACAACTTTCCTCCAATCATGCCCCCAGTTCACTCTCTTCCATCAGTCACCTTCCATGAACCTTGTTCACCTCCTGGCTCTAAACCCTCTCACCTTGTTCCTGCAACTTATCCTACCCATTCACTTTCCACCTCTCACTCCCACAGTCAAGTTCCCAAACCTACTCTGTATACCATCCACCAAGACAACCTCATCCCTCCCCATTGAACCTAAGCACTCCCTTCTTTTTTATTGTGCCCCTTGGAATGCCAGGACTGTTTGCAACAAGCTGGGCTACATACACAACTCCATACTCAACTGCTTCATCTCCAACTCTCTTAACCAGCTAGCCATAACTACCCTTCTGATATCACTTCTCCTGCTGCTCTCTCAGAGCTTTCTCTGTCCAATACCAATCACTCTAGTGACCAGCAAAGGGGTAATGTGAGAGTTCTTCTATACCCTTTCCATGTCTTACCCCTTGAGTCCTCTCTTCTCTTCTCCTTTGTGGTCTACTCTATCTGCTTTTTCCATCCAATTCATTACCTGGCCTCACCTCCCTTTTCCTAGATAACTTTGCCACCTGGGTCTCTGTCCTGACCTTCCATTCCTGACACTAGGTGACTTTGACATCTCACTTGTTAACCGCCTAGAAGCACCGATTTCAAACTCCTCTCCCTCTCATCCTTTTTAAGCCTCACCCAATGAACCTCCTCCCCATCCCCCTCCCATACAGTGGTCACATCTTGAATCTAATTTCTACCCACAACTGCTTTAACTCAGGCTTTCCCTCCCACCCTCTTCAATAATCATCTATTTTAGCCTCTCCCCACCATCACCCCATCTCTTTCTCCCAAGGTCACTCTTACAAAGTGCAACATTGACTCTCTTGACCGGCCTTATCCTCCTCCTCTCTGAGTTCTTTCCTTTCTCCTATCTTTAATGTCTTTTTGCCTGCCAAAGCTGTCTACCTCTGCAGCCCCTTCCTCACTTATGCCCTTGACTCTGCTGACCAGGCTTTTACTTTCAGCTTTCATTAATCTGCAACCCTAACCTGGCACTCCAAGATTATGAGCTACAGTACCCTTACAAATGTTCATGTTCTGCTGAACAGTGTTGGAGAAAATTGCACACTCACATAATGTGCTCCTACAGATATGTACTCTAAGCAGTCATACTTCAAGTCTATAATCTCCTCCCAATCTTTTAATCTTCACTGTCTCTTTGCCACATTCGACTCCCTCCTCCATACTCCCCCTCCTCTCCATCCCTCCTACCTATATACCCTCAATTTTTTTTACACCTACTTCATGATCCACGATTGATATCATCTCCAATAACATATCATAACTCCACCCTTCTCCAATCTTACCCCTGCCCTCCCTACCACTCCTACTATCTTGTCTACCTCCTCTCCAATACTGGGGATGAAGTGCATTTCCTTCTTTCATCATATTACCCCACCACTTGCCTCCTAGAACTTATTTCTTGTTACTTCCTCCGCTCCCCCTTTCCTGAAGCCTGCTCCCGTCTTGCCCACCTCTTCAACCTGTCCTCCTCATCTGTCACTGTCCTCTCCTGCCTTAAACATGTACTTTTTCACCCATTCTAAAGAAATACTCTTTTGACTAAGACTCTCTCTCTTTCCTCCCTTTTGCTTCCAAGCTTCTTGAGAGGACTGTTTGTCTCAGACTCACCTAATTCCAGTCTTCCAACTTCTTTCTTTATCCTATTCAAACTGGTTTCCATCTCCTCTCCACTCTACAGAAACTGTTGGAAGGAGTGTGCTCCTGTACTGCTCCTCCCAGTCCCCTGCAAGGTAAGCTGACTCAGCAGTCACTAAGACCTGCAGGAATATAGCTATACAGACCCGACCTCTGACTTGCACTACTGAGCATGTGTGGATGTGTGGCATCTCTCCATGTCTTTCCTACCAGGCATTCATCATTAGTGGATGCAGCTCAGAGACTCACAAGTATAACAAGCCCCATAGTGCTATAGAGTGGCAAATTCACTCTGTATCACCACCAATATATATTAAAGGAGTATGGCGCTACCACACGCTGGTGCATTTACTATTATGGAGCAGTACACACTACAATACCCAGAAATACCCTGAGCTCCAGATTGCTTTCATCTATACATTCTGCATACTGCTGTTGTACATCTGTGATATCCCTGTGTCATAAGCTACTTGCTGTTTTACCTGATCCAATAAATCTAAGAACTGGTTAAGCTATAAAACGTGTGGACTGAGGGCCTGATTCAGACCCGCTCACGAGTGCATAGTGCTCGCAAGTGGGTCTATGGTGGGGTACAAAGGGGTGGCTGTCGATGTTGATCGACAGCTCACCCTGTTTTGTAGGTGGGGAGGGGGGGTGGCTACACAAACGGAGGTGTTCCCAAAGGAACGCCTGCCGTTTGTGGGAGGCACCACTGACATCACCAGTGATGTCAGTAGAGAGCTTCCTGCTCTGTTAGAGCCTCTCTGGGGCTTGCGACGGATGAGACCCTACCACAAGGGTCTCATTGCAAGCCCCGATGGTCGCGATGGTTGCGACCATCACCTGGCCGCTCGCAAAAGCTGTGGGTGGTCACCCACAGCTTAGCAAGTGGCCAGGAGGCCGCAACAAAAAAAAACGCCCTGATTCAGAGTGAGCACTCTTCAAGAGCGTCCGGCTCTGAATCAGGCCCTGACTTCCACCAGCATCAACAACTGTATCACATTTGATACCAGGTATAATTCTGGCCAGATATATTTTAACCTGGTATAGAAATTTGTCTGGAGGACTACTGCACACAGCACATGTGCTTGCGCATTACTCTGACAGTTTACTCTGCTGATTAGATTACACCCAGCTTGCTGTCACCAAATACTCTACTAATAGGTTAATGGCCCAGCAGCTACATGCTAATAGACATCATCCCCAGACTAAACATCTATTTAACCACCAAGGTGAGATGGATCTGTTCCAAGCTACCAGTGTACACGAATCAGGTTGCCAAAAGTACAGCTATCATTGGTGTGGAACACACAGTTACCAAAAACACCACAGCTAATACTTCAGCGAGGATCTGAGTGCTTACTGACAGACCCTTATTCATCTGTATAATATAATATAAATGTACAGTGCATTAATCAGCATGTGTTTTGAATAGCTGGCAAGTGCTGAAAACTATGCTAAATGGAAATTCACAATAGAGATGCAGTTATGGTAGGTCACTAATGACTCTGGTGACAATGCAAATCTTGGAGATGTAGATAGAGCTTTGGGGACAATTGGTCTAGCAGTGTAATCAAATGTTTATTCTATTATCCACAGAACAGCTACATCATTGGTAAGTGGGTAACTGCAAATTGCTTATGAAGAGAAGACTTTATGAGGGGAGAATTAACTTGAGGTTCACAATGGGCTTGATTCTATGCTGATGTTTTTGCAAATGGAGCTTTTTTTTCCCACCACACATGCATCTCGGTTGTACTGCATATGTGTCAAGGTACATTACCATAGTCACATGCTGTAAGTCTATATCCACAATGTCATTGACAGGTAGGGATTGTTCAGGGAGGTAACAGGGAGCAGGGCATTGGGGGGTGTCACATCCTGCATCTGTGATCCTGTACACAGGAAACAGGGCTCCAGTTTCACAATTATGGCGGCCATTCTGAGTGACCATAGACTCACTCAAGAAGTTGATGTTTGTCTGATATGCATCCGATGCTTTGAATGTGTATGCAGTTGCAGTTGACATCTCAGTACAAATCCCAATGTAAATGCCATTAGCATATTTTAGCATATACTCAGCTGAAAAAATTGCAGCTGCAGCAGCTATAGCATACTACTCAGAATCAGGCCCTTTGTATGCAACAAAACCTAGTGCTTGTAAAAACATGAACGAATACATAGTTAGAATATTATCCATCTCTCAGAAATTGACCTGAGTTGGCGTAACAATATATAAAGAAGAGGTTGCTATGGCAATGCTGCAAAATCTTCTGCAGGAGTACAACTTTTTGGCATTAGTGTCAAGTACTACAAAGTTCACCACAGAGACTGTACAGTTTGTCAGAAATTAATGCAGTTTAAAGCGCATATACTGACTGTAATAAATACAGAGAATTCTGGTCTGTTGTCTAAAAGTTCAAAGCACAAAAGTATAAGATCAAATGTTTCAAGTGTCACAAGTTGGAATATAAAGCCTCAGATTGCAGATTGAATGTATCAAATGGTACCTCGTCACTTAAGTGTGAAGGCGAGAATGAGTCATTGAATGTAGCAGATAGTCACCATAAGGACTGAAGTTACTTGGACTCAAGAGTATCAAAGCATTTCAGCTGTAAAAAATATGGTTCAAGTCATTAAAGCTGTGTGAGTCAACCAAAGTACCAGGTATAGGAGGTAAGGTCTTAAATGCCACTAATGTAAGGACAATTATACTGTGCTTAAGAGTGAGAGGTAAGGAAGTTGTCACTGGTGTGGAGACATATTATTTGTGCCTTCTCTAGGAATTAACCTAATTGCCATAAGTGTTTTTGAAAGGAGGGAATAGAGAATTTAATTTTCAAGGGGTCAGTGCGTTGTGAACAACTAAAAAGGGACTGTTATTGCTGCTGTAACCTGGTACCGACAACTACATACCTAAGACACTGTGGAGTGCATTGCAATGGTCACTGAGAAACCCACCCAATCAATGGAATTGTGGCACAGGAGGGGGGGGGCATTTAGGCTAGGGTAACATTCAGAAGCTTTAGAGTGGTATGGTAACTGAGATATCAAAGGACAATTCTGAAAGACCAGCATGTATGAAGGGTAAGCAAACATGTTACACCTTTTCTGTATGAAGGGTAAGCAAACATGTTACACCTTTTCTAAGTTCACATCCAGAGCACAAGTACCATTGGAGTTATTGCATAAGACATGTGTGGCCCAAAGGAAGTTGAAGCCATGATTGTCAGACATTACTTCATACACTCATTGGGGATGCTACAAGGATGACACATTTCTATTTCCTAAGAAATAAAAGCAAAGTAACAAGTAAGATCAAAGTGTACAAGAATCTCATTGAAAACCAAACAGGTCAAAAGCTGAAACTTCTAAGATCTGATAACGGTGGCGTCCAGCATTAGCTAACTATTGCCTATACACCAGAATAAAATAGTGTCAGTTAAATATCAAATAGTACAATTGTTGAGAGAACACGAGTTGTGCTGAATAATTCAAATCTTTACAAGACATTTTGGGCTGAAGCAGTAAGAACAGCTGTTTACCTTAAGAACCGATCACCTACATTGGCAGTCAAAGAGATGACACCATTCGAAATGTGGACTTAAAAAGCCAAATATCAGCCATCTATGTGTGTTTGGAAGTATAGCGTATGCTCACATACCCTAGGAGAGAAGACTCAAACTTTAATGCATCATGCTTGGATACTGTAATTGGAGCAAATTTTAACGTGTATTGGACTTTAACAACAGAAAGCTTATACTATCACAGGATGTTGTGATTCATGAAACTACTTCAGTTACTGTTACTAGGAGTATCGTACAGCCACAGGGACCTGTGTTGCTAGATATGCCTGCAACTGAAAGAGTGTCAGAAAGTGAAATAACAAAAATAAACAACTATTTAGGGAAAAGGAGTTCCATGAGGAGTAAATAAAGGGATACAACCAAGAAAGTTTAGTGAGAAGTTTGCTGGACTCGTTCGCTGTGTACCTCAGACACTTCATGATCCTAAACCAAGATACAGTATGATTGGCAAGCAGGGACATGCGTTTAGGGTAGGCAGGGGAGGCTGTCATACTCCTGAGATTTCATATAAAAATGATTAGAATATACAAAGAAGATATTTGTAACTTATAAACATCTTCTTTGTTTATTGTAATAATATTTATAGTTAACACTCACTAGCTTTGTGGAACTCCCTGGGAATGCAGGGAGATGAGAGATGAGGCAGCAACAGCTCAGCCTCGCTTCTGTATAGCCAGACACTGCTTGCAGAGCTGGAGATGGGGCCACACCATGGGCAGTAAGTTGCTCAGAAAGAGAGCTAATAGAGGCATAGAAATAAAAGAAATCCTCTGGCACCTCCTATAGGTACTATACACGTTCAAATAAAAATAATGAAACAATATTATAAATAGTATAGGTTTAATCAATCAAATGGATGAATAAAAACTAGTTTGTGCTTGTATAAAGACTCACTGACTTACATTGTTTCATTATTTTTATTTGAACGTGTATAGTACCTTTAGGGGGTGCCAGAGGATTTCTTTTATTTCTATAATTAATCAGGGAGGGCGAGCCCCTACTTTCTTTCCTCTAAAGGCGATAACCAATAGGATCTATAGATACTAGTGCTACCTTCATTCCCCCCTTCTTTTCAATCTAATAGAGGCATGCCTCTGAGTATGGGGGTGTGCCTCGAGCACTAATGGACACCTTGGATGTGTTATATGATCAGGAAGTGCACTGCAGTATTTGGAGATCGGAGCTCAGTCAACAGCAGCAGTAAGAGAAGACACAGGTAGGAAAATCAATGGACACTGAAGCTTAGTGTAGTGAGGGGAGAGTTACAGTGAGTAGGGGGTTATGCAGGCTCCCAGCACTCAGAGACATTTCCATGTGTGCCTCCACAGCCATTGACCTCACCGCACATCCCTGTTGGCAAGAGTGAAAGTCTAGTATTGGTCCTAAATT
Organism: Taudactylus pleione; assembly: GCA_031769625.1. Classification (NCBI taxonomy): domain Eukaryota; kingdom Metazoa; phylum Chordata; class Amphibia; order Anura; family Myobatrachidae; genus Taudactylus; species Taudactylus pleione. The sequence goes on along the minus strand of JAUIMM010000350.1, from coordinate 7,985,134 downwards.
CCAAAATGAGTGTCCAAGTGCTATGTACTCAACCTCAAAGGAAGGAAATAGAAGTATTACTCGTACTTCTGGGACTAAGTGTAATTTGAATTTGTCTAATTCAGAGAGGGCCATCAACGTTACTGTTAAATAACACTATATCATGAATCTGATAGAGAATGCTTCAGTTAGTGCAGTTTATGTATGCAGTGACATGTTGACCAAAAGTCTGATTTCCCATTTTCAAAATTTTTATCTTGTAGGAATGCGGCCTGGAACATATTTGAAAGGTTGATGCTTAATTTGTTTGAATGCCTTTTGCCTAGCCCTTATGTTTGCATTTGCAGACAAGAGACATCAAAATGTTGTGTGATGCTCGTATCGTGTCATGTGATGGATGGCAGCCTTAAGCGAGGGGGTTGTTGGAAGAAGTGCACTTCTGTGCTGCCTCTTCCTAGTCCCATGTAAGGTAAACTCACTCAACAGTTACTATGACCTGCCAGAGTATAGCTAGACAAGCCCAACCTCTCACATGCACTGCTGCACATGTGGGGCATCTTCACGTGTCTTTCATTCCTGGGCATTCAGCATTGATGGATGTACCTCAGAGACTTGCAAGTATAACAAGCCCCAAAGTGCTTATAGAGTGCCACACTCAAACTGTATATATTAAGACACAAGCCTCCCCACTCTCTCATCACCAGTTCACTACGTAGGTATCAAATAACTGGCGAAAATCGAAGTGGGGAACACTTGAGTGTCTTACTGTAACTTATTCATTTAGTACCTATTTAGACCTGCCTGTATTCAACACTATGTGGAAACAAGAGAGTGTCTGGAATAAATTCTAAAGATAGGAGCAATCTGTCTCCTCACATACTGTGCAAAAGTACAAAAAGAACTGGGAGCGCTAAAAATCACTAGTAGTGTATTTAATATCTCATAGAAAATATACACATGAATAAAATGAAGTAAATACAAATAAGACAAATTGTAGGTATACACTAAATATATAAGAAAGGAATATCCAGAAAAGAATAAATCAATACATAAAAAAGAAGCACTGTGGCACTGTGGCCACCTCTGAGGAAACAGCCGGTCATTTCAGGCTGATCCACGCTGTGCCAGCACCATCACGGTACCATTAAACTATCTTTGAACGGAGGCTGTGTCAAGTCACAGACTGGTGGATTTTAGATACATATCCCCAGACGTGACTTTTAATATAGACTATTTTCATTATGCATTTCAGCATTTATTCGAAATGAGATAACCACTTGTTTGTTTCTTTAAATTGATCTAATTTCTTGTCATCCAAGGATACATCTAATAGAGCATTTGTTTGGTTTCTGTGAGACATTGAACAAATTATTTTTTTATTTCATTGGTACATTGTTCATTTTTTTTTTTTTTCCTGTGGCCACAGTGCTTCTGTTTATATATTGATTTATTATTTTCTGGATATTCCTTTCTTATATATTTAGTGTATACCTACAATATGTCTTATTTGTGTTTACTTCATTTTATTCATGTGTATATTTTCTATGAGATATTAAATACACTACTTGTGATTTTTAGCGCTCCCAGTTCTTTTTGTACTTTTGCACAGGTTCCACAGGGGTGAGCCTCCCCTATCTGGTGAGCCGCTTTTAGATCCACGATATCAGATCATTATTGAAGCGCCCACCCTCTTTTCTCTGCTGATCTCTTTCCTCACATACTAATTCACAGACCCTAACTTTTCCTGTCTGCACTCATGTAGATTCAGATAACACCTATATTGAAATGAAACCGCTTTCTGTGCCCTACTGATCTGATGATATGTTATCTGATAAACTATATAGTAGGAGGTAGCAAGGAGCTGTATGTGGATTGGCTATAGGAAACCTTGATTGCTGCTAATAGGGATTAGTGCAATATCCAGAATATGACGTTTTGTGATGTAGTGATTCTCTATGTCAGTATATGGGATGTGAGCAATATGATCAATGTGATGGCAAAATTCTGTGGTTTAATTCCTGCCCTTTGCTGAAGCAGGCATATAAATGGACACATGTGCAATAATCTGAAGCTATCCCGTGATATACCATTTACAAAGTATGTATTGCTAATAACTGGGATATGTGCAATATGACAGGTTTGTGATTGAATGTTATATAATATCCATTTGACATATATGACAATATCATTCTCTCTTTGTGCCGTCTGTAGTACTAACTTACTATTACATCCTGTATGCTTTATTTTTTCCCCTCTCCCTTTTTTTTTTTTTTTTTTTTGCGGTTAGGTATACAGTATAAGGTGATTGGATACTCAATCTCAAAGGACATTTCTACTGACTGTGACCGGAGGTAATCTTTACCAAGAAATTGGGTGATAAACATAAAAGATTACTTGCCTTTCAAACCCTTTTAATATTTTTGCCTTATTTTTTCTTGACAATTTATTAAGATATATTTTATTATTGTAGATGCTAATAAAAGTTTTAATTATTTATCATTGCTATATTAGTACTAAGTTAAAGAGTGCCCTTTTTGCCTGTGCAAATATAAAATGTAATTACCACCAGCACCTACAACTGCATCACATATTGAACACCACATATCATTTTGGACAGATATATTGTACCCTGGTATAACAACCTATCTGGAGGACTACACATCCACTTGCACATTACTGTGACAGTTTCCTCTTCTAATTAGGTTACACTCAGCCTGCTGGCACCAAATACTCTGCTAACAGAAACCACTCTTACAAAAGTAACTAATTATCTTCTCACTGCTAAATTCAGCGTTCAGTTGTCTGTTCTCATTCATCTAAATCCATATGCCACCTCCTACACTGTTGATCACCTGCATCTCCATATCTGTGACTCAGTCTTCTCATTGTCCAGCTCTTATTACACTAGGGTCCTGATTCTGTTTCGGCCACTACAGCATCCACTATGGCTTCATTGACCGGTCTCTATGCTTGCACATTCAGATGTAGACTACTACACCAGTGGCAGGATGAGACAAGCATTTGCAGCAGCATCCACTTCTAAAGGTGTTGTTGGTCAGCAAACTTAATTACTTAATGACAGAATCTCAGATCTTTGCCCAACAACAACAATTGCAATCCAAAGGGTTTTTGAGATGCTTGACTAGATTTACCTGCAGTTCAATTTACAAGCAGCATTGTTCCTCACAAATTGAGACACCATGGGGCAGATGTACTAAGCTCTGGAAAGTAATAAAATGGAATGTAATAAACTGCCAGCCAATTAGCTCCGAACTGTCATTTTTCAAACACAGCCTGTAACATGACAGTTACCGTATTAACTGAATGGCTGGTAGTTTATCACTTTCCAGAGCTTAGTATATCTCCCCCCATGTCCCTTCTGACTGGTCAGGCTTTGGTCTTTGCCACACCAATGCAAAAGAATAATGATCCACTGAAGTGGGTCTTTGACTCTCCAGGACACACTGCTATTGTCTCCACAAGATTGGCCCCAATTGAGCAATGTGGTTGCTTAGTCACCTAATATATAATTGAATTGTTAGGGGTAACTGCTCCATAAACACAGAGGCATTCATGGATTCCAAAGTGATTTAGAATTTCAAAAGAAAGGGGAATAAGGGTCTGATTCAGCAGCGTACACAATTGCAAATACGTACGCACATCGGCCGATTGTTCGGTACTGCGTATGCATATGCTTTGCACGTACGTTGCAATCACACTGTGATTATGCACACAAATAGGAATCCATCGCAGACTAAGTGACAGGCCGTGAGTGTTTGGGGGTGGTGATGGGGGAGTGGTTGTAGAAATGCAGGCATGTCTGTCTGTTTGAACGCATGTTGTATGGGCATGTATAAATTAGCCGATGCGATTGCATACGCACCTTGTGGACTCACTGCGAGCGACGAGACTTGAAATTTCCTAGACAGGTCAGACCTCCTGTAATTGTGCGTAACGGGCCGATGTTCTATGATGGTACCTATGTATACGCAGAACTGTGAGATAGTACGGATGTGAGAAAGTAGTAAAGGGCGCCTCTATGCTGGCTGAGCTGTGGCAGGCATTAGCATACTTTTGCAGCTTCATTGCGTGCAATTACACAGCTGCAATCGTAATTACAATCCATGCTGAATCAGGGCCTAAGTTTGGACCTAATGGGTACCAGAGTTTCATTAAGTTATTTGAGAAAATGGAGGCAGAGGCACTTCCACCTTACAGAGAATAGGATTGCCTAATCAACTTACTGCCTGGCACTATGCTACCAGGGGGCAGGAAGTGGCATCTGTCTGAGCCTGACACAAAGCCAGTGCAGTGTTCATTTTCATGTAGAAGACAAATGGTACCCTAAGACCCTGCATCAGCTAGTCCAGATTTAACTTCCATGGACACATTAGTCCAGTACAGGTTACAGAAATAAGCCCAAAGAATCTCTCCAGTGTACTCAACTGTCCTGTGCCCAGAGGGATCAAGACTATGGGCCAAATGTAATAGGGTGAGAGTTTAGAAAATGTGAGAGTTTAGCAGTAAATCTCTCACTATTACATTGGTCGAGTTGTATCTTCAAAATGGGAAAACATCTGAATGAGAGTTTAAATCATGAGAGGTTTTTTGGTCTAAAAACAAGCGAGTCTGAATGTACTCAGACTCTATTACATTGGCCGAGTTTAAAAAGTGTGAGAAAACTCTCACCCTATTACATTTGTCCCTATGTATCCCTATGTATCCATTGTGGATTTAGCAGCAAATATTGTACATTTATTTTATCTGGATTTTCACCAACAATTTTTCATTATATAACTGACATACCCATACGAAATGCAACTTGCTGTAGAAGGGTTTAGTAAACTTGAGGAAGCTGCATTCATGGCATTATAATGTACTTTGGCACTATTCTAAAGCAAATTAAAAAGACAAAGCATTTGTTTACCTGATGTAATTAGCTTAATATAAGAGAGGACAGAACAAGTAAGGATCTATTATCAGAGACCAGCTGGGTCAGGAGAGATTGTTTTTGTAATGTGTATAAACTTGGTCAATATTAGAAGTACAGTCGTTTTTAGTCTCATGAAATAATATACACCCTGCCTATTGAACATTAATTTTTCCAATAAAATATACCATTATCCACAATTACCAATCAACCAAGAGCATCTGATGCAACACAAAATGAATTCTCTCATTTTCCTTTTCATAGTTATAAAAGAGTCACTGTTCTTGATTGTTGTGGATTTAAATGGCAAAATGAATACTACAAAAATGTAATCAATGCCATTATTTCTTCCCTAGTGTATAAGCAAATTCTAGCACAGCTGCCAATAATATATAAAGAAAGATTTCTCAATTTATATGTCTTACACAGTGTCCATCAGGCCATCATTTCTCAGGAACAGATATCAGAATCAACCAATATAATTTGTCAGATTCACTCTGAATTTCAGAATTTATTAATAACAAGTGAGGAGTGAAGTGAATGACACATTTTGATAAACATACGATGAGAGACTTCTAATACACGGAGGGTGATACCTGATATGACGAATGACCAGGAAGTATAAGAAGTAACAGTTGACATCAGCAGAGAAAATGTTATTAAAAATAAAGGTAAGGTGTCATATTTATATAATATTCTCATCGAATGTTGCTATTAGTAATCACTCATCATGTTTTGTTAATCATGAACAGCTAAAAATGTCATTGTAGTAATGTAATTTTTTATTAAAGATATTACATAGCCATAATGTTTCTATTAAATCCTAGTTAATAACTTCCCTGGGATATTTATGTTGGAATATATCTCTTTAGGGGACATTAAGGGCCTGATTCAGACCCACTCGCGAGCGGCTGTCCACTCGCAAGTGGGTCGATGTTATGGACTGAGCATGCGCACGACGGAGGGAGCTCCGTCGTGCGCATGCGCCAGACGCGACGAGCGAAGGAAAGTCCTTCGCTCGTTGTGTCCGATCAAAGGGGGCGTGCTGTCAATGTTGATTGACAGCACGCCCCCTTTGGTGGGCGTGCCTCCCTGACGGGGGCGTTCCCACGGGAACGCCTCCCGTCAAAAGCCGGCCCACTGACATCACTAGTGATGTCAGTGGGAGTGATTTTGGCTCTGATAGAGCCAAAATCACTCCGGAGCTTGCGGTTGAAAACCTCAACCGCAGGCTCCGGCTCGCAAATTCGATGGTCGCGATGGTCTCGACCATCGCGGCCATCACAATGCACGCTCGTATAGCCTGTGGGTGGTGACCCACAGCTATACGAGCGTCCAGGAGGACGCTCCATGAAAATGGAGCCCGGTCCTCATTCAGAGCGTGCGCTCTGCTCAGAGCGTACGGCTCTGAATGAGGGCCTAAGTACATACTGTAGCACATCATCTTCTATGAATTAATTTAAGATGGATTCAGATCAATGTTTCATAAGTCACCCAGGTGTTTTATTATTACACTGTATCTTAACTTAATCTACACTATAGGAATAATGACTTGGAAACATATGTATGGAAAAAAGAGGTCACAGCCAAATGTATTAATCAGATTGAAATTGAATAATTAAGTATGGTGGCAGGAGTAAGCAGTGTTACCTTGGCCACAGCTCAATAACAATACTTAAACAAATGGGGCTGCCCCAGCACAAACAAGATTGAGCAATACCACCCTCCCTTAATTGGCCTAGCACTGGTCCCTCCCTGAGATGGAAATTAGGTCCTTCCTTGAGGTACTGTAGTGACAATTCCACAGCTATCAAAGGAAATGCCAGTCAAGCACTGCTTTCTATCAAAAACAGGTTCAAAGAACCACAGACCACCATCTAAAATGACTTCCAAACTAAACTAAAGAAACAAAAAAAGATCCTTAATGAAAATCTCCAACCTCTCCTTGGTTAAATGGACCCCATCTATTGAAACGTTCCTCTTTAAAATGCAAATAGGAGTGCCTGTTATCACACCCACCATGGCTGATGAGAAGTAAGAAACAGCAACATAAACTTTGCACCACACCTTATCCAAAGTCGTGACTCCTAATGTACACCATCTCAGATAGGGTTGGACTGGCCCACAGGCGTACAAGGAAAATCCCCAGTGAGCCCCACTGCCTGAGGCCCTCACCTTCTCTTGTAATGTCAGGTTACCTGGTAGAGTAGAAACTTGGATGAACAGACCACTGTAGTACTTTGTAGTATCCATGCTGTCTGCATGCTGTGTCTTCTATAATGGTTGGCCTAACCTCTATGGTGGCTGGCCACAATCCTTAAGCATGGCCCTCTGCCACTGCCTTATCCCAGTGGCCTCTTCATGCCCCAGTCCGACACTGATCTCAGACTACACTAAACCCACCTGTGGCCAATGGTCAGAAAACACTTGCAGATCCATCTTTATAGCATTGATAACTTCAACCCTTTTCAAGTGTCTAAATTGTTTCTACCTAAATTAATCACTAACCAGTCTGGGGTCTCATAGTGGTCCTCAGCTGTCCAAAGGTGGTCCAAAAGACCACCCCATCTCATTCCATGTATACCAAACCACCTTACTTCATTGAAACCAAGCAAAAGTGTGCCCTACCATCTAACGGATGCTTACTGGCCCAAACAATGTATGCGTGACCCACAAACCACACCTGACATGACTTCCAAATAAACCTGCAAGAAAAGGTCCAACATCAGTAAAAAAAAATTGCTTACATAAAACAACCTAGCCAGGGCAGGTTGAAAAGGTGTCAGGTTACCCAGATGAAGGAGAAAGCCACAAAATCCTCTTTGAGGGGAAAAATTGGAGATAACTTAATTCTACCAAAGTAGCAGGAGGCTTTAGACCTTTGGATTCTCAAAACAGCTCTTAGAATGTGCCACTAACTATGCAACTTATGCTTCCTTTAGATACAGTAGCTCTTGTAAGCTGACAACTTTGACCAACCTAACTGCTTTATGTAGTGAATGGAAGAACACGCAACTGCTGCACAAGTCACCACATCTATTCTAAAGGAATAAGTGCCATAATACGCAGCCAGAAAACTCAAAACAACTACAGTAAATGCTTATTAAAATTATTAATAAATTAAAACGGCGAAAGGTCAGCATAGATAAGCCATTGCCCCTTTCGACTGCAATTCGCAAAAATGCATAACTAGAACTACAGGGCAAGCCAGCAGATCAGGATGTAATGGAACCAAAATCCAATGCCCCCTACCCAACTGGTCAGTTTTAGACCTATGTATTTTACTTAAAATAAGGATTTAACCGCAACGTTAGTATAAAACAGACCTTAAGCCATAGAACTCTTATTAATTGCTACCAATTCACGCATCTGAAAAGCTCCTAAAAAGCACTGTTTAATACTTGCCTGGCGCAATGCCAGAAACAGCATTAACCAAGTCCCTCAAAAGGTCCAGATTACGGATGTGCGCCGACCCCCATGTTTTGGTTTTAGTTTTGGATCTGTATCTCCTTCGTGTTTTGGATTTGGATTGGTTTTGCTAAAACTGCCTTTGCATGTTTTGGTTTTGGTTTTGGATCTGTATTTTTTTTTTTTAAATTTATAAAAATTGATAAAATCACATCATTATTATTTTTTTTGTTCTTACAGTATTATTAACCTCAATAACATTAATTTCCACTATTTTCCAGTCAATTTTGACCATCTCACAGCTCACAATATTGTTTTTATCCAGTTTAGGCCCCAAATTTGCACCAAGCTAGCTGGCAGACTAAGCTAAGCGGCAGCAGTGGGAGGCACAAACACGTGGAAATTCAACTTCCAACATGGCACATCAGGAAACAAATGTTTTTATTATTCAAGAGGCCTGAGGGAGTTGGAGCGTGTAAGTTGTTGAAGGCAGGGAAAGGAAGATTTGATTAGTAGTAAAAATGTTTACATTTTTTGATTCTGAAGCAAATTTATGAGGGAGGAGGGGGGAGAGAAGGGGAGGCATTTACAAAAAATATTTAAATCATTAACATCAGTCCTTGCCCCAGAAGAATCATTGAGTGCTATGTCTGCTGCTGCTCATAGGGGATTTTCATCCCAGAAGAGGACCAGGAAGACTGCTAGCAGTACTTTGAAAACCAATTGACTGTTAATAAATTCTTTGCAAGGGGCAAGCAAGTATGACAGCAGTTACCCATTTGCATAGCGGATCACTGACGCTATAACATCTATTCTTACATTAGATATGCGTCCAATATCCGCCAATAATGCAGTGGGTTTTAGACAGTTAATTGAGGTCCTGTGTCCCCACTATCAGATCCCATCTAGATTACTAGAAATGCTATTCCCAACCTATACAGGGATATTAAAAAAAACTTAATTGGTGGCCTCCAATATGATGTTGTACCCACTGTTCACTTAACCACCGATATGTGGACAAGCTGAACAGAGCAAACGCAAGATCTAAGATGTGTATTAAAGGGATGTTTGACTGGCGCTGAGTTTCATATAAGATAAGGTCCAATTAGATATGCAGCCATGAACAGCAGGGGCTTTCCGACAGAGTTCCTCAGATTAACAATAGACAAATAACAAGTTGGTTCCGGCGCTTTCTTAGGATCTAAAAACTGTCTTGATATTCCCCTCATATAAAAAAAGGAAAAACAATATATAGTGTGAACCTGAACCCTATTCAAGTGAGTCTATCGCATTGGACCTAATAGTCTCCGTGGTCCTACGGTGGTTGCTGATTGCAACGATGGTATCACAGATGGTTTATCTTGATATCTTCAAATGGTAAAATGCAGAAAGACCATTTGAAGAAAAGAATATCTTTGTTTGAAGAAATAAAAAAATATATATTTTATATGCATTATATATTCTTCGAACATTATTGTGAGCTTTTTGTTGCCCTCATTGGGGGAAACCGACGGACATCGGGGTCTATACAAATGAATGTCCAAAGCTCATATGAAACACTATATTAGGTGAGTACAAAATTGTACTGGTTATAACCTGACTTTTTGGAACATATTGATCTGCACTATGGAAGTGTATTCTATGTCTTTCTTCATTTGACCATTTGAAGATATCAAGATAAACCATCTGTGATACCATTGTTGCAATCTGCAACCAGCTTAAGACCACGGTAACTATTAGGTCCAATGCGATACATTCCCTGAATAGGGTGAGTGTGATTGTTATCTTTGATTCGCAATTTATTCTTGCAGGTTCAC